>JARFIW010001250.1:0-1204222 GCA_036346225.1 Platerodrilus igneus
CATTCCAACACTACATGGTATTAAACTCCTAGGGTTATATTTAGGTTATAGCAAAGTCAAATACAATTAGAACACAATGTTAAACTATCTAGCCTTAGAGAACCAGAAAGTGGAATTGTCTGATATTCTTAAAGAGTAAATAGTCAACACCTGTATAATATTTTTACTTACTGACTAAGCCAACGTCTGAGTCAATTGATGCAATAACCAGAACTACTTGTAAAAATTTGTTAACACAAACGCCAAATCTTCTTATTCAAAGCCAAAATACAATCCTAAAAAGTAATAATGAAATGCAGATTAGGTCATTTGGTAAAAGTACTTACGGATAATCTTGAGGAAGGTTCACACCCCGACCTCCACCACCCACTCCAATAGCGACAGCAGTATAAAATTCCTAAGGTTACATTCAGGTGTTATTGCCAAAAGTGAAGAATTGAAAGCATGGTTTAAGCTATTCACTCCTAAAAACATTCAAGAGTCATTTAATATTTGCAACGTTTAGTTGCCGTATGTCATTTTAAAAACAATTACTTACCAACATTAACCATCATGACTAGGCAACGATTGAATAAAAAGGAGGTATTTAAAAAAATTTACTAACACAGGTTTCGCAAATCTTCTACTTCAAACTATTGTTTAAACTCCTACAAAAGTAAGAATAGAATCCAAATTAGGTCATTTGTTAACTATACTTATGGACTAGTGACGGACGAACTACACCCCATGCCATATCGCCCATTCCAACACTAACAATGGTATTAAACTCCTAGGGTTATATTTAGGTTATAGCAAATAGTCAAATACAATTAGAACACAATGTTAAACTATCTAGCCTTAGAGAACCAGAAAGTGCAATTGTCTGATATTCTTAAAGAGTAAATAGTCAACACCTGTATAATATTTTTACTTACTGACTAAGCCAACGTCTGAGTCAATTGATGCAATAACCAGAACTACTTGTAAAAATTTGTTAACACAAACGCCAAATCTTCTTATTCAAAGCCAAAATACAATCCTAAAAAGTAATAATGAAATGCAGATTAGGTCATTTGGTAAAAGTACTTACGGATAATCTTGAGGAACGTTCACACCCGACCTCCAACACCCACTCCAATAGCGACAGCAGTATAAGATTCCTAAGGTTACATTCAGGTGTTATTGCCAAAAGCGAAGAATTGAAAACATGGTTTAAACTATTTACTCCTAAAAACATTCAAGAGTCATTTAATATTTGCAACGTTTAGTTGCCGTATGTCATTTTAAAAACAATTACTTACCAACATTAACCATCATGACTAGGCAATGATTGAATAAAAAGGAGGTATTTAAAAAAGTTACTAACACAGATCTTCGCAAATATTCTACTTCAAACTATTGTTTAAACTCCTACAAAAGTAAGAATAGAATCCAAATTAGGTCATTTGTTAACTATACTTATGGACTAGTGATGGACAAACTACACCCCTTGCCATATCGCCCATTCCAACACTGACAGTGGTATTAAACTCCTAAGGTTATATTTAGATTACAGCAAAAAGTCAAATACAATTAGAACACAATGTTAAACTATCTAGCCTTAAAGAACAAGAAAGTGGAATTGTCTGATATTCTCAAAGAGTAAATAGTCAACACCTTTATAATATTTTTACTTACCGACTAAGCCAACGTCTGAGTCAATTGATGCAATAACCAGAACTACTTGTAAAAATTTGTTAACACAAACGCCAAATCTTCTTATTCAAAGCCAAAAATACAATCCTAAAAAAGTAATAATAAAATGCAGATTAGGTCATTTGATAAAAGGACTTACGGATAATCTTGAGGAAGGTTCACACCCGACCTCCACCACCCACTCCAATAGCGACAGCAGTATAAGATTCCTAAGGTTACATTCAGGTGTTATTGCCAAAAGTGAAGAATTGAAAACATGGTTTAAACTATTTACTCCTAAAAACATTCAAGAGTCATTTAATATTTGCAACGTTTAGTTGCCGTATGTCATTTTAAAAACATTTACTTACCAACATTAACCATCATGACTAGGCAATGATTGAAAAAAAGGAGGTATTTAAAGAAATTTACTAACACAGATCTTCGGGAAATCTTCTACTTCAAACTATTGTTTAAACTCCTACAAAAGTAAGAATAGAATCCAAGTTAGGTCATTTATTAACTATACTTATGGACTAGTGATGGACGAACTACACCCCAAGCCATATCGCCCATTCCAACACTGACAGTGGTATTAAACTCCTAAGGTTATATTTAGATTACAGCTAAAAGTCAAATACAATTATAACACAATGTTAAACTATCTAGCCTTAAAGAACCAGAAAGTGGAATTGTCTGACATTCTCAAAGAGTAAATAGTCAACACCTTTATAATATTTTTACTTACCGACTAAGCCAACGTCTGAGTCAATTGATGCAATAACCAGAACTACTTGTAAAGATTTGCTAACACTAACGCCAAATCTTCTTATTCAAAGCCAAAAATACAATCCTAAAAAAGTAATAATCAAATGCAGATTAGGTCATTTGATAAAAGTACTTACAGATAATTTGAGGAAGGTTCACACGCCTCCACACCCACTCCAATAGTGATAGCAGTATAAGATTCCTAAAGTTACATTCAGGTGTTTTGGACAAAATTGAAGAATCGAAAACATGGTTTAAACTGTTTACTCCTAAAAATATTTAAGAATCATTTAATATATGCAATGTTTAGTTGCCGTATGTCATTTTAAAACAATATTACCAACTTTAACCATCATGACTAGCAATGATTGAATAAAAGGAGGTATTTAAAAAATTGACTAACAGTCTTCGCAAATCTTCTACTTCAAACTATTGTTTAAACTCCTACAAAAGTAAGAATAGAATCAAATTAGGTCATTTGTTAACTATACTTATGGACTAATGAGGACGAACTACACCCCATGCCATATCGCCCATTCCAACACTACAATGGTATTAAACTCCTAAGGTTATATTTAGGTTATAGCAAATAGTCAAATACAATTAGAACACAATGTTAAACTATCTAGCCTTAAAGAACAGAAAGTGAATTGTCTGATATTCTAAAGAGTAAATAGTCAACACCTTATAATATTTTTACTTACGACTAAGCCAACGTCTGAGTCAATTGATGCAATAACCAGAACTACTTGTAAAATTTGTTAACACAAACGCCAAATCTTCTTATTCAAAGCCAAAATACAATCCTAAAAAGTAATAATGAAATGCGATTAGGTCATTTGGTAAAAGTACTTACGGATAATCTTGAGGAAGGTTCACACCGACCTCCAACACCCACTCCAATAGCGACAGCAGTATAAGATTCCTAAGGTTACATTCAGGTGTTATTGCCAAAAGTGAAGAATTGAAAACATGGTTTAAACTATTTACTCCTAAAAACATTCAAGAGTCATTTAATATTTGCAACGTTTAGTTGCCGTATGTCATTTTAAAAACAATTACTTACCAACATTAACCATCATGACTAGGCAATGATTGAATAAAAAGGAGGTATTTAAAAAAATTTACTAACACAGGTCTTCGCAAATCTTCTACTTCAAACTATTGTTTAAACTCCTACAAAAGTAAGAATAGAATCCAAATTAGGTCATTTGTTAACTATACTTATGTAATAATGATGGACGAACTACACCCCATGCCATATCGCCCATTCCAACACTGACAGTGGTATTAAACTCCTAAGGTTATATTTAGGTTACAGCAAAAGTTAAATACAATTAGAACACAATGTTAAACTATCTAGCCTTAAAGAACAAGAAAGTGGAATTGTCTGATATTCTCAAAGAGTAAATAGTCAACACCTTTATAATATTTTTACTTACCGACTAAGCCAACGTCTGCGTCAATTGATGCAATAACCAGAACTACTTGTAAAAATTTGTTAACACAAACGCCAAATCTTCTTATTCAAAGCCAAAAATACAATCCTAAAAAAGTAATAATGAAATGCAGATTAGGTCATTTGGTAAAAGTACTTACGGATAATCTTGAGGAAGGTTCACACCCGACCTCCACCACCCACTCCAATAGCGACAGCAGTGTAAGATTCTTAAGGTTACATTCAGGTGTTATTGCCAAAAGTGAAGAATTGAAAACATGGTTTAAACTATTTACTCCTAAAAACATTCAAGAGTCATTTAATATTTGCAACGTTTAGTTGCCGTATGTCATTTTAAAAACATTTACTTACCAACATTAACCATCATGACTAGGCAATGATTGAAAAAAGGAGGTATTTAAAAAAATTTACTAACACAGATCTTCAAATCTTCTACTTCAAACTATTGTTTAAACTCCTACAAAAGTAAGAATAGAATCCAAGTTAGGTCATTTATTAACTATACTTATGGACTAGTGATGGACGAACTACACCCCAAGCCATATCGCCCATTCCAACACTGACAGTGGTATTAAACTCCTAAGGTTATATTTAGATTACAGCAAAAAGTCAAATACAATTAGAACACAATGTTAAACTATCTAGCCTTAAAGAACCAGAAAGTGGAATTGTCTGAATTCTCAAAGAGTAAATAGTCAACACCTTTATAATATTTTTACTTACCGACTAAGCCAACGTCTGAGTCAATTGATGCAATAACCAGAACTACTTGTAAAAATTTGTTAACACAAACGCCAAATCTTCTTATTCAAAGCCAAAAATACAATCCTAAAAAAGTAATAATGAAATGCAGATTAGGTCATTTGGTAAAAGTACTTACGGATAATCTTGAGGAAGGTTCACACCGCCTCCACCACCCACTCCAATAGCGACAGCAGTATAAGATTCCTAAGGTTACATTCAGGTGTTATTGCCAAAAGTGAAAAATTGAAAACATGGTTTAAACTATTCACTCCTAAAAACATTCAAGAGTCATTTAATATTTGCAACGTTTAGTTGCCGTATGTCATTTTAAAAACAATTACTTACCAACATTAACCATCATGACTAGGCAATGATTGAATAAAAAGGAGGTATTTAAAAAAGTTACTAACACAGGTCTTCGCAAATCTTCTACTTCAAACTATTGTTTAAACTCCTACAAAAGTAAGAATAGAATCCAAATTAGGTCATTTGTTAACTATATTTATGTAATAATGATGGACGAACTACACCCCATGCCATATCGCCCATTCCAACACTGACAGTGGTATTAAACTCCTAAGGTTATATTTAGGTTATAGCAAAAGTAAATACAATTAGAACACAATGTTAAACTATCTAGTTAAAGAACAAGAAAGTGGAATTGTCTGATATTCTAAAGAGTAAATAGTCAACACCTTTATAATATTTTTACTTACCGACTAAGCCAACGTCTGGTCAATTGATGCAATAACCAGAACTACTTGTAAAATTTGTTAACACAAACGCCAAATCTTCTTATTCAAAGCCAAAATACAATCCTAAAAAGTAATAATGAAATGCGATTAGGTCATTTGGTAAAAGTACTTACGGATAATCTTGAGGAAGGTTCACCCGACCTCCACCACCCACTCCAATAGCGACAGCAGTATAAGATTCCTAATGTTACATTCAGGTGTTATTGCCAAAAGTGAAGAATTGAAAAGATGGTTTAAACTATTTACTCCTAAAAACATTCAAGAGTCATTTAATATTTGCAACGTTTAGTTGCCGTATGTCATTTTAAAAACAATTACTTACCAACATTAACCATCATGACTAGGCAATGATTGAATAAAAAGGAGGTATTTAAAAAAATTTACTAACACAGGTCTTCGCAAATCTTCTACTTCAAACTATTGTTTAAACTCCTACAAAAGTAAGAATAGAATCCAAATTAGGTCATTTGTTAACTATACTTATGTAATAATGATGGACGAACTACACCCCATGCCGTATCGCCCATTCCAACACTGACAGTGGTATTAAACTCCTAAGGTTATATTTAGGTTTCAGCAAAAGTCAAATACAATTAGAACACAATGTTAAACTATCTAGCCTTAAAGAACAAGAAAGTGGAATTGTCTGATATTCTCAAAGAGTAAATAGTCAACACCTTTATAATATTTTTACTTACCGACTAAGCCAACGTCTGAGTCAATTGATGCAATAACCAGAACTACTTGTAAAAATTTGTTAACACAAACGCCAAATCTTCTTATTCAAAGCCAAAAATACAATCCTAAAAAAGTAATAATGAAATGCAGATTAGGTCATTTGGTAAAAGTACTTACGGATAATCTTGAGGAAGGTTCACACCCGACCTCCACCACCCACTCCAATAGCGACAGCAGTATAAGATTCCCTAATGTTACATTCAGGTGTTATTGCCAAAAGTGAAGAATTGAAAACATGGTTTAAACTATTTACTCCTAAAACATTCAAGAGTCATTTAATATTTGCAACGTTTAGTTGCCGTATGTCATTTTAAAACAATTACTTACCAACATTAACCATCATGACTAGGCAATGATTGAATAAAAAGGAGGTATTTAAAAAAATTTACTAACACAGATCTTCGCAAATCTTCTACTTCAAACTATTGTTTAAACTCCTACAAAAGTAAGAATAGAATCCAAATTAGGTCATTTGTTAACTATACTTATGGACTAGTGATGGACAAACTACACCCCTTGCCATATCGCCCATTCCAACACTGACAGTGGTATTAAACTCCTAAGGTTATATTTAGATTACAGCAAAAAGTCAAATACAATTAGAACACAATGTTAAACTATCTAGCCTTAAAGAACAAGAAAGTGGAATTGTCTGATATTCTCAAAGAGTAAATAGTCAACACCTTTATAATATTTTTACTTACCGACTAAGCCAACGTCTGAGTCAATTGATGCAATAACCAGAACTACTTGTAAAAATTTGTTAACACAAACGCCAAATCTTCTTATTCAAAGCCAAAAATACAATCCTAAAAAAGTAATAATGAAATGCAGATTAGGTCATTTGGTAAAAGTACTTACGGATAATCTTGAGGAAGGTTCACACCCGACCTCCACCACCCACTCCAATAGCGACAGCAGTATAAGATTCCTAAGGTTACATTCAGGTGTTATTGCCAAAAGTGAAGAATTGAAAACATGGTTTAAACTATTTACTCCTAAAAACATTCAAGAGTCATTTAATATTTGCAACGTTTAGTTGCCGTATGTCATTTTAAAAACAATTACTTACCAACTTTAACCATCATGACTCGACAATGATTGAATAAAAAGGAGGTATTTAAAAAAATTGACTAACAGATCTTCGCAAATCTTCTACTTCAAACTATTGTTTAAACTCCTACAAAAGTAAGAATAGAATCCAAGTTAGGTCATTTATTAACTATACTTATGTAATAATGATGGACGAATTACACCCCAAGCCATATCGCCCATTCCAACACTGACAGTGGTATTAAACTCCTAGGGTTATATTTAGGTTATAGCAAATAGTCAAATACAATTAGAACACAATGTTAAACTATCTAGCCTTAGAGAACCAGAAAGTGGAATTGTCTGATATTCTTAAAGAGTAAATAATCAACACCTGTATAATATTTTTACTTACGGACTAAGCCAACGTCTGAGTCAATTGATGCAATAACCAGAACTACTTGTAAAAATTTGTTAACACAAACGCCAAATCTTCTTATTCAAAGCCAAAAATACAATCCTAAAAAAGTAATAATGAAATGCTGATTAGGTCATTTGGTAAAAGTACTTACGGATAATCTTGAGGAAGGTTCACATCCGTCCTCCACCACCCACTCCAATAGCGACAGCAGTATAAGATTCTAAGGTTACATTCAGGTGTTATTGCCAAAAGTGAAGAATTGAAAACATGCTTTAAACTATTTACTCCTAAAACATTCAAGAGTCATTTAATATTTGCAACGTTTAGTTGCCGTATGTCATTTTAAAAACAATTACTTACCAACATTAACCATCATGACTAGGCAATGATTGAATAAAAGGAGGAATTTAAAAAATTTAGCTAACACAGATCTTGCAAATCTTCTACTTCAAACTATTGTTTAAACTCCTACAAAAGTAAGAATAGAATGCAGATTAGGTCATTTGTTAACTATACTTATGGACTAGTGACGGACGAACTACACCCCATGCCATATCGCCCATTCCAACACTAACAATGGTATTAAACTCCTAGGGTTATATTTAGGTTATAGCAAATAGTCAAATACAATTAGAACACAATGTTAAACTATCTAGCCTTAGAGAACCAGAAAGTGCAATTGTCTGATATTCTTAAAGAGTAAATAGTCAACACCTGTATAATATTTTTACTTACTGACTAAGCCAACGTCTGAGTCAATTGATGCAATAACCAGAACTACTTGTAAAAATTTGTTAACACAAACGCCAAATCTTCTTATTTAAAGCCAAAAATACAATCCTAAAAAAGTAATAATGAAATGCAGATTAGGTCATTTGGTAAAAGTACTTACGGATAATCTTGAGGAAGGTTCACACCCGACCTCCACCACCCACTCCAATAGCGACAGCAGTGTAAGATTCTTAAGGTTACATTCAGGTGTTATTGCCAAAAGTGAAGAATTGAAAACATGGTTTAAACTATTTACTCCTAAAAACATTCAAGAGTCATTTAGTATTTGCAACGTTTAGTTGCCGTATGTCAATTTAAAAACAATTACTTACCAACATTAACCATCATGACTAGGCAACGATTGAATAAAAAGGAGGTATTTAAAAAAATTTACTAACACAGGTTTCGCAAATCTTCTACTTCAAACTATTGTTTAAACTCCTACAAAAGTAAGAATAGAATCCAAATTAGGTCATTTGTTAACTATACTTATGGACTAGTGACGGACGAACTACACCCCATGCCATATCGCCCATTCCAACACTAACAATGGTATTAAACTCCTAGGGTTATATTTGGGTTACAGCAAAAAGTCAAATACAATTAGAACACAATGTTAAACTATCTAGCCTTAAAGAACAAGAAAGTGGAATTGTCTGATATTCTCAAAGAGTAAATAGTCAACACCTTTATAATATTTTTACTTACCGACTAAGCCAACGTCTGAGTCAATTGATGCAATAACCAGAACTACTTGTAAAAATTTGTTAACACAAACGCCAAATCTTCTTATTCAAAGCCAAAAATACAATCCTAAAAAAGTAATAATGAAATGCAGATTAGGTCATTTGGTAAAAGTACTTACGGATAATCTTGAGGAAGGTTCACACCCGACCTCCACCACCCACTCCAATAGCGACAGCAGTATAAGATTCCTAATGTTACATTCAGGTGTTATTGCCAAAAGTGAAGAATTGAAAACATGGTTTAAACTATTTACTCCTAAAAACATTCAAGAGTCATTTAATATTTGCAACGTTTAGTTGCCGTATGTCATTTTAAAAACATTTACTTACCAACATTAACCATCATGACTAGGCAATGATTGAAAAAAAGGAGGTATTTAAAGAAATTTACTAACACAGATCTTCGGGAAATCTTCTACTTCAAACTATTGTTTAAACTCCTACAAAAGTAAGAATAGAATCCAAGTTAGGTCATTTATTAACTATACTTATGTAATAATGATGGACGAACTACACCCCAAGCCATATCGCCCATTCCAACACTGACAGTGGTATTAAAGTCCTAAGGTTATATTTAGATTACAGCTAAAAGTCAAATACAATTATAACACAATGTTAAACTATCTAGCCTTAAAGAACCAGAAAGTGGAATTGTCTGACATTCTCAAAGAGTAAATAGTCAACACCTTTATAATATTTTTACTTACCGACTAAGCCAACGTCTGAGTCAATTGATGCAATAACCAGAACTACTTGTAAAGATTTGCTAACACTAACGCCAAATCTTCTTATTCAAAGCCAAAAATACAATCCTAAAAAAGTAATAATGAAATGCAGATTAGGTCATTTGGTAAAAGTACTTACGGATAATCTTGAGGAAGGTTCACACCCGACCTCCACCACCCACTCCAATAGCGACAGCAGTGTAAGATTCTTAAGGTTACATTCAGGTGTTATTGCCAAAAGTGAAGAATTGAAAACATGGTTTAAACTATTTACTCCTAAAAACATTCAAGAGTCATTTAATATTTGCAACGTTTAGTTGCCGTATGTCATTTTAAAAACATTTACTTACCAACATTAACCATCACGACTAGGCAATGATTGAAAAAAAGGAGGTATTTAAAGAAATTTACTAACACAGATCTTCGGGAAATCTTCTACTTCAAACTATTGTTTAAACTCCTACAAAAGTAAGAATAGAATCCAAATTAGGTCATTTGTTAACTATACTTATGTAATAATGATGGACGAACTACACCCCATGCCATATCGCCCATTCCAACACTGACAGTGGTATTAAACTCCTAAGGTTATATTTAGATTACAGCAAAAAGTCAAATACAATTAGAACACAATGTTAAACTATCTAGCCCTAAAGAACAAGAAAGTGGAATTGTCTTATATTCTCAAAGAGTAAATAGTCAACACCTTTATAATACGTTTACTTACCGACTAAGCCAACGTCTGAGTCAATTGATGCAATAACCAGAACTACTTGTAAAAATTTGCTAACACTAACGCCAAATCTTCTTATTCAAAGCCAAAAATACAATCCTAAAAAAGTAATAATGAAATGCAGATTAGGTCATTTGGTAAAAGTACTTACGGATAATCTTGAGGAAGGTTCACACCCGACCTCCACCACCCACTCCAATAGCGACAGCAGTGTAAGATTCTTAAGGTTACATTCAGGTGTTATTGCCAAAAGTGAAGAATTGAAAACATGGTTTAAACTATTTACTCCTAAAAACATACAAGAGTCATTTAATATTTGCAACGTTTAGTTGCCGTATGTCATTTTAAAAACAATTACTTACCAACATTAACCATCATGACTAGGCAATGATTGAATAAAAAGGAGGTATTTAAAAAAATTTACTAACACAGGTCTTCGCAGATCTTCTACTTCAAACTATTGTTTAAACTCCTACAAAAGTAAGAATAGAATCCAAATTAGGTCATTTGTTAACTATACTTATGTAATAATGATGGACGAACTACACCCCATGCCGTATCGCCCATTCCAACACTGACAGTGGTATTAAACTCCTAAGGTTATATTTAGGTTTCAGCAAAAAGTCAAATACAATTAGAACACAATGTTAAACTATCTAGCCTTAAAGAACAAGAAAGTGGAATTGTCTGATATTCTCAAAGAGTAAATAGTCAACACCTTTATAATATTTTTACTTACCGACTAAGCCAACGTCTGAGTCAATTGATGCAATAACCAGAACTACTTGTAAAAATTTGTTAACACAAACGCCAAATCTTCTTATTCAAAGCCAAAAATACAATCCTAAAAAAGTAATAATGAAATGCTGATTAGGTCATTTGGTAAAAGTACTTACGGATAATCTTGAGGAAGGTTCACACCCGACCTCCACCACCCACTCCAATAGCGACAGCAGTATAAGATTCCTAATGTTACATTCAGGTGTTATTGCCAAAAGTGAAGAATTGAAAAGATGGTTTAAACTATTTACTCCTAAAAACATTCAAGAGTCATTTAATATTTGCAACGTTTAGTTGCCGTATGTCATTTTAAAAACAATTACTTACCAACATTAACCATCATGACTAGGCAATGATTGAATAAAAAGGAGGTATTTAAAAAAATTTACTAACACAGGTCTTCGCAGATCTTCTACTTCAAACTATTGTTTAAACTCCTACAAAAGTAAGAATAGAATCCAAGTTAGGTCATTTATTAACTATACTTATGGACTAGTGATGGACGAACTACACCCCAAGCCATATCGCCCATTCCAACACTGACAGTGGTATTAAACTCCTAAGGTTATATTTAGATTACAGCAAAAAGTCAAATACAATTAGAACACAATGTTAAACTATCTAGCCTTAAAGAACCAGAAAGTGGAATTGTCTGACATTCTCAAAGAGTAAATAGTCAACACCTTTATAATATTTTTACTTACCGACTAAGCCAACGTCTGAGTCAATTGATGCAATAACCAGAACTACTTGTAAAAATTTGTTAACACAAACGCCAAATCTTCTTATTCAAAGCCAAAAATACAATCCTAAAAAAGTAATAATGAAATGCTGATTAGGTCATTTGGTAAAAGTACTTACGGATAATCTTGAGGAAGGTTCACACCCGACCTCCACCACCCACTCCAATAGCGACAGCAGTATAAGATTCCTAATGTTACATTCAGGTGTTATTGCCAAAAGTGAAGAATTGAAAATGGTTTAAACTATTTACTCCTAAAACATTCAAGAGTCATTTAATATTTGCAACGTTTAGTTGCCGTATGTCATTTTAAAACAATTACTTACCAACATTAACCATCATGACTAGGCAATGATTGAATAAAAAGGAGGTATTTAAAAAAATTTACTAACACAGGTCTTCGCAGATCTTCTACTTCAAACTATTGTTTAAACTCCTACAAAAGTAAGAATAGAATCCAAATTAGGTCATTTGTTAACTATACTTATGTAATAATGATGGACGAACTACACCCCATGCCGTATCGCCCATTCCAACACTGACAGTGGTATTAAACTCCTAAGGTTATATTTAGGTTTCAGCAAAAAGTCAAATACAATTAGAACACAATGTTAAACTATCTAGCCTTAAAGAACAAGAAAGTGGAATTGTCTGATATTCTCAAAGAGTAAATAGTCAACACCTTTATAATATTTTTACTTACCGACTAAGCCAACGTCTGCGTCAATTGATGCAATAACCAAAACTACTTGTAAAAATTTGTTAACACAAACGCCAAATCTTCTTATTCAAAGCCAAAAATACAATCCTAAAAAAGTAATAATGAAATGCAGATTAGGTCATTTGGTAAAAGTACTTACGGATAATCTTGAGGAAGGTTCACACCCGACCTCCACCACCCACTCCAAGAGCGACAGCAGTATAAGATTCCTAATGCTACATTCAGGTGTTATTGCCAAAAGTGAAGAATTGAAAACATGGTTTAAACTATTTACTCCTAAAAACATTCAAGAGTCATTTAATGTTTGCAACGTTTAGTTGCCGTATGTCATTTTAAAAACAATTACTTACCAACTTTAACCATCATAACTAGACAATGATTGAATAAAAAGGAGGAATATAAAAAAATTGGCTAACACATCTTTGCAAATCTTCTACTTCAAACTATTGTTTAAACTCCTACAAAACTAAGAATAGAATCCAAATTAGGCCATTTGTTAAATATACTTATGTAATAGTGATGGACGAACTACACCCCATGCCATATCGCCCATTCCAACACTGACAGTGGTATTAAACTCCTAGGGTTATATTTAGGTTATAGCAAATAGTCAAATACAATTAGAACACAATGTTAAACTATCTAGCCTTAGAGAACCAGAAAGTGGAATTGTCTGATATTCTCAAAGAGTAAATAGTCAACACCTGTATAATATTTTTACTTACTGACTAAGCCAACGTCTGAGTCAATTGATGCAATAACCAGAACTACTTGTAAAAATTTGTTAACACAAACGCCAAATCTTCTTATTCAAAGCCAAAAATACAATCCTAAAAAAGTAATAATGAAATACAGATTAGGTCATTTGATAAAAGGACTTACGGATAATCTTGAGGAAGGTTCACACCCGACCTCCACCACCCACTCCAAGAGCGACAGCAGTATAAGATTCCTAATGCTACATTCAGGTGTTATTGCCAAAAGTGAAGAATTGAAAACATGGTTTAAACTATTTACTCCTAAAAACATTCAAGAGTCATTTAATATTTGCAACGTTTAGTTGCCGTATGTCATTTTAAAAACAATTACTTACCAACTTTAACCATCATAACTAGACAATGATTGAATAAAAAGGAGGAATATAAAAAAATTGGCTAACACATCTTTGCAAATCTTCTACTTCAAACTATT
Source organism: Platerodrilus igneus (assembly GCA_036346225.1). NCBI lineage: Eukaryota > Metazoa > Arthropoda > Insecta > Coleoptera > Lycidae > Platerodrilus > Platerodrilus igneus. The sequence goes on from JARFIW010001250.1 coordinate 13,980, forward strand.
GTTTAAACTCCTACAAAACTAAGAATAGAATCCAAATTAGGCCATTTGTTAAATATACTTATGTAATAGTGATGGACGAACTACACCCCATGCCATATCGCCCATTCCAACACTGACAGTGGTATTAAACTCCTAGGGTTATATTTAGGTTATAGCAAATAGTCAAATACAATTAGAACACAATGTTAAACTATCTAGCCTTAGAGAACCAGAAAGTGGAATTGTCTGATATTCTCAAAGAGTAAATAGTCAACACCTGTATAATATTTTTACTTACTGACTAAGCCAACGTCTGAGTCAATTGATGCAATAACCAGAACTACTTGTAAAAATTTGTTAACACAAACGCCAAATCTTCTTATTCAAAGCCAAAAATACAATCCTAAAAAAGTAATAATGAAATGCAGATTAGGTCATTTGATAAAAGGACTTACGGATAATCTTGAGGAAGGTTCACACCCGACCTCCACCACCCACTCCAAGAGCGACAGCAGTATAAGATTCCTAATGCTACATTCAGGTGTTATTGCCAAAAGTGAAGAATTGAAAACATGGTTTAAACTATTTACTCCTAAAAACATTCAAGAGTCATTTAATATTTACAACGTTTAGTTGCCGTATGTCATTTTAAAAACAATTACTTACCCACTTTAACCATCATAACTAGACAATGATTGAATAAAAAGGAGGAATATAAAAAAATTGGTTAACACATCTTTGCAAATCTTCTACTTCAAACTATTGTTTAAACTCCTACAAAACTAAGAATAGAATCCAAATTAGGCCATTTGTTAAATATACTTATGTAATAGTGATGGACGAACTACACCCCATGCCATATCGCCCATTCCAACACTGACAATGGTATTAAACTCCTAGGGTTATATTTAGGTTATAGCAAATAGTCAAATACAATTAGAACACAATGTTAAACTTTCTAGCCTTAGAGAACCTGAAAGTGGAATTGTCTGATATTATCAAAGAGTAAATAGTCAACACCTGTATAATATTTTTACTTACTGACTAAGCCAACGTCTGAGTCAATTGATGCAATAACCAGAACTACTTGTAAAAATTTGTTAACACAAACGCCAAATCTTCTTATTCAAAGTTCAAAAATACAATCCTAAAAAAGTAATAATGAAATGCAGATTAGGTTATTCGATAAAAGGACTTACGGATAATCTTGAGAAAGGTTCACACCCGACCTCCACCACCCACTCCAATAGCGACAGCAGTATAAGATTCCTAAGGTTAGATTCAGGTGTTATTGCCAAAAGTGAAAAATAGAAAACATGGTTTAAACTATTCACTCCTAAAAACATTCAAGAGTCATTTAATATTTGCAACGTTTAGTTGCCGTATGTCATTTTAAAACAATTACTTACCAACATTAACCATCATGACTAGGCAATGATTGAATAAAAAGGAGGTATTTAAAAAAATTTACTAACACAGGTCTTCGCAAATCTTCTACTTCAAACTATTGTTTAAACTCCTACAAAAGTAAGAATAGAATCCAAATTAGGTCATTTGTTAACTATACTTATTGATTAATGGGGGGGTGAATGAGGTGATATAAATTGATAAAGATATGCTAATTACAGGGAAGGACCAATTGGTTTTTGCAAGCAATAACGATAGCAGTGGAGCGGTTATGTAATAACTACAACTACACCAAACTACTTAATAAAGGGTATAAATACCTTTTATCCTGTGCCGCTGGGGGCAATAAACATTCACACACAAAGAGCTTCCGACGGACCACCAGTAACACGCTCGACCGGGTGATGGTGTCGCTTTCAAAAGCTCTCACACGACCGTCTTCTGCAAGGGTTCGAAGGCGACTCACTTTATGCACTGTTCGCTGCCGGTATAAAATGTTTCACTAAACTGTAGGGTGAACGCACTGATGGTATTTATTGTCACAAATACCGAATTGTTCGATGACGATGTAACATACCGCCCACCAAATTCATAGAATTTTGAAAAGGAGGAAAGTAGGTTGGGTGAAGGAAATCACATGGGATTTGACCTTGCTAGGAAAACAGGTAACGAAAGATAGGGTAGTACACTACAGCGAGCGATGTTACCAACTATGCAAAAATAAAAATATATATATGTAAATAAGCAAATATGTAAAAATAATATACTACTATACATGTAAGAAATGTGTATATACATCTAAACATAAAAATAAAATTAAGATACCGGTAGCGGCGCTAGTTTGACCAAAGGTCGTTTTAGTGTGCCATGTGCAGTTTTGATTTGGGTAATACGTGCTGCCGGTAGGTCTCCCATAGGAGGAGTTACCAGGACCGGTTTGGTACGAAAACATCTATGACATGATGATAAATAATTTCTGATTGAATTTTTAATAGAAAGGATCCAAAAATTCTGTTGTATAAGATACGCTGTGGTATTAACACCGGGATGGTAATACCTTTCATGAGTTGACCGAATGATAAGTTCGGTTAATCGGTGCCGCTGAGGCAATAACGCAGGAAACTTTTCGAAATAGGAAAGCGAAGAATGTGTCAAGCGCCCACCTACTCTTAAGATATTTTGTGGATCAACAAATGGAGAAAGTTTTCGCAAGCTTTTAGGTAACTTACGGTTTGCCTTGATCGAAGCTATTTCCCTTGAAAATGTAACATTTTGTACATGCCGGACGATAATCATGAGAGCATTGTGTAATTCAATGTCTGTTAAGGGACCCGTATGACGTTGAGCCATGGGTTTAGAAAATCTATAAATGTAAGCCACGATGCCTTGGATTTTATATAACGATGAAAAGCGGCTTAGTAAAATGTCAATGACGTTTGGATCTGTTTGAGCGACAAATGTTAGGATCTTCTTTTCCGTAGTTACCTCAGCAATTGAGGTTGACAATGTTGGTTGAGGCGGCCACGAGCCACTAGGGTAGTGAAGCCATTCAGGCCCCGCCCACCATAGCGAACATGAAATAACCGCGCTTGGCATTAATCCCCGAGATGCAGGATCAGCCGGATTATGCGAAGATTTAATATAAAACCATCGGCTAGGTGCAATGCTTTCTTGAATGTGGCTAACACGGTTTGCCACAAAAGTTTTCCAACGAAAAGGTGGAGAACGTATCCAAGTGAGAGCGACCGTAGAATCACTCCACGCTGAAACATCGGAGATGTCAATCAAGCCTTGATAAGAACGAATGGTAAAAGAAAGTAAATCGGTTAATAAAACGGCGGCACATAATTCCAAACGTGGAATTGAAATGCGCTTAATTGGAGCTACTTTTGTTTTAGCGGTTACAAATTGTACAGTTATTTCTCCAGTAGTTTGATTTATGAACTGAAATACACTACCGCTGCATACCCTACCGCTAGCATCGCAAAACCCATGCAAATGACAAGTAAAAGGATCCGAAGGGGTAAACAACGTGGTAACTTTAATGACGATAATAACGGCAACTCTTCTTGATACTGCTGCCATTGAGACGAAATGTCTGCTGGTGGGATGTCATCCCAATTCAAACCTAACATCCACAGATGCTGGATTAGGCGTTTTGCAAAAGTGTTAGTGGGGCTAAAACCCTAATGGATCATATATTCTGGCAACTTGCGAAAGTATGTTGCGCTTTGTACATATTGGGTTTAATGGTTTAACCCGAAATAAGAAAATATCTTCTGTAGGTGACCATTGAAGACCTAATATTTTTATTGATTCGTCAGAATCGAAATCGAGAGAAGTATATTGGCAAAATCTGACGGAATGCCTTCCAAAATAGAAACTGAATTAGAACTCCATTTTCGAAGTTCAAACCCAGCCGAATGTAAAAGTCGGATAAGTTGATCTTTAATTTCGCGGGCCGATTGTATAGAATCTCCACCGGCGACGAAATCATCAATATATAGATTTGACCGTATAGCCTCAGCGGCTAACGGAAACTTTTTGCCTTCGTCAATGGCTAATTGCTGAAGAGTCTTTAATGCTAGATAAGGCGATGACTTAATACCATAGGTCACTGTATTAAGCTGATAAGTCTGAATGGGTTCTTCTGCGGAGAACCGCCAAACAATTAATTGAAACTTTAGATGTTCTTCGGTAACCAAAATTTGTCGATACATTTGGCGAACATCACAGGTAAAAACGAAACGATGAGAGCGAAATTTAAGTAAGATTGACAAAATGTCATTTTGGAGACTAGGTCCAGCCAATTGAGTGTCATTAAATGACACGTTGTTTTAGCCTTTGCAGAGGCGTCAAAACCACACGAATTTTAGAAGTATGACCTTCCTCTTTAAACACAGGGTGATGGGGTAAAAAAAAATTATCGATCCCAACGGGCGGAGAATCGAGTACTGCCATATGGCCCGCATCAAGATAGTCCTGCATGAAATTGTTGTATTGGGCGCGTAGCTCCGGTTGAGCATGCAATTTGCGCTCCAACGAAAATAGTCTTTTAGCCATCTCAAAGCAATTATCAAAAACGGGCAAAGTATCGTTGAACGGTAACGCAACAATAAAACGACCGCTAGGGTCACGAGAAAACGCGTTTTCAAAAATCAAATCTGCCTTTTCTTCTTCTGGAGAAGTATAAGGCTTGGATGGCAGTTCTTCTATCTCCCAAAACCGCCTTAGGGTCTGGTCGATAGGATCTTCTACAGAAGTAAAAAATGCTTGGACAGTATCAGACTGCAAGCTTTTTGTGGGACCAATGATAGTCCAACCAAAAATTTTATTTATGGCGGCAGGCTGAAGAAACTTGCCATGTATAACACCGCCATTGATGATGAACGGATAAACATCTGCTCCAAGGAGCATGTCTATAGTTCCTGGAGAGTTCCAGGCCGGGTCTGCAAAGTGCAGGCCGCATAAGTGTTCCCAATTATTAGGAACTTCAACGCTAGGTAATTTGCCAGATATTGACGAAAGCACAAAAGTTGTGACTTCTAGAGATTTTTCAGAGTCTAACATAGAGCGAATGGTGCAGCTGACGGCACCTCTATTGACCGCTGAAGTTGTCTGCCCAAGTCCATAAATCGGAACTTGAGAACGTATGCGTGGAAGCCAAAGTTTGCTCACGCAATCGTCTCGAATAAAGCTAGCTTGAGAGCCAGGGTCTAAGAGTACCCTGATCTGTTTGTATCTACCAGACCGGTCTTGAACTTCCACAACAGCAGTGGAGAGTAAGACAGTAACCCCAGAATTTAAATTCGTCTGTGAGGACAAAACATTTGCCGGAATAGGAGAGGCTGACTGCGTCCTATTGGCATTTTTATGCATAGGTGTAGCGGTCGATTCCGCTGAACGGCTAGAAGCAGGTTGCGCTTCAAAATATAGCAAGGTATGATGCGGCTTGGCGCAAGTTCGACAGGAATTATAAGATTTGCATTGCATGGACGCATGATCTGTTCGTAAGCAATTTAAACAAAGGCGTAAGCGTTTGACAATGTCAAAACGTTCCATCGGCGTTTTCTTTAGAAACGATTGACATCTGTAAATTAAGTGATTGCCCTTGCAAGAAGGACAATGGTGCGAAAATGAATTCTTTGAGTCACTGGAGCTACTTGGTGTGTCCAGTGAAACTACGTTAGAAGAAACCTTTGGTTTAAATTGAAACGCTGAGGATTTCTTAGGCACTGATGTGTGAGATGTATGGACAGTCGTCGAATAAGAAACAGGTGCGGTTGAAGAAAAGGTTTCCAACGCTGCACATTGTTGAGTTAAAAAATATCTCAAATCCTCGAAATTAGGTATTTGCTTCGGATCCGATTGGAGTTCGAAGCGTTTTCTAGTGACCGGATCAAGTTTTTCTAAAAGCAAATCGACTAGAATAAAGTTCCAATGTTCAGTGGGAAACTTTAGGTTAGTTAGAACAGCAAGGTTCTCTGAAAACAATCAATAAGTGCCCTAAGTTTCTTAGGGTCTTCTGATTTTAAAGGTGGAAAGTCTTTCATTGCTTTCCAATGCAAAGTTGCCAATAAACGCGGGTTGATAAATCGCTCACGCAAGGCGTTATAGGAAATAATAAAATTATCCCCGAAATGGGTACAGATTTAACGATTTTAAAGACTCCCGGTACAGCAACTGATAAGATAATTTAATTTTTCGATATTGGACAGCGACGCGTTATTATAGACCAGACTGTCAAATAAATCGATAAAAGATGCAAATTCAGTTACCTCATTATTAAAACTTGGGAGTTTTAACGGTACCAATTTTGATACCGTGCTGCTTGGAGCATTTTCGATGATTTGTGGTGCTTTCATTTCTTGCATCGTTTCGAGATGCAGCAGTATGCAAAAATAAGCGGAATCTACTTCCTTCCGTAAGGCGTTGTAATTTAATGATTCTACATCGTCACATGAAGCTAAGACGTCAACTAAAGTTTTATTGAAATTTGTATAAAGGTCATGTACTCCCCTTGTTTGAATGAGGAACAACGTTTTTAAAGTTGGGTCACTTTGTATAGTGTTACAAAGCTCAAACATTTCTATAATACGTGTTTTCAGTAATTCTAGTTCTACTACATGTGCCTTCTTCGGAGCCATAGTGACTGTTATTGTGAAAGGCCTACAATAAATGCTATAAAACCGTAACGCTCAGATGTACGCGAAAATGTTAAAATATTATGGGTTGTTGTTCAAAGCACGAAAAGGTAAGACAGCGTATAAACCAATAAATCACGTTTTATGACTAACGGTTCGTCAAACAAAGTGTTTAGATAAGATGTACCGCTTACGGTTACGGTCGGCCTTTACATCAAAAGATCACAGGAAAGTTTAAAAACATGTGGCTTAACATATTGCAAGAAGAATGCAGCTTTTACATTCTATTACTCCTGCAGATGTTCAATATTTACTGCAAACCGACTGAAAGGGTTGTGATGTACAAAACGTGCAATAGGTTTTAAATACAAAGCAAATCCCTTTCCTTTCTTATTTAAGAAGTATAAAGCGACTTATAGTTTTCAGGTTGCTTTGTGTTTTATGCCGCTAAAATGAATTTAAACTGAAAACTAACACATTTGATGTTTGTTTGTAACTAACGCTTGTTGGTTTAATTACGGCAAAATCACTTAATTTAGTCTAACGAAAGTATGTAGCTAATATTGTACATATTTTACCTGCTAAATATGGAGCTTGAACACAAATTTAAAGCTAAATCATTAATTAATTAAAAAGCTCGCTGGAATGCAAAGTTTAGGATATTTAATTTAGGACATGCGTATACCATAAGACTGGTGAATTCGGATCGACTTTAGGACCAATGATTAATGGGGAGTTAAGGAGATGATATAAATTGATAAAGATATGCTAATTACAGGGAAGGACCAATTGCTTTTTGCAAGCAATAACGATAGCAGTGGAGCGGTTATGTAATAACTACAACTACACCAAACTACTTAATAAAGGGTATAAATACCTTTTATCCTGTGCCGCTGGGGGCAATAAACATTCACACACAAAGAGCTTCCGACGGACCACCAGTAACACGCTCGACCGGGTGATGGTGTCGCTTTCAAAAGCTCTCACACGACCGTCTTCTGCAAGGGTTCGAAGGCGACTCACTTTATGCACTGTTCGCTGCCGGTATAAAATGTTTCACTAAACTGTAAGGTGAACGCACTGATGGTATTTATTGTCACAAATACCGAATTGTTCGATGACGATGTAACATACCGCCCACCAAATTCATAGAATTTTGAAAAGGAGGAAAGTAGGTTGGGTGAAGGAAATCACATGGGATTTGACCTTGCTAGGAAAACAGGTAACGAAAGATAGGGTAGTACACTACAGCGAGCGATGTTACCAACTATGCAGAAATAAAAATATATATATGTAAATAAGCAAATATGTAAAAATAATATACTACTATACATGTAAGAAATGTGTATATACATCTAAACATAAAAATAAAATTAAGATACCGGTAGCGGCGCTAGTTTGACCAAAGGTCGTTTTAGTGTGCCATGTGCAGTTTTGATTTGGGTAATACGTGCTGCCGGTAGGTCTCCCATAGGAGGAGTTACCAGGACCGGTTTGGTACGAAAACATCTATGACATGATGATAAATAATTTCTGATTGAATTTTTAATAGAAAGGATCCAAAAATTCTGTTGTATAAGATACGCTGTGGTATTAACACCGGGATGGTAATACCTTTCATGAGTTGACCGAATGATAAGTTCGGTTAATCGGTGCTGCTGAGGCAATAACGCAGGAAACTTTTCGAAATAGGAAAGCAAAGAATGTGTCAAGCGCCCACCTACTCTTAAGATATTTTGTGGATCAACAAATGGAGAAAGTTTTCGCAAGCTTTTAGGTAACTTACGGTTTGCCTTGATCAAAGCTATTTCCCTTGAAAATGTAACATTTTGTACATGCCGGACGATAATCATGAGAGCATTGTGTAATTCAATGTCTGTTAAGGGACCCGTATGACGTTGAGCCATGGGTTTAGAAAATCTATAAATGTAAGCCACGATGCCTTGGATTTTATATAACGATGAAAAGCGACTTAGTAAAATGTCAATGACGTTTGGATCTGTTTGAGCGACAAATGTTAGGATCTTCTTTTCCGTAGTTACCTCAGCAATTGAGGTTGACAATGTTGGTTGAGGCGGCCACGAGCCACTAGGGTAGTGAAGCCATTCAGGCCCCGCCCACCATAGCGAACATGAAATAACCGCGCTTGGCATTAATCCCCGAGATGCAGGATCAGCCGGATTATGCGAAGATTTAATATAAAACCATCGGCTAGGTGCAATGCTTTCTTGAATGTGGCTAACACGGTTTGCCACAAAAGTTTTCCAACGAAAAGGTGGAGAACGTATCCAAGTGAGAGCGACCGTAGAATCACTCCACGCTGAAACATCGGAGATGTCAATCAAGCCTTGATAAGAACGAATGGTAAAAGAAAGTAAATCGGTTAATAAAACGGCGGCACATAATTCCAAACGTGGAATTGAAATGCGCTTAATTGGAGCTACTTTTGTTTTAGCGGTTACAAATTGTACAGTTATTTCTCCAGTAGTTTGATTTATGAACTGAAATACACTACCGCTGCATACCCTACCTCGCTAGCATCGCAAAACCCATGCAAATGACAAGTAAAAGGATCCGAAGGGGGTAAACAACGTGGTAACTTTAATGACGATAATAACGGCAACTCTTCTTGATACTGCTGCCATTGAGACGAAATGTCTGCTGGTGGGATGTCATCCCAATTCAAACCTAACATCCACAGATGCTGGATTAGGCGTTTTGCAAAAAGTGTTAGTGGGGCTAAAAACCCTAATGGATCATATATTCTGGCAACTTGCGAAAGTATGTTGCGCTTTGTACATATTGGGTTTAATGGTTTAACCCGAAATGAGAAAATACCTTCTGTAGGTGACCATTGAAGACCTAATATTTTTATTGATTCGTCAGAATCGAAATCGAGAGAAGTATATTGGCAAAATCTGACGGAATGCCTTCCAAAATAGAAACTGAATTAGAACTCCATTTTCGAAGTTCAAACCCAGCCGAATGTAAAAGTCGGATAAGTTGATCTTTAATTTCGCGGGCCGATTGTATAGAATCTCCACCGGCGACGAAATCATCAATATATAGATTTGACCGTATAGCCTCAGCGGCTAACGGAAACCTTTGCCTTCGTCAATGGCTAATTGCTGAAGAGTCTTTAATGCTAGATAAGGCGATGACTTAATACCATAGGTCACTGTATTAAGCTGATAAGTCTGAATGGGTTCTTCTGCGGAGAACCGCCAAACAATTAATTGAAACTTTCGATGTTCTTCGGTAACCAAAATTTGTCGATACATTTGGCGAACATCACAGGTAAAACGAAACGATGAGAGCGAAATTTAAGTAAGATTGACGAAATGTCATTTTGGAGACTAGGTCCAGCCAATTGAGTGTCATTATGACACGTTGGTTTTAGCCTTTGCAGAGGCGTCAAAACCACACGAATTTTAGAAGTATGACCTTCCTCTTTAAACACAGGGTGATGGGGTAAAAATAATTATCGTTCCCAACGGGCGGAGAATCGAGTAATGCCATATGACCCGCATCAAGATAGTCCTGCATGAAATTGTTGTATTGGGCGCGTAGCTCCGGTTGAGCATGCAATTTGCGCTCCAACGAAAATAGTCTTTTTAGCCATCTCAAAGCAATTATCAAAAACGGGCAAAGTATCGTTGAACGGTAACGCAACAATAAAACGACCGCTAGGGTCACGAGAAAACGTGTTTTCAAAATCAAATCTGCCTTTTCTTCTTCTGGAGAAGTATAAGGCTTGATGGCAGTTCTTCTATCTCCCAAAACCGCCTTAGGGTCTGGTCGATAGGATCTTCTACAGAAGTAAAAATGCTTGGACAGTATCAGACTGCAAGCTTTTGTGGGACCAATGATAGTCCAACCAAAAATTGTATTTATGGCGGCAGGCTGAAGAAACTTGCCATGTATAACACCGCCATTGATGATGAACGGATAAACATCTGCTCCAAGGAGCATGTCTATAGTTCCTGGAGAGTTCCAGGTCGGGTCTGCAAAGTGCAGGCCGCATAAGTGTTCCCAATTATTAGGAACTTCAACGCTAGGTAATTTGCCAGATATTGACGAAAGCACAAAAGTTGTGACTTCTAGAGATTTTTCAGAGTCTAACATAGAGTGAATGGTGCAGCTGACGGCACCTCTATTGACCGCTGAAGTTGTCTGCCCAAGTCCATAAATCGGAACTTGAGAACGTATGCGTGGAAGCCAAAGTTTGCTCACGCAATCGTCTCGAATAAAGCTAGCTTGAGAGCCAGGGTCTAAGAGTACCCTGATCTGTTTGTATCTACCAGACCGGTCTTGAACTTCCACAACAGCAGTGGAGAGTAAGACAGTAACCCCAGAATTTAAATTCGTCTGTGAGGACAAAACATTTGCCGGAATAGGAGAGGCTGACTGCGTCCTATTGGCATTTTTATGCATAGGTGTAGCGGTCGATTCCGCTGAACGGCTAGAAGCAGGTTGCGCTTCAAAATGTAGCAAGGTATGATGCGGCTTGGCGCAAGTTCGACAGGAATTATAAGATTTGCATTGCATGGACGCATGATCTGTTCGTAAGCAATTTAAACAAAGGCGTAAGCGTTTGACAATGTCAAAACGTTCCATCGGCGTTTTCTTTAGAAACGATTGACATCTGTAAATTAAGTGATTGCCCTTGCAAGAAGGACAATGGTGCGAAAATGAATTCTTTGAGTCACTGGAGCTACTTGGTGTGTCCAGTGAAACTACGTTAGAAGAAACCTTTGGTTTAAATTGAAACGCTGAGGATTTCTTAGGCACTGATGTGTGAGATGTATGGACAGTCGTCGAATAAGAAACAGGTGCGGTTGAAGAAAAGGTTTCCAACGCTGCACATTGTCGAGTTAAAAAATATCTCAAATCCTCGAAATTAGGTATTTGCTTCGGATCCGATTGGAGTTCGAAGCGTTTTCTAGTGACCGGATCAAGTTTTTCTAAAAGCAAATCGACTAGAATAAAGTTCCAATGTTCAGTGGGAAACTTTAAGTTAGTTAGAACAGCAAGGTTCTCTGAAAAACAATCAATAAGTGCCCTAAGTTTCTTAGGGTCTTCTGATTTTAAAGGTGGAAAGTCTTTCATTGCTTTCCAATGCAAAGTTGCCAATAAACGCGGGTTGCTAAATCGCTCACGCAAGGCGTTATAGGAAATAATAAAATTATCCCCCGAAATGGGTACAGATTTAACGATTTTTAAAGACTCCCCGGTACAGCAACTGATAAGATAATTTAATTTTTCGATATTGGACAGCGACGCGTTATTATAGACCAGACTGTCAAATAAATCGATAAAAGATGCAAATTCAGTTACCTCATTATTAAAACTTGGGAGTTTTAACGGTACCAATTTTGATACCGTGCTGCTTGGAGCATTTTCGATGATTTGTGGTGCTTTCATTTCTTGCATCGTTTCGAGATGCAGCAGTATGCAAAAATAAGCGGAATCTACTTCCTTCCGTAAGGCGTTGTAATTTAATGATTCTACATCGTCACATGAAGCTAAGACGTCAACTAAAGTTTTATTGAAATTTGTATAAAGGTCATGCACTCCCCTTGTTTGAATGAGGAACAACGTTTTTAAAGTTGGGTCACTTTGTATAGTGTTACAAAGCTCAAACATTTCTATAATACGTGTTTTCAGTAATTCTAGTTCTACTACATGTGCCTTCTTCGGAGCCATAGTGACTGTTATTGTGAAAGGCCTACAATAAATGCTATAAAACCGTAACGCTCAGATGTACGCGAAAATGTTAAAATATTATGGGTTGTTGTTCAAAGCACGAAAAGGTAAGACAGCGTATAAACCAATAAATCACGTTTTATGACTAACGGTTCGTCAAACAAAGTGTTTAGATAAGATGTACCGCTTACGGTTACGGTCGGCCTTTACATCAAAAGATCACAGGAAAGTTTAAAAACATGTGGCTTAACATATTGCAAGAAGAATGCAGCTTTTACATTCTATTACTCCTGCAGATGTTCAATATTTACTGCAAACCGACTGAAAGGGTTGTGATGTACAAAACGTGCAATAGGTTTTAAATACAAAGCAAATCCTTTCCTTTCTTATTTAAGAAGTATAAAGCGACTTATAGTTTTCAGGTTGCTTTGTGTTTTATGCCGCTAAAATGAATTTAAACTGAAAACTAACACATTTGATGTTTGTTTGTAACTAACGCTTGTTGGTTTAATTACGGCAAAATCACTTAATTTAGTCTAACGAAAGTATGTAGCTAATATTGTACATATTTTACCTGCTAAATATGGAGCTTGAACACAAATTTAAAGCTAAATCATTAATTAATTAAAAAGCTCGCTGGAATGCAAAGTTTAGGATATTTAATTTAGGACATGCGTATACCATAAGACTGGTGAATTCGGATCGACTTTAGGACCAATGATTAATGGGGAGTTAAGGAGATGATATAAATTGATAAAGATATGCTAATTACAGGAAGGACCAATTGCTTTTGCAAGCAATAACGATAGCAGTGGAGCGGTTATGTAATAACTACAACTACACCAAACTACTTAATAAAGGGTATAAATACCTTTTATCCTGTGCCGCTGGGGGCAATAAACATTCACACACAAAGAGCTTCCGACGGACCACCAGTAACACGCTCGACCGGGTGATGGTGTCGCTTTCAAAAGCTCTCACACGACCGTCTTCTGCAAGGGTTCGAAGGCGACTCACTTTATGCACTGTTCGCTGCCGGTATAAAATGTTTCACTAAACTGTAGGGTGAACGCACTGATGGTATTTATTGTCACAAATACCGAATTGTTCGATGACGATGTAACATACCGCCCACCAAATTCATAGAATTTTGAAAAGGAGGAAAGTAGGTTGGGTGAAGGAAATCACATGGGATTTGACCTTGCTAGGAAAACAGGTAACGAAAGATAGGGTAGTACACTACAGCGAGCGATGTTACCAACTATGCAGAAATAAAAATATATATATATGTAAATAAGCAAATATGTAAAAATAATATACTACTATACATGTAAGAAATGTGTATATACATCTAAACATAAAAATAAAATTAAGATACCGGTAGCGGCGCTAGTTTGACCAAAGGTCGTTTTAGTGTGCCATGTGCAGTTTTGATTTGGGTAATACGTGCTGCCGGTAGGTCTCCCATAGGAGGAGTTACCAGGACCGGTTTGGTACGAAAACATCTATGACATGATGATAAATAATTTCTGATTGAATTTTTAATAGAAAGGATCCAAAAATTCTGTTGTATAAGATACGCTGTGGTATTAACACCGGGATGGTAATACCTTTCATGAGTTGACCGAATGATAAGTTCGGTTAATCGGTGCCGCTGAGGCAATAACGCAGGAAACTTTTCGAAATAGGAAAGCGAAGAATGTGTCAAGCGCCCACCTACTCTTAAGATATTTTGTGGATCAACAAATGGAGAAAGTTTTCGCAAGCTTTTAGGTAACTTACGGTTTGCCTTGATCGAAGCTATTTCCTTGAAAATGTAACATTTTGTACATGCCGGACGATAATCATGAGAGCATTGTGTAATTCAATGTCTGTTAAGGGACCCGTATGACGTTGAGCCATGGGTTTAGAAAATCTATAAATGTCAGCCACGATGCCTTGGATTTTATATAACGATGAAAAGCGACTTAGTAAAATGTCAATGACGTTTGGATCTGTTTGAGCGACAAATGTTAGGATCTTCTTTTCCGTAGTTACCTCAGCAATTGAGGTTGACAATGTTGGTTGAGGCGGCCACGAGCCACTAGGGTAGTGAAGCCATTCAGGCCCCGCCCACCATAGCGAACATGAAATAACCGCGCTTGGCATTAATCCCGAGATGCAGGATCAGCCGGATTATGCGAAGATTTAATATAAAACCATCGGCTAGGTGCAATGCTTTCTTGAATGTGGCTAACACGGTTTGCCACAAAAGTTTTCCAACGAAAAGGTGGAGAACGTATCCAAGTGAGAGCGACCGTAGAATCACTCCACGCTGAAACATCGGAGATGTCAATCAAGCCTTGATAAGAACGAATGGTAAAAGAAAGTAAATCGGTTAATAAAACGGCGGCACATAATTCCAAACGTGGAATTGAAATGCGCTTAATTGGAGCTACTTTTGTTTTAGCGGTTACAAATTGTACAGTTATTTCTCCAGTAGTTTGATTTATGAACTGAAATACACTACCGCTGCATACCCTACCTCGCTAGCATCGCAAAACCCATGCAAATGACAAGTAAAAGGATCCGAAGGGGGTAAACAACGTGGTAACTTTAATGACGATAATAACGGCAACTCTTCTTGATACTGCTGCCATTGAGACGAAATGTCTGCTGGTGGGATGTCATCCCAATTCAAACCTAACATCCACAGATGCTGGATTAGGCGTTTTGCAAAAAGTGTTAGTGGGGCTAAAAACCCTAATGGATCATATATTCTGGCAACTTGCGAAAGTATGTTGCGCTTTGTACATATTGGGTTTAATGGTTTAACCCGAAATGAGAAAATATCTTCTGTAGGTGACCATTGAAGACCTAATATTTTTATTGATTCGTCAGAATCGAAATCGAGAGAAGTATATTGGCAAAAATCTGACGGAATGCCTTCCAAAATAGAAACTGAATTAGAACTCCATTTTCGAAGTTCAAACCCAGCCGAATGTAAAAGTCGGATAAGTTGATCTTTAATTTCGCGGGCCGATTGTATAGAATCTCCACCGGCGACGAAATCATCAATATATAGGTTTGACCGTATAGCCTCAGCGGCTAACGGAAACCTTTTGCCTTCGTCAATGGCTAATTGCTGAAGAGTCTTTAATGCTAGATAAGGCGATGACTTAATACCATAGGTCACTGTATTAAGCTGATAAGTCTGAATGGGTTCTTCTGCGGAGAACCGCCAAACAATTAATTGAAACTTTCGATGTTCTTCGGTAACCAAAATTTGTCGATACATTTGGCGAACATCACAGGTAAAAACGAAACGATGAGAGCGAAATTTAAGTAAGATTGACGAAATGTCATTTTGGAGACTAGGTCCAGCCAATTGAGTGTCATTAATGACACGTTGTTTTAGCCTTTGCAGAGGCGTCAAAACCACACGAATTTTAGAAGTATGACCTTCCTCTTTAAACACAGGGTGATGGGGTAAAAATAATTATCGTTCCCAACGGGCGGAGAATCGAGTAATGCCATATGACCCGCATCAAGATAGTCCTGCATGAAATTGTTGTATTGGGCGCGTAGCTCCGGTTGAGCATGCAATTTGCGCTCCAACGAAAATAGTCTTTTTAGCCATCTCAAAGCAATTATCAAAACGGGCAAAGTATCGTTGAACGGTAACGCAACAATAAAACGACCGCTAGGGTCACGAGAAAACGTGTTTTCAAAATCAAATCTGCCTTTTCTTCTTCTGGAGAAGTATAAGGCTTGATGGCAGTTCTTCTATCTCCCAAAACCGCCTTAGGGTCTGGTCGATAGGATCTTCTACAGAAGTAAAAATGCTTGGACAGTATCAGACTGCAAGCTTTTGTGGGACCAATGATAGTCCAACCTAAAATTGTATTTATGGCGGCAGGCTGAAGAAACTTGCCATGTATAACACCGCCATTGATGATGAACGGATAAACATCTGCTCCAAGGAGCATGTCTATAGTTCCTGGAGAGTTCCAGGTCGGGTCTGCAAAGTGCAGGCCGCATAAGTGTTCCCAATTATTAGGAACTTCAACGCTAGGTAATTTGCCAGATATTGACGAAAGCACAAAAGTTGTGACTTCTAGAGATTTTCAGAGTCTAACATAGAGCGAATGGTGCAGCTGACGGCACCTCTATTGAACGCTGAAGTTGACTGCCCAAGTCCATAAATCGGAACTTGAGAACGTATGCGTGGAAGCCAAAGTTTGCTCACGCAATCGTCTCGAATAAAGCTAGCTTGAGAGCCAGGGTCTAAGAGTACCCTGATCTGTTTGTATCTACCAGACCGGTCTTGAACTTCCACAACAGCAGTGGAGAGTAAGACAGTAACCCCAGAATTTAAATTCGTCTGTGAGGACAAAACATTTGCCGGAATAGGAGAGGCTGACTGCGTCCTATTGGCATTTTATGCATAGGTGTAGCGGTCGATTCCGCTGAACGGCTAGAAGCAGGTTGCGCTTCAAAATGTAGCAAGGTATGATGCGGCTTGGCGCAAGTTCGACAGGAATTATAAGATTTGCATTGCATGGACGCATGATCTGTTCGTAAGCAATTTAAACAAAGGCGTAAGCGTTTGACAATGTCAAAACGTTCCATCGGCGTTTTCTTTAGAAACGATTGACATCTGTAAATTAAGTGATTGCCCTTGCAAGAAGGACAATGGTGCGAAAATGAATTCTTTGAGTCACTGGAGCTACTTGGTGTGTCCAGTGAAACTACGTTAGAAGAAACCTTTGGTTTAAATTGAAACGCTGAGGATTTCTTAGGCACTGATGTGTGAGATGTATGGACAGTCGTCGAATAAGAAACAGGTGCGGTTGAAGAAAAGGTTTCAACGCTGCACATTGTCGAGTTAAAAATATCTCAAATCCTCGAAATTAGGTATTTGCTTCGGATCCGATTGGAGTTCGAAGCGTTTTCTAGTGACCGGATCAAGTTTTCTAAAAGCAAATCGACTAGAATAAAGTTCCAATGTTCAGTGGGAAACTTTAAGTTAGTTAGAACAGCAAGGTTCTCTGAAAACAATCAATAAGTGCCCTAAGTTTCTTAGGGTCTTCTGATTTTAAAGGTGGAAAGTCTTTCATTGCTTTCCAATGCAAAGTTGCCAATAAACGCGGGTTGCTAAATCGCTCACGCAAGGCGTTATAGGAAATAATAAAATTATCCCCCGAAATGGGTACAGATTTAACGATTTTTAAAGACTCCCCGGTACAGCAACTGATAAGATAATTTAATTTTTCGATATTGGACAGCGACGCGTTATTATAGACCAGACTGTCAAATAAATCGATAAAAGATGCAAATTCAGTTACCTCATTATTAAAACTTGGGAGTTTTAACGGTACCAATTTTGATACCGTGCTGCTTGGAGCATTTTCGATGATTTGTGGTGCTTTCATTTCTTGCATCGTTTCGAGATGCAGCAGTATGCAAAAATAAGCGGAATCTACTTCCTTCCGTAAGGCGTTGTAATTTAATGATTCTACATCGTCACATGAAGCTAAGACGTCAACTAAAGTTTTATTGAAATTTGTATAAAGGTCATGCACTCCCTTGTTTGAATGAGGAACAACGTTTTAAAGTTGGGTCACTTTGTATAGTGTTACAAAGCTCAAACATTTCTATAATACGTGTTTTCAGTAATTCTAGTTCTACTACATGTGCCTTCTTCGGAGCCATAGTGACTGTTATTGTGAAAGGCCTACAATAAATGCTATAAAACCGTAACGCTCAGATGTACGCGAAAATGTTAAAATATTATGGGTTGTTGTTCAAAGCACGAAAAGGTAAGACAGCGTATAAACCAATAAATCACGTTTTATGACTAACGGTTCGTCAAACAAAGTGTTTAGATAAGATGTACCGCTTACGGTTACGGTCGGCCTTTACATCAAAAGATCACAGGAAAGTTTAAAAACATGTGGCTTAACATATTGCAAGAAGAATGCAGCTTTTACATTCTATTACTCCTGCAGATGTTCAATATTTACTGCAAACCGACTGAAAGGGTTGTGATGTACAAAACGTGCAATAGGTTTTAAATACAAAGCAAATCCCTTTCCTTTCTTATTTAAGAAGTATAAAGCGACTTATAGTTTTCAGGTTGCTTTGTGTTTTATGCCGCTAAAATGAATTTAAACTGAAAACTAACACATTTGATGTTTGTTTGTAACTAACGCTTGTTGGTTTAATTACGGCAAAATCACTTAATTTAGTCTAACGAAAGTATGTAGCTAATATTGTACATATTTTACCTGCTAAATATGGAGCTTGAACACAAATTTAAAGCTAAATCATTAATTAATTAAAAAGCTCGCTGGAATGCAAAGTTTAGGATATTTAATTTAGGACATGCGTATACCATAAGACTGGTGAATTCGGATCGACTTTAGGACCAATGATTAATGGGGAGTTAAGGAGATGATATAAATTGATGAAGATATGCTAATTACAGGGAAGGACCAATTGCTTTTTGCAAGCAATAACGATAGCAGTGGAGCGGTTATGTAATAACTACAACTACACCAAACTACTTAATAAAGGGTATAAATACCTTTTATCCTGTGCCGCTGGGGGCAATAAACATTCACACACAAAGAGCTTCCGACGGACCACCAGTAACACGCTCGACCGGGTGATGGTGTCGCTTTCAAAAGCTCTCACACGACCGTCTTCTGCAAGGGTTCGAAGGCGACTCACTTTATGCACTGTTCGCTGCCGGTATAAAACGTTTCACTAAACTGTAGGGTGAACGCACTGATGGTATTTATTGTCACAAATACCGAATTGTTCGATGACGACGTAACACTTATGGACTAGTGATGGACAAACTACACCCCTTGCTATATCGCCCATTCCAACACTGACAGTGGTATTAAACTCCTAAGGTTATATTTAGATTACAGCAAAAAGACAAATACAATTAGAACACAATGTTAAACTATCTAGCCTTAAAGAACAAGAAAGTGGAATTGTCTGATATTCTCAAAGAGTAAATAGTCAACACCTTTATAATATTTTTACTTACCGACTAAGCCAACGTCTGAGTCAATTGATGCAATAACCAGAACTACTTGTAAAAATTTGTTAGCACAAACGCCAAATCTTCTTATTCAAAGCCAAAAATACAATCCTAAAAAAGTAATAATGAAATGCAGATTAGGTCATTTGGTAAAAGTACTTACGGATAATCTTGAGGAAGGTTCACACCCGATCTCCACCACCCACTCCAATAGCGACAGCAGTATAAGATTCCTAAGGTTACATTCAGGTGTTATTGCCAAAAGTGAAGAATTGAAAGCATGGTTTAAACTATTTACTCCTAAAAACATTCAAGAGTCATTTAATATTTGCACCATTTAGTTGTCGTAAGTCATTTTAAAAACAATTACTTACCAACTTTAAGCATCATAACTAGACAATGATTGAATAAAAAGGAGGAATATAAAAAAATTGGCTAACACAGCTTTGCAAATCTTCTACTTCAAACTATTGTTTAAACTCCTATAAAACTAAGAATAGAATCCAAATTAGGCCGTTTGTTAAATATACTTATGTAATAGTGATGGACGAACTACACCCCATGCCATATCGCCCATTCCAACACTGACAGTGGTATTAAACTCCTAGGGTTATATTTAGGTTATAGCAAATAGTCAAATACAATTAGAACACAATGTTAAACTATCTAGCCTTAGAGAACCAGAAAGTGGAATTGTCTGATATTCTCAAAGAGTAAATAGTCAATTGATTCAATAACCAGAGCTACTTGAAAAAATTTGTTAACACAAATGCCATATTCTCTTATTCAAAGCTAAAAATACAATCCTAAAAAAGTAATAATGAAATGCAGATTAGGTCACTTGATAAAAGTACTTACAGAGCTAAAAATACAATCCTAAAAAAGTAATAATGAAATGCAGATTAGGTCACTTGATAAAAGTACTTACAGATAATTTTGAGGAAGGTTCACATCCGACCTCCACCACCCACTCCAATAGCGACAGCAGTATAAGATTCCTAAGGTTACATTCAGGTGTTATTGCCAAAAGTGAAAAATTGAAAACATGGTTTAAACTATTCACTCCTAAAAACATTCAAGAGTCATTTAATATTTGCAACGTTTAGTTGCCGTATGTCATTTTAAAAACAATTACTTACCAACATTAACCATCATGACTAGGCAATGATTGAAAAAAAGGAGGTATTTAAAAAAATTTACTAACACAGATCTTCGCAAAACTTCTACTTCAAACTATTGTTTAAACTCCTACAAAAGTAAGAATAGAATCCAAATTAGGTCATTTATTAACTATACTTATGGACTAGTGATGGACGAACTACACCCCAAGCCATATCGCCCATTCCAACACTGACAGTGGTATTAAACACCTAAGGTTATATTTAGATTACAGCAAAAAGTCAAATACAATTAGAACACAATGTTAAACTATCTAGCCTTAAAGAACAAGATAGTGGAATTGTCTGATATTCTCAAAGAGTAAATAGTCAACACCTTTATAATATTTTTACTTACTGACTAAGCCAACGTCTGAGTCAATTGATTCAATAACCAGAACTACTTGTAAAAATTTGTTAACACAAACGCCAAATCTTCTTATTCAAAGCCAAAAATACAATCCTAAAAAAGTAATAATAAAATGCAGATTAGGTCATTTGGTAAAAGTACTTACGGATAATCTTGAGGAAGGTTCACACCCGACCTCCACCACCCAGTCCAATAGCGACAGCAGTATAAGATTCCTAAGATTACATTCAGGTGTTATTGCCAAAAGTGAAGAATTGAAAACATGGTTTAAACTATTTACTCCTAAAAACATTCAAGTGTCATTTAATATTTGCAACGTTTAGTTGCCGTATGTCATTTTAAAAACAATTACTTACCAACATTAACCATCATGACTAGGCAATGATTGAATAAAAGGAGGTATTTAAAAAATTTACTAACACAGATCTTGAAATCTTCTACTTCAAACTATTGTTTAAACTCCTACAAAAGTAAGAATAGAATCCAAATTAGGTCATTTTTAACTATACTTATGGACTAGTGATGGACAACTACACCCCAAGCCATATGCCCATTCCAACACTGACAGTGGTATTAAACTCCTAAGGTTATATTTAGTTACAGCAAAAGTAAATACAATTAGAACACAATGTTAAACTATTAGCCTTAAAGAACAAGAAAGTGGAATTGTCTGATATTCTCAAAGAGTAAATAGTCAACACTTTATAATATTTTTACTTACTGACTAAGCCAACGTCTGAGTCAATTGATTCAATAACCAGAACTACTTGTAAAAATTTGTTAACACAAAGCCAAATCTTCTTATTAAAGCCAAAAATACAATCCTAAAAAGTAATAATGAAATGCAGATTAGGTCATTTGTAAAAGTACTTACGGAAATTTGAGGAAGGTTCACACCGACCTCCACCACCCATCCAATAGGACAGCAGTATAAGATTCCTAAGTTACATTCAGGTGTTATTGCCAAAAGTGAAGAATTGAAAACATGGTTTAAACTATTTACTCCTAAAACATTCAAGAGTCATTTAATATTTGCAACGTTTAGTTGCCGTATGTCATTTTAAAACAATTACTTACCAACATTAACCATCATGACTAGGCAATGATTGAAAAAAAGGAGGTATTTAAAAATTTACTAACACAGACTTGAAATCTTCTACTTCAAACTATTGTTTAAACTCCTACAAAAGTAAGAATAGAATCCAAATTAGGTCATTTTTAACTATACTTATGGACTAGTGATGGACAACTACACCCCAGCCATATGCCCATTCCAAATACAATTAGAACACAATGTTAAACTATCTAGCCTTAAAGAACCAGAAAGTGGAATTGTCTGACATTCTCAAAGAGTAAATAGTCAACACCTGTATAATATTTTTACTTACTGACTAAGCCAACGTCTGAGTCAATTGATGCAATAACCAGAACTACTTGTAAAAATTTGTTAACACAAACGCCAAATCTTCTTATTCAAAGCCAAAAATACAATCCTAAAAAAGTAATAATGAAATGCAGATTAGGTCATTTGGTAAAAGTACTTACGGATAATCTTGAGGAAGGTTCACACCCGACCTCCACCACCCACTCCAATAGCGACAGCAGTATAAGATTCCTAAGGTTACATTCAGGTGTTATTGCCAAAAGTGAAGAATTGAAAACATGGTTTAAACTATTTACTCCTAAAAACATTCAAGAGTCATTTAATATTTGCAACGTTTAGTTGCCGTATGTCATTTTAAAAACAATTACTTACCAACATTAACCATCATGACTAGGCAATGATTGAATAAAAAGGAGGTATTTAAAAAAATTTACTAACACAGATCTTCGCAAATCTTCTACTTCAAACTATTGTTTAAACTCCTACAAAAGTAAGAATAGAATCCAAATTAGGTCATTTGTTAACTATACTTATGGACTAGTGATGGACAAACTACACCCCTTGCCATATCGCCCATTCCAACACTGACAGTGGTATTAAACTCCTAAGGTTATATTTAGGTTACAGCAAAAGTTAAATACAATTAGAACACAATGTTAAACTATCTAGCCTTAAAGAACAAGAAAGTGGAATTGTCTGATATTCTCAAAGAGTAAATAGTCAACACCTTTATAATATTTTTACTTACCGACTAAGCCAACGTCTGAGTCAATTGATGCAATAACCAAAAACTACTTGTAAAAATTTGTTAACACAAACGCCAAATCTTCTTATTCAAAGCCAAAAGTACAATACTAAAAAAGTAATAATGAAATGCAGATTAGGTCATTTGATAAAAGTACTTACAGATAATGTTGAGGAAGGTTCACACCCGTCCTCCACCACCCACTCCAATAGCGACAGCAGTACAAGATTCCTAAGGTTACATTCAGGTGTTATTGCCAAAAGTGAAGAATTGAAAACATGGTTTAAACTATTCACTCCTAAAAACATTCAAGAGTCATTTAATATTTGCAACGTTTAGTTGCCGTATGTCATTTTAAAAACAATTACTTACCAACATTAACCATCATGACTAGGCAATGATTGAATAAAAAGGAGGTATTTAAAAAAATTTACTAACACAGGTCTTCGCAAATCTTCTACTTCAAACTATTGTTTAAACTCCTACAAAAGTAAGAATAGAATCCAAATTAGGTCATTTGTTAACTATACTTATGGACTAGTGATGGACAAACTACACCCCTTGCCATATCGCCCATTCCAACACTGACAGTGGTATTAAACTCCTAAGGTTATATTTAGATTACAGCAAAAAGTCAAATACAATTAGAACACAATGTTAAACTATCTAGCCTTAAAGAACAAGAAAGTGGAATTGTCTGATATTCTCAAAGAGTAAATAGTCAACACCTTTATAATATTTTTACTTACTGACTAAGCCAACGTCTGAGTCAATCGATTCAATAACCAGAACTACTTGTAAAAATTTGTTAACACAAATGCCAAATTCTCTTATTGAACGCTAAAAATACAATCCTAAAAAAGTAATAATGAAATGCAGATTAGGTCACTTGATAAAAGTACTTACGGAAAATTTTGTGGAAGGTTCACACCCGACCTCCACCACCCATTCCAATAGTGACAGCAGTATAGGATTCCTAAGGTTACATTCAGGTGTTATTGCCAAATGTGAAGAATTGAAAACATGGTTTAAACTATTTACTCCTAAAAACATTCAAGAGTCATTTAATATTTGCAACGTTTAGTTGCCGTATGTCATTTTAAAAACAATTACTTACCAACATTAACCATCATGACTAGGCAATGATTGAAAAAAAAGGATGTATTTAAAAAAATTTACTAACACAGATCTTTGGGAAATCTTCTACTTCAAACTATTGTTTAAACTCCTACAAAAGTAAGAATAGAATCCAAATTAGGTCATTTATTAACTATACTTATGGACTAGTGATGGACGAACTACACCCCAAGCCATATTGCCCATTCCAACACTGACAGTGGTATTAAACTCCTAAGGTTATATTTAGATTACAGCAAAGAGTCAAATACAATTAGAACACAATGTTAAACTATCTAGCCTTAAAGAACCAGAAAGTGGAATTGTCTGACATTCTCAAAGAGTAAATAGTCAACACCTGTATAATATTTTTACTTACTGACTAAGCCAACGTCTGAGTCAATTGATGCAATAACCAGAACTACTTGAAGAAATTTGTTATCACAAATGCCAAATTTTCTTAATCAAAGCTAAAAATACAATCCTAAAAAAGTAATAATGAAATGCAGATTAGGTCACTTGATAAAAGTACTTACGGATAATTTTGAGGAAGGTTCACACCCGACCTCCACCACCCACTCCAATAGCGACAGCAGTATAAGATTCCTAAGGTTACATTCAGGTGTTATTGCCAAATGTGAAAAATTGAAAACATGGTTTAAACTATTCACTCCTAAAAACATTCAAAAGTCATTTAATATTTGCAACGTTTAGTTGCCGTATGTCATTTTAAAAACAATTACTTACCAACATTAACCATCATGACTAGGCAATGATTGAATAAAAAGGAGGTATTTAAAAAAATTTACTAACACAGGTCTTCGCAAATCTTCTACTTCAAACTATTGTTTAAACTCCTACAAAAGTAAGAATAGAATCCAAATTAGGTCATTTGTTAACTATACTTATGGACTAGTGATGGACGAACTACACCCCAAGCCATGTCGCCCATTCCAACACTGACAGTGGTATTAGTCTCCTAAGGTTATATTTAGATTACAGCAAAAAGTCAAATACAATTAGAACACAATGTTAAACTATCTAGCCTTAAAGAACAAGAAAGTGGAATTGTCTGATATTCTCAAAGAGTAAATAGTCAAAACCTTTATAATATTTTTACTTACCGACTAAGCCAACGTCTGCGTCAATTGATGCAATAACCAGAACTACTTGTAAAAATTTGTTAACACAAACGCCAAATCTTCTTATTCAAAGCCAAAAATACAATCCTAAAAAAGTATTAATGAAATGCAGATTAGGTTATTTGGTAAAAGTACTTACGGATAATCTTGAGGAAAGTTCACACCCGATCTCCACCACCCACTCCAATAGCGACAGCAGTATAAGATTCCTAATGTTACATTCAGGTGTTATTGCCAAAAGTGAAGAATTGAAAGCATGGTTTAAACTATTTACTCCTAAAAACATTCAAGAGTCATTTAATATTTGCAACATTTAGTTGCCGTATGTCATTTTAAAAACAATTACTTACCAACTTTAAGCATCATAACTAGACAATGATTGAATAAAAAGGAGGAATATAAAAAAATTGGCTAACACATCTTTGCAAATCTTCTACTTCAAACTATTGTTTAAACTCCTACAAAACTAAGAATAGAATCCAAATTAGGCCGTTTGTTAAATATACTTATGTAATAGTGATGGACGAACTACACCCCATGCCATATCGCCCATTCCAACACTGACAGTGGTATTAAACTCCTAGGGTTATATTTAGGTTATAGCAAATAGTCAAATACAATTAGAACACAATGTTAAACTATCTAGCCTTAGAGAACCAGAAAGTGGAATTGTCTGATATTCTCAAAGAGTAAATAGTCAACACCTGTATAATATTTTTACTTACAGACTAAGCCAACGTCTGCGTCAATTGATGCAATAACCAGAACTGCTTGTAAAAATTTGTTAACACAAACGCCAAATCTTCTTATTCAAAGCCAAAAATACAATCCTAAAAAAGTAATAATGAAATGCAGATTAGGTCATTTAGTAAACGTACTTACGGATAATCTTGAGGAAGGTTCATACCCGACCTCCACCACCCACTCCAATAGCGACAGCAGTATATGATTCCTAAGGTTACATTCAGGTGTTATTGCCAAAAGTGAAGAATTGAAAACATGGTTTAAACTATTTACTCCTAAAAACATTCAAGAGTCATTTAATATTTGCAACGTTTAGTTGCCGTATGTCATTTTAAAAACAATTACTTACCAACATTAACCATCATGACTAGGCAATGATTAAATAAAAAGGAAGTATTTAAAAAAATTTACTAACACAGGTCTTCGCAAATCTTCTACTTCAAACTATAGTTTAAACTCCTACAAAAGTAAGAATAGAATCCAAATTAGGTCATTTGTTAACTATACTTATAGACTAGTGATGGACCAACTACACCCCTTGCCATATCGCCCATTCAACACTGACAGTGGTATTAAACTCCTAGGGTTATATTTAGGTTATAGCAAAGAGTCAAATACAATTAGAACACAATGTTAAACTATCTAGCCTTAAAGAACAAGAAAGTGGAATTGTCTGATATTCTCAAAGAGTAAATAGTCAACACCTTTATAATATTTTTACTTACCGACTAAGCCAACGTCTGAGTCAATTGATGCAATAACCAGAACTACTTGTAAAAATTTGTTAACACAAACGCCAAATCTTCTTATTCAAAGCAAAAATACAATCCTAAAAAAGTAATAATGAAATGCAGATTAGGTCATTTGATAAAAGGACTTACGGATAATCTTGAGGAAGGTTCACACCCGACCTCCTCCACCCAATCCAATAGCAACAGCAGTATAAGATTCCTAAGGTTACATTCAGGTGTTATTGCCAAAAGTGAAAAATTGAAAACATGGTTTAAACTATTCACTCCTAAAAACATTCAAGAGTCATTTAATATTTGCAACGTTTAGTTGCCGTATGTCATTTTAAAAACAATTACTTACCAACATTAACCATCATGACTAGGCAATGATTGAATAAAAAGGAGGTATTTAAAAAAGTTACTAACACAGATCTTCGCAAATCTTCTACTTCAAACTATTGTTTAAACTCCTACAAAAGTAAGAATAGAATCCAAATTAGGTCATTTGTTAACTATACTTATGGACTAGTGATGGACGAACTACACCCCATGCCATATCGCCCATTCCAACACTGACAGTGGTATTAAACTCCTAGGGTTATATTTAGGTTATAGCAAAGAGTCAAATACAATTAGAACACAATGTTAAACTATCTAGCCTTAGAGAACCAGAAAGTGGAATTGTCTGACATTCTCAAAGAGTAAATAGTCAACACCTTTATAATATTTTTACTTACCGACTTAGCCAACGTCTGAGTCAATTGATGCAATAACCAGAACTACTTGTAAAAATTTGTTAACACAAACGCCAAATCTTCTTATTCAAAGCCAAAAATACAATCCTAAAAAAGTAATAATGAAATGCAGATTAGGTCATTCGATAAAAGGACTTACGGATAATCTTGAGAAAGGTTCACACCCGACCTCCACCACCCACTCCAATAGCGACAGCAGTATAAGATTCCTAAGGTTACATTCAGGTGTTATTGCCAAAAGTGAAAAATTGAAAACATGGTTTAAACTATTCACTCCTAAAAACATTCAAGAGTCATTTAATATTTGCAACGTTTAGTTGCCGTATGTCATTTTAAAAACAATTACTTACCAACATTAACCATCATGACTAGGCAATGATTGAATAAAAAGGAGGTATTTAAAAAAATTTACTAACACAGGTCTTCGCAAATCTTCTACTTCAAACTATTGTTTAAACTCCTACAAAAGTAAGAATAGAATCCAAATTAGGTCATTTGTTAACTATACTTATGGACTAGTGATGGACGAACTACACCCCTTGCCATATCGCCCATTCCAACACTGACAGTGGTATTAAACTCCTAAGGTTATATTTAGGTTATAGCAAAGAGTCAAATACAATTAGAACACAATGTTAAACTATTCTAGCCTTAGAGAATCAGAAAGTGGAATTGTCTGACATTCTCAAAGAGTAAATAGTCAACACCTTTATAATATTTTTACTTACCGACTTAGCCAATGCCTGAGTCAATTGATTCATTAACCAGAACTACTTGAAAAAATTTGTTAACACAAATGCCATATTCTCTTATTCAAATCTAAAAATACAATCCTAAAAAAGTAATAATGAAATGCAGATTAGGTCACTTGATAAAAGTACTTACAGATAATTTTGAGGAAGGTTCACACCCGACCTCCACCACCCACTCCAATAGCGACAGCAGTATAAGATTCCTAAGGTTACATTCAGGTGTTATTCCCAAAAGTGAAAAATTGAAAACATGGTTTAAACTATTCACTCCTAAAAACATTCAAGAGTCATTTAATATTTGCAACGTTTAGTTGCCGTATGTCATTTTAAAAACAATTACTTACCAACATTAACCATCATGACTAGGCAATGATTGAATAAAAAGGAGGTATTTAAAAAAATTTACTAACACAGATCTTCGGGAAATCTTCTACTTCAAACTATTGTTTAAACTCCTACAAAAGTAAGAATAGAATCCAAATTAGGTCATTTGCTAACTATACTTATGGACTAGTGATGGACGAACTACACCCCATGCCATATCGCCCATCCCAAAACTGACAGTGGTATTAAACTCCTAAGGTTATATTTAGGTTATAGCAAAGAGTCAAATACAATTTAAAGACAATGTTAAACTATCTAGCCTTAAAGAACAAGAAAGTGGAATTGTCTGACATTCTCAAAGAGTAAATAGTCAACACCTTTATAATATTTTTACTTACCGACTTGGCCAATGCCTGAGTCAATTGATTCAATAAACAGAACTACTTGAAAAAATTTGTTAACACAAATGCCAAATTCTATAATTCAAAGCTAAAAATACAATCCTAAAAAAGTAATAATAAAATGCAGATTAGGTCACTTGATAAAAGTACTTACGGATAATTTTGAGGAAGGTTCACACCCGACCTCCACCACCCATTCCAATAGTGACAGCAGTATAGGATTCCTAAGGTTACATTCAGGTGTTATTGCCAAATGTGAAGAATTGAAAACATGGTTTAAACTATTTACTCCTAAAAACATTCAAGAGTCATTTAATATTTGCAACGTTTAGTTGCCGTATGTCATTTTAAAAACAATTACTTACCAACATTAACCATATGACTAGGCAATGATTGAAAAAAAGGGAGGTATTTAAAAAAATTTACTAACACAGATCTTCGGGAAATCTTCTACTTCAAACTATTGTTTAAAATCGTACAAAAGTAAGAATAGAATCCAAATTAGGTCATTTATTAACTATACTTATGGACTAGTGATGGACGAACTACACCCCAAGCCATATCACCCATTCCAACACTGACAGTGGTATTAAACTCCTAAGGTTATATTTAGGTTATAGCAAAGAGTCAAATACAATTTAAACACAATGTTAAACTATCTAGCCTTAAAGAACAAGAAAGTGGAATTGTTTGACATTCTCAAAGAGTAAATAGTCAACAGCTTTATAATATTTTTACTTACGGACTTAGCCAATGCCTGAGTCAATTGATTCAATAACCAGAACTACTTGTAAAAATTTGTTAACACAAATGCCAAATTCTCTTATTCAAAGCTAAAAATACAATCCTAAAAAAGTAATAATGAAATGCAGATTAGGTCACTTGATAAAAGTACTTACGGATAATTTTGAGGAAGGTTCACACCCGACATCCACCACCCATTCCAATACTGACAGCAGTATAGGATTCCTAAGGTTACATTCAGGTGTTATTGCCAAAAGTGAAAAATTGAAAACATGGTTTAAACTATTCGCTCCTAAAAACATTCAAGAGTCATTTAATATTTGCAACGTTTAGTTGCCGTATGTCATTTTAAAACATTACTTACCAACATTAACCATCATGACTAGGCAATGATTGAAAAAAGGAGGTATTTAAAAAATTTACTAACACAGATCTTCGCAAACTTCTACTTCAAACTATTGTTTAAACTCCTACAAAAGTAAGAATAGAATCCAAATTAGGTCATTTTTAACTATACTTATGGACTAGTGATGGACGAACTACACCCAAGCCATATCGCCCATTCCAACACTGACAGTGGTATAAACACCTAAGGTTATATTTAGATTACAGCAAAAGTCAAATACAATTAGAACACAATGTTAAACTATCTAGCCTTAAAGAACAAGAAGTGGAATTGTCTGATATTCTCAAAGAGTAAATAGTCAACACCTTTATAATATTTTTACTTACTGACTAAGCCAACGTCTGAGTCAATTGATTCAATAACCAGAACTACTTGTAAAAATTTGTTAACACAAACGCCAAATCTTCTTATTCAAAGCCAAAAATACAATCCTAAAAAAGTAATAATAAAATGCAGATTAGGTCATTTGGTAAAAGTACTTACGGATAATCTTGAGGAAGGTTCACACCCGACCTCCACCGCCCAGTCCAATAGCGACAGCAGTATAAGATTCCTAAGATTACATTCAGGTGTTATTGCCAATAGTGAAGAATTGAAAATATGGTTTAAACTATTTACTCCTAAAAACATTCAAGAGTCATTTAATATTTGCAACGTTTAGTTGCCGTATGTCATTTTAAAAACAATTACTTGCCAACATTAACCATCATGACTAGGCAATGATTGAATAAAAAGGAGGTATTTAAAAAAATTTACTAACACAGATCTTCGCAAAACTTCTACTTCAAACTATTGTTTAAACTCCTACAAAAGTAAGAATAGAATCCAAATTAGGTCATTTATTAACTATACTTATGGACTAGTGATGGACGAACTACACCCCAAGCCATATCGCCCATTCCAACACTGACAGTGGTATTAAACACCTAAGGTTATATTTAGATTACAGCAAAAAGTCAAATACAATTAGAACACAATGTTAAACTATCTAGCCTTAAAGAACCAGAAAGTGGAATTGTCTGACATTCTCAAAGAGTAAATAGTCAACACCTGTATAATATTTTTACTTACTGACTAAGCCAACGTCTGAGTCAATTGATTCAATAACCAGAACTACTTGTAAAAATTTGTTAACACAAACGCCAAATCTTCTTATTCAAAGCCAAAAATACAATCCTAAAAAAGTAATAATGAAATGCAGATTAGGTCATTTGGTAAAAGTACTTACGGATAATCTTGAGGAAGGTTCACACCCGACCTCCACCACCCACTCCAATAGCGACAGCAGTATAAGATTCCTAAGATTACATTCAGGTGTTATTGCCAAAAGTGAAGAATTGAAAACATGGTTTAAACTATTTACTCCTAGAAACATTCAAGAGTCATTTAATATTTGCAACGTTTAGTTGCCGTATGTCATTTTAAAACAATTACTTACCAACATTAACCATCATGACTAGGCAATGATTGAATAAAAAGGAGGTATTTAAAAAAATTTACTAACACAGACCTTCGCAAATCTTCTACTTCAAACTATTGTTTAAACTCCTACAAAAGTAAGAATAGAATCCAAATTAGGTCATTTGTTAACTATACTTATGGACTAGTGATGGACAAACTACACCCCATGCCATATCGCCCATTCCAACACTGACAGTGGTATTAAACTCCTAAGGTTATATTTAGGTTACAGCAAAAGTTAAATACAATTAGAACACAATGTTAAACTATCTAGCCTTAAAGAACAAGAAAGTGGAATTGTCTGACATTCTCAAAGAGTAAATAGTCAACACCTTTATAATATTTTTACTTACCGACTTGGCCAATGCCTGAGTCAATTGATTCAATAAACAGAACTACTTGAAAAAATTTGTTAACACAAATGCCAAATTCTATAATTCAAAGCTAAAAATACAATCCTAAAAAAGTAATAATAAAATGCAGATTAGGTCACTTGATAAAAGTACTTACGGATAATCTTGAGGAAGGTTCACACCCGATCTCCACCACCCACTCCAATAGCGACAGCAGTATAAGATTCCTAAGGTTACATTCAGGTGTTATTGCCAAAAGTGAAAAATTGAAAACATGGTTTAAACTATTTACTCCTAAAACATTCAAGAGTCATTTAATATTTGCAACGTTTAGTTGCCGTATGTCATTTTAAAAACAATTACTTACCAACATTAACCATCATGACTAGGCAATGATTGAAAAAAAGGAGGTATTTAAAAAAATTTACTAACACAGATCTTCGGGAAATCTTCTACTTCAAACTATTGTTTAAACTCCTACAAAAGTAAGAATAGAATCCAAATTAGGTCATTTGTTAACTATACTTATGGACTAGTGATGGACGAACTACACCCCATGCCATATCGCCCATCCCAACACTGACAGTGGTATTAAACTCCTAAGGTTATATTTAGGTTATAGCAAAGAGTCAAATACAATTTAAACACAATGTTAAACTATCTAGCCTTAAAGAACAAGAAAGTGGAATTGTCTGACATTCTCAAAGAGTAAATAGTCAACACCTGTATAATATTTTTACTTACCGACTTAGCCAACGCCTGAGTCAATTAATTCATTAACCAGAACTACTTGTAAAAATTTGTTAACACAAATGCCAAATTCTCTTATTCAAAGCTAAAAATACAATCCTAAAAAAGTAATAATGAAATGTAGATTAGGTCACTTGATAAAAGTAGTTACGGATAATTTTGAGGAAGGTTCACACCCGACCTCCACCACCCATTCCAATAGTGACAGCAGTATAGGATTCCTAAAGGTTACATTCAGGTGTTATTGCCAAAAGTGAAGAATTGAAAACATGCTTTAAACTATTTACTCCTAAAACATTCAAGAGTCATTTAATATTTGCAACGTTTAGTTGCCATATGTCATTTTAAAAACAATTACTTACCAACATTAACCATATGACTAGGCAATGATTGAAAAAAAGGGAGGTATTTAAAAAAATTTACTAACACAGATCTTCGGGAAATCTTCTACTTCAAACTATTGTTTAAACTCGTACAAAAGTAAGAATAGAATCCAAATTAGGTCATTTATTAACTATACTTATGGACTAGTGATGGACAAACTACACCCCAAGCCATATCGCCCATTCCAACACTGACAGTGGTATTAAACTCCTAAGGTTATATTTAGATTACAGCAAAAAGGCAAATACAATTAGAACACAATGTTAAACTATCTAGCCTTAAAGAATCAGAAAGTGGAATTGTCTGACATTCTCAAAGAGTAAATAGTCAACACCTTTATAATATTTTTACTTACCGACTTAGCCAATGCCTGAGTCAATTGATTCAATAACCAGAGCTACTTGAAAAAATTTGTTAACACAAATGCCATATTCTCTTATTCAAAGCTAAAAATACAATCCTAAAAAAGTAATAATGAAATGCAGATTAGGTCACTTGATAAAAGTACTTACAGAGCTAAAAATACAATCCTAAAAAAGTAATAATGAAATGCAGATTAGGTCACTTGATAAAAGTACTTACAGATAATTTTGAGGAAGGTTCACATCCGACCTCCACCACCCACTCCAATAACGACAGCAGTATAAGATTCCTAAGGTTACATTCAGGTGTTATTGCCAAAAGTGAAAAATTGAAAACATGGTTTAAACTATTCACTCCTAAAAACATTCAAGAGTCATTTAATATTTGCAACGTTTAGTTGCCGTATGTCATTTTAAAAACAATTACTTACCAACATTAACCATCATGACTAGGCAATGATTGAAAAAAAGGAGGTATTTAAAAAAATTTACTAACACAGATCTTCGGGAAATCTTCTACTTCAAACTATTGTTTAAACTCCTACAAAAGTAAGAATAGAATCCAAATTAGGTCATTTATTAACTATACTTATGGACTAGTGATGGACGAACTACACCCCAAGCCATATCGCCCATTCCAACACTGACAGTGGTATTAAACACCTAAGGTTATATTTAGATTACAGCAAAAAGTCAAATACAATTAGAACACAATGTTAAACTATCTAGCCTTAAAGAACAAGAAAGTGGAATTGTCTGATATTCTTAAAGAGTAAATAGTCAACACCTGTATAATATTTTTACTTACTGACTAAGCCAACATCTGAGTCAATTGATGCAATAACCAGAACTACTTGTAAAAATTTGTTAACACAAACGCCAAATCTTCTTATTCAAAGCCAAAAATACAATCCTAAAAAGGTAATAATGAAATGCAGATTAGGTCACTTGATAACAGTACTTACGGATAATTTTGAGGAAGGTTCACACCCGACCTCCACCACCCATTCCAATAGTGACAGCAGTATAGAATTCCTAAGGTTACATTCAGGTGTTATTGCCAAAAGTGAAGAATTGAAAACATGCTTTAAACTATTTACTCCTAAAACATTCAAGAGTCATTTAATATTTGCAACGTTTAGTTGCCGTATGTCATTTTAAAAACAATTACTTACCAACATTAACCATCATGACTAGGCAATGATTGAATAAAAAGGAGGTATTTAAAAAAAGTTACTAACACAGATCTTCGCAAATCTTTTACTTCAAACTATTGTTTAAACTCCTACAAAAGTAAGAATAGAATCCAAATTAGGTCATTTGTTAACTATACTTATGGACTAGTGATGGACGAACTACACCCCATGTCATATCGCCCATTCCAACACTGACAGTGGTATTAAACTCCTAAGGTTATATTTAGGTTACAGCAAAAGTTAAATACAATTAGAACACAATGTTAAACTATCTAGCCTTAAAGAACAAGAAAGTGGAATTGTCTGATATTCTCAAAGAGTAAATAGTCAACACCTTTATAATATTTTTACTTACCGACTAAGCCAATGCCTGAGTCAATTGATTCAATAACCAGAACTACTTGTAAAAATTTGTTAACACAAATGCCAAATCTTCTTATTCAAAGCCAAAAATACAATCCTAAAAAAGTAATAATGAAATGCAGATTAGGTCATTTGGTAAAAGTACTTACGGATAATTTTGAGGAAGGTTCACACCCGACCTCCACCACCCATTCCAATAGTGACAGCAGTATAGGATTCCTAAGGTTACATTCAGGTGTTATTGCCAAAAGTGAAGAATTGAAAACATGGTTTAAACTATTTACTCCTAAAAACATTCAAGAGTCATTTAATATTTGCAACGTTTAGTTGCCGTATGTCATTTTAAAAACAATTACTTACCAACATTAACCATCATGACTAGGCAATGATTGAAAAAAAGGAGGTATTTAAAAAAATTTACTAACACAGATCTTCGGGAAATCTTCTACTTCAAACTATTGTTTAAACTCCTACAAAAGTAAGAATAGAATCCAAATTAGGTCATTTGCTAACTATACTTATGGACTAGTGATGGACGAACTACACCCCATGCCATATCGCCCATCCCAAAACTGACAGTGGTATTAAACTCCTAAGGTTATATTTAGGTTACAGCAAAAGTTAAATACAATTAGAACACAATGTTAAACTATCTAGCCTTAAAGAACAAGAAAGTGGAATTGTCTGATATTCTCAAAGAGTAAATAGTCAACACCTTTATAATATTTTTACTTACCGACTTAGCCAAGCCTGAGTCAATTGATTCAATAACCAGAACTACTTGTAAAATTTGTTAACACAAATGCCAAATCTCTTATTAAAGAAAATACAATCCTAAAAAGTAATAATGAAATGCAGATTAGGTCATTTGATAAAAGTACTTACGGATAATTTGAGGAAGGTTCAACCCCGACCTCCACCACCCATCCAATAGTGACAGCAGATAAGATTCCTAAGGTTACATTCAGGTGTTATTGCCAAATGAAGAATTGAAAACATGGTTTAAACTATTTATCCTAAAACATTCAAGAGTCATTTAATATTTGCAACTTTAGTTGCCGTATGTCATTTTAAAACAATTACTTACCAACATTAACCATCATGACTAGGCAATGATTGAAAAAAGGAGGTATTTAAAAAAGTTACTAACACAGGTCTTCGCAAATCTTCTACTTCAAACTATTGTTTAAACTCCTACAAAAGTAAGAATAGAATCTAAATTAGGTCATTTGTTAACTATACTTATGGACTAGTGAGAGACAAACTACACCCCTTGCCATATCGCCCATTCCAACACTGACAGTGGTATTAAACTCCTAAGGTTATATTTAGATTACAGCAAAAAGTCAAATACAATTAGAACACAATGTTAAACTATCTAGCCTTAAAGAACAAGAAAGTGGAATTGTCTGATATTCTCAAAGAGTAAATAGTCAACACCTTTATAATATTTTTACTTACCGACTTAAGCCAACGCCTGAGTCAATTGATGCAATAACCAGAACTACTTGTAAAATTTGTTAACACAAACGCCAAATCTTCTTATTCAAAGCCAAAAGTACAATACTAAAAAAGTAATAATGAAATGCAGATTAGGTCATTTGATAAAAGTACTTACGGATAATCTTGAGGAAGGTTCACACCGGACCTCCACCACCCACTCCAATAGTGACAGCAGAATAAGATTCCTAAGATTACATTCAGGTGTTATTGCCAAAAGTGAAGAATTGAAAACATGGTTTAAACTATTTAATCCTAAAAACATTCAAGAGTCATTTAATATTTGCAACGTTTAGTTGCCGTATGTCATTTTAAAAACAATTACTTACCAACATTAACCATCATGACTAGGCAATGATTGAAAAAAAAAGAGGTATTTAAAAAAATTTACTAACACAGATCTTCGGGAAATCTTCTACTTCAAACTATTGTTTAAACTCCTACAAAAGTAAGAATAGAATCCAAATTAGGTCATTTGTTAACT
Organism: Platerodrilus igneus; assembly: GCA_036346225.1. Taxonomy (NCBI): domain Eukaryota; kingdom Metazoa; phylum Arthropoda; class Insecta; order Coleoptera; family Lycidae; genus Platerodrilus; species Platerodrilus igneus. The sequence continues at coordinate 50,876 of JARFIW010001250.1, forward strand.
ATACTTATGGACTAGTGATGGACGAACTACACCCCATGCCATATCGCCCATCCCAACACTGACAGTGGTATTAAACTCCTAAGGTTATATTTAGGTTATAGCAAAGAGTCAAATACAATTTAAACACAATGTTAAACTATCTAGCCTTAAAGAACAAGAAAGTGGAATTGTCTGACATTCTCAAAGAGTAAATAGTCAACAGCTTTATAATATTTTTACTTACCGACTTAGCCAATGCCTGAGTCAATTGATTCAATAACCAGAACTACTTGTAAAAATTTGTTAACACAAATGCCAAATTCTCTTATTGAAAGTAAAAATACAATCCTAAAAAAGTAATAATGAAAGGCAGATTAGGTCACTTGATAAAAGTACTTACGGAAAATTTTGAGGAAGGTTCAACCCCCGACCTCCACCACCCATTCCAATAGTGACAGCAGTATAGGATTCCTAAGGTTACATTCAGGTGTTATTGCCAAATGTGAAGAATTGAAAACATGGTTTAAACTATTTACTCCTAAAAACATTCAAGAGTCATTTAATATTTGCAACATTTAGTTGCCGTATGTCATTTTAAAAACAATTACTTACCAACATTAACCATCATGACTAGGCAATGATTGAAAAAAGGAGGTATTTAAAAAATTTACTAACATTTATGAGAACCACCCTCAGTAACAGTTTTAAAAAATAATAACTAAACAAGATTAAAAACTTATTTTTCACAGAAACAAATAAATTTAAACAATTTAACAAAAAAAAAAAATGTTAAATGATGAGTCGCCCCCCAAATCATTGTTTGCAAAAATAAAGTTAATTACAAATATTATTATTTCTTTAAAATTCATACGATAAAAAGTTAAAATTATGAATTAATTTAACAAAAAACAATGTTTATGGACCCCCCCCAGTAACAGTTTGTAAAAATAAATAACTAAAAAAGATTAAAAACTTATTTTCTACACATTAACATAAATTTAAACAATTTAAAAAACAAAAAAAAGTGTAAATGAAATTTGAGTACCCCCCTCAAGTCAGTTGTTCAAAAATAAAGTTAATTCCAAATATTATTATTTCTTTAAAATTCATACGATAAAAAGGTTAAAAATTATAATCTACTTCAAACTATTGTTTAAACTCCTACAAAAGTAAGAATAGAATCCAAATTAGGTCATTTTTAATATACTTATGGACAGTATGGAAAACTACACCCCAGCCATATCGCCATTCAAATGGTAACAGTTTTAAGAAATAATAACTACTTAAGAACCAGAAAGTGGAATTGCTGATATTCTCAAAGAGTAAATAGTAACACCTTTATATTTTTCACACATAACAAATAAATTTAAACAATTTAACAAAAAAAAAAAATGTTAAATGATGAGTCGCCCCCCAAATCATTGTTTGCAAAAAAAAGTTAATTCAAAATAATTATATTTCTTAAAATTCATTACATAAAAAAGTTAAAATAGTAACTAATTTAACAAAAAACAATGTTTATGGACCCCCCTCAGTAACGGTTTGTAAAAATAAATAACTAAACAAAGATTAAAAACTATTTTTACACATAACATAAAATTTAACAATTTTTAAAAAAACAAAAAAAAGTGTAAATGATTTGAGTACCCCCCTCAAGTCAGTTGTTCAAAAAAATAAAGTTAATCCAAATATTATTATTTCTTTAAAATTCATACGATAAAAAAGGTTAAAATTAACAGATCTTCGGGAAATCTTCTACTTCAAACTATTGTTTAAACTCCTACAAAAGTAAGAATAGAATCCAAATTAGGTCATTTATTAACTATACTTATGGACTAGTGATGGACAAACTACACCCCAAGCCATATCGCCCATTCCAACACTGACAGTGGTATTAAACTCCTAAGGTTATATTTAGATTACAGCAAAAAGTCAAATACAATTAGAACACAATGTTAAACTATCTAGCCTTAAAGAACCAGAAAGTGGAATTGTCTGACATTCTCAAAGAGTAAATAGTCAACACCTTTATAATATTTTTACTTACCGACTAAGCCAACGTCTGAGTCAATTGATGCAATAACCAAAAACTACTTGTAAAAATTTGCTAACACTAACGCCAAATCTTCTTATTCAAAGCCAAAAATACAATCCTAAAAAAGTAATAATCAAATGCAGATTAGGTCATTTGATAAAAGTACTTACAGATAATGTTGAGGAAGGTTCACACCGGACCTCCAGCACCCACTCCAATAGTGATAGCAGTATAAGATTCCTAAAGTTACATTCAGGTGTTTTGGACAAAATTGAAGAATCGAAAACATGGTTTAAACTGTTTACTCCTAAAAATATTTAAGAATCATTTAATATATGCAACGTTTAGTTGCCGTATGTCATTTTAAAAACAATTACTTACCAACTTTAACCATCATGACTAGACAATGATTGAATAAAAAGGAGGTATTTAAAAAAATTGACTAACAGATCTTCGCAAATCTTCTACTTCAAACTATTGTTTAAACTCCTACAAAAGTAAGAATAGAATGCAGATTAGGTCATTTGTTAACTATACTTATGGACTAGTGACGGACGAACTACACCCCATGCCATATCGCCCATTCCAACACTAACAATGGTATTAAACTCCTAGGGTTATATTTAGGTTATAGCAAATAGTCAAATACAATTAGAACACAATGTTAAACTATCTAGCCTTAGAGAACCAGAAAGTGGAATTGTCTGATATTCTTAAAGAGTAAATAGTCAACACCTGTATAATATTTTTACTTACTGACTAAGCCAACGTCTGAGTCAATTGATGCAATAACCAGAACTACTTGAAGAAATTTGTTATCACAAATGCCAAATTTTCTTATTCAAAGCTAAAAATACAATCCTAAAAAAGTAATAATAAAATGCAGATTAGGTCACTTGATAAAAGTACTTACGGATAATCTTGAGGAAGGTTCACACCCGATCTCCACCACCCACTCCAATAGCGACAGCAGTATAAGATTCCTAAGGTTACATTCAGGTGTTATTGCCAAAAGTGAAAAATTGAAAACATGGTTTAAACTATTCACTCCTAAAAACATTCAAGAGTCATTTAATATTTGCAACGTTTAGTTGCCGTATGTCATTTTGAAAACAATTACTTACCAACATTAACCATCATGACTAGGCAATGATTGAATAAAAAGGAGGTATTTAAAAAAATTTACTAACACAGGTCTTCGCAAATCTTCTACTTCAAACTATTGTTTAAACTCCTACAAAAGTAAGAATAGAATCCAAATTAGGTCATTTGTTAAATATACTTATGGACTAGTAATGGAAGAACTACACCCCATGCCATATCGCTCATTCCAAAACTGGTAGTGGTATTAAACTCCTAAGGTTATATTTAGGTTATAGCAAAGGGTCAAATACAATTAGAACACAATGTTAAACTATCTATCCTTAGAGAACCAGAAAGTGGAATTGTCTGATATTCTCAAAGAGTAAATAGTTAACACCTTTAAAATATTTTTACTTACCGACTAAGCCAATGCCTGAGTCAATTGATTCACTATATATATATATATATATATATATATATATATATATAATATTGATATGAAAACGCCTCGGTTTGATGCGCGAGTGCTTTGATACAGATACAGCAAATTATAAAATTTGAAATTATGCACTTACCTTCCTTTCTAACTTTGCCTGGCTAGCTCAACGGAACTGACGGAGTTTTCAAAATGAAATCAAACACCTCAATATTACAAAGCATTTATACAGTATGAAATATTTTCTCTCATACAAAAGCATATAAAACATTTACAACATTGTTTCTTTCAAACATCAAATAATTTCTAACAAGTACTTATTTACTTAATTATTAAAAAATGTTGCTTACCTTATTTAAATTTACAGAACTAAATCTGTTCTCTTATGGATATTTTACCTAGTTGTTTATTCCCACGCTTGTAAAGTTTGTTTTAGCCAAAAAATCCTTGATAGATAATTTATTAAAACGTCAGAGTGTTTCGAACATTGAACACAAACTTCCTGGTAAAGATCCTCACAAAAAAATGTTACATGATTAACATTTATTTTTCTACCTTAACTTAAATGACAAATAATTCAATATCAGTTAAAAATAAATCTAAAGGTAATCCAACAGTGAATACGAAAAATCATAAATATTTCTTATAAATTTCTATTACATTTCCTGGATTGTTTAGCGTTTCGGCCGCTTCTTGGAATAAACGTTTTTTTATTAATTACGAATTAATTAATTACGAATTTGACGTAATTTTCTCAATTCCTCTCGAAAATACGAGAACATGTTCTATTTAAAATGTTTTTATGCTATTCAAAGGCTAATTAATTTAAACTTTAATTGCTTTTTAATGCATAGAAGGAGCATTTTTATAGAAATATTTGCTTTTATAGCAAATCGTGTTTTAATACCCAAAATTAAGATTAGAATTGGGGTTTTAAATACCGGATATTATTTATTTTTATGCACGGAAAGTGCACAAACGAATAGTTTTTGTATTTATCTTAAAATGACCGACTTGCATTCGATTTAATGCGTTTTAAGGTATCTTAACGATTAATTATTTTTACTAAGCAGCTTATGTTATTTGCTATTTATTTATTATGTACACTTATATGAATATTTATACACGCGCAATTTGCGTTCTTGCATGGCACTTTAATGAATAAAAGTACACTACTATTTTACAGGGTGTAACCATGAATTTACATAAATTTTCATTTTTTCCGGTGGGATTTATTTGTGGAATTTGGGTTTCAATGGTATATATATATATATTATATATATATATATATATATATATATATATATATATATATAGTCCATTTTCCAGGTATTATTCCACATAGTTGGCTGGTTCTGAAGTGAACGTCTGTCAATTTGGCGACGTTTTGGCAAAATCACATCTGCCATCTTCAGGTTCTGTAGGATGAGCAGTGAATAAAGAATTGTTCCATTGTCCTGCTACGTATACTAGTTAGAATTCATGCTCCGTTACACTTGCTTGATTTCTGGTGCAGCTCCGTGTCATTGGTCCTGGTGCGTGTTGTATAGCTGTTCTGCATGACTGATTTAACAAAATGCTACTTTTTGATTGTTTAACGATGCATTGTCAAGTAATTGCTGGTTTCCATGCCTGCGTCAGTCTTTGGAAATCATCCCTTGTATTGAGACTATTTCAATGGCTTCTCAGATTATTCTCAAAGTGTAGTGCTTAATCTTAGCTAGCGCTCTGGTATTCTTGAAGTCGATGTTGTGACCTGTAGTGCTGAAGTGCTGAGCTAGCGATGATGTCTTTTCATTCTTCTTTATTGTGTTTTATGTTCTTCTTTCTTAACACTAATTCTTTTGTTTGTCTGCCCAACGTAAAATTTGTTGCGGTCTGAGCATGGTATTTTGTAGACTCTTTCTGATGGGATCCCTTTGGGATTCCTTAGGATTGCACCGATTTTTCTATGTGTTGAATGTGGTAGCTATTTTGTATGTTTGTAGAGCTCTGCTAACTCTGTCTGTTGTCCCTTTAATGAATGGTAAGTATGCTGTTCTTAGTGGTGACTCTGGCTCTGGTTGAGGTTTCCTGGCTGATAGTGACTTCTGAATGGTATGGTGTGAGCGTCCATTTTTCTGGAGTGCTTCTCGTAACTGTCGTATTTTTTCTTGTTTATTTGTATCGTCAGCTAGTCTCTGGGATTGTGTAACTAAGGTTTTCACAACAGAGTAGAGTTATGTTGGGTGATCCGTGTGAGGTGGCTTTCTATAGACCAGGTGGCTAGGTTGTTCGTTATCTTTTTCTCCACTAGTACATCCAGTAATGGTAATTGGTTACTCTCTTCTACTTCCATGGTAAACTTTATTTTTGGATGTATACTGTTAAGGTGTTCTAGGAAACCATTGAGTTCTTCTCTTCCATGTGTCCAGACCACAAATGTGTCGTCAACATATCTTAGTCATAATTTGGGTTTATATATAGCTGTTTCTAATGCTCACACCTCAACATCTTCCACGTAATAAATTAGCAAACATTGGTGATAATGGTGATTCCATAGCTGCTCTTTCAACTTGTCTGTAGACATTCTTCCTTTGCAGGGTTCTTCTTTGGAGGATGAGATATTCTTAAGATATTGGAAACATCTTGGCATATTGATTCAGCTTTAACGTTATCAAGATTGTGATTTAGTTCTTTTATGCCACAGATGCTGTTCTCTACAGGTATTGAATTGGTGATTGTTGTTGCTGTAGATGTAGAAACTGCTTCTTCTGGTTCTGTGTTGTCAGATTGGTGTTCGTTTTCATTTGGAACTCTGCCAGTTGGTTTATGTTGCGCCATAAACTTACATGGATGGTGTTGCTCAGGCATAGGTGTAATGGCATCACTTCTTCATTAACCCGATTTAGCATTCTACGTTATCGTGGATGGCTTCTCGTAACAATGCAAGGCTTGTTCTTCAGAGTACCTTTTTCGTAGAGTAGTTTGATTTGTAGAACGTTAACTCCATATACTTCGGTACGATGTTTTTGTCTCGGCAAAGTTGTAGAAAAACCAAGTCATATAGTAACTTGCCTCTTCTTGATAGTTGCTTCTCGAAGATTCTGGTTTGATGAAATATATTCTACCCGTAGAGTTCCATAATATTAATCTTGAGGTTTCTGTGGGCGTTGTCTGCTTCGTTGATTTTCCAGGTATTATTCTGCATAGCTGGCTGGTTCTGAAGTGAACCGCTGCTAATTGGGCAACGTTTTGTTGAAAATCACATCTGCTGTTTTTACACTTTGTAGGTTGACCACTGAATGAAGAAGTACTCCTCTGCCCGGCTATATATACTAGTTAGAATACATGCTCCGCTGCACTTGCTTGATTTCTGGTGCGGTTCCATGTCATTGGTCCTGGTGTGTGTTGTTTAGCTATTCTGAATGGCTCATTCAACAAAATGCTCCTTTCTGATTGTTTAACGATGCGTAGACTAGTAATTGCTGGTTTCCATGCCTGCGGCAGTCTTTGGTAAGCATCCCTGTGTTGAGACTATGTGGGCGTTTCCCTATTTCAATGACTTCTTGGATTATTCTTGAGGTGTAGTGATTAATCTTAGCTAGTGTTCTAGTATTCTTGAAGTCGATGTTATGACCTGTAGTGCTGAACTGCTGAGCTAGCGATGAGGTTTTGTTCATTCTTCTTTATTGTGTTTTTATGTTCTTCCTTCCTAACACTAATTCTACTGTTTGTCTGCTTAATGTAGAATTTGTTGCAGTTTGAGCATGGTGTTTCGTAGACTCTTTGATCTTCTAATGGGATCTGACCTTTGGGATTCCTTAGGATTGCACCGATTTTTCTATGAGTGTTGAATGTGGTAGCTATTTTGCATTTTCACAGAACTCTGCTAATTCTGTCTGTTGTCCCCTTAAGGGAGAGCTTCTTTGCTAAAGGATTAAATTTTGTCATTGCACTGGCACGAGTGCCTGTAGAGGGCGTCATCTGTAGCATAGAAGGAGCAATTCACAACTGTACAGCTAAATCAATACGCCATGATGTTTTCAATATTTTAAGAACATCTTATCCTCCAAAGAAGAACTTTATGTAGAATGAATGGCTTGCGTTGAAAATTATACGGCAGAATGAAGATATTATTATTCTAACAGCGGATAAAGGGAACACAACAGTAGTAACGAATACAAAAGTTTAACCACACAAAATGAATGCTCTACTTAATGACAAAGCATACAGGCCTATCAACACTGATCCAACAACATATCTGGAAAAGAACACACGAATGAAAATCAAGAAAAGTCGTATAGACAAGGTGGAACATAAACAATTCCACGAAAAAATCATCAAGGTGCCCAAACCTATATGGTATTTCCAAAATTCGCAAAGAAGGAGTACCGCTACGACCAAGCATGAGTTCTATAGGATTGGCCTTAAAGCCACTAGCAAAATACTTAGCCAAACATCTACAGCCACTTGCTGAAATAGCAGCTTCATACGTTAATAGTGCTGAACATTTTATCCAACTACTGAATACCGAAATAGTTCAATCACAACATCTACTAGTGAGCTTTGATGTGGTGTCATTGTTTACCAACGTACCGATAGAAGGCATACTCATACTTTTGAAGGAGAAGTACAATATTGATAATCATATCATCAACTTAACACAGCATTGCCCCAGCAACACATTTTACCTTCAACAAACAACGATACAGACAAGTTGAAGGAGCACCTATGGGATCACCATTATCACTAGTGATTGCTAATTTATTCATGGAAGATATGGAGGTGCATGCATTAGAAATGGCTATATATAAATCCAAATTATGGCTAAAATATGTTGACGACACGTTTGTGATCTGGACACATGGACGAGAACAAGTCAAAGGTTTCCTAGAACACCTTAATGGTATAGATCTAAAAATAAAGTTTACCATGAAAGTAGAAGAGAGTAACCAATTACTGTTTCTGAATGTACTAGTGAAGAAAAAGGATAATGAACAAATTAGCCACATGGTCTACAGAAAGCCAACTCACACAGATAGATACTTAAATGCCAAATCACATCATCACTCGACACAACTCTACTCCATTATGAAAACCTTAGTTACACGGTCCTAGAGATTAGCTGATGACACAAATAAACAAGAGGAAATACGACAGTTTGAGAAGCACTCCAGAATAATGGATACTCACACCAAAACCATTCAGAAGTCACTATCAGCTTGGAAACCCAAGCCAGAGCTGGAGTCACCACTATAGCATACTTAATTTTTATTAAAGGGACAACAAACAGAATTAGTAGAGTTCTACAAAAATACAAAATAGCTACTACATTCAACACTCATAGAAAAATCGGTGCAATCCTAAGGAATCCCAAAGATCAGATCCCATTAGAACAAGGAGTCTATGAAATACCATGCTCAGACTGCAACAAATCTTACATTGGACAGAAAAACGGAGGGATTAGTGTTAGGAAGGAAGAACATAAAAATCCAATATAGAAGAACGAAAAGATCTCTTCGTTAGTTCAGTGCTTCAGCACTACAGGTCACAACATCGACCTCAAGAATACTAGAACAAAAGAACAGTTCATTCACTGCTCAACCTTCAGAGCCTGAAGATGGCAGATGCGATTTAGCTGAAACGTCACCAAATTGACAGCGATTCACTTCAGAACTCGCCAACTATGCAAAATAATACCTGGAAAGTTGACGAAGCAGACAACGTCTGCAGAAACCTCAAGATTAACATACATATAAATATATGTATATATATAAATATATGCATATAAATATATGTATGTGTGTGTGTGTGTATATATATATATATATATATATATATATATATATATATATATATATTGATATGAAAATGGCATGCGTTGGGAGCCACTAAAAGGGTGCTGTGATAACGTCTCGCTTTGGGGCATTACGGCATTACTAGAAGGGTGATGTGAAACAGATACTGTGTTTTGTAAAACTTGAAATTATTCACTTACCTTCCTTTCGGATTTTGTCTGGCTAGCTCAACGGAACTGACGGAGTTTTCAAAATGAAATCAAACACCTCAATATTACAAAGCATTTATACAGTATTAAATATTTTCTCTCATACAAAAGCATTTAGAACATTTACAACATTGTTTCGTTCAAACATAACATAATTTCTAAGCAGTATTGATAACAAACAAAAATTGTTGCTTACCTTATTTTAAATTTACAGAATTAAACTATTCTTTTGAGGATGGTTTACCTGGTTATGATTATTTCCACGCTTGTAAGATTTGTTTTGGTCAGAAAAATCTTTGACATAATCCAATAAAAGGTCAGTATTTCGAACTCTGATCACAGATTCTCTTTGAAAAACTCTTTACATAAAAATATTATATGATTAACACTTATTATTATACCTTACATTAAATATAAATCAGTTAAAATAAATTTAAAAGTTATACTTGCAGAATCCACAAAAACATTCCTCGTAATAAAATATTTTCTTATTTTAAATTAACATCAAATCATAAAAAAATTCTCATTTCAAACAGTAATTACTAAAATACCTTTCTGGTTAAATCTTCTTTTCAATTGTTTAATAAAATCTTTAAAAAAGCGTTATTTTGAAGAACCTTCCCTCTTGTAATTAATAATTTTCATTTTTCGTTGTAAGTTACGTTTCAAACATTGCTTCGTTATTTATTGCAATCTCGCCACTATTAAATTACAATATGTTTACTGCATACTCAAATACTATTTCCGCATAGCAACTGTTCGCGACTTAAAATAACATTTCGCGCTCGAATGAATCGAATCAAATTAATAAATGAAAATCGAATGAATCCCTATGATAAACGCCACCTTATATATTCAAATTTATCTGTTTTTAGAAGCTAGTAGAAAAATGTGGAAATTATGATGAAAGAATAGTTGGAAAAATCAAGTAGCGTCTAAATTTGCGGCGTTTTATTACCTAATTATGTGGTTCCAATTACTCGTGATGCGCTATTTGTCCTTGTTTCACATATACTATTATTGCAGCGTCTCATACTAATGCTAAAAGATAAACAATTCATATCTGATATTTCATGGATTTTTATGGGTTTCCCGTGTTCTTACCGCTTCTAGGAATAAAATGTTTATTTATTAATGAGTTTATAGGAATTTGACATATTCTCTGGAAACATCCTTCCCAATCTAGTCTATTCAAGAAAATTCTCTATTTAAAATAAATTTGTGTAATCCACAGGGCAATTAATTTAAACTTTAATTGCTGTTTAATGCAAGAGGTTGCGCTTTATATAAACTATTTGCTTTCACGTTTCAGTACACAAAATTATTTATTAATTTTGGGGTTTTAAATACATGTTGATTGTAGTTTCTTATGCCATTTACAGCAAATGAAAGAATATTTTTATGTGCATCGATTTGCGCTAGTATTGAAATGCGTTTTACGGTATCTTACAATTAGTTATTTTTACAACTTACGTTACCTGCTATTTATTTACAATACGCTTATATAATACCAGATGATTATTTATACATGCGCAATTTGCGTTTTTGCATGGCACTTTAATGAATAAAAGTACGCTTGTATTTTACAGGGTGTAACCATGAATTTACGGACATTTCCGTTTTTTCTAGATTCTATTATATATTTAGTGGGATTTATTTGTGGAATTTGGGCTTCAATGACCTCCGTGATATATATACATTATGATAAAGAGGTTACAGAGGTCATGAAAACCCAAATTCTATAAATAAAACCGACCCAATGAGAAGGAAACAGAAAAAATTGACATTTTCGAACATTTACTCTTCTCTTTCCTGTATAAGTGTAATTCATTATCGTCGAAATACAAAGGTATTCGTAATATTACAAAACATAAAAGGGAGCCCTTATTTAATTAAATCCCATGCAGAATGTGAAAAAAGGTTTTAAAACAGTTATAAGCTTAAAAGAGTCAAAATTTTAAATTAATTTGTTTTAATCGTTGATGATAACTTACTAAAAACAAATTTCAATCTTTAAGATATAAAGTGGTTCATTTCATTACCGTAAAAAAAGCAAATGCGATTAATTTCTCCGTGTATTACTGAAAAACACGTCCGCTCGCTTCAAGCGGTAACTAGAAAGTTCCCAACACTGACATTACATGTGATTTTCCAATGCTCCACCCGAAGGTACTACATTGGCCAGGAAGCGAGTTTTTGTTACCTGGAAAATTTTGAATTTTGCCGAACCCTTGCTGTTCCAAGCAAGGTAGGGATCTTTAACGTGCGTGACAACACTCACACACGGGACCTCCATTTTACCTCTCATCCGAACGAGGGTGTATTTTTGTGAAAAATGCTCGCCTAACATTTTTCAAGCGGACCGTGTCGGGATTCGAACCCGGGACCTTGGGCGTAGTAGTCACACACATACCACTACGCCACGGAGCCGCCTCCCAACACTGACAGCGGTATTAAACTCCTAAGGTTATATTTAGATTATAGCAAAGAGTCAAAAACAGTTAGAACACAATATTAAACTATCTAGCCTTAGAGAACCAGAAAGTGGAATTGTCTGATATTCTCAAAGAGTAAATAGTCAACACCTTTATAATATTTTTACTTACCGACTAAGCCAACGCCTGAGTCAATTGATACATTAACCAGAACTACGTGTAAAAATTTGTTAACACAAATGCCAAATCTTCTTATTCAAAGCTAAAAATACAATCCTAAAAAAGTAATAATGAAATCCAGATTAGGTCATTTGATAAAAGTACTTACGGATAATCTTGAGGAAAGTTCACACACGACCTCCACCACCCACGCCAATAGCTACAGTAGTATAAGAATCCTAACGTTACATTCAGGTGTTATTGACAAAAGTGGAGAATTGAGAACATGGTTTCAACTATTTACTCCTAAACAACATTCTAGAGTCATTTAATATTTGCAACGTTTAGTTGCCATATGTCATTTTATAAACAATTACTTCCAACTATAACCATCATGCCTAGACAATGATTGAATAAAAAGGAGGTATTTAAAAGAATTGGCCAGCACAGATGTTCGCAAATCTTCTACTTCAAACTATTGTTTAAACTCCTACAAAAGTAAGAAGAGAATCCAAATTAGGTCATTTGTTAATATACTTACAGACTAGAAATGGAATAACTACACCCCATGCCATATCACCCACTCCAACAATGATAGTGGTACTAAATTCCTAAAATTATATTTAGGTTATAGCAAAAAGTCAAATGCAAATAGAACACAATGTTAAACTACCCATCTATAGAGAGCCAGAAAGTGGAATTGTTTGATACTCTCAAAGAATAAATAGTCAACACTTTTAAAATATTTTTACTTACTGAGCAAAACCATCGCGTGAGCCAATTGATTCAATAACCAGTACTACTTGTAAGATTTGTTAACACAAATGCCAAATCTTCTTATTCAAAGCTAAAATACAATCCTAAAAAGTAATAATGAACAGATTAGGTCATTTGATAAAAGTACTTACGGATAATCTTGAGGAAAGTTCACACGACCTCCACCCCACGCCAATAGCAACAGTAGTATAAGAATCCTAACGTTACATTCAGGTGTTATTGACAAAAGTGAAATTGAGAAATGGTTTAAACTATTTACTCCTAAAAACATTCAAGAGTAATTTAATATTTGCAACGTTTAGTTGCCTATGTCATTTTATAAACAATTACTTCCAACTATAACCATCATGCTAGACAATGATTGAATAAAAGGAGGTATTTAAAAAATTGGCAACACAGATTTCGCAAATCTTCTACTTCAAACTATTGTTTAAACTCCTACAAAAGTAAGAAAGAATCCAAATTAGGTCATTTGTTAATATACTTACAGACTAGGATTGGAATAACTACACCCCATGCCATATCACCCACTCCAACAATGATAGTGGTACTAAATTCCTAAAATATATTTAGGTTATAGCAAAAGTCAAATCAAATAGAACACAATGTTAAACTACCCATCTATAGAGAGCCAGAAAGTGGAATTTTTGATACTCAAAGAATAAATAGTCAACACTTTTAAAATATTTTTACTTACTGAGCAAAACCATCGCGTGAGCCAATTGATTCAATAACCAGTACTACTTGTAAGATTTGTTAACACAAATGCCAAATCTTCTTATTCAAAGCTAAAATACAATCCTAAAAAGTAATAATGAAATCCAGATTAGGTCATTTGATAAAAGTACTTACGGATAATCTTGAGGAAAGTTCACACGACCTCCACCACCCACGCCAATAGCAACAGTAGTATAAGAATCCTAACGTTACATTCAGGTGTTATTGACAAAAGTGAACAATTGAGAAATGGTTTAAACTATTTACTCCTAAAAACATTCAAGAGTAATTTAATATTTGCAACGTTTAGTTGCCGTATGTCATTTTATAAACAATTACTTACCAACTATAACCATCATGACTAGACAATGATTGAATAAAAGGAGGTATTTAAAAAATTGGCTAACACAGATCTTCGCAAATCTTCTACTTCAAACTATTGTTTAAACTCCTACAAAAGTAAGAATAGAATCCAAATTAGGTCATTTGTTAATATACTTACAGACTAGGAATGGAATAACTACACCCCATGCCATATCACCCACTCCAACAATGATAGTGGTACTAAATTCCTAAAATTATATTTAGGTTATAGCAAAAAGTCAAATGCAAATAGAACACAATGTTAAACTACCCATCTATAGAGAGCCAGAAAGTGGAATTGTTTGATACTCTCAAAGAATAAATAGTCAACACTTTTAAAATATTTTTACTTACTGAGCAAAACCATCGCGTGAGCCAATTGATTCAATAACCAGTACTACTTGTAAGATTTGTTAACACAAATGCCAAATCTTCTTATTCAAAGCTAAAAATACAATCCTAAAAAAGTAATAATGAAATCCAGATTAGGTCATTTGATAAAAGTACTTACGGATAATCTTGAGGAAAGTTCACACACGACCTCCACCACCCACGCCAATAGCAACAGTAGTATAAGAATCCTAACGTTACATTCAGGTGTTATTGACAAAAGTGAACAATTGAGAAATGGTTTAAACTATTTACTCCTAAAAAACATTCAAGAGTAATTTAATATTTGCAACGTTTAGTTGCCGTATGTCATTTTATAAACAATTACTTACCAACTATAACCATCATGACTAGACAATGATTGAATAAAAAGGAGGTATTTAAAAAAATTGGCTAACACAGATCTTCGCAAATCTTCTACTTCAAACTATTGTTTAAACTCCTACAAAAGTAAGAATAGAATCCAAATTAGGTCATTTGTTAATATACTTACAGACTAGGATTGGAATAACTACACCCCATGCCATATCACCCACTCCAACAATGATAGTGGTACTAAATTCCTAAAAATATATTTAGGTTATAGCAAAAAGTCAAATACAAATAGAACACAATGTTAAACTACCCATCTATAGAGAGCCAGAAAGTGGAATTTTTTGATACTCTCAAAGAATAAATAGTCAACACTTTTAAAATATTTTTACTTACTGAGCAAAACCATCGCGTGAGCCAATTGATTCAATAACCAGTACTACTTGTAAGATTTGTTAACACAAATGCCAAATCTTCTTATTCAAAGCTAAAAATACAATCCTAAAAAAGTAATAATGAAATCCAGATTAGGTCATTTGATAAAAGTACTTACGGATAATCTTGAGGAAAGTTCACACACGACCTCCACCACCCACGCCAATAGCAACAGTAGTATAAGAATCCTAACGTTACATTCAGGTGTTATTGACAAAAGTGAACAATTGAGAAATGGTTTAAACTATTTACTCCTAAAAAACATTCAAGAGTAATTTAATATTTGCAACGTTTAGTTGCCGTATGTCATTTTATAAACAATTACTTACCAACTATAACCATCATGACTAGACAATGATTGAATAAAAAGAAGGTATTTAAAAAAATTGGCTAACACAGATCTTCGCAAATCTTCTACTTCAAACTATTGTTTAAACTCCTACAAAAGTAAGAATAGAATCCAAATTAGGTCATTTGTTAATATACTTACAGACTAGGATTGGAATAACTACACCCCATGCCATATCACCCACTCCAACAATGATAGTGGTACTAAATTCCTAAAAATATATTTAGGTTATAGCAAAAAGTCAAATACAAATAGAACACAATGTTATACTACCCATCTATAGAGAGCCAGAAAGTGGAATTGTTTGATACTCTCAAAGAATAAATAGTCAACACTTTTAAAATATTTTTACTTACTGAGCAAAACCATCGCGTGAGCCAATTGATTAAATAACCAGTACTACTTGTAAGATTTGTTAACACAAAACTTACCAAATCTTCTTATTAAAAAATAAAAATACAATCTCATAAAAAATACCAATAAAATCCAAATTAGGCCATTTGCAAATTGTACTTACAGATGAAGCTGAAGAAGGTACACACCACCCTGCAGCACCCACTCCAATAGTGACAGCAGTATAAAAATCCTAACGTTACATTTAGGTGCTATTGACAAAAGTGAACAATTGAGAAATGGTTTAAACTATTTACTCCTAAAAAACATTCAAGAGTTTTAATATTTGCAACGTTTAGTTGCCGTATGTCATTTTATAAACAATTACTTACCAACTATAACCATCATGACTAGACAATGATTGAATAAAAAGGAGGTATTTAAAAAAATTGGCTAACACAGATCTTCGCAAATCTTCTACTTCAAACTATTGTTTAAACTCCTACAAAAGTAAGAATAGAATCCAAATTAGGTCATTTGTTAAATATAGTTTTGGACTAGAGATGGAAGAACTACACCGCATGCCATATCGCCCACTCCAACACTGACAGTGGTATTAATTTCCTAAGGTTATATTTAGGTTATAGCAAAGAGTCAAATACAATTAGCACACAATGTTAAACTATCTATTTCTTGAGAACCAGATAGTGGAACTGTCTGATTTCTCAAAGAATAAATAGTCAACACATTTATAATATTTTAACTTACCGAGCACAGTCATCACCTGAACCAATTGATTTAATAACCAGAACTACTTGTAACAATTTGTTAACACAAATTTTGCCAAATCTTATTCAAAGCTAAAAATACAATCCTAAAAAAGTATCAATGGAATCCAGATTACGCCATTTAATAAAAGTTTTAACAGATATTGTTGAGAAAGGTTCACTCTGCACCACCCTCTCCAATTACGACAGTAGTAAAAGGTTCCTAAGTTTAGATTCAGGTGTTACTGATAAAAATGAAAAATTGAAAACATGGTGAAAAACTATATATTCCTAAAAACATTATAAAGAATCATTTAATATTAGCAACGTTTAGTTGCCGTATAACATTTAGTGGACATTTACTTACCAACTGTAACCATCATCCTTCAACAAAGATTGAGTAAAAAATGAAGAATTTGAAAAAATTGGTTAACACAGATCTTCTAAAATCTTCTACTTCAAACTAAAGGTTACACTCCTACAAAAGTAACCAATCGAATCCAGATTATGTCAGCTCTTAGATATACTTACGGAATTGGGATAGGAAAACTACACCCCATTGTGCATCGTCCACTCCAACACTGAAGTGGTATTAAATTCTTAAGGTTATATTTAGGTTATGGCTAAGTGTCAAATACAATTAAGACCACAATGTTAAACTATCCATCCTTAGAGAACCATTAAGTGGAACCGTCTGATATTCTCAAAGAATAAATACTCATAATATATTTGAAAGATTTTTACATACCAAGCAAAACCATAACATGCGTCAATTGATTCAATAACCACAACCACTTGTAAAAATTTGTTAAGATGCAAGCCAATGTATATAAAAATATTTTTCATGTGCTGTAAATAATAGAATAGTACTAGCTTTACGCATTTAACTTAAGAAACTACACTCAAAGTGTATTTAAAAACTTCAATATTCAAATTAATTTTGTGTACCGAAACACGAAAGCAAACATTTAAAACAAATGCAACCCCTTTTGGATTAGAAAACAGCAAAGTTTAAGTTAATTACCCTGTGGATTACAGAAATTTATTGTAAATAAAGAGTTTTCTAGAATATAAAAGGATGTCATCGGTATTTAGAACCACATAAATAATCGTTTATACCAAGAAGTGGCCGAAACACAGAAAACCACACAAAAATCCAAGAAATATCAGATAAAATTGATTATCTTTCGCATTAGTTTGCGACGCCACAATAATAGTATATGTGTTATACAAGGACAAACAGAACACGTCACGAATAACTGGAACAATATTACGTGGAATAAACGCCGCGATTTTAAACGCTAATTAGTTCTTCTGAGAACGCCTGCATCATTATGTTCCATACTTTTCTACAACCTTCTAGATATAGATAATTTAGAGTATATAAAGAAACGTTTATTGAGGAAGGGGAGTCATTCGATTCTGAAATTTAAGTCGCCAGCTGTTGCTATGAGAACATAATATTTGAAGTATGCAGTAAGCATAATGTAATTTAATAGTTGCGAGGTTGCAATGAATAAAGAAACGATGTTTTAAACGTAATGTACAAAGAAAAAATGAAAATTATTAATTACAAGAGGAAAAATTCTTCAAGATAACGCTATATTACAA
Source organism: Platerodrilus igneus (assembly GCA_036346225.1). Taxonomy (NCBI): domain Eukaryota; kingdom Metazoa; phylum Arthropoda; class Insecta; order Coleoptera; family Lycidae; genus Platerodrilus; species Platerodrilus igneus. The sequence continues at coordinate 69,046 of JARFIW010001250.1, forward strand.
ATTTTATTAAATAATCGAAAGAAAGATTTAAACATAATGTACTTTGGTAATTGCTGTTTGAAATGAAGATTTTAATATGGAAAATCTCTTAGCTGATTGGACATCAATTTAAAATAAGGAGATATTTTAATTACAATGAGTGTTTTGTGGATTCTGCAAGTATTATTTTAGATTTATTTTTAAAGAATATTGGAGTATTTGTATTTAATTTAGGGTAGAATCATAAGTGTTAATCATATAATAATTTTTTGTAAAGGATTTTACCAGGAGAATTTGTGTTTAGAGTGAGAAATACTCTGACCTTTTAATAGATTATCTGTCAAGAATTTTTTGACCAAACAAACCTTACAAGCGTGGCAATAAATTACAACCAGGTAAACCATCCTCAAAAGAAAAAGTTTAATTCTGTTAATTTAAAATAAGGTAAGGAACATTTAATTTATACTTCTTAGAAATTATTTTGTTTGAAAAAAATGATGTTATACATGCTTTTGTATGAGAGAAAATATTTCATACTTTGTGATGTTGTCTTTTATTTTATTTTGAAAACTGAGTCAATTCCGTTGATCTAGCCAGGCAAAGTTAAAAGGAAGGTAAGTGAACAATTTCAAGTTTTACAAATTGCTGCATCTGTATCACAGCACTCTTTCAGCGACGCTCAATGAGGCGTTGTCATAGCACTCTATTAGCGGCGCACCAACGTGCGGCCCTTATCACATCAGTATATATATATATATATATATATATACATGGTAGCATTAATTAGTTTTATGTCCTAAAATTGAGGAGGTGATAGAGATTAATAAGCTAAACAAAAAAAAACTATAAAACATTTTACTCTTGGACCGATTTTTAAATGCACAATCTAGGTCTACCTCAGTAAACGTTTTAGAACTGATGTTTTATTACATGTTTATAAAAAATAACTCACCTATGCTAATGTTATCCTGAATCACATCATGCACATGAATTGATTTTACAAGTGTTCAAATTTTACTAAGCTACATGGTATCTCTAATTACCATGTAATTACAGTTAACTCAAAACACTACATTAAAGTGTATTATAAAAGCACATGATGGAATTGCATCATCCGCCACCAGTAACAAAAGCAAACAGGAGAAACAAGCTTGCAAAATATATAACATATTCGGTGAAAAAGTACAATCGACTTTAAGTGGATTATTGCTGAATTGCTAGAATATCCAGACTACGTGATCAGAAACCTAATACAGTCGACCAAATCAGCATAAAGAAATTTTATTCTTTGTGGTTATCATCAGAACTCCTGTATACTTTAAAAAAATTTTAAACTGACTTCAGTAGCAGCTAAAGTGCATTGAGTTATTTTGTTTTACAGCTCACAGATATCGTATTTCAATAATTTATGTTTGCATAGTTCACAACTTTGTTGGTCCACCCTAAAGAATGATATTATTGTGTTAAAAATGACAACTCGTTTTCAGTAATACACGGAGAAATTAATCGCATTTGCTTTCTTTACGGTAATGAAATGAACGACTTTATATCTTAAAGATTGAAATTCGTTTTTAGTAAGTTATCATCAACGATTAAAACCAATTAATTAAAAATTTTGACTCTTTTAAGCTTATAACTGTTTTAAAACCTTTTTTCACATTCTGCATGGGATTTAATTAAATAAGGGCTCCTTTTATGTTTTGTAATATTACGAATACCTTTGTATTTCAACGAAAATGAATTACACTTATACAGGAAAGAGAAGAGTAAATGTGCGAAAATGTCAATTTTTTCTGTTTCCTTCTCATTGGGTTGGTTTTATTTATAGAATTTAGGTTTCCATGACCTCTGTAAGCTCTTTATCATAATGTATATATATATATATATATATATATATATATATATCACGGAGGTCATTGAAGCCCAAATTCCACAAATAAATCCCACTAAATATATATATATATATATATATATATATATATCACGGAGGTCATTGAAGCCCAAATTCCACAAATAAATCCCACTAAATATATAATAGAATCTAGAAAAAAACGGAAATGTCCGTAAATTCATGTTACACCCTGTAAAATACAAGCGTACTTTTATTCATTAAAGTGCCATGCAAAAACGCAAATTGCGCATGTATAAATAATCATCTGGTATTATATAAGCGTATTGTAAATAAATAGCAAGTAACGTAAGTTGTAAAAATAATTAATTGTAAGATACCGTAAAACGCATTTCAATACTAGCGCAAATCGATGCACATAAAAATATTCTTTCATTTGTTGTAAATGGCATAATAAACTACAATCAACATGTATTTAAAACCCCAAAATTAATAAATAATTTTGTGTACTGAAACGTGAAAGCAAATAGTTTATATAAAACGCAACCTCTTTTGCATTAAACAGCAATTAAAGTTTAAATTAATTACCCTGTGGATTACACAAATTTATTTTAAATAGAGAATTTTCTTGAATAGACTAGATTGGAAAGGATGTTTCCAGAGAATATGTCAAATTCCTATAAACTCATTAATAAATAAACATTTTATTCCTAGAAGCGGTAGAAACACGGGAAACCCATAAAAATCCATGAAATATCAGATATGAATTGTTTATCTTTTAGCATTAGTATGAGACGCTGCAATAATAGTATATGTGAAACAAGGACAAATAGCGCATCACGAGTAATTGGAACCACATAATTAGGTAATAAAACGCCGCAAATTTAGACGCTACTTGATTTTTCCAACTATTCTTTCATCATAATTTCCACATTTTTCTACTAGCTTCTAGAAACAGATAAACTTGAATATATAAGGTAGCGTTTATCATAGGGATTCATTCGATTTTCATTCATTAATTTGATTCGATTCATTCGAGCGCGAAATGTTATTTTAAGTCGCGAACAGTTGCTATGCGGAAATAGTACTTGAGTATGCAGTAAACATATTGTAATTTAATAGTGGCGAGATTGCAATAAATAACGAAGCAATGTTTGAAACGTAACTTACAACGAAAAATGAAAATTATTAATTACAAGAGGGAAGGTTCTTCAAAATAACGCTTTTTTAAAGATTTTATTAAACAATTGAAAAGAAGATTTAACCAGAAAGGTATTTTAGTAATTACTGTTTGAAATGAGAATTTTTTTATGATTTGATGTCAATTTAAAATAAGAAAATATTTTATTACGAGGAATGTTTTTGTGGATTCTGCAAGTATAACTTTTAAATTTATTTTAACTGATTTATATTTAATGTAAGGTATAATAATAAGTGTTAATCATATAATATTTTTATGTAAAGAGTTTTTCAAAGAGAATCTGTGATCAGAGTTCGAAATACTGACCTTTTATTGGATTATGTCAAAGATTTCTCTGACCAAAACAAATCTTTCAAGCGTGGAAATAATCATAACCAAGTAAACCATCCTCAAAAGAATAATTTAATTCTGTAAATTTAAAATAAGGTAAGCAACAATTTTTGTTTGTTATCAATACTGCTTAGAAATTATGTTATGTTTGAACGAAACAATGTTGTAAATGTTCTAAATGCTTTTGTATGAGAGAAAATATTTAATACTGTATATATGCTTTGTAATATTGAGGTGTTTGATTTCATTTTGAAAACTCCGTCAGTTCCGTTGAGCTAGCCAGACAAAATCCGAAAGGAAGGTAAGTGAATAATTTCAAGTTTTACAAAACACAGTATCTTCACATCACCCTTCTAGTAATGCCATAATGCCCCAAAGCAAGACGTTATCACAGCACCCTTTTAGTGGCTCCCAACGCGTGCCATTTTCATATCAATATATATATATATAGACACACACACATACATATATTTATATAAATATATATACATATATTTATATGTATGTTAATCTTGAGGTTTCTGCAGACGTTGTCTGCTTCGTCAACTTTCCAGGTATTATTCTGCATAGTTGGCAAGTTCTGAAGTGAACCGCTGTCAATTTGGTGACGTTTCAGCTAAATCGCATCTGCCATCTTCAGGCTCTGAAGGTTGAGCAGTGAATGAACTGTTCTTTTGTTCTAGTATTCTTGAGGTCGATGTTGTGACCTGTAGTGCTGAAGCACTGAACTAACGAAGAGATCTTTTCGTTCTTCTATATTGGGTTTTTATTTTCTTCCTTCCTAACACTAATCCCTCCGTTTTTCTGTCCAATGTAAGATTTGTTGCAGTCTGAGCATGGTATTTCATAGACTCCTTGGTCTCCTAATGGGATCTAATCTTTGGGATTCCTTAGGATTGCACCAATTTTTCTATGAGTGTTGAATGTAGTAGCTATTTTGTATTTTTGTAGAACTCTGCTAATTCTGTTTGTTGTCCCTTTAATGAAAATTAAGTATGCTATAGTGGTGACTCCAGCTCTGGCTTGGGTTTCCAAGCTGATAGTGACTTCTGAATGGTTTTGGTGTGAGTATCCATTATTCTGGAGTGCTTCTCAAACTGTCGTATTTCCTCTTGTTTATTTGTGTCATCAGCTAATCTCTAGGACCGTGTAACTAAGGTTTTCATAATGGAGTAGAGTTGTGTCGAGTGATGATGTGATTTGGCATTTAAGTATCTATCTGTGTGAGTTGGCTTTCTGTAGACCATGTGGCTAATTTGTTCATTATCCTTTTTCTTCACTAGTACATTCAGAAACGGTAATTGGTTACTCTCTTCTACTTTCATGGTAAACTTTATTTTTAGATCTATACCATTAAGGTGTTCTAGGAAACCTTTGACTTGTTCTCGTCCATGTGTCCAGATCACAAACGTGTCGTCAACATATTTTAGCCATAATTTGGATTTATATATAGCCGTTTCTAATGCATGCACCTCCATATCTTCCATGAATAAATTAGCAATCACTAGTGATAATGGTGATCCCGTAGGTGCTCCTTCAACTTGTCTGTATCGTTGTTTGTTGAAGGTAAAATGTGTTGCTGGGGCAATGCTGTGTTAAGTTGATGATATGATTATCAATATTGTACTTCTCCTTCAAAAGTATGAGTATGCCTTCTATCGGTACGTTGGTAAACAATGACACCACATCAAAGCTCACTAGTAGATGTTGTGATCGAACTATTTCGGTATTCAGTAGTTGGATAAAATGTTCAGCACTATTAACGTATGAAGCTGCCATTTCAGCAAGTGGCTGTAGATGTTTGGCTAAGTATTTTGCTAGTGGCTTTAAGGCCAATCCTATAGAACTCATGCTTGGTCGTAGCGGTACTCCTTCTTTGCGAATTTTGGAAATACCATATAGTTTTGGGCACCTTGATGATTTTTTCGTGGAATTAATTGCTCATGTTCCACCTTGTCTATACGACTTGGGTGGCTCCGTGGCGTAGTGGTATGTGTGTGACTACTACGCCCAAGGTCCCGGGTTCGAATCCCGACACGGTCCGCTTGAAAAATGTTAAGCGAGCATTTTTCACAAAAATACACCCTCGTTCGGATGAGAGGTAAAATGGAGGTCCCGTGTGTGAGTGTTGTCATGCACGTTAAAGATCCCTACCTTGCTTGGAACAGCAAGGATTCGGCAAAATTCAAAATTTTCCAGGTAACCAAAACTCGCTTCCTGGCCAGTGTAGTACCTTCGGGTGGAGCATTGGAAAATCACATGTAATGTCTATACGACTTTTCTTGATTTTCATTCGTGTGTTCTTTTCCAGATATGTTGTTGGATTAGTGTTGATAGGCCTGTATGCTTTGTTATTAAGTAGAGCATTCATTTTCGTGTGGTTAAACTTCTCTATTCGTTACTACTGTTGTGTTCCCTTTATCCACTGTTAGAATAATAATATCTTCATTCTGCCGTATAATTTTCAACGCAAGCCATTCATTCTACGTAAAGTTCTTCTTTGGAGGATGAGATGTTCTTAAGATATTGAAAACATCATGGCGTATTGATTCAGCTGTACAGTTGTGAATTGCTCCTTCTATGCCACAGATGATGTCCTCTACAGGTGTTCGTGCCGGTGCAATGACAAAAATTAATCCTTTAGCAAAGAAGCTCTCCCTTAAGGGGATAACAGACAGAATTAGCAGAGTTCTGTGAAAATGCAAAATAGCTACCACATTCAACACTCATAGAAAAATTGGTGCAATCCTAAGGAATCCCAAAAGTCAGATCCCATTAGAAGATCAAAGAGTCTACGAAACACCATGCTCAAACTGCAACAAATTCTACATTGGGCAGACAAACAGTAGAATTAGTGTTAGGAAGGAAGAACATAAAAACACAATAAAGAAGAATGAACAAAACCTCATCGCTAGCTAAGCAGTTCAGCACTACAGGTCACAACATCGACTTCAAGAATACTAGAACACTAGCTAAGATTAATCACTACACCTCGAGAATAATCCAAGAAGTCATTGAAATAGGGAAACGCCCACATAGTCTCAACACAGGGATGCTTACCAAAGATTGCCGCATGCTTGGAAACCAGCAATTACTAGTCTACGCATTGTTAAACAATCAGAAATGAGCATTTTGTTGAATGAGCCATTCAGAATAGCTAAACAACACACATTAGGACCAATGACATGGAACCGCACCAGAAATCAAGCAAGTGCAGCGGAACATTTATTCTAACTAGTATATATAGCCGGGCAGAGGAGTACTTCTTCATTCAGTGGTCAACCTACAAAGTCTGAAAACAGCAGATGTAATTTTCACAAAACGTCGCCCAATTAGCAGCAGTTCACTTCAGAACCAGCCAGCTATGCAGAATAATACCTGGAAAATCGACGAAGCAGACAACGCCCACAGAAACCTCAAGATTAATATTATGGAACTCTACGGGTAGAATATATTTCATCAAACCAGAATCTTCGAGAAGCAACTATCAAGAAGAGGCAAGTTACTATGACTTGGTTTTTCTACAACTTTGCCGAGACAAAAACATCGTACCGAAGTATATGGAGATAACGTTCTACAAATCAAACTACTCTACAAAAAAGGTACTCCGAAGAACAAGCCTTGCATTGTTACGAGAAGCCATCCACGATAACGTAGAATGCTAAATCGGGTTAATGAAGAAGTGATGCCATTACACCTATGCCTGAGCAACGCCATCCATGTAAGTTTATGGAGCAAAACATAAACCAACTGGCAGAGTTCCAAATGAAAACGAACACCAATCTGATAACACAGAACCAGAAGAAACAGTTTCTACATCTACAGCAACAACAATCACCAATTCAATACCTGTAGAGAACAGCATCTGTGGCATAAAAGAACTAAATCACAATCTTGATAACGTTAAAGCTGAATCAATATGCCAAGATGTTTCCAATATCTTAAGAATATCTCATCCTCCAAAGAAGAACCCTGCAAAGGAAGAATGTCTACAGACAAGTTGAAAGAGCAGCTATGGAATCACCATTATCACCAATGTTTGCTAATTTATTACGTGGAAGATGTTGAGGTGTGTGCATTAGAAACAGCTATATTGTAACGTATTTTTTTTCTTGTTACACCAAGCCTAATAAATTAATAATAAAACAGATAAATTTTAAAGCATTTAATTCGTAAATATTCAGCCAATAAAAATTAAAGTATAATGTTCATAATAACACATAGATTCTAGAAGATATATATTCTGAGGCTTGTTACCAAGCGTTGTCCAGTTAATTATCAGCACTTTTGTTTCAAACATCCAAGAGTGAAGTCGCTTTTTGTAGACTAGAGATAAAAGTCAAGATGTCCCGACTAAAACACGAGGCGTCTAATAGAGTCAGGAAGAAGAGCTTGAGTTGAGAACATGGAACGATAATATACATCATTTAAGACAGTTGGTATAGATTAATACAATAAATTAAACTAATACTTTCACTTTAGTGCAATATCTTATGGACATATCTACAACAACAATTTTCAATGTTAAATTATAATAAATTTTCGTCGCAATAATTTAAAGCAGGCAGTTATGGTTTCGTTCTATCTATTTAATACGCCGTATAGAAATGGTTTATTATACAAAGAATCTTGGTACTTCAAACTTACAGATGATTAATACGCTGGAAAAATACAACAGCTGACGTCATGATTTTGCATCTGCAATTTATTTGGATACACGTGAGTGTTTGAAACTTTCCGTAACTTTGAAAGTATAGTAAATTATTATGAGATTTCCTACGTTGAATATTAGAGTAACACAAATAAAAAGTAGTTTTTTAAAGTCAATAACACACCGAATAAATATCTAGTTTGTCAGTTGCTTGTACACGCACTCAATGTGTTTTAAGATATTTAAAATGACAACTTATGTCAGATAAAAAAAATAGTATAGATTCTGTTTCCTAATCTAGACGCCAGATGCAGTCTTGATTTAATTTTCACATTTTGCTTAAAAACATTCAGGTCATGTAAAAGCTTTTTATTGGTGCTGAAATTCGTGTATATGTTTTGTGTAGACTACAGTTAAATTTGAGTAGTTACATTTTATGATCGCTATTTTTCTGATGATCAATCTTTGTTGTAAATGGTCAAGGAAGCGCTTCAATGATTATGGTAAAAATAAACTCATGTGATATGAACTAATAATTTATTATATGTTTGCTTAAACTAAATTTTATAGAAATGATCAATTTATACATATTTATTTTGAAGGTTAAACTTCACAAAAATTCTTTTTATAAAAAATTTTTATGACAAGATAGTAAATATATATTGCAGTCACATGTATATAATCAGATTTCTACATATAAATAGAATTCATTTTGTTTCCTTTGAAAGAAGTTTTATTATACAACATTTAAATTAGGAAAGAGAAAACTAGAGCAAATCCTCCTTAAGTAAAAAGACAGAGTAATGAAAATGAATCCCTTTAGTATTTCACAGATGTTTAAATTCATTTATTCTATTTTTGGCATATGCTTTTGAAGACACAAATAGTGTCCATGTGGTGTTTTTGTTTGTTCACAGGTAAAGCTGAGACAACTGTTTGACATCTGGTGGTTGAGGTTTTGGTAAGTGTGTGATAAAGAGTGAAATTCAAATTTTATGGCTATGATAGTGGTGTTAAGATAAGGTTTCCGCATTCCCCTTATACAAACACAGTTAAATTTTGTTGGCACTTGTATTAAAAATACGGTGGCGCCTATTAAAAATATTTTTGGTCGATTATCCACCCATGACCCATGCTCATGATCTACCCAGAGCTAACACTCTACTAGCCGTTTAACCCCTAAGAGTTTTCTTTGTCTAAAGCCGTTTTCCATCTGACATTACCCTGGGCTTGGAGTATAAAGAAGAAAATCTCGACCTAGTGATATCAGATTAAAAATAGAGAGTTTTAGTATATAGCTGATAGTCACGAGGATAAAGGGTAATAAACTTACAAAAAGTTTTTAACTACCCCCGTTTTTTATTACACTTACAATATATAAACCCAAATTATGGCTAAGATATGTTGACGGCACATTTGTGGTCTGGACACATGGAAGAGAAGAACTCAATGGTTTCCTAGAACACCTTAACAGTATACATCCAAAAATAAAGTTTACCATGGAAGTAGAAGAGAGTAACCAATTACCATTACTGGATGTACTAGTGGAAAAAAAAGATAATGAACAACTTAGCCACCTGGTCTATAGAAAGCCACCTCACACGGATCACCCAACATAACTCTACTCTGTTGTGAAAACCTTAGTTACACAATCCCAGAGACTAGCTGGCAATACAAATAAACAAGAAAAAATACGACAGTTACGAGAAGCACTCCAGAAAAATGGACGCTCACACCATACCATTCAGAAGTCACTATCAGTCAGGAAACCTCAACCAGAGCCAGAGTCACCACTAACAACAGCATACTTACCATTCATTAAAGGGACAACAGACAGAGTTAGCAGAGCTCTACGAACATACAAAATAGCTACCACATTCAACACATAGAAAAATCGGTGCAATCCTAAGGAATCCCAAAGGGATCCCATCAGAAAGGGTCTACAAAATACCATGCTCAGACCGCAACAAATTTTACATTGGGCAGACAAACAAAAGAATTAGTGTTAAGAAAGAAGAAGATAAACACAATAAAGAAGAATGAAAAGACATCATCGCTAGCTCAGCACTTCAGCACTACAGGTCACAACATCGACTTCAAGAATACTAGAGCGCTAGCTACGATTAAACACTACACCTTGAGAATAATCTGAGAAGCCATTGAAATAGAGAAACGCCCACATAGTCTCAATACAAGGGATGATTTCCAAAGACTGACGCAGGCAAGGAAACCAGCAATTACTAGTCTATGCATCGTTAAACAATCAAAAAGTAGCAGTTTGTTAAATCAGACATGCAGAACAGCTATACGACACGTACCAGGACCAATGACACAGAACTGCACCAGAAATCAAGCAAGTGTAACGGAGCATGAATTCTAACTAGTATACGTAGCAGGACAATGAAACAATTCTTCATTCATTGCTCATCCTACAGAGCCTGAAGATGGCAGATGTGATTTTGCCAAAACGTCATCAAATTGACAGACGTTCACTTCAGAACCAGCCAGCTATGCGGAATAATACCTGGAAAATGGACTATATATATATATATATATATATATATATATCATTGAAACCCAAATTCCACAAATAAATCCCATCGGAAAAAATAAAAATTTATGTAAATTCATGGTTAGACCCTGTAAAATAGTAGTGTACTTTTATTCATTAAAGTGCCATGCAAGAACGCAAATTGCGCGTGTATAAATATTCATATAAGCGTACATAATAAATAAATAGCAAATAACATAAGCTGCTTAGTAAAAATAATTAATCGTTAAGATACCTTAAAACGCATTAAATCGAATGCAAGTCGGTCATTTTAAGATAAATACAAAAACTATTCGTTTGTGCACTTTCCGTGCATAAAAATAAATAATGTCCGGTATTTAAAACCCCAATTCTAATCTTAATTTTGGGTATTCAAACACGATTTGCTATAAAAGCAAATATTACTATAAAAATGCTCCCTCTATGCATTAAAAAGAAATTAAAGTTTAAATTAATTAGCCTTTGAATAGCATAAAAACATTTTAAATAGAACATGTTCTCGTATTTTCGAGAGGAATTGAGAAAATTACGTCAAATTCGTAATTAATTAATTCGTAATTAATAAAAAACGTTTATTCCAAGAAGCGGCCGAAACACTAAACAACCAAGAAAATGTAATAGAAATTGATAAGAAATATTTATGATCTTTCGTATTCACTGTTGGAGAGAAGCGATGCGACACAATAACCTTGGGTGTTAAACAAAAACGAGGCAACGCGCGTCATAAATAAGTGAAAGAGATTACGAGGTAATAAAACGCTGCGATTTTAGACGCTAATGAGTTTTTCTGGGACCCTTGCATCATAATGTTCCATACTGTAGTAGAACATTCAAGAAATAGATAATTTTGTATATATAAGGCAGCGTTTATTAAATAAATGATTCGTTTCATAAATTCGATCGAAAAATGTTATTTTGATTTAAATCGCGAGCTGTTGCTTTGCAAGGATATTTGAAGTATGCAGTAAGCATACTGTAATTTAATAATTATGATGTTACAATGAATATAGAAGTGATGTTTTAAATGTAACACAAAAATGGAACTTATTAAATACAATGAACAGGAAAAATTCTTCAATATAACGCTATTTAAAAATTTTATTATATAATTGAAAGAAACATTTAAGCAAAATGTACTTTGGTAAGTGCTGTTTGAAACGAGGATTTTAAATATGGAAAATCTTGTAAACTGATTTGACGTCAATTTAAAATAAGAAGATATTTAATTACAGACTGGAGGTGCGCCTTTGTGGATTCCGCAAGGATTACCTTTAAATTTATTTTTAACTGATATTGAAGTATTTGTCATTTAAGTTAAGGTAGAAAAATAAATGTTAATCATATAACATTTTTTGTGAGGATCTTTACCAGGAAGTTTGTGTTCAGTGTTCGAAACACTGACGTTTTAATAAATTATCTATCAAGGATTTTTTGGCCAAAACAAACTTTACAAGCGTGGGAATAAACAACTAGGTAAAATATCCATAAGAGAACAGATTTAGTTCTGTAAATTTAAATAAAGTAAGGAACATTTTTTAATAATTAAGTAAATAAGTACTTGTTAGAAATTATTTGATGTTTGAAAGAAACAATGTTGTAAATGTTTTATATGCTTTTGTATGAGAGAAAATATTTCATACTGTATAAATGCTTTAATATTGCTGTGTTTGATTTTTCCGTTGAGCTAGCCAGGCAAAGTTAGAAAGGAAGGTAAGTGAATAATTTCAAATTATATAATTTGCTGTATCTGTATCAAAGCACTCGCGCATCAAACCGAGGCGTTTTCATATCAATATTATATATATATTCTTATGCTCTCCCCCCCCCTTTTTATATATGATATTTACTTTAACTATGGTTTATTTATTTACCATTTTTATATACTTGACAGTGTAAAAATTTTGACTCTTATATTTCGTGCTTTTACTAAGTTTGGTCGGTCTACAAAACAAAACTATATGAATATGCCTCGACTATTAAAACTCGCCTTCTCAGGGTATCCACACCTACCTACCGTGGGTTCAGTGATAGGTAGATGGTCACTACACCAACCAAACTGCACTACCTTTATTTTAGTACATGTAACCTTATATGCGTATATGCCAAATTTTTAATAAGCAGATCCACGTAGCCTTGTGCCAAATCAATTACTCTTACCAAATTGACTTTGACGTATCAAAAACACAGTACTCACCCGATTTATGCGTCGCTGTAGGTCTCTCTGAACTCTGGCTCAAAATCTCAATCACCGGATGGGTCTTCACACTGCGTTGCACTATCGCTATGGCTCCTCTGCTTTCCAGACACCATGTTTTGCTATACTTAATTTTGATATTCACCCTAATCTATAAATAATGACCAAATTTAGAATTTTGAATACCTTGCAATTTTACTTCCCCCCGTGCTAATTTTCCTATAATTATGCCTTCTTTCCGTATAATACTCCTGCTAATCCAACGCTATCCTTTCTTTAATCTGCTCGTTCCAATTCTATGCTCCTTTCTAGTTTCCACTCAATACCAATCTATCCGCAATGCACTATCCAAATCATTCCAAGTAGTTTCTCCTTCAGTCTTATAAATCCAATCCAATTCCTTTCTGCCTTAATTCAACTCGTTCCAAACATCCACTATTAATTCCGCCTGTTTCAATATCGCTCCAATTCACTCTTACAACTTTCCACCCGTCTTAACTATTATTATTATTCCACTCACTTATCTATACTCTTCTTTGTTTCAATTAAAGACTTGAACTTTTCAAAATAATTTATTTACTCTTTTTAATATTCAAATTAGCGCAGTATACAAAAAACACGTCTTGTTACAAAAATATTTTAATCAAACTCTGTTATTTATGTTTACCTAGGTGATACCACCTTTTAAATTATGCCTACTCTTTATACATTTTACAAATTCCCCATCCAATTAAATCATCCCAACTAGTTTGTGTCACTAATACCTATACTTCATCTTTTACACTTTACAATTTTATACTTAAATGTTCAATCATTGGTTCATATGACCGCGTCATCCTTCAATCAGCTTTGACAATATTTTCACTTATAATTTTGATACTACAAGTTTGTCCAAAGGTTGATTCTACTAAATAAGTGCCGAAATGTTTCACATATAAACCTGGCTCTGTGTGTTGAATAGTGGAACTTCTACAGACGCATCCGGTTTTTCGATCAGCAAATGTACATTCTTTGGCTTATTAACGTACAGCTTAGTATAAATCCTTGAATACTGTGCTTTCTCACGTCATCAAGTCATTGTTTTACGTCTTGGCACTTCTACTTTGACTAATATACTTCAAATACTTTACCATTTGTACAGTACGGCAAACACAAAATTTTCAGTTACGTGATCTGATATTTGGCTTTATTTGGCATATACACAACCTTCAAACAAAATAATCTTTATACCCTTTTAGCTATTACTAACACTTCAATATATACCGGGTGTTCCATTAAGCGTATTGCGCGGCTGTATATCATAAAGTATAAGGCCTAGAGCTTAGCGGAAAAAAATTTATTAAGTAAAGTGGCCAAGAGAAATTGCTGGAAATTATTTTTAAGTTTCAATTTTTACCGCAAAGGGGAGTATTTGCTAAGGTCAACAACAAAATTCAATTTTTCTCCCAAAATTTAAGCGCAAGGTATTATGCTCAAAACGCGAATAGGCAGTTATCTTTATTATTCACAACTTTTATTTGAAACTTTTTTTTTGTAGATCGCACAAGGACAGCTGCAGGACCTGGTGAATTGGTTTACATGTAAATAGGGTTATCTCACAATGCCCATGTTGGAATTTAATAATCTTAGAATCGTTTGAAAGAGAATTTCTCAGGGATCAAGAAAAACGACTAAATTGATTTTTCTAATGCTTACTAAATACGTTAGAGGGCGCTTTTTCCAATCATGCCAGTTTTTGTTCATTTACTTAAAAAAATTAAATGGAAAGACATATTTATCAAAGGGGAATTGAATGAAGGGAAAAAAAAAGATTTTAGTGAAAATCGCACCTCGATATCTTTAATGGTTCTTAAGTTATTGCAAAAAGCGTATTCATATTAAAAAATATGTACTTCCTTGAATTTTGGATTAAAAAGCGTTTTATATTATTTAGTTATTCTTCATTTTAAAGAAAAGGAAATAAAGAATTGTAATTTTTGCTTACATACATTATTACGCTAACAGAGTCTCAAAAACAATTACAAACAACGTTGTCTTTCCTTGTAGTCGATTAAACATTAATAATAATAATAATAAATCTGAGGAAAATGCGGGTGGGATTACTTTAGCATGATTGTCTATGAAAATGTTGTATTTTCAATGGCTAATGTTGTAGCCCTAAGAAAAGTCCGTTTTTGGTACCAGTTTTAGTCAACTGGTAAAACTAAATACATATTTAACGCACACAAACAGAACAACTAAAACGAACAATAAACAACTAACATTATTACAACACATGTTCAAAGTGCCTTCCATCATTAAAAATACATTTTTCTAATCTTCGATGGGTGCTTGACACTGCAGTTTCAATTTCGGCTCTTGATATGCTTGTTATGGCGTTTTGAATTCGAGCAATCATACCCTCGCGTGAGGTAGGTCGTGTTTGGAAAACCATATCTTTTGGCCTTCCCCATAAATAAAAGTCTAAAACAGTAAGATCTGGTGATCTAGCCGGCCAAGGAAATAAACTTCCTCTTCCCATCCAGCGATTTGGGAAGGTCGTTACTAAATAATTTCTAACTTCCACGGAATAATGTGCTGGGCAACCGTCATGCTGAAACCACATGTTCTGCCTAGTTTCTAGTGAAACAGCCTCCAAAAGTTCAGGTAGATTGTTGACCAAAAAATGCAAGTATGTTGCTCCATTCAAATTTCCATTAATAACAAATGGGCCTAAAATTCTGTTTTCAATAATGCCGCACCAAACATTTACACTCCATCTGTGTTGGTGATCAACTTGTAGCATCCAGTGAGGATTAGTTTCAGACCAATAATACATATTATGTAAATTTACTCATCCATCGCTACTAAAGGTAGCTTCATCTGTCCATAATATGCGGGACAAGAATAAGGGATATTCGGTGCACATATATTTCAACCAATGGCAATGATTCAATCTTCTGTCGGTATCGATATCTAAAAGGTTCTGGTGCAAAACTGCATGATATGGATGCAATTTGTGGTTTATTAGAATACGATGCACCGATGTAGTAGGTATCCCTAAATTTGCAGAAAGTTGCCTGGTACTTACATGCGGATCTGCTTCAACGCACGCAAGAACATTTATAACACTGTTTTCATTTGTAAGTGTACGTTTTCTTGTGGGCATTTTAATTGGATGCACACGCCTGTTTCTCTTAAACGTTTTGTCAATCGTGTAAATCCCATTTTGGTATAATGTTTTCTTTCAGGATATGCCATTGCATATTCACGCTCAGCAATAGCCGCGTTTTCAAAACTTTGAAAGTAAATTCTAAGCATGTCATAAGCTTCAGCATTAGAGAAAGACATTTCTGTAGTTCAAAATTAACAAACAAACTTACACACAGAGCATACACGATTTAACTACTATAACAATAACTAGTATGACAGAGTTATACCTGTTGACAGATATGGATGTTTTTGTTTTCATCGCCTACTTGATGCATTTTAAAGGGATCTATTAGCGACATATTATTAATGTTTATAAACATCGTCACTAAATGAAAGGCACATTTGAACATCTGCTATAATAATATTTATGACTAAATAATTTCAAATATTTGATCCAAAAATTCAGGAAAATTCTAATTAGTACTGGGATAGATCTCTAAAATGCACATACTTTTTGCAATAACTTAAGAACCATTAAAGATATCCAGGTGCGATTTTCACTAAAATCTTTTTTTTTACCCTTCATTCAATTCCCCTTTGATAAATATGTCTTTCCATTTAATTTTTTTAAGTAAATGAACAAAAACTGGCATTATTGGAAAAAGCGCCCTCTAACGTATTTAGAAAGCATTAGAAAAATCAATTTAGTCGTTTTTCTTGATCCCTGAGAAATTCTCTATTCGCGTTTTGAGCATAATACCTTGTGCTTAAATTTTGGGAGAAAAAGTGAATTATGTTGTTGACCTTAGCAAATACTCCCCCTTGCGGTAGAAATTGAAACTTAAAAATAATTTCCAGCAATTTCTCTTGGCCACTTTACTTAATAAATTTTTTTCCGCAAAGCTTTAGGCCTTATACTTTATGATATATAGCCGCGCGATACGCTTAATGGAACACCCGGTATATAGTAATGGTGATATGAGGTGGGGAAAGAATTTTCTTTGAATTTTGGCTTATTAAGACTGTATCAAAATTTGTGGATTTAAAAATGTTACTTATTAGTTTGTACATAGTGGTCTGATGTGTATATTTAAAAAGTTTAACATTAAGGTAGGCTGTTGGGGATTATGGTAACCAAGATGATATTATGTTTATTGATTTTGATTGATAAAATATGTTTTAATGAAATGTACTAATTCTAATTTTGGAATTAATGTTTGTTTTTGATAAGATTTTTGTACAAGATCTAATTTTGATTTAATGTTGATGATATTTGAAATGCATAAGAAAAAAGTGGAGTTGATGATTTTGAGTTTTAAGGAGTTTTAATTTTTTTGAAGATTCTGACACAAGGTAATATAGATTATACCTAAAAGAATAAAGAAGTATGGTAAAAGGATATGTATGGTATTGTTACTAGTAAATGGAAAGATTTAAATAAAATGGTGCTAAATGAGAGCAGCAACAAAGGAAATGGTGGAAGATATTTTTGGAAGTTACAGTAGTGAAAAGGGACGTATGAGTTTTTGACATTTAATTACTCTTAATTTTACTTTTGAGTTTGAAACCTAGGTTATATTTTGTGCATCATATATGTTAGATGTAGAGAAAGTTTGTTTCAAAATTCTAGTATAATTTTTTGACCACAGTTTGTAATAGAAAACATATCTGAAAACATCACCAGGTAGATCTGTCATTTTTGACAGATCAGAATAATTTTCAAAATTCAAATATTGAGTATTCAAACATTTTTGAAATTGCAGAAACTTCTTGGAGAGCACAGCGTCGTCTCCATTTGTAGAAATTACACGGAGGTACACCTAGACTGTATCAGGATTCGGTAACTATTTAATCATAAAAAAGGTTTATAATTTTTGTGTGTGATAAAAATATTTGGTTGAAAAATTTGTACATCACATTATTTGGTAAAATTGATACTACTGTAGAACCATGGAACCTCAACCCGGGGTTATAGTCGTACATGCTACATAGAAATATAACTGTTTTGAGCTGGTCGGTGCATATTGAAAGCTATACATATAGATTTATTTTATTTTCCAAAATAGTTATAAGTAGGGGTTAAGTGGGGCTAAAAGTTATTACTGAAAAAAAAGACTAATTTAAAAATGAGCAAACAGGAGAAATTTTGTACAAGATCAGGAAAATCATACGAAAGAGGAGAATGTGTAACACAGCAAGGAGATATAGAAAAAGGCGACACAACAGGAAGGGTTCCTGAAGTAGTAGTATAGATCATACGGGAAGACAGTGAAGGGAAAATGAAACATGTAGAACCTAATGTGGTCATAATTGCGCAAAGGGACATTAAGTCGAGAGATGAAGGAACGAAAACCTCCAGTCAAGAAATGGAGACCATTTTAATGTTTCTCAAAAATATGGAAAAAAATTTACAAGATGGACAAGATGAGCTAAGGAAGGAGATACAAAATGTGAAAATGGGTCAACAAGAGTTGAAACAACAGATACAAGATATGCAATGTATACATAGGGATTTTAAAATAAAGGTAGAAGATAATATGAAGTGTATGGAGGAAAAATTCCAGGAAGATGTTTAAGAGTGCAAAAATGAAATAGAAAAAGAGCTGGATGAAAAGGTGAAACGATGTGTTGAGTTTGTTGTTACAGAAAATACAGAAATTAGGAAAGAAATACAGTTGGTTGACAAAAAGCATAAACGGGCACATTTAAATACCAAAAATTTAATCCAAGAAAATAGGGACCATGAATTAAGATTGAGGAAAAGTTTTGTGGAGGATAGCAGTTATAGAAAAAAGAAATTAAGTGAATTCATACAAAAGTTACGGGGAGAAATGAGAGAGATTGTTGATGTTATAAAAAACCAAAGGACCAAGTGGAGAAGGATCGAGGTCGATGTCATCTACATGAGGAAAGTAGTTTTAAATTTAGTAAAGAATTAATTCCAAGGTTTGAAGGAAGAAAATGGGAACAACCTATGAAGTTTTTGGATAAATTAGACGAGGTGGTTAAAAACGAAAACGAGGGTACAAAGTTACAAATAGTGAATCTGGCATTAGCTGGTAGTGCGGAAAAATGGAACAGCATCATAAAGAACAAATATCGAACTTATGACAAATTCAGGGTTTTGTTCACTGAACTGTACTGGGGAAATGCAAAGCAAATGGATATTCGAAAGACTTTAATATCAGAGATGTATACAAGGGATTACGGGACAAGAGAGGAATATATTATTGAAAAATTTAACCAGGCAAGACATATTACACCAAAGATGGATGAATAAGACATCCAACTGTTAGCCAGACACATGGATAATGAAGTCAATCAGGCAGTCGCCATACAAAATTTAAAGACCTTAGAATTTTTAGAAGTGATTAGAAATTATGATATGGCAACATCTTTAGAGGAAAATGACAGAACTAGAAGAGATGTTCATAGAGGCACGTTTTGGAAGGAACGGGATATGGAGCCTAGTGGATCAGACCAGAGAATGGCAAGAGAGAAACTTTGGAAATATGAACGGGGAAATTTTAGGCCGCCGTTAGGGTACAATGATTTCGAACAGAAACCAAAGAATGACAACATGCCAAGAAAACAGGAATATTGGGAACGGAAGTTTAAAACATATTTTCAGGGACAAGAAAGACAGTATGAAAACCATATACCGAGATACAATGGAAGAATGAATAACGAATAGAATAGAATGGACCCAGTGAAACAGGAAGAAAAAAATGCACGCATACATAATATGTCAACAATAAACCCAAGAAGGGAAGAAGAAGATATGATTGAGGTGGCTGATATACATTGCAGCGCTTTGGGACAAAAAAAACTCCAATTTTATAGATTCAGGAGGGATTTTTGTAAATACGTTAGTAGATAAGTTTAGTTATGTTGATTTGTTGTTAGAAAATGAAACTTAAATAAAAGATTACCGTTTATTAATTTGGGGTTAGAAAATTGTTTATATTTAGCGTTGGTGGACAGTGGTTCTGAATTGACGTTGATATAAAGGGAAATTGTTCTTAACCATCACGAAATATTAAAATGCCGTATTGTTACAATTAAAAAAGTGAATTTATGGTCCGCAATGAGGAAGAAGTTAACGATGATTAAGAATATGTTATGTGTAAATGTTTTTATAGGCCAAGAAAGAGTAGGGGAAGCAGAATTTTTGATAGCAAATGGTTTGCAGTTGGATTTTATTATAGGTATTGATTTCATTGAGTGATTTGGTGTTCTTATTAATGGGAAAGAAAAATGTGTCGAAATGAATAAGGTACGGAATAATTGGTTGAGTGTAGATTTGAGTAAGGAGGTTAGGAATGAAATTATGGATAAAACAAGTTTAGGAATGGCTATTATGTGTGGACAGAAGAATATTGAATAAGGTCATAAGGATAATATGAGTTTAGGAGTGGTTACTTTGGATGGCTCAAAATATATTAGGGATGGGAATAAGGATAGCATAGGATTAGGAGTGGTTAATACAGATAGTCAAAAGAATATTAGGGATGAAGAAAATGGTTGCATAGGATTAGGAGTGATTAATACAGATAGTCAGAAAAATATTAGGGACGAAGAAAATGGTTGCATATGATTAGGAGTGGCCAATACGGTTAGTCAGAAGGATATTAGAGACGGAAATCATGAAAATATTGGATTAGGGACGAGAATTAATATAGATGTAGATACAGTTTGGTTATGTAGTTTGTTTGAGAAGATTTGTGATGAAGAACAGATCAGGATAAAAGGTAAGAAAAAAAGAACGCTAAGATAAAGAAACGTACAGTTTTAAAAGTAGGGGGCATGGTAGTCGTAAAACGCTTGACAATAATGTGTATGGACTGGTGGATCAACAAGGTAGGCCGAAAGGTCATTACCACATACAAAACTTATATCCTTTCGTTTCATAAGTAGGGCATATTGGGGTGTTCCACATTTAATATTTTGGCTTGAGAAAATGGAGATGGAGCGGCGTGTTTGGGTTAATGTAATTTCACAATGTGAATTTATTCAGAAAAAAAAATTTGTTCAACCCTGTATCTTTGTAGGGGACTTGTTGAATTTTTCTTCAAAATTCAGTGGGGCTTTTATGTAATGGTGATAAGGGATGGGGGAAGAATTTTCTTTGAATTTTGGCTTATTAAGACTGTATCAAAATTTGGGGATTTAAAAATGTTACTTATTAGTTTGTACATAGTGGTCTGATGTTATATTTAAAAAATTTAATATTAAGGTAGGCTGTTGGGGATTATGGTAATTAAGGTGATATTATGTTTATTGATTTTGATTGATAAAATATTTTTTGATAAAATGTACTAATTCTAATTTTGGAATTAATGTGTGTTTTGATAAGATTTTTGTACAAGATCTAATTATATATTATATATATTATAAAAATAAATACATATAACATATATGTTAAGTTTTCACAATGCCTAAACCGTTGAATGCGAGTGCTTAAGAAATGGTAACTTCACGAATAGACTATTTTGAGAAAGAAATTGTTAATAATGGGCCTCTTCTACCATTCATTTCTGTAAGAGGCATAAGTAATTTCTGTATTTAGGTATTTAATTCCATTCGAATAATTTCAAATTTAATGAAGTTAAGTAAACTAATTCAGTTTCATTAAAAGTTATTTGTTTTAGCGAGTTGCATCAGCATTAAATATTATAGCAAATTCCAATCAGAAAACCAGTGTGCACCAAGTGCAGTTCTCATGTTCCACTGACAGTTTACATGTAGCAACAAACTACTTACACTGTTCCATTGACAAAGTAGGAGCACTTCAAGTTGCACTGAGTGCACTTTTTCTTGCACTACCTCGATTAGGTCGTGTAGCTTTCAGTGCAATATGGTGTTTTGTATAGGTTACGTAGATAGTTGGCTCTGTTGTGATTTCTAATCAAAACAAAGTAAATATTATGATGGATCATGTTTTAGTAGCATTAGAATTATTAAGCTCATCTGAAAGTAGCGATGATGAAGATATGTTTTTCTTGGAAAAACAAAAACGAAGAATTCCAAAAATTAAAATTTTTGTAGAAGATGTAGTTCATAATTTTGACAACAAAGAGGTATAGAAATTGTATTCAAAATATAATGATACAGATGTAGGTTAAAAAGCACTTTCGAATGCAAAGACAAACCTTTGATGTGTTGGTTGGCGAATTTAATGATTCAAGTTTCTATTTGGGCATCCAAGCCACCATGGAGGATGTGAACTCGTATCACCAAAAACACACTTGTTAGCATTTTTGTGGTAATCATGTTGTGAGTTTAATATCGTAAATTAAAATTATGTTGCAATAGGTTTGCAGGTAATAAAGTTACTCTTAGAGATGTGTTAGCACTTTATTCGTAGTATCGAAAAGGTTATGCATTTTTTACTTTCAATAGTACTAGCTATTATTAAATTGCCTCAGACTGCAATTGACAGGCATTTTTTCGTCACTGAATTTGCCAAGGTAAAGTAATAATCAGAGATTATTTTTGTATATAATAGTGCTTAACAGATATCGGGTTTTCCCAATGTTCTTGGTTGTATCGATGGATCTTACATTAACACATGCACACCAGCTCATAAGATTAAAAGTAGATACACAAATCGGCATGACTTGCCCTCGATTGTATTGCAAGCAGTGTGATTTTAACCGTCAATTTATTGAGGTTTTCACAGGTGTATCTGAAAAAGTTCAAGATTGTAGAGTGTTCAAATTGTCAGATTTTAGTGAAAAACTCGGAAAGTTCTGTGGTGATCAATACCACATAGTAGGGAATGCCGCACATCACACAAGGATAAATCTTATAACTCCGTACAAAAATTATGGTAATCTTACTACTAGCCATATTCATTTTAATGAAAGATAAGTTAATAAGCATAATTTTAAATTTAGTCAAATTGTAACAAACTGTTTTAATACGCTCTAATTAGTTCTATGATTTCTAAAAATAGTTATTTTCTAGTTTAATTTTAGCATTCTAATTATTAGAATGAAGGTCTGGTAACATAATTATGTCTGTAATTGTAACGGTTGCAAGACTACCCAAGTAGCGTCCTAGCGAAGTTTCCAGGAAGGTCTAATCCAAGAGTTAATCAATTTTTCTAAAGGCACTTTACTTCAAAGGCACTACACATGTCAGATTAGTTGCTATCTATGATTAGATGTCAATCATGTTTTAGGATCCTATTTATGTCAGGGTGGTCGGAAGCAATTTTTCAATTAGCGGAGTACTCAACTAAAATTAGTTCCGAGATCTACTTGTGTGGCTATCTTAGGGCAATTGGCAGTTTAATTATTCTTAAAGATTTACGACCGGCGTATCCTAAGCCGAGTATGAGAGCCAAGAAAGGGGTTATTTTTCAATTAACTTAAATGTATATAAGGATGCCAGCCGGTGGTAATCGGGGTTGTTTAGTTCCAGACGCGTTGTAGTCTAAAGCTCGCGGACTTGCAAGATTGAGTAAGTGTTTTATTTCTCTGAATTCAAGTGCGTGCCGTTATGTTCAAAGTTAGTTTATTTCTCTGAGTAAGTAATTATTATATATGGTATTACTATAAACTCAAGGCTGTGTTATGCATCATAAGTCATTTATTTGTTTAAATACAATATCTGTCGACTTTCATAGCATACAACTTCGGGTTAAAGCCCCGTTCCAGTAATTTAATCCCGTTAGGTTCTTGTTAAAGACCGCATCTTTTGAAGGGTTTCTTATTTTATTGTGTTTTGACGTTGTCCGAGGCTTGTAATAACTAAGCCATGAATTCCGTTACTGTACTATTTGACCCATGTGAAGGTCATGTTTTTCCTGTCATTGATGACCCCGTGATTAAAGGAAGGTCGTTTCAGTATGCAAGTTAAGTAGACTGCGGTAGCGTTAATTAATTATATGTATTGGGGTGTTTGCACCCAGAACTGTTGTTAATATTCATAAAAGAAGGACTTTAGAATTGTTTAGTTAAGTTGTGTTTGTGCTAGCCGGAGACTTTATACGATTTGCCCCTGTGAAGTGAAGTATTTTCTGTCCTGCAATCTTGGTTCATCTCCACGAACAAAGTGCGACGAGAGCTATTACCGCGATCGGTCCATGGGCCGTTTAATTCCCATGGTGGCGCCCTATTGTAAATAATGTTAATTACTGTATAATTTTGTATGCATATGTAATTAGGTTAAGTTAGTTAGTAGCCCGTTTAATAAAACAATTGGAATTTTGTCTTAGTGTGTTGTTGTTTAATGAACCTCCCCTTCACACCGACTGCAGCAGCTTGAGAGGCAATGTCCCGAAACGTGAGGGTACTATAGTGTTAGAGGTCCTTCCCATTTATTATTTATTGTTAATTGGATACCCTCACGCGGTAGGTAAATATTTAAATTACAAAATTTGATTGTTTTATAGATTATCTGCTACTAGGGTTCTCATTGAAAATTCCTTCGCTATATTAATAGGTCATTTCCGTCAGCTATTGCAATTGGATATGCATGCAATTGATAAAATGGCAAAGTTTGTGATATCTTGCTGTGTTTTACATAATTTGTGTATCAGGCATAAAGATTTGTTAGACGATAACAAAATTTACTACGATGATAAAGAAGAGGAGGTAGATGATCCACATGATGAAGAGAAGAAAGCATGAGAAGAAGATGAAAGGAAACGAGAAATTATTCGTAATTATTTAAATATGTTATGAATGCTATGTGTGGGTATAGTGCATTATGAAATAAAATAACTCTTAATTAGTTTATTATTTAAATGACCTATTCACATTTCAATTTAAATAAGCTTAATAATAAAGAAAAACTGCACCTGATTATTACAAATATATGAGCAATTAATTATTTTTAAACAATTCACGCAAAAGGTTGGTTTTGCAAAAGAAGCTTGCTTATAAAAGGTTTAAAGAATCTTCATCATTGAAAGACTTCTTAGTCTTCTCACAGTTAAGAAGTGATTGTACAGTGTTAAACAAGCGAGATTTTACAAGATTTGCATGTAAAACCGAAAATATGCCAAATATTTTTCATCGGTGTATTCAAGTAACAATGTTGCTCTGTCAAAAGTTGAATATAAACAACTAGTTAACATTAGCTGCTTAGATGTTTCATTAACAGAAATTTATAGCAAAATTGAGAAACTTAAAATTAATAAGGGACCCAGGCCAGATGGTATTCCACCTATTTTAGTTAAAAATTGTATATTCCTATTTACAATATGCTTTTATATTCTGTTCAATAAGTCTTTAAGTAGTGGTGTTTTTCCAGAGCTTTGGAAGTTGAGTTACGTTATACCAATTCACAAAGGTGGAGATAAATCAATTGTAAAGAACTATCGTCCAATTTCTATTTGTAGTTGTTTTCCAAATATACTGGAAAGTGTGGTGTGTGATAAATTAACTTTACTATTTAAGAATGTTATTATTGGAGAGCAACATGGTCTATACTAATTATATCTCTTCAGCCTTTGAAGCTGGTCTACAGGTAGATACTATTTATGGTGATTTTACTAAGCCTTCGATCGTGTTAACCATATACTTTTGTTAGAGAAATTGTGTGCATAGGCAGTTGGTGGCACTCTGCTTGACTGGTTTAGAAATTATCTGTGTGAGAGGGTTCAATTCGTGAAAATTAAAAATTAAATTTCTGTACCAATTCGAGTTACGTCAGATGTACCACAGGAGTCACACCTAGGAACGATTCTTTTTTCCATTTTTGTTAAAGATTGTAGCAATTTTATTTTCCACCTAAAATATATATCTGTATAATCAATCCTTTTATTAAATATTAAATAATATAATACATTATAATGTTATCCAATCCACTTAATTTAATAACATCTATTGTCCAATAAAGAACTAGTATTTAGTTCATGTTAAAAGTTAAATCCTACGAAGACAATATAAAAGCTTTTGTGTGGTATCCTTCTTAAAGCCCCCTCTACTCAATAACTGCGAGGTAATTTTGTTACCCGCAGCAACAAGCTCGGCTGGTACTTCTAACACAGCTGGGGTTCAAGCAGGTCGAAAATTGTTCTTAGGAGCGATGTCCGTCATTGATTTTTGCTGTTGGAAGCATTCACGGTGGAAGATTGCTCGTGTAAGCTATCTTCATAAATTGTTTTGGATGGTCCATTTGTTTGTTGAAACCAGTCGTGAAAAACGATGAAGTTTTTGTTAAAAGACCATTAGGAACAGTAAGTGAATTTGTTTCTATAATAATATTAATTGAAATTTTCAGTGTAACTTTGGGAATAATTTATTTTAAAATATATTGCAACGTAAATTATAAATAAGCACTTTTCTGAATGGTATTCATGCGAAAATTAAATGAAAACAATTCTATTCTTGTATAATATGGAATCACATTTATAATTTATTCAAGTTAATTACAAACAACATTTACTTTCTTGTGGTGTGAATTACGCCTGGAACATCTGTAAATTGAAACGCAGATAATGGAAGCCAAGTGACGTGTTTTTCAGTATGCAGCGCAGCTGTTTGTTTGGAATGGAATTTTCCGTTGTCAATACATATGTCAGCTTTCAAGCAAGTATTTTGGTGCAATATGGAGTTCTGGTATGTACAAAAATTATATTCGTATGTTGTTTGAACTGTCGTCGTAGTAACGAGATAAATTTTATTTTAACCGACTTGTGTTAACTTTGAACAGGTCAAGGACAGACCTCAATTATATTTTTCGTAGTCATACGATATGAATCTGTAATTTGTTCCTACATAATTCGTTTATTAACTCAATGAAACATCAGAAGATGTCACTACTAATTAAATAAAGTAAATTCTTACAACTTTAATTTTTAGAAATTAAATCTCTACATTTGATATTTTATGAACAAGTTATCTGTAATTATTTACTGTGAAATTAAGGTAAATTTACCATAATTAACTCTTTCTATAAATAAGCAATTTTATGCTTTGTCAATTTGTTATATAAACTTCATTAAATAGTAATTGGTACGGATATATTCAGTACCATTGTAATTAACTCTTCCTAATTTAAATTAACTTATAAAGGAAGACATATTTTTTGTAGAAAATTACATTATTGAATACCAGTTGAATAGATTCTTATTTTCGGACTAAAGACTATCTTTTATTTAAGAGGAATGAAAATCGATTCGGATTGTATTTAAATATTTTTGAGTTTGAATGCACAAACAGTGCTTTTCTTTGTTTAATCTGTTCACAGGTGCAGTGCAGGATTGCTAAGGTCAAGGTCGAGCCATAAGGTAAGATACTTTAAAGATTAGGTGGTCTTTGAAATTATATAGCGGTTATAGGAGAAAGGTTTCCGCATTAGCCTTGTACAAGGGACTTGTATTAGGTCTTCTCAGTATAAAAAAATACGGTGGCGCCTTATTTTTATTATTAGTGGTTGCAATTACACCCCGACCCACAGCTCATTCTCTACCCAGAGCATATAGTTCGACTAGCCGCTTTGCCTTTGAGATTTCCTCAACTTAGAGCCACCTTCCATCTTAATTTGCCGTGGGCTCCATTTCTAATTATAGGAATTTCTCGTTAAACTAAATCGGAATTTAAAAGGCTACAAGATATTAAATCGGTATTTGAGGGATGTACGTTTTACTCTTTGCGAATGATATTAAAATCTGTACTACTATTGCTTCACTGTCAGATAGTATTTACTTGGAAAACAACCTAAATAGATTTCAACAGTGGTGTGTTGTGAATGACGCAGCCGAATTTACAAAAGTGTTATTGCATGAAATTTTATCGTGGTAAATCTCAAATTCAATCATCATATATGTTAAATGGTGTATCCTTGAGTTGTTACTGATATCTGTGACCTTGGAGTTCATTTCGATGTGCAACTTACATTCAGGCAGCTTATTGATGAGATTGTTTCTAAATCTAGAAGAATGCTAGGCTTTATTATGAGATTCTCAGGTGAATTTAGAAATGTTGTTACATTAAAAATTTTATATGGAAGTGGAAGTGATAAGTGAAATTTGTGTTTGTGTCTTATCTGACTGTATTTACAAAAATTGGTGGGTAATTGTACACTTTAAAAGCAGTGTTTTATACTATTTAGGTATTGATAGGTGCCGAGTCTGACTATTACTTTACTAATTCTCTTAAATCAGTGGTAGTAATCTAATCCATTAAAACACTTCCTTATTAAACATACATTTTTATTTTATTTTATTTCATTTGACCTTACATTATTTTTAATGTTTAAACTGATAATATACCAAATGTTAACATAAGGAATTGTAAACCTGTTATTTACATTCATTGTTCTGATTGATTTTAGCAAAGCATTTGACTGTTTTAACCATACAATCCTTCTACGCAAACTAGAGTTCTACGACTTTCATGGAGTGGTTAATAACCGGTTTCACTCGTATCTATATGACCGAACCCAGACTGTCAGAATTGGGTCAAGCAATAATTATCTGTGGTCAAACGCCAGCCCGATTAGTCTAGGTGTACCGTAAGGTTCAGTCTTGGGCCCTATTCTTTTTTTATTTTATAGCAATGACTACTGTGAAATGTTAAATACAATGACCTGTACATTATATGCTACATTATATGCGGATGATGTAAGTCTCTACTGGGACTTAATAAGGTCATCCACTATAAAATCAAAAATAAAAGATGATCTTGAATCAACTGAGCAATGGTTTCAAGCAAATAAGCTCGTAGTTAATCAACAAAAATCAGCATGTACTGCATTTAAAGGTAATGCTCTAGATGACATGCTTGTTAATGATTACTCACTAAACCTAGTAAAATCTTCAAAATTTCTGGGTATAACAATAGTTAATGAGCTAACCTGGAACACACATAAATTCTCTGGCAAGCAAACTCTCATTGGTCTGCTTTGGTCTCTCAACAATAGCCAGGGAACTCCCTAATAGTAGCACTTTAATAAAAGTGTATTATGCGCTATTTGAATCACGCCTTAGATATGGCATTGCTTTCTGGGGATATACTTTACAAGAAAATATGCTAACTATATTTAGACTGCAAAAACGAGCAATTACAATTATCCATAAAGCGCACAAAACTGACCATTGCCGATTACTTTTTCTAAAGTTAAACGTTCTCACATATTCCGCTCTTTAAATTTATGAAACATTACTCCTTTTTCGCAAAAACATATGTAACCATAAAATTACCAGTACAATCCATAATCATAACATTCACACTACTAACAACATTTATAAACCTTTGCCTTCTACCATTTTTATAAAAAAATCATTTATATACGTGGCACCTACGCTATACAATAAGCTACCGAAAGATATCAAAACCGCTAATTCACTACGTAAATTCAAAGTGGTACTTTTGGCTTTACTATGCAGACATTGTTTCTACACAGTGGAGGAGTAGTTGTTGAACAGTACTTGAAATAATGAACATTCAAATACGACACATTTATATAGACATATAAATTAATGTATTTAATTGTAAATAATGAACTACCATGTAACATGGGTCAAAATAAACATCTATCTATCTATTGCTCATTGGTTAGGTCACACTTAGAATATTGTTCCTGTATTTGGTCACCTAGTTATATGATATACATAAAGAAAATTGAATCAATTCAGCATAAATTTTTATATTTTGCAGCATATAAGTTAGGTATTGCAGTGCACTGTTTTAATTACAATAGTACTTTATGAACTCTGAATATCATGTCATTGCAAAATAGGCGCATAATTATTGATTTGTGTTTAGTGTTTAAGTTGTTTAATTCTTTTATAGATTGTTCTGAATTATTGGGGTTTTTAGTTTGAATATTCCATTAAGAACATTATGTTCTGCAAATTTTTTACATATTTCTTTCCACAGACAAAATTTTAGTAATTTCAGTGCAATTTCAAGGATGTCGTGAATTTAATATTCATTGTAAATCTGTAGATATGTTTTGTCAATCATACGATACATTTAAATACTCAATGAATCAGTTATTCATAATATGTAATTAATAAATTGATGTACAATTAGTAATTAGGTAAGGTGTGTATTATATTATTATTACTTTACACTATTTTTCCTATGACTAATAGTAGAAAAGCTGATGTTTAGTTGTAGCATATGTAAAATCAACATGTAAAACATGGGTGTATCCCGTTAATTATCAATAAATCAAAAGATTCATTTTTTCTTGGTGTCTTTTTTCTTTGGCCTCTTCCTTGACTTGATTAACTTAAATATCTTTGTGCTAAATGCTTTGTTACAAATTTGAAAGTTGTATCCAAGACATCAGTTCGACTAAAATTCAAACTTTGTGTATATTTTATAATAAACGTATTTACATACCTGTTAAAGTTGATAAACTAACCCATAAATATTTAGTTTACTTAAACCTTCAACACTTCATAACCTAAAATACTTTATGAAATACTGTAAATTTTACGAACCTCACTTTTTAGTAATACTACAATAAATTTGTGTGTCAAGCTCTTTGTTATATTATCCTAAATTGTGTAATGCTCGATAAAGTATAACTACGTTATCAAGAAGCAGTTTAATAAATTATTACCGTTTTGTATGTCAATATACTATCAAAACATTTTATTTTGATTTATGGGGTGTGTCATTGTTGTCAGATATACCGCTGCCTGCATTCCTAGAGTACACTTAATACAACCTTCATCTATAGAATTAAAACAATACATATAACATTGGCAACGTAGCATTTTATCCAATTGTGACGTCATCCTAAAGTTATCGCGAATGTACTATATCTTCATAACCATGTATAAACACCATTTGATGATTTTAATCTGTTTAACCATCGTGACTAATTGAAAAGTACTGATCTAAACCTTCCTTTAGACAATGATTTTAATTCAAAGAGTTTCAAATTTTCCTCAAATACCTAATTTATTGCTCTACATATTCTTAAACTAGGGATTGGGCAAATTTGAATTTTATACATGACTAATTCCGAATCAGTGCGCTTGTCTGTATTCGGGTGGCATGACTCTGTCTACTTTATGTTGATGCAGAAGGTATATCAATTTGTCATTTGTTATGGTTGCAGTCACTTTCGGTGCATTGCTTTCAAACAAAATACTGTTATTCTAGAACTATAACTATTTATTTCAGTTTTAGTATAGAAGCAGCTTTGTGTGATAGTTCGTGTAAATAAATGTTATAACCCTAAGTGTTCAAACTGTTCGTTGACGTTATGCACACATCCTGACTATAAAATACAACAATCAACCATCAGTAAGTACCCACAAATATTATACTACTTATAAAGCATTCTTGTCTGGATATTAAATTATGATTACATCACACTTTCGATACTATTTATTTGGTATTGCTTTATACAAACTCCTTTTATTCGAAACTGAATATTATGTTTTTGAGTAGTTGTAAATTTTCCATTCAACTAAGGGCCTGCCACGTATTTTGCAGTCCTATTTTATTGATAATGAAAATGTAATATGACCTTTAATTATATAACTCATTTGTAAATGTAGAAATCGTAAGCAATTGTAATTTCTTTTAATCGTGTTAAATAATCCTAGAATGTATTTAGATGACATACAGATACTCCCACCAAATTATTAAATTGTAGGTACTTTATAGAAGTAAATTTTATTTTACTTATAGTAGATGCCTAGTGTGTAGACAAATTGTGCCATGGTGGTATGTAAATTTGTTTATTGAACATTAAATTCAATCATTGATAAATTTGCGGAAAAAATTTTGTTAACATGAAGAGGCCTATCCTCCTTGCATCAATTATATTTTGCTCACTTATATTTCTGTAAATTAATAGCTTAAAAATTTTTATAGATGTTTGTTGTGGTGGAGTTTGACGGGGCTGAAGGTGGGGGCATAGGCATTGTACGTGATTCATGGATAACTCCGAGAGGTTTTTTGGCCCCCATTCAGGCAGACACAACTTTATAAAAAGGTCTTAAAGTTAGACAAATCAGTTGATAATAGTTGGAAGTGTTACAAAATTAAAAAACCATTTTATGAAACAGATAATTATTTATATTGGGCTTTTATTGAAATTAAAGGTATTATTGTGTAGATGATTTTGCAAAGGCAATGGCAAAATTACGTCAAGCGGAGGATATATCTGATTTACAATCAGATGCTGGTGATGGCACAGTAGTTAAAGGCAGAAAAAGACAACCACCAAAAAGAATGTCGTCATCCACTGATAAAGAAGTAATAAGCACAAATTTGGAGCGGTTTGAAAGACCACCTTGAGTTAGTTATGGTATGCTTGATAGTTCTTATCATTACTATAAACGTTCACTGAAAATTGATCATCTACAGCTACCGCCTAAATTTCTAAATTTTTAGCTTACAGCATTTATACTGTTTCAGAACCTATTCAAGAGGTTGTAAATGTTGAATCGCCATCTACATCAATAGGTGTCTCTTCTATAGATACAACACCAGTGTCATCATTTCTTGTTGGCAGTACAAAGAATAGCAAGCGAGATCGAACTTTTTTTCGTTGTTGTATACCATAAAGGAATAAAATACTCAAATATTGAAAATTCTACAAGGACAACAAGTTGGCATTGAACTACCAGAAAACCTATTTCCCCAACTTCTATTAATAACTGAAGACGATTTGAAATTTCTGGAGAAACAGATTCAAGATAAGGAACATTGTAAACTATTGGTGAGAAACAAATTTTTCAATCTGTTAAGAAAATAACACTGTCTATTTTTAGTTGTCATTTCTAGAATGATTGGGTGGAAAAGATGTTGTTGCTAAAGTAAATAAAATACTTAAAAGTCTTATATCAGACGATTTAGCATCAAAGTTTAATTTTCTTAGACAGAGAAGCAAAAAACCGTTCAATCAACTGCTTTTGAAGTCTGTAATTGTAGGTGAGTGTTGTTACATTATTACAAGTAAATAATAATTAAACCTATATGTGTATAAAAGACTTGATATTAATATTTGGAATAATTTTGTTTGAAAAAGGTTAAAAATTAATAATCCATTTATTGATCTCCACATTTAGGATATGGTTTTGTATCCTCAATCAACAAAAGCAAAAGAATTATGTATATACATATATAAAACCCACATGTGCCAAAAATTATTGCAAATCTCAAGTGTATTGTTGTAAAAGTGGGTCAATATTGAGCTTTTAATCTACTTATGTAAAAGTATTTAAAACATGATACTCTGAAGAACCACACACGTTTTTAAATTTTTAATTTAAATCCAAATTACATTACATTTGAAAATTTGCCATGCTAAAAATACAACATCAATAGTAATTCCACAAATTTTCAATGCAAATTCTTTTAACAGATGCTGTAAAGTCCTCATCTCCATCTGCAACCACAAGAGAAGTTGAAGACGTGATTAAGGTGTGGCTCAAACATGCACCTCAGGAAATCCGTAAAAATATTAAATCACTTACTAACACAAGTAATTAAAGTATTCATATAATATATATATACATATATATATATATATATATATATAAAATTAGAGAGTAATGTGCACTTTTTAATTTAATTATTCGTTGTTAATCTACGTTTACTTATCACTGTCATATAGCCTCTTCAGCCACCTACAGCAATAATTAAAAACAATTGTATGCAATGTTTAAAACTGTAAAACTAAAAGTATTATGCAAAAGGCAAATTTATCGTAGAGCAAAATTTAATGTTGACAACACTTTAAAAAATTATCTTCTTTACAAACAACATCTGAACCCCTTTCAAATAACAATTGTGGCAAAACTTCTAAAAATTCTTATATCTCGAGTGGTGTTGGAATTGCAGGTAGTCATAAAGAATCGAACATAAATTTAAGTAAGGCTTTAATAAAATATAAAGATGATTCAATTGGCAATGTGCTATTACATTATCCAAATAGCCCTTCAAATAGTTCTAAAAAGTGTGATGAGGAACCTATTCATGAATGTGATTTAATTACACAAAGCAATAATTTAGAAGACTTTAGTAATGAAAACAATTTGGATTTGCAATGTGAATTAAGAAATTGGGTTTTATCACACAATGTATCCAGAACTGCAGTTAATAAATTGTTATCGATTTTTAAAAACTTTTTCTCAAAATTACCTTCCAATTTGCATATTAAAAAATTAGACAATAGACATACACTCATATTGGTGTATTAAATGGCATTATGAATAAATTGATGGCATGTGCAGATAGTGAAATGCACTTTTCAAATAAAATAATAAACGTTAGTTTTAACATAGATGGACTTCCTTTGTTTCGTAGTTCATCATTATAGTTTTGGCCAATACTTGGACATATTAGTAATTGAACACTAAAAACAAGTCCATTTACTATTAGTATTTTTGTGGCAAAACAAAACGGTCATCGTTAAATGCATATTTAGAGGATTTTGTTAATTAATTATTATAACTTACATCAAATGGAATTACTTTTGAAGGTGTACAATATAAAATTGTTATTGATAAGTTTACTTGACATGCACCAGCAAAAGCCTATATTAAATGTGTAAAATCACATGGAGGTTATAGTTCATGCGAAAAGTGTACCAAAGAAGGAGATTATGTTGAAGGTAGAGTAATTCTTCGAAGGTTGGGGGCAACAAGGCAAATAGATTAAGCATTTATTGATCAAATAGATGAATCTCATCACGTGGGCATATCACCTCTTACAAAGTTACTTTTAGGTTTGGTATCCCGATTTCCAAATGACTATATGCATTTTGTCTGTTTGGGAGTTGTGAAGAAACTTCTAAATGCTTGGATAAGTGAATTAAGTTCGATTAAGTTCTTATAATGTCAAATCAATTTCAAAATGACTGTTGTCTTTAAAACCGTATATTCCTGTTGAAATAAATAGACAACCCCGAGAGTTATCAGAACTGGGTTGTTGAAAGGCCAGCAAATTAAGAACGTTTTAATTTATTTAGGGCATGTAGTTTTAAAGAATATATGTCCACTTGTTTTATATGAACATTTCCTTTTGCTACATTCAGGAATAACTATACTATTGAATCAAAATTACATTTTTAAATTTGGGTTAGATTTTGCAAATAATTTATTAACACTGTTTGTAACTCATTGTGAGAAAATTTATGGTACAGTATTTTATGTGTACATTGTTCATTCTCTGTGTCACTTAAGTTCAGATGCTGCTAAGTAAGGACTGTTGGATAAATTTTCTGCATTTTGTTTCGAAAGTTATCTTGGACAACAAAAACTTATTAAAAAACCACATCAGCCACTGCAACAAGTTATACGTAGGTTGAAGGAACTGAATCAATTTACAACTGTTAATACAACTAGTCCCACATTTTTAATTGAACACAATTCTGGGCCCGTACCTTATAATCTTAAGTTTCAGTCTCAGTACAAGAAAATGATAAGAGAAAGTTTTTCTTTCACTATTTTTAATTTTTCAGTTGCTGATTGTTACTGTATGAATGAAACCGGTACAGTTATTCAAATTTATAATGTTGGCATAACATACGACAAGGTTCCTGTTATTATTGGAAAGGAGTTTCAAGTTTATGACAGTTTCTATAATTATCCCTTAGATTCCAAAGAACTAAGTATTTGGTTAGTCAAAATTCATTCACATACATTCAAATCATGGTGCTTATCAAATATTATTTCAAAGGTTTTGATGTTTCCTAAAGATGATAATACTTATATCTGCTTTCCATTATTACATACAGTTTGACTATGACTTCTATATTTAAATATTGATATATTCTATTTAACGCTTCAACCGAATATCGAGCTGCTTGAGGAACATGCCATATTATCATTAAATAGTGCCAATTATTTTTTAATACACAGGGTGAGTAAATTTATACAAAAATCCATTTGACCATTGTAATATTTAATCGAATTTAATGAAATTCTCTACATTTTGATGAAACTGTATTACATTATTTAGCACTTGATTGTTTTTTCCCTCAGAAATCCTAAAATCGGTTGTAAAATTAATAGTGTGAAATCAAAATGTGCAACCTTTACATACTTTTTTAGAAATTACAAAAATATATTACTCAAGTGCATATCTAGGCTTTAAAACTTTGTTTTAACATTATAACAATAGGTATGCTTTTATTGATTTTTTTAATAAATGGTCAATATTGACTAAACTGAGAAATATACAACACGAATAATAATGTAAAAATATATTGCAATAACTAAAATAGAAAAACTTAAGCATTGTTTTTCTGTAACTACACCTTCACTGTCATCATCTATTTTCAAAACCAGAATCAATTAAAATTTTTAGTTTATACAGAAAAATTGCATATTTATTTCAAATCCCTTCAACTTGTGAATTTTAATAACACAAAATATGCGAAATAGGTATATTAGTACAAATTTACGAATGGTGCTGTATGATACAAATAAGTGAGTTTGTCCTTGTTTAATGGTCATATATGACATTTTTTCCTCAAACAACTCGAAGTGGATATGTGGAGTTTCTCAAAACTAATTCCAAATATAATATATGTATTTTGCCTTTTGAAAAAGAGCTTAAATTTCGCTGAAGCAGGTCTGACTATATTTATAACATTTTCTGTATTTAGATTGTAAAAAGTTGTTTGTTTTACAGTTTTCTTATTTTGAGAGTATTATATTACAAATAAACATTTACCTATGATGATTTTGATTTTTTCGAAAGGTTATATTCCCTTTAATTGCAGCATCAAAGATTTCTTAGTAACAAAACAACGTAAGTATATGCATATTATAAAAATAATATTGACCTTTATAAAGCATAGAAACATTGAGTTTACATATATTATCTATTTATAATTTTTGTACAAATACTGTAACTGAATTTTTTTGTATTTATGTTGTGAAGGAAAAATTTAAAATCAGCTATGCTGAATTCTGTCCCTTTTGGACACCAATAAATGTTTGATTCATTATTACGTCATAACATGTTGACATTATAATGGGACATAACATTGACATTATAAAACAATGTAAAATTACGATATAATACGATGTAATATTGACGTTATAATGCAATGTAAGTTTAACATTGTAATGCGACGTAAGATTGACATTATAATTGCGACGTAAGATTGACGTTATAATGCAACATAATGTCGTCGTTATTATGTGACATGAGATTGATGTTAAAATGTGGCGTAAGATTGACATCATATTGATATGTAATAATGACGTCCCAAAATGACGTCTTTGGGCTGTGACATTTAACCGTCATTTTCACGTCAAAAGGAAGTCATATTTCTGGTAACAGAGACGAAACTGCTGACCAGAAAATGACGTCATTATGACGAGTGCTTGCTATCTGGGTTAAGGCATATGTAATCACTATAAATTAAGTTGTTTCTCTATACAGATTAGCTTTTGCAAAGAAACGTTCTACAAAGTCCATTTTATCTTAATTTTGTTCATATTTTACAAATAATTACCCTTAAAACCGAAATGTTCGTTTACTTTATTAGAAAAATCACATTTTCCTAATTTTTTCAAAAAATGTCGTATTTTACATATCTATTAAAAAATAAGGTGATTCATTCGAAGAATCCAAGTTACAACAGTTCCTCTTATCTATATGTTTTGCAACATTTGCAAAATAAAAGCAATTAAAATAAAAGTGAGAAATCCAAGCATTTTTGTAAAACAAATACCAAAACACTATAAAAGTATTATTTAAATTTATACACGTGCAAAAAAATTTATTTTCATTGGCTAACAATCACAAAATCAAACTCAAAAATTAGGGACCAAAAACCATGTTTTTAAGTTATTGTACTTGAAACGTTCAAAACTAAAATAGTACAAAATATTGCCGTGTGCATGTATTTATAACCTCTAGCCATGAAACAAGTAATTTCCTGCAAAATCGTCCACGACCATATGGAAGTTTTGTACGAGGGGTAAACCGCTGGTTGTATTAGGTGTACAAGCCATTTGTATTACTTTGTATTATACTGTATTACATTGAATTACATGCAGTGGTCTGAATTTTGCAGTATTGCCTTGTATTACAGAGAATTACTTTGTATTACAAGGAATTTCACTGTATTACGCTGTAGTAACCAGTATTATTTGTTTATATTCAGCTCAGGAAGTCTATTTTCTCGAATTTTGCTGCATCAGCTCGTTTTTTTTTATGTTCGTGCAGCCAGGTTTAGAGTAATAATTCCCTTCTTGCATTCAGTGCATTGCTAGTTAATGCAAGAGTGACAAAGTGGTGTTAAAAAACAATAGGTCGTGTCTGTGTGTTTCATTAGAAAACTGTAGTAACTGCACACAAGGTAAGTATGATTACGACAACGTATAGATACCTTTATTTTAAATTTAAAAGTACAAATTCGGATATTCCGGTAAACGTTCTCCATAAAAAATTGTAATTCTAAAATGACGCATTGTAGTAAATAGTTTAGCAGAATTAAATGTCCTTATATTGCCATATAAAATACCGTGCACATATAACAAAAAACCTCCCTATCTTCCAAGTTAATTTATGTATTTGAATGAATAACCAAAAAGAGCACAATACGCATGGCGCGTTATATTGTTTTAATAATGCATATAATATTTAACAGCTTTTTGCAGAATGTATTGTTTCATTAGTTTCTTTGCAGATACAGCATGTTTCACTTTTGATGAGGGGACCAAAATAACTATTTTATTTTGAAAGTAATCGATATAAAATTTTTATCAGTTGTGTACGCCACAAAGCCATAACAATACATCTTTTTGTAGAAATAAGGTTTTTTAAAAGTTAACATTTAGCCAATTAAACCAGATTGCAATAGAAAGTAGCGTTAAAAAATTCAAGTAAACTCATGGTAGCATATAAGATAGAGCCAAAAAGTAAAGAAACGTTGCTACAAGACACTCCAAACTCCCCAAATAACAAATTTTACTGATATATTTTTATTTATAAATTTTTCAACATATATATATATATATATATATATATATATTGTTATGGATTCAAAGGGTTAAATTTGGGGTAGGCAATGCCATTTCAACCACCCTGTATAGTGAAATGAACAAATTATTTATGCGCAAAATTTATTTAGTTCATTTAGGGAGAACGGACAAGTATTGACGTATTTTTATAATTAATGATTAAAAGGTTAAGAGTATATAAAGAAAAACAGTTTTAAAAAACAAATAGAAACGCATAATTAATTTAATTTATTTTAATTCAATGTGTAAATGCATTAAAAACAAACTAGGGTAAGAAAAATCAATAATCCCAAGGCAAAAGGTTTCTTGGTAACAAACAAAAGCGTCAGTTTTATCTGATACGGCAAAGTATAAATTTCAAGAATTGTTGTTTTAAACGGTCTGTAATTAAGAACACCTGCATTTTTAAAAGGTTACATTCTTCGAATTATCAGCATAATAAAGCAAGACTTCATAGAAAATAGTTTTCAACCGTCAGTTGGTACGAATAACAAGCTAACAAAATTCTAAAAAAGCAGGGGAAATGCACGATTGGTAATATGCTACAGACAGAGACAGACAGAAAAGCGTTAATATTGCAATCGCACGTACTAATCCACGTGGAGTGAAGGTGGGCTGTCAGAAATATCGATTTTCTACAACTCAAGTGGGGTTTGGAACGCGACATCAAATATGCATAAGACAGAGATAAAAATATTACAGGCGGGGTTTTATGACGACGCAGAATAGTATCATTGGTTGGAAACGGATATTTTACAAACGTACGAACATGCGACAGGTGGAAGCGATTTTCGGATAGATACAGCACGTTCACGGAGCGAGTTTCAGGAATCTTCAAGTCAGTTATA
Source organism: Platerodrilus igneus (assembly GCA_036346225.1). NCBI lineage: Eukaryota > Metazoa > Arthropoda > Insecta > Coleoptera > Lycidae > Platerodrilus > Platerodrilus igneus. The sequence continues at coordinate 108,696 of JARFIW010001250.1, forward strand.
TCAAAATTTGCAGAATTGTTATTTGAAAATAAATTTTTCGCGCAAAGTGTGGCCAAGAGGTAGCATTTTAAAAAATATAAATACTCTAGGAGAATTAGTAGAGCTCTCTTTGTATTCTCATCGCTTTATACTACTTTACAACGATAGACCGACGTTATAGTAGAGTTTTTATGAGTATTAAATATATTCATTATACCGTAAATGTACTGCTAGCAAATTGTAACTTGGTAGTTGTGGCCTTCTAGTTATTAACGTAAGATACGAGTAGTGTAGTGAAAATCAAATGAACAGAGGTCCAATTACTTCCATACCAAGCTAGTAAATCAATAAATAGACGTATAATATAGGTGAGTTTGTATGCTGTTATGGAATGGTACTTCGAAGCAAGGCGCTTGGCGAATTATTGGGGTTATCATCTATGAATATGTGAAGTAGCAGAGCGCATAGTCAGGAAGCTAAGGGATTCTGGTAATCATCATCGAAGGGTTGAAGGCCTGAAGCATTCTCCAGGTATTGAGTTGTAATTAGTGTACCAAACTGTTTATACCTGTGAATAATTTGCCTGTAGATAGCGGTAAATAAAAAATTGTATGATTGTTGTATAATTTGGTGATTTTATTGAATGGTGTGCGAGTGGGAAGGAAGAAAGATTGTAAATTTAGGTATCCAAGAAGAGGCACAGCTGAGCTAGCCAGGGAAGCTGCTGAAGACATTTTGAAGCAGAAAGTAACGGACACTGGCGATGTCAAACCCTTAAGTCCCGGATCACAGCAATCTTATGGTGACCCCGAACGTGAGGCTCGAGCTCCAAATAAAATTTAAGCAATTTCATTCCAGGAAACTGGCGATCTGAGAGAGAGAGGCTGTCGTGTATAAATTTAAAAATTATTTTTGAGTGTGTGTGGGAGTGTTTGAACGTATGCAGAGAAGGGAGTGGTTAAGAAGTCGAGGAGTTGAAATTGGTAGTGACGATAGTGCCTTATTTGATAAAGCAGGAAAAATAGAGGAAGCAGGAGGAAGTAGGGATCAGTCGAGGACAGAATCAGGGGACCAAGAAAACGAGATGATAATGAGGATGCTTGAAAGAATGAATGAGACATTAAGCGGAATTAGAGAGGACTCGAATAGAAAATTTAAACAAATGAGTGCAGAATCGAATAGGAAATTTGATCAAATGAATGAGACATTAACGGGAGTTAGGGAGACACTGAGTGAAAAGATAGATAAGACAAATAAAAAAGTTTCCAATTTTAAAAATAGCTTGACTGTAAAAATGGGGGAAGTAGAGAATAGGGTGGATAAAAATGAGCATGATATTAGAGGTTTAAGTCAGGAAATGGGACAATTACGGACAGAAGTAAGGATTTTCTGTGAGGACGAGATTAATGCTAAAATGACAGAGGTAATGGACTCATGTAAGGATCAGTTAGGTAAGATTGAGAGAGAAGTGACCGGTATTAAACAAAATGTAGCAACTTTGATGGGGGATGGTCCAAGATTTGTAACAGGTAATATGTCGCTCGATCAACAAATGAAATTTTATGGGGATAGTAGGATAAACCCTCAGATATTTATCAATAACATTCGAGGTTTGGTTAATAATTTGTATGACGAACAGGCTAAACTGAATGTTGTTACAGCTTTACTGAAAGACCATGCTGAAGCTTGGTACAATTTAATCGGACAGGAAATTGACACGTACAATGACTTGAGGACAGGTTTCTTAAACATTACTAGAGTGACCATCGACAGGACCAAGTACGAGACGATCTTATCACAGAAAAATTTAAAGGGGAGTTTGCAGGAAGTAGGGAGCAATATGCTATACGAAAGTATAGCATAGCCAAACACTAAATCCACCACTGACCGACAGACAAAAAATTAAGTATTTATCACGACACTTCGAGGTTGAGGTGAGGCAACATGTAGCGTTGCAAAACATTGTGGACAGGGAGATGTTTTTGGAGTACCTGCAAAGGTATGATGACGTGAGTAGTGGACGACCTCGTGAAAATAGAGAACGACAGGTGAATACAGTTAGATTCGATCAAAAAAGAGACAACTAAGCAAGACGGGGGCCCAATTTTGCATACAATAGACAAAATTGGGGACCTAGACGGAAGTTTTTCAGGAGCAACAGTGTAGGTAGGGGACCTGCACCTAGACTGAGCATGACAAGACAAAACAGTTCACCAGACATGAGGGGGACAACGACGAACACTAGGGAAAATCAAAATACTAACCAGATAAACACACCACGGACATATGTGAAGGTAGTAGCGAGACCGGGGCCGAGTAGGGGGACCAGACCTGGACAGGATTTTTAGACCAGGACAAACTACTAGACATCACTGTGTACAAGTATGAACATCCTAGGAATTTTTAAAAATAGAGGAAGAAGTTGAGCCAAAAATTATAGAAAAATTTTGTTTGCCCATAATTGATATTAAAATTTTTGAGAAAAATTTAGGAGCGTTATTAGATTCAGGAGCTGAGGCGAGTTTAGTATCGGGGGAATTCGTCAATGAAATTAAGGATAAAGTGTGTGACAGGATAATGCCAATAAAAAGAAGTCACCTGGTTGCGCCGAATAAAAAGCGATTTGCTGTTGTGAATAGCGTAGTTATTTTAAAAGTAGAGTTAGGTTCAGTTAGCTGTGAACAAGAATTTATAATTGTACCTGGGTTAAAGTTTAAAGGGATATTAGGGGTCGCTTGTATGGTGAAGTTAGGTGTTATAATAGATATGGAGAGGAAAATAGTTAGGATTGGGGATAGGATATTGCCCTGGAAGGCAAACTATGATGTCACAGAGGATGACGTGGGGTTATGTATTAATAGTATAGAGGTAGATGAGGAAGAGGTGATAGAGATCGACTCAGGTGAATATACGGAGAAAAAGTTAGAAGAGGTACAATTGGTAGTCAACGAAGAGCCTGAACAAAAAGAGGTAAAGTCGAGTGCAACGTTGTTAGAGTATAATAACGAGTCAGAAGTAATAAAGGTAGAAACGAAAACAGCATTATGTGACACACAAGAGGTAAAAGTAGGCATAAGTGAGTTAAGTGGCAAAGATAATTTTGGTAATTTGAATTTAGAAGATTTTTATGGGGTGAATATTGTACATGAAGGATCTAGAAAAGATGAAGAGTTTTCTTTAGAGGGAAAACAGGAAGATGTTGAGATAGTATCGTATGGTTTGTCCGCATCAAAGGGAATTATAGTAAATGAGAAACAGACAAGTTTAGGGACTGAAGAAGAAATATTTAAGAGTCAGGATAATAGGGATGATTTTATTATATGTGAAGTAACAGGGATGATAAGTATAGAAATAGTTGGAAGAAAAATAGGGATGAAGTATGTGAGGATTGTAAGAAGAAAGACATGGAGGGTCAAGGAAAGAGTCAGCTTTAAATAAAGAGACATGTTTATAGATAAAAATATAGAGATAGGTGTATAATAGCGTAGAATTTAAATAGATAGAGATAGAAATAGGTGTATATAGAAAAGTAGAAGTAGAAATAGGATAAATAAGGATAGGTGTCTATAGAAAAATAAAATTAGGTATATGATAAATATGGGAGATAGTTAGATGTAGATATAGAGTTAAGTGTGTGTAGTTAGGATAAGATATAGATAGTGATAGTAGGTAAGGTTAGAAATAACAGAGGGACATAAGTGGAAGATAGCTAGAAAAGTATAAAAGTGAAGATAGGTAGAGAAGTACAAAAGTGAGGTACTTAAAGAATCAATAAATGATGAAAGGGTAAAATAAAAGAGAAAATAGACTGAAATAAGAAAGTAAAGAGTTAGTAATAGATAGAAATAGTTAGGTAGGAGGTAGGGATAAGTGTGAATAGTTAGTTATAAATAAAGATAGGTGTAGATAGATGGACATAAGTAGAAGATAACTAGAAGAGTATAAAGGTGAAGATAGATAGAAAAGTACAAAAGTGAGGTACTTAAAAAGTCAATAAGTGACAAAAGGCTAAAATAAAAGATAAGATAGACTGAAATAAGAGAGTGAAGAGTTAGTAATAGATAGAAATAGTGAGGTAGAAGGTAGTCTTTGGTGTGAATAGTTAGTTATAAATAAAGATAGGTGTAGATAGATAGAAATAATTAGAGATAGATAGAAATAGGTAGAAATAGATAGATAAGTAGTGATAGGTTGGATAAATAGGTATAGGTAGTGTTAGGTGAGTAGATAGGTGTATAGAAATAGCAGATAAAATTAGGTGGTAGATAGGAAGATATTTAAATACAAGAAAACATTGGGGAGTTTTCTTAGAATTGAAATAGGGAGATTATGTTATGGATTCAAAGGGTTAAATTTGGGGTAGGTAATGCCATTTCAACCACCCTGTATAGTGAAACGAACAAATTATTTATGCGTAAAATTTATTTAATTCATTTAGGGAGAACGGACAAGTATTGACGTATTTTTTTAATTAATGATTAAAAGGTTAAGAGTATATAAAGAAAAAGAATTTTAAAAAACAAATAGAAACGCATAATTAATTTAATTTATTTTAATTCAACGTGTAAATGCATTAAAAACCCACTAGGGTAAGAAAAATCAATAATCCCAAGGCAAAAGGTTTCTTGGTAACAAACAAAGACGTCAGTTTTATCTGATACGGCGAAGTATAAACTCCAAGAATTGTTGTTTTAAACGGTCTGTAATTAAGAACACCTGCATTTTTAAAAGGTTACATTATTCGAAATTATCAGCATAATAAAGCAGGACTTCATAGAAAATAGTTTTCAATCGTCAGTTGGTTGGAATAACAAGCTAACAAAATTCTTAAAGAGCAGGGGAGATGCACGATCGGTAATATGCTACAGACAGAGACAGACAGAAAAGCGTTAATATTGCAATCGCACGTACTAATCCACGTGGAGTGAAGATGGGCTGTCAGAAATATCGATTTTCTACAACTCAAGTGGGATTTGGAACGTGACATCAAATATGCATAAGACAGAGATAAAAATATTACAGGCGGGGTTTTATGACGACACAGAATAGTATCATTGGTTGGGAACGGATAGTTTACAAACGTACGAACATGCGACAGGTGGAAGCGATTTTCGGATAGATACCGCACGTTCACGGAGCGAGTTTCAGGAATCTTCAAGTCGGTTATATCAAAATTTGCAGAATTGTTATTTGAAAATAAATTTTTCGCGCAAAGTGTGGCCAAGAGGTAGCATTTTAAAAAATATAAATACTCTAGGAGAATTAGTAGAGCTCTCTTTGTATTCTCATCGCTTTATACTACTTTACAACGATAGACCGACGTTATAGTGGAGTTTTTGTGAGTATTAAATATATTCATTATACCGTAAATGTACTGCTAGCAATTGTAACTTGGTAGTTGTGGCATTGTAGTTATTAACGTAAGATACGAGTAGTATAGTGAAAATCAAATTAACAGAGGTACAATTACTACCATACCAAGCTAGTAAATCAATAAATATACGTATAATATACGTGAGTTTGTATGCTGTTATGGAATGGTACTTCGAAGCAAGGCGCTTGGCGAATTATTGGGGTTATCATCTATGAATATGTGAAGTAGCAGAGCGCATAGTCACGAAGCCAAGGGGTTCTGATAATCATCATCAAAGGGATGGAGGCCTGAAGCATTCTCCAGGTAACTTATTTGAAATTTCTGTTATCTGATAAACTTTTGTATTATTTGGTGATGTGAGTGAATATTGGGGTTATTTATAGTTATTAACGCAAGATACGTAAACTGGACCATTATTGGAGTTATTTAAAATATTGAAAAAGGGTGTATTTAAAACTTACTAAACTTTATTATGAATATAAATTGAATTGTTAAGGGCAAACGGGTCTATTAATTTTGTATTAGATTTATGCAAGGTAAAAGGCATACATTAATAAACTGGGTTATTATGAGCTCACCATACTCCAGTAAATAATAAATTTAGGGTATTATTTAGGGCCCATCTACTCATATTTTTATTAAATGTGTTTGCAAATAATAATTGAAAGCAAGGACTTTGAAACATATCACTTATTGAGTTGTAATTAGTGTACCAAACTGTTTATACCTGTGAATAATTTGGCTGTAAATAGCGGTAAATAAAAGATTGTATGATTGTTGTATTATTTGGTGATTTTATTGAATGGTGTGCGAGTGGGAAGGAAAAATGATTGTAAATTTAGGTATCCGAGAAGAGGCACAGCTGAGCTAGCCAGTGAAGCTGCTGAAGACATTTTGAAGCAGAAAGTAACGAGTAAGAATGTTTTTTTTGTAAATTATTTGATGACACTGGCGATGTCAAACCCTTAAGTCCCGGATCACAACGATCTTTTGGCGACCCGAACGTGAGGCTCAAGCTCCAAATAAAATTTAAGTAATTTTATTCCAGGAAACTGGCGATCTGAGAGAGAGAGGCTGTCGTGTATAAATTTAAAAATAATTTTTGAGTGTGTGTGGGAGTGTTTGAATGTATGCAGAGAAAGGAGTGGTTAAGAAGCCAATGAGTTGAAATTGGTAGTGACGATAGTGCCTTAGAATATGCTACAGACAGAGACAGACAGAAAAGCGTTAATATTGCAATCGCACGTACTAATCCACGTGGAGTAAAGATGAGCTGTCAGAAATATCGATTTTCTACAACTCAAGTGGAGTTTGTAACGCGACATCAAATATGCATAAGACAGAGATAAAAATATTACAGGCGGGGTTTTATGACGACACAGAATAGTATCATTGGTTGGGAACGAATAGTTTACAAACGTACGAACATGCGACAGGTGGAAGCGATTTTCGGATAGATACGGCACGTTCACGGAGCGAGTTTCAGGAATCTTCAAGTCGGTTATATCAAAATTTGCAGATTTGTTATTTGAAAATAAATTTTTCGCGCAAAGTGTGGCCAAGAGGTAGCATTTTAAAAAATATAAATACTCTAGGAGAATTAGCAGAGCTCTCTTTGTATTCTCATCGCTTTATACTACTTTACAACAATAGACCGACGTTAAAGTAGAGTTTTTGTGAGTATTAAATATATTCATTATACCGTAAATGTACTGCTAGCAATTGTAACTTGGTAGTTGTGGCCTTCTAGTTATTAAAGTAAGATACGAGTAGTGTAGTGAAAATCAAATTAACAGAGGTCCAATTACTACCATACCAAGCTAGTAAATCAATAAATAGACGTATAATATACGTGAGTTTGTATGCTGTTATGGAATGGTACTTCGAAGCAAGGCGCTTGGCGAATTATGAATATGTGAAGTAGCAGAGCGCATAGTCACGAAGCCAAGGGGTTCTGGTAATCATCATCGAAGGGATGGAGGCCTGAAGCATTCTCCAGGTAACTTATTTGAAATTTCTGTTATCTGATAAACTTTTGTATTATTTGGTGATGTGTGAGTGAATATTGGGGTTATTTATAGTTATTAACGCAAGATACGTGAACTGGACCATTATTGGAGTTATTTAAAATATTGAAAAACGGTGTATTTAAAACTTACTAAATTTTATTATCAATATAAATTGAATTGTTAAGGGTAAACGGGTCGATTAATTTTGTATTAGATTTATGCAAGGTAAAAGGCATACATTAATAAACTGGGTTATTATGAGCTCACCATACTCCAGTAAATAATAAATTTAGGGTATTATTTGGGGCCCATCTACTCATATTTTTATTAAATGTGTTTGCAAATAATAATTTAAAGCAAGGACTTTGAAACATATCACTTATTGAGTTGTAATTAGTGTACCAAACTGTTTATACCTGTAAATAATGTGGCTGTAAATAGCGGTAAATAAAAGATTGTATAATTGTTGTATTATTTGGTGATTTTATTGAATGGTGTGCGAGTGGGAAGGAAGAATGATTGTAAATTTACGTATCTGAGAAGAGGCACAGCTGAGCTAGCCAGGGAAGCTGCTGAAGACATTTTGAAGCAGAAAGTAACGAGTAAGAATATTTTTTTTGTAAGTTATTTGATGACACTGGCGATGTCAAACCCTTAAGTCCCGGATCACAACAATCTTATGGCGACCCGAACGTGAGGCTCGAGCTCCAAATAAAATTTAAGCAATTTTATTCCAGGAAACTGGCGATCTGAAAGAGAGAGGCTGTCGTGTATAAATTTAAAAATAATTTTTGAGTGTGTGTGGGAGTGTTTGAACGTATGCAGAGAAGAGAGTGGTTAAGAAGTCAAGCAGTTGATTTTGGTAGTGACGATAGTGCCTTATTTGATAAAGCAGGAAAAATGGAGGAAGTAGGGATCAGTCGAGGACAGAATCAGGGGACCAAGGAAACGAGATAATAATGAGGATGCTTGAAAGAATTAATGAGACATTAAGCGGGATTAGAGAGGACTCGAATAGAAAATTTAAACAAATGAGTGCCGAATCGAATAGGAAATTTGATCAAATGAATGAAACATTAACGGGAGTTAGGGAGACACTGAGTGAAAAGATAGATAAGACAAATAAAAAAGTTTCGAATTTTAAAAATAGCTTGACTGTAAAAATGGGGGAAGTAGAGAATAGGGTGGATAAAAATGAGAGTGATATTAGAGGTTTAAGTCAGGAAATGGGACAATTACGGACAGAAGTAAGGATTTTCTGTGAGAACGAGATTAATGCTAAAATGACAGAGGTAATGGACTCATATAAGGATCAGTTAGGTAGGGTTGAGAGAGAAGTGACCGGTATTAAACAAAATGTAGCAACTTTGATGGGGGATGGTCCAAGATTTGTAACAGGTAATATGCCGCTCGATCAACAAATGAAATTTTATGGGGATAGTAGGATAAACCCTCAGATATTTATCAATAACATTCGAGGTTTGGTTAATAATTTGTATGACGAACAGGCTAAACTGAATGTTGTTACAGCTTTACTGAAAGACCATGCTGAAGCTTGGTACAATTTAATCGGACAGGAAATTGACACGTACAATGACTTTGAGGACAGGTTTCTTAAACATTACTAGAGTGACCATCGACAGGACCAAGTACGAGACGATCTAATCACAGGAAAATTTAAAGGGGAGTTTGCAGGAAGTAGGAAGCAATATGCTATACGAAAGTATAGCATAGCCAAACAACTAAATCCACCACTGACCAACAGACAAATAATTAAGTATTTATCACGATACTTCGTGGTTGAGATGAGGCAACATGTAGCGCTGCAAAACATTGTGGACAGGGAGATGTTTTTGGAGTACCTGCAAAGGTATGATGACGTGAGTAGTGGACGACCTCGTGAAAATAGAGAACGACAGGTGAATACAGTTAGATTCGATCAAAGACGAGACAATTACACAAGACGGGGGACCAATTTTGCATACAATAGACAAAATTGGGGAACTAGACGGACGTTTTTCAGGAGTAACAGTGTAGGTAGGAGACCTGCACCTAGACCGAGCATAACAAGACAAAACAGTTCACCAGACATGAGGAGGACAACGACGAACACTAGGGAAAATCAGAATACTAACCAGGTAAACACACCACGGACATATGTGAAGGTAGTAGCGAGACCGGGGCCGAGTAGAGGGACCAGACCTGGACAGGATTTTTAGACCAGGACAAACCACTAGACATCACTGTGTACAAGTTTGAACATCCTAAGGAATTTTTAAAAATAGAGGAAGAAGTTGAGCCAGAAATAATAGAAAAATTTGGTTTGCCCATAATTGATATTAAAATTTTTGAAAAAAATTTAAGAACGTTATTAGATTCAGGAGCTGAAGCGAGTTTAGTCTCGGAGGAATTCGTCAATGAAATTAAGGATAAAGTGTGTGACAGGATAATGCCAATAAAAAGAAGTCACCTGGTTGCGCCGAATAAAAAGCAATTTGCTGTTGTGAATAGCGTAGTTATTTTAAAAGTAGAGTTAGGTTCAGTTAGCTGTGAACAAGAATTTATAATTGTACCTGGGTTAAAGTTTAAAGGGATATTAGGGGTCGTTTGTATGATGAAGTTAGGTGTTATAATAGATATGGAGAGGAAAATAGTTAGGATTGGGGATAGGATATTGCCCTGGAAGGCAAGCTATGATGTCACAGAGGATGACGTGGGGTTATGTATTAATAGTATAGAGGTAGATGAGGAAGAGGTGAAAGAGATCGACTCAGGTGAATATAAGGAGGAAAAGTTAGAAGAGGTACAATTGGTAGTCAACGAAGAGCCTGAACAAATAGAGGTAAAGTCGAGTGCAACGTTGTTAGAGTATAACGAGTCAGAAGTAATAAAGGTAGAAACGAAAACAGCATTATGTGACACACAAGAGGTAAAAGTAGGCATAAGTGAGTTAAGTGGCAAAGATAATTTTGGTAATTTGAATTTAGAAGATTTTTATGAGGTGAATATTGTACATGAAGAGTCTAGAAGAGATGAAGAGTTTTCTTTAGAGGGAAAAGAGGTAGATGTTGAGACAGTATCGTATGGTTTGTCCGCATCAAAGGGAATTATAGTAAATGAGAAACAGACAAGTTTAGAAACTGAAGAAGAAATATTTAAGAGTCAGGATAATAGGGATGATTTTATTATATGTGAAGTAACAGGGATGATAAGTATAGAAATAGTTGGAAGAAAAATAGGGATGAAATAGGTGAGGATTGTAAGAAGAAATATATGGAGGGTCAAGAAAAAAGTCAGATTTAAATAAAGAGACATGTTTATAGATAAAAATACAGAGATAGGTGCATAATAGCGTATAATTTAAACAGATAGAGATAGAAATAGGTGTATATAGAAAAGTAGAAGTAGAAATAGAATAAATAAGGATAGGTGTCTATAGAAAAATAAAATTAGGTATATGATAAATATGGAAGATAGTTAGATGTAGATATAGAGTTAAGTGTGTATAGTTAGGATAAGATATAGATAGTGATAGTAGGTAAGGTTAGAAATAACAGAGGGACATAAGTGGAAGATAGCTAGAAAAGTATAAAACTGAAGTTAGGTAGAGAAGTACAAAAGTGAGGTACTTAAAGAATCAATAAATGATGAAAGGGTAAAATAAAAGAGAAAATAGACTGAAATAAGAAAGTGAAGAGTCAGTAATAGATAGAAATAGTTAGGTAGGAGGTAGGGATAAGTGTGAATAGTTAGTTATAAATAAAGATAGGTGTAGATAGATGGACATAAGTAGAAGATAACTAGAAAAGTATAAAGGTGAAGATAGATAGAAAAGTACAAAAGTGGGGTACTTAAAGAGTCAATAAGTGACGAAAGGGTAAAATAAAAGAGAAGATAGACTGAAATAAGAGAGTGAAGAGTTAGTAATAGATAGAAATAGTGAGGTAGAAGGTAGTGATAGGTGTGAATAGTTAGTTATAAATAAAGATAGGTGTAGATAGATAGAAATAATTAGAGATAGATAGAAATAGGTAGATAGGTAGTGATAGGTTGGATAAATAGGTATAGGTAGTGTTAGGTGAGTAGATAGGTGTATAGAAATAGCAGATAAGACTAGGTGGTAGATAGGAAGATATTTAAATTCAAGAAAACATTGGGGAGTTTTCTTAGAATTGAAATAGGGAGATTATGTTATGGATTCAAAGGGTTAAATTTGGGGTGGGCAATGCCATTTCAACCACCCTGTATAGTGAAACAAACAAATTATTTATGCGCAAAATTTATTTAATTCATTTAGGGAGAACGGACCAGTATTGACGTATTTTTATAATTAATGATTAAAAGGTTAAGAGTATATAAAGAAAAACAGTTTTAAAAAACAAATAGAAACGCATAATTAATTTAATTTATTTTAATTCAACGTGTAAATGCATTAAAAACCCACTAGGGTAAGAAAAATCAATAATCCCAAGGCAAAAGGTTTCTTGGTAACAAACAAAGACGTCAGTTTTATCTGATACGGCGAAGTATAAACTCCAGGAATTGTTGTTTTAAACGGTCTGTAATTAAGAACGCCTGCATTTTTAGAAGGTTACATTCTTCGAAATTATCAACATAATAAAGCAGGACTTCATAGAAAATAGTTTTCAACCGTCAGTTGATTCGAATAACAAGCTTACAAAATTCTTAAAGAGCAGGGGAGATGCACGATCGGTAATATGCTACAGACAGAGACAGACAGAAAAGCGTTAATATTGCAATCGCACGTACTAATCCACGTGGAGTAAAGATGAGCTGTCAGAAATATCGATTTTCTACAACTCAAGTGGAGTTTGTAACGCGACATCAAATATGCATAAGACAGAGATAAAAATATTACAGGCGGGGTTTTATGACGACACAGAATAGTATCATTGGTTGGGAACGAATAGTTTACAAACGTACAAACATGCGACAGGTGGAAGCGATTTTCGGATAGATACGGCACGTTCACGGAGCGAGTTTCAGGAATCTTCAGTCGGTTATATCAAAATTTGCAGAATTGTTATTTGAAAATAAATTTTTCGCGCAAAGTGTGGCCAAGAGGTAGCATTTTAAAAAATATAAATACTCTAGGAGAATTAGCAGAGCTCTCTTTGTATTCTCATCGCTTTATACTACTTTACAACAATAGACCGACGTTAAAGTAGAGTTTTTGTGAGTATTAAATATATTCATTTTACCGTAAATGTACTGCTAGCAATTGTAACTTGGTAGTTGTGGCCTTCTAGTTATTAAAGTAAGATACGAGTAGTGTAGTGAAAATCAAATTAACAGAGGTCCAATTACTACCATACCAAGCTAGTAAATCAATAAATAGACGTATAATATACGTGAGTTTGTATGCTGTTATGGAATGGTACTTCGAAGCAAGGCGCTTGGCGAATTATGAATATGTGAAGTAGCAGAGCGCATAGTCACGAAGCCAAGGGGTTCTTGTAATCATCATCGAAGGGATGGAGGCCTGAAGCATTCTCCAGGTAACTTATTTGAAATTTCTGTTATCTGATAAACTTTTGTATTATTTGGTGATGTGTGAGTGAATATTGGGGTTATTTATAGTTATTAACGCAAAATACGTAAACTGGACCATTATTGGAGTTATTTAAAATATTGAAAAAGGGTGTATTTAAAACTTACTAAATTTTATTATCAATATAAATTGAATTGTTAAGGGTAAACGGGTCGATTAATTTTGTATTAGATTTATGCAAGGTAAAAGGCATACATTAATAAACTGGGTTATTATGAGCTCGCCATACTCCAGTAAATAATAAATTTAGGGTATTATTTGGGGCCCATCTACTCATATTTTTATTAAATGTGTTTGCAAATAATAATTTAAAGCAAGGACTTTGAAACATATCACTTATTGAGTTGTAATTAGTGTACCAAACTGTTTATACCTGTGAATAATGCGGCTGTAAATAGCGGTAAATAAAAGATTGTATAATTGTTGTATTATTTGGTGATTTTATTGAATGGTGTGCGAGTGGAAAGGAAAAATGATTGTAAATTTACGTATCCGAGAATAGGCACAGCTGAGCTAGCCAGGGAAGCTGCTGAAGACATTTTGAAGCAGAAAGTAACGAGTAAGAATATTTTTTTTGTAAATTATTTGATGACACTGGCGATGTCAAACCCTTAAGTCCCGGATCACAACAATCTTATGGCGACCCGAACGTGAGGCTCGCGCTCCAAATAAAATTTAAGCAATTTTATTCCAGAAAACTGGCAATCTGAGAGAGAGAGGCTGTCGGGTATAAATTTAAAAATAATTTTTGAGTGTGTGTGGGAGTGTTTGAACGTATGCAGAGAAGAGAGTGGTTAAGAAGTCAAGCAGTTGATTTTGGTAGTGACGATAGTGCCTTATTTGATAAAGCAGGAAAAATGGAGGAAGTAGGGATCAGTCGAGGACAGAATCAGGGACCAAGGAAACGAGATAATAATGAGGATGCTTGAAAGAATTAATGAGACATTAAGGGGATTAGAGAGGATGAATAAAAATTTAAAAAATGAGTCCAAAATAGGTTTGGGTTGGAAAACTTTTCCCATTTTCCTCAAAGGGGAAAAAATGGACCAAGACAAATTTGCTTCCAAAAAATATTAAAATTAAGTTGTTTTCTTCAAAGTTTTAAAAAATTTAAAAATTTTTTCTTTTTTTAATTTTACTTTAAAAAATTTTTAAAAAGTTTTTCTTTTTAAAAAATTTTTTTTTTAAAAATTTTTTTCAAAAAATTAAAACCTTTTCTTTTTTTTTGAACATTTCAAAATCAAAAAATGGAAAATCCAACATTTTTAAAAAAATAAAAAAAAAATTTATTTAAAATCAAAAAATTTTTTCCAAAAACAAAATCCTAAAAATTGGGCCAAAACCATTTTTGATTTTTTAAAAAAAAAAATTAAAAAATTTGGTGGAATTTAAACCTTACCAAAAAATAAAAAAAGTATAATTTTTAATAAACCCTGGGAAAAACCATTTTTTTTATTAATTTTAAATTAAAATTTGATTTGTTTTAGTTTCCTTGAAAAGGTTACATTAAAGGAAAATTTTTTTTTAAAAATTTTTTTTTTAAATAAAATTTTTCTCAATTTTCGTTTTTTTTTATTTCGTACCATTTAAGGAAAATTTTTTTCAAGTAGCTGTTTAAAAAGGGTGAAAAAAGTGGGGTTTAAAAAATTATTGCGGTTTGAAAAAGTAGTTTTTAAAAAAATATTTGATTCCCAAAAATTTATTTAAAATTTAAATTTAAAAGGAAAGGTAAATTTTAAAAAAATTCTATTTTGTTTTTTGAAAAAAATCCCTTTTTTATTTAAAATTTTGAAAATTAAAAAACCTTCTTCTTATTTTGTTTTAATAAAAAAAAAATGGGGTTTAAATTGTTTTTGGTTTAAAAAACCTTTTTTAATTTTTTAAAAGAAAAAATTTTTAGGGGAAACAAAATAATATTTTTTTTAAAAAATTTTAAAATTTTTATTTTTAAAACGAAAAAAATTTAAAATTTAAAAATTTTGAAAAAAGGTTTTTAAAGTTAAATTTCCTTAAAATTCAATAAAAAAATTAAAAATTAAAAATTTTAATTTATTTAAGAAATAACCAAAAAACAAAAACCCAAATTTTAAAAATTTTTATAAATTTTTATTTAAAAAAATTTTTAAAATTTATTTTTATATTTTTTTAAAGGGAAATTTTTAGAACCCAAAAAACTTTTAAAAAATTTTAAATTTTATTTAAAATTTTTAATTTTTAAAACCAAAAAAAATTTAAAAAATTTTTGGTAAAAAAAAAAGGGTTTTTTAAAAAAATTTAAAGAATTTTTTTAAAAATTTTAATTAAAATGCTTAAAAAAAGGGAAAAAAATAGCTTAAAAAAAAAAAGAAAGGTTTCAAAACCCCAAAAAATTTAAAAAAATTTTAAACTGAAAAAAAAAAATTAAATTTTAAAAATATAAATTTAAAAATGTTTTAAAAAGTTTTAAATTTGGGGGAACCCAAATTTCAAAACAGAAAAGTAAATTTAAACCAAAACAAAATTATTTGTTATTTAAACACGGGAAGGTAAAATTTTGGGTTAAAAGGTTGAATTTAAAAAAAGGGTTTAAAAAACAAAAGGAAAAAAAATTTTTTTTAAAAAAATTAATTTTGGAAAGGAATTTTTTAAAAAAACAAAGGGGAAAAATTTAATAATAAGAGTTTTTAACAAACAAAACTTCCAAATTTTAAATTTGGGTTTTATTTAAATTTTTTAAAGGTTGAAAAAAAATCATTTTAAAAATTACCTGAAATTATAAAGCTTAAAAGGGTTTTTCTTTAAAATTTAAGAAAGGGTTTTGGGAAAAAATTTAAAAATTCTAAAAGGGAAGGGGGTTTTTTAAGGGGAAAAAAAGGTTAATAAATTTCAATAGGGAAATTATTAAAAGTTTAAAAATTTGATTAAATAATTTTGAAGGATAATTTTTAAGAAGGGTTAAAGGGGTTTAAAATTTAGATTTGGGGACGGATAAAACCGGTAAACAGAAGGGTAAGGCCTGGATTTCAATTTGGTTTGAATTTATGCCCAAAATGGGATTTTTTAAAATTTTTTGCGGTTAAAAAAGGTTTGTTTTTTAAAATTTTTTAAATTTTTTAAAGGGGAAAAGATTGTAAATTTTTAAAAGGGGCTACTTTTAAAAAAGGGAAAAAAAAGAAAAACAAACGAAATTCCCCAAAAAGTTTGGTTTGGGTTTAGGTTAAATGAAACCGAAAATTTAAAAAAAAATAAAATTTTCCCAAAAATTTCATCGGGAGGGAAACAAAAAATTTAAAAATAAATTTTATTTTTGGGTGTTTGGGAAGTAAAAGGGAAAAGGGTTTGGGTTTTGGGGGAAATTGAAATTGGGGAAGGCGATAAACAAAAATAAGGGAAAGGAATAATCAAGGGTTTAAAGGGGCCAAAAACAAATTAAATTTGGGTGGGGAAAAATGAAAAATTTAACCAAAAAAAAATTTTTTAGTCAAAAAAAATTGAAATTTGATAATTTTGGGAAATTTAAAGGGGTTGGAAATTGGGAAGGGAAAAAAAAAATTTAAAACCAAAAAGGGAAGGAAAGGGTTTAAAAATGGAAAAAAAGGAAAGACAACCGAAATTTAAAAATTTCGGAAAAAAGCAAAAATTTATGGACCCCCCGGGAAAAATAAGTTTGAAAGTTTAAAAAAAATTTAAAAGGGGGGAAAATTTTGGAATGCATTAAAAAAAAAGGGGGTAAATAAATTTAAAAAAAAAGAGGGGTTTGGGAAATTTTTAACGAACAGGAAAGGGGTGGGAAAACAAGGAAAAAATTTAAAAAAAGGGAAATAAAAAACCAGGAAAAAAAAAAGGAAATGGGACCCCAAAGGAAACGATCAAACAAGAAAAAAAGGGGATTAAAAGGGGAAAAATTGAAGGAAAAATTAAGAAAATTAAAAAGAAAAAAAAAATTTAAACAAATGATGGAACGAAAAAATTTTAAATGAAATAGATAAAGGGTTGGGAAATTAAAAAAGAAGCAAAAAAAAGTTTCTTTAAAAAATAAAAAGGGAAAAGGGAAAAGTGGGTAAAAAATTTTGGGTTATTTAAAGGGGGGGCGGAAAGGGAAAATTGGGGGAAAAAATTTGGGGGAAAAAAAAAAACCCCAAAATTAAGAGGGAAGGGGGAGTGGGAAAGGGTGGAAAAAAGGACCGGAAAAAAAGAAAATTGGGGAAAGGTTAAAAATTTAAAAAATTTAAAATGGGAAAAATTTAAAAATGGGGAAAAATGGGAAAAAAAAATTTTAAACAAAAAATTAGGGGTAAAATTTGTTGGGGAAAAGGTAAAAATTTGGAAAGGGTTTTTAAGGTTGAAAAAAAATTTTTGGGAAAAAAAATGGGAAATAAGTTTTTGGAAAAGGGTTTTTTAAAAAAAAGAGGGTTTTGGGGGGTTTTAGGGAGGGGTTTTTAATAAAAGGGGAAAAAATTTGGGAGGGGGGGAGAAATTAAAAAGGGAAGGGGAAAAAAATTTAAAAAGGGAAAAGAAAAAATTAAGAATTAGGTTTAAAATGAGGAAAAAAGGTTTAAAAAAGGGTAAAGGGGAATTTTAAAAAAAAAAGGTTTGTTTGGGAAAAAGGAAGGAAAGGGAAAAGGGTGAAAAAAGAAGTGAAAAAGAGAAAAGACAAAAAGGGAGAAAATAAAAAGAAAGGGGAATTTGTTTAAAAATTTAAAAAATTTGGGAAAAAAGGAATTTTTAAGGGAAAAAGGGGTTAAAAGGTAGGGGGGGGGAAAAATAAAATGAAAAGACAAGAAAAAAGTTTTAAAAAGAAATGGGGAAAAAGGGAAAATAAGGGAAAAAAAAAAAAAAAAGTTAAAAAAAAAGAAATGGAGGTAGAAAGGAGCGGGGGAAAATAGGGAAGATAAAAAAGGGGTTTTAAAAAAAATAAAAGGGTTTAAAAGATGAAAATAAAAATTTTAAAAAATAAGGGAAGAATTTGGAAAATTATAAAATTTGGTTTGGGAAAAGATATTAAAATAAAAATTTAGGGTAAGTTAAAATAAACAAGAAAATGGGTTTCTTTAAAAAAAAGGAAAAATTTTTAAAGGGTTTAAATTTAAAGGGAATAAAAAAAAATTTGGAAAAAAAAAATTTTGGGTAAAATTTTTAAAATTTAGGGGGGAAAGTTGAAAGTTTTTTAATTTAAAGGGTTAAAAGGAAATTTAAAAAAAGAATTTTTAAAAAAATAGAAGAAAAAAATTTTAAAAAATTTAAAGGAAAAACCCAAAAAAAATAAAAAAAAAAGGGGGTTTTTTAAAAAAAAGAGGTAGGGGGGGAATTTAAAATTTAAAATTTTTAGGGAAAAGAAAAATTGATAAAAGAAATTAAAAAAAGTAAAAAGGAATTTTAAAAAGGTTTTTGGGTTTTGGTTGGGAAAAAAAAAAATTTTAAAAAAAAAAAAAATTTTAGGAAAAAAGGAGTTAATTTGGCAAAAAATTTTGGTAATTTTTAAAAATTTTTATAAATTTTTTGGGGTAAAAATAAAATTTTTTAGGGAAAACAAAGA
Source organism: Platerodrilus igneus (assembly GCA_036346225.1). Taxonomy (NCBI): domain Eukaryota; kingdom Metazoa; phylum Arthropoda; class Insecta; order Coleoptera; family Lycidae; genus Platerodrilus; species Platerodrilus igneus. The sequence continues at coordinate 127,145 of JARFIW010001250.1, forward strand.
AATTTTTAATTTTAAAGGTTTGGAAAAGAAAAAAAAAATTGGAAACAAAAAATTTTTAAAAAATTTTTAAACCCAAGGGAAAAAATAAAAAGGGGTTTTTTTGGAAAAAGATAATTTTAAAAATAAAATTAAGAAAATTTTTTTGGGATTAAAATTTAAATTTTTAAAAGGAAAACTTTTGGGGGTTTTAAAAAAATTAAAAAAAGTGTTTTGGATAAAATAAAAAAGGGAAATAGGTGTATATTAAAAAAAGAAAATAAAAAGGTTAAAAAAATTTAAAAATTTGTTTTAAAAAAGGAAGGAAAAAAAAAATTTTATTTTAAAAATAGGGAAAAGGTTGAAAAGTTTTTGAAAAATAAGGGAAAAATTTAAGATTTAGGTTTTTTAAAAAGGGTTTATTTAAAAATTTTTAAAATTGGGGGAGATTTTAAAATAAAAATTTGGGAAATTAAAGAAATTTTTTTAGAAAAAAAAATAAAAATAAATTTTTAAAAAATTTTAATTTTAAAAAAGGAAATTTGATTATTTTGAAAGTAGATAATAAAAGGGGTAAGAAATAAAAGTAAAAATAATAAAGGGTAAAATAATAAATAATTTTAAAAAGTTTTGGATTTTAAAAGAAATTTGAAACAAAAAATTTAAATTGTACCAAATGGAATGGGGATAATGGAAAAGGGTAAAAAATTTTTGGGATGGTAAATTTTGGTTTTATTAAAAATTGAAAATTTGAAATTTGGTTTGAAAAGGGAATAATAAAGAAGGTTGGAAAATTTTGGAAGAAAATTTATAAAATTTTTAAAATTATAAATTTTAAAAAAATTTGGGGGGGTTTTAAATTTAAAAAAAATTTAAAGAAATTTTTTAAATGGGATTAGGGAGAATTTTTAAAATTAAAAATTTAAATTTTTTGGGGGTTTTAATTTAAAAATTTTGAAATATAAAGAAAAAATTTTAAAATTTAAAAAAAAAGGAAAAATTTATCCCGTATTTTTTAAATAAAAAAAGTTTTAAATATATTTTGGGAAAAAAAAGGGTTTTTTAAAAAAAAATTTTAAAAATTTAAAATAAATTTTTTAAAAAATAAAAGGGTTTTTGGGAAAAATTTAAAACCAACATTTTGGGAAAAAAAACCCAAGGGCCCAAATTTTTTAAAAAAAAACCGGGAAATTTTTCCGGGGAAAAACCTTTAAATTTTTTAAAAAATTTTAAATGGGTTTTGATTTTTAAAATTACAAGAAAAAGAAAAGGGTTTTGTGTTTTAATTAGGGGGAATAAAACAAAAACAAAAAACTTAAAAAGGGAATCGGGTTTAATCCCGGGAAGAAAAAGGGGGCGTTAATTTAAACCAAGGGATTACGAAAATTTGGGCTTAAGAAAAGATTTTAAAAATTTTAAGGGGTTTTTGGAAAACCCTAATTTTTGGGGAAAGGGTTTAAAAATTTAAACCGGGGGACCAAATGGAAATTTTTAAGAAGGGAAAACACAAAAAATTTAAAATTTTTATAAAACATTTTTTTAAATTTTTCGGAAAACTTAAAAATTTAAAATTTAAAAAAAATAAATTTTTGGGAAATTTTCCCATACATTTTTAAAAAAAAAATTAAAGAGATTTTTTTTATTATTTTATTACCAAAGTAACCAAATTTAATTGGGTTTTGGGTTTTTAAAAAATTTTAAGGTATTTTGAAAAATTAAGGGGTAAAAAAAGGTAAATAATAAATTGGAAAAACGAGTAAATTAAAACTTTAAGCAAAGGGGAAAAATTTTATTTAAAAGGATTACAAAAGGGGTTTAAAACACCGGGAAATGGGGTTTAAGAATTTGGAATAAAATTTGTAAAAATTTTTTTTATTTTGGAGGGGGAAAAGGGGTTAAATTTAAAAAAGGGGTTTGTAAAATTTATTTGGGTAAAAATTTGGGGTTTTTTAAAAATAAAAAAAAATAAATGGGATTTTGGGAATTTAAAAATTAAAAAATTTGATTTAAAAATTTACAATAAAGGAAATTTAAAAAATGGGTTTTAAGGGGAAACCCGGGTAAATAAAAAAAATTTTAATTTTCTTATTAATAAATTTAAATGGTATAAATAATAAAAAAATTTGAAAATTTAATTTAATTTTTTAAAATGGGTTTTCCTTAAATAATTGGGGGAAAAACTTTAAAAAAAATTAAATTGTTTTTTTGTTTTAGGAATTGGCGGGGAAAAAAAAATTTAAATTATTTTAAAAAATTTTAAGAAGGTTTGGAATAAGAAAAAGGTAAATATTTTTGAGGAAACAGCGGTCCCTTTAAGGCGGAAACAAAAAAGGCGGAAAAATTTTGAAATTTGGCCCAAAAAATTAACCCAAAAGGATTTGGCAAAAGGGAAGCCAAATAAAATTTAAAAAAATTTTTAAAATTTGGGGAAAAAAAATTTAAAATTTTTAATTTTGGGTGTGGTGTTTGTAAAAAATTTTGGAGGGAAAAGGGAAGCGGGAGAAAGGGGAAAGGAAAATTTAGATTGTAAAGAAAAAAAAAAAGGGGAAATTTTGAAGCCGAATAAATTTTAAAAAAGAGGGAGAAATAGAAATTTCAAAAATAAAAAGGGGGGAAAAAAAAATAAAAAAAGTAAAAAAAAAAGGGGGTTTTAAAACCCCGGTAAAAATGGGGAAAAAAAAAAAATAAAAAATTAAGGTTTTAAAAATGGGAAATTGGCAAATTTAAATTTTTCTTTTAAAATTAAAAAATTTAAGAAGTTATTTGAAATTTAAAAAAGGTTGAAAAAAAAAAACCTAAAAAAAAGACCCTTTTGTTTCCCGTTTTAAATTTTAAAAATTTGAAAAAAATTTTTGTGGGTTTTAAAATATTAAAAAAAGGGTTTTTAAATTTGTAAGGAAAAGGTTTTGTTTTAAAGGGAAAAAGTAAAAATTGGGGTAATTAATAAAAAAGAAAATAAAAGACAAAGGTTTTTATTTAAGGAGGATTGAAACAAGGGTTCAAATTTAAAAAAATTTAAAGGGTGGGGAAAGGAAGCAAAGAAAAGGTTTGAAAAAACAAAATTTACCGAAAAGGAAAATTTAATTAAAATTTTTTTATTTGAAATTTTTTAGGTGAGGGGTGAAAAATGGGGGTTTTTTTGGGAAAAAAAAGTATGGCCGGATTAATTGAAAATTTAAAAAATAAATTTAATTAAATAAAAGGAAAAATTTAAAAAGGGGAAAATTTAATTAAATTTTGGGGAAAAAGGGGCCAAAATAAATGGGTTTAAGATAAAATAGAAAAATTAAAAGGGAAAATTTCCCAAATAAAAAGGGGAAAAAAAAAAAATTTTAAAGAAAAAAAAATTAAGGTGTAAAGGAAAGGGGTTTAGGGAAAAAATTGGGTTAAAGGAAAAAAAAAAAGTGAAATTTTGAAATTAAAATTTATGGGAAGGAAAATGAAAAAAAATTGAAAAGGGAAAAAATGATAAAAAATTTTAAAAATTTAAAAAAGTGGAGTAAGGGAATTTTTTTAAATTTTGGGAAAGGAAATTAAAAAAAAAGTTTGGGGAAATAAAAAAAATACCTTTGGCCGAAATAAAAAAATTTGGGAATTTAAGAAAATTTGGGGAAATTAAAAAGTTGTTTAAAAAATTTAAAAATTTAAATTTAAAGGGGGAAAAGGTAATAGGGGGGTTTGGTAAAAGAAAGGGTTTTATGATAGGGGAAAATGGAAAAGGAAAGGGGAATGGAAAATTTAAAAAAGGGGGGAAAAAAATAATAGGGAATGGAAAAGGGAAAGAGATTTAAGGGATAAAAAAAAATTTAGAAAATTTAAAAATTTGGGCAACGAAGGTTTTAAAAATGATAAAATTGGGAAAGAAAAACATAAAAGTAATAAAAATAAAAACCAATTTTAAAAAAGGGAAAAAAATGGAAAAGGGGAAAAAAGGGATTTTTAATAAAGTTTTAAATAGGAAATTTGGGTTAAAGGCGAAAAAAGGTTTTTTTAAGGAATTTAAAATTTAAGAAAGGTTATAAAAAATTTTAGAAATGGGAAAACAATTAAAAATTTAAAGGGGGAAAAAGGAAGGTAATTGGAAAAAAAGGAAAATTTAAAAGGGGATATAAATAAAAATTTAGAAAATATAAAAAATTTGAGGGTAAAAAAAATTTGGGGGAAAAAAATAAATTTTAAGTGTTTAAGATAAAAAACGAATTTGGTAAAAATAGGAAATTTAAACTAGGGAAAAAAATTTTTAAAAAATTTGAAAGTGAAAAATAAAAAAAATCAGAAAAAATTTAATTTTAAAATTTAAAAGTAGGAAGTTTAGTAAAAATTTAAGATAGAAAAAAATTAAATTTAAAAGGAAAAAATAACAAGGGAAAATTTTAAAAGAGAAAAAAAAATAAAAAGGGTGAGGTTTTGGGTACTTAAAAGTGGGAAATAGAAAATTGAAAAAGAAGAAGGGGTTAAAAAAAAGGAGGGGAAAAAAGGGGGAAATTTTTAAATTTTAAAAGGGGAAAATGGGATTTTTGGAGAAAGTAAAAGGGGGAAATAAAAAAGAAATTAAAACAAACATTAAGAAAAAAAAAAGGTTTAAATTTAAAATAAAAAAAATGAAGTTAGGGAAAGGGGGGTTTAAAATTTTTAATTTTAGAAGGAAAAATAAAATAAATGGTAAATTTAAATTGGAAATTTTAAAATTTAGGGAAATTTTGGGAAATTTTAAAAAATTTTTAAATTTAATAAAATTTTAAAAAATTTAAAAACTTAAATTTTTTAAATTTAAAGGGAATTTTTGAAATTAAGGGTTAAATTGGGGGAAAAAGATTTAAATTTTTTGGGAAAAAAAATTTTTTGGAAAAATATTTAAATTTTAAAAGGGAAAGGCCATTTGCTTTAAAAAATTTTAAAAAGGGGAAAAAAAAAGGGTTTAAAAATTTTTTTAATTTTTTTAATTAAATGAAAAATTAAAGGGAAAAAATTTTAACAAAAGGGGGGCCCAAAAAAGATTTTATTGATAAAGGGAAGAAAAATCCGGTTTTTTAAAAAAATTAAAGGGATTTTAAAGGAAATGAAAAAAAGGAAAAGGCCTTGGGTTAACGTCTTTTAAAAAGGAAAAAAAAAGAAGGGAAACAGAAAAAGGGCAAGGAAAAAGGGAAAAAAAATTTGAAGAATTTAAATTTAAGGGGAAATAAAGAAAATTAGAAGTAGAAATAGGATAAATAAGGATAGGTGTCTATAGAAAAATAAAATTAGGTATATGATAAATATGGGAGATAGTTAGATGTAGATATAGAGTTAAGTGTGTATAGTTAGGAAAAGATATAGATAGTGATAGTAGGTAATGTTGGAAATAACAGAGGGACATAAGTGGAAGATAGCTAGAAAAGTATAAAAGGGAAGATTGGTAGAGAAGTACAAAAGTGAGGTACTTAAAGTATCAATAAATGATGAAAGGGTAAAATAAAAGAAAAAATAGACTGAAATAAGAAAGTGAAGAGTTAGTAATAGATAGAAATAGTTAGATAGGAGGTAGGGACAAGTGTGACTAGTTAGTTATAAATAAAGATAGGTGTAGATAGATGGACATAAGTAGAAGATAACTAGAAGAGTATAAAGGTGAAGATAGATAGAAAAGTACAAAAGTGAGGTACTTAAAGAGTCAATAAGTGACGAAAGGGTAAAATAAAAGAGAAGATAGACTGAAATAAGAAAGTGAAGAGATAGTAATAGATAGAAATAGTGAGGTAGAAGGTAGTGATAGGTGTGAATAGTTAGTTATAAATAAAGATAGGTGTAGATAGATAGAAATAATTAGAGATAGATAGAAATAGGTAGAAATAGATAGATAAGTAGTGATAGGTTGGATAAATAGGTATAGGTAGTGTAAGGTGAGTAGATAGGTGTATAGAAATAGCAGATAAGGTTAGGTGGTAGATAAGAAGATATTTAAATTCAAGAAAACATTGGGGAGTTTTCTTAGAATTGAAATAGGGAGATTATGTTATGGATTCAAAGAGTTAAATTTGGAGTAGGCAATGCCATTTCAACCACCCTGTATAGTAAAACAAACAAATTATTTATGCGCAAAATTTATTTAATTCATTTAGGGAAAACGGACCAGTATTGACGTATTTTTATAATTAATGATTAAAAGGTTAAGAGTATATAAAGAAAAACAGATTTAAAAAACAAATACAAACGCATAATTAATTTAATTTATTTTAGTTCAACGTGTAATGCATTAAAAACCCACTAGGGTAAGAAAAATCAATAATCCCAAGGCAAAAGGTTTCTTGGTAACAAACAAAGACGTCAGTTTTATCTGATACGGCGAAGTATAAACTCCAAAAATTGTTGTTTTAAACGGTCTGTAATTATGAACACCTGCATTTTTAAAAGGTTACATTCTTCGAAATTATCAGCATAATAAATCAGGACTTCATTTTGTATTATTTGGTGATGTGTGAGTGAATATTGGGGTTATTTATAGTTATTAACGCAAGATACGTAAACTGGACCATTATTGGAGTTATTTAAAATATTGAAAAAGGGTGTATTTAAAACTTACTAAACTTTATTATGAATATAAATTGAATTGTTAAGGGCAAACGGGTCTATTAATTTTGTATTAGATTTATGCAAGGTAAAAGGCATACATTAATAAACTGGGTTATTATGAGCTCACCATACTCCAGTAAATAATAAATTTAGGGTATTATTTGGGGCCCATCTACTCATATTTTTATTAAATGTGTTTGCAAATAATAATTTAAAGCAAGGACTTTGAAACATATCACTTATTGAGTTGTAATTAGTGTACCAAACTGTTTATACCTGTGAATAATGTGGCTGTAAATAGCGATAAATAAAAGATTGTATAATTGTTGTATTATTTGGTGATTTTATTGAATGGTGTGCGAGTGGGAAGGAAGAATGATTGTAAATTTACGTATCTGAAAAGAGGCACAGCTGAGCTAGCCAGGGAAGCTGCTGAAGACATTTTGAAGCAGAAAGTAACGAGTAAGAATATTTCTTTTGTAAATTATTTGATGACACTGGCGATGTCAAACCCTTAAGTCCCGGATCACAACAATCTTATGGCGACCCAAACGTGAGGCTCGCGCTCCAAATAAAATTTAAGCAATTTTATTCCAGAAAACTGGCAATCTGAGAGAGAGAGGCTGTCGTGTAAAAATTTAAAATAAATTTTGAGTGTGTGTGGGAGTGTTTGAACGTATGCAGAGAAGAGAGTGGTTAAGAAGTCAAGCAGTTGATTTTGGTAGTGACGATAGTGCCTTATTTGATAAAGCAGGAAAAATGGAGGAAGCAGGAGGAAGTAGGGATCAGTCGAGGACAGAATCAGGGGACCAAGGAAACGAGATAATAATGAGGATGCTTGAAAGAATTAATGAGACATTAAGCGGGATTAGAGAGGACTCGAATAGAAAATTTAAACAAATGAGTGCCGAATCGAATAGAAAATTTGATCAAATGAATGAAACATTAACGGGAGTTAGGGAGACACTGAGTGAAAAGATGGATAAGACAAATAAAAAAGTTTCGAATTTTAAAAATAGCTTGACTGTAAAAATGGGGGAAGTAGAGAATAGGGTGGATAAAAATGAGCGTGATATTAGAGGTTTAAGTCAGGAAATGGGACAATTACGGACAGAAGTAAGGATTTTCTGTGAGGACGAGATTAATGCTAAAATGACAGAGGTAATGGACTCATGTAAGGATCAGTTAGGTAAGGTTCAGAGAGAAGTGACCGGTATTAAACAAAATGTAGCAACTTTGATGGGGGATGGTCCAAGATTTGTAACAGGTAATATGTTCCTCGATCAACAAATGAAATTTTATGGGGATAGTAGGATAAACCCTCAGATATTTATCAATAACATTCGAGGTTTGGTTAATAATTTGTATGACGAACAGGTTAAACTGAATGTTGTTACAGCTTTACTGAAAGACCATGCTGAAGCTTGGTACAATTTAATCGGACAGGAAATTTACACGTACAATGACTTGAGGACAGGTTTCTTAAACATTACTAGAGTGACCATCGACAGGACCAAGTACGAGACGATCTTATCACAGGAAAATTTAAAGGGGAGTTTGCAGGAAGTAGGGAGCAATATGCTATATGAAAGTATAGCATAGCCACCAACTAAATCCACCACTGACCGACAGACAAATAATTAAGTATTTATCACGACACTTCGTGGTTGAGATGAGGCAACATGTAGCGTTGCAAAACATTGTGGACAGGGAGATGTTTTTGGAGTACCTGCAAAGGTATGATGACGTGAGTAGTGGACGACCTCGTGAAAATAGAGAACGACAGGTGAATACAGTTAGATTCGATCAAAGACGAGACAAGTACATAATACGGGGGACCAATTTTGCATACAATAGACAAAATTGGGGAACTAGACGTACGTTTTTCAGGAGTAACAGTGTAGGTAGGGGACCTGCACCTAGACCGAGCATGACAAGACAAAACAGTTCACCAGACATGAAGAGGACAACGACGAACACTAGGGAATATCAGAATACTAACCAGGTAAACACACCACCGACATATGTGAAGGTAGTAGCGAGACCGGGGCTGAGTAGGGGGACCAGACCTGGACAGGATTTTTAGAGCAGGACAAACCACTAGACATCACTGTGTACAAGTTTGAGCATCCTAAGGAATTTTTAAAAATAGAAGAAGAAGTTGAGCCAGAAATAATAGAAAAATTTTGTTTGCCCATAATTGATATTAAAATTTTTGAAAAAAATTTAAGAGCGTTATTAGATTCAGGAGCTGAGGCGAGTTTAGTCTCAGAGGAATTCGTCAATGAAATTAAGGATAAAGTGTGTGACAGGATAATGCCAATAAAAAGAAGTCACCTGGTTGCGCCGAACAAAAAGCGATTTGCTGTTGTGAATAGCGTAGTTATTTTAAAAGTAGAGTTAGGTTCAGTTAGCTGTGAACAAGAATTTATAATTGTACCTGGGTTAAAGTTTAAAGGGATATTAGGGGTCGTTTGTATGATGAAGTTAGGTGTTATAATAGATATGGAGAGGAAAATAGTTAGGATTGGGGATAGGATATTGCCCTGGAAGGCAAGCTATGATGTCACAGAGGATGACGTGGGGTTATGTATTAATAGTATAGAGGTAGATGAGGAAGAGGTGAAAGAGATCGACTCAGGTGAATATAAGGAGGAAAAGTTAGAAGAGGTACAATTGGTAGTCAACGAAGAGCCTGAACAAATAGAGGTAAAGTCGAGTGCAACGTTGTTAGAGTATAACGAGTCAGAAGTAATAAAGGTAGAAACGAAAACAGCATTATGTGACACACAAGAGGTAAAAGTAGGCATAAGTGAGTTAAGTGGCAAAGATAATTTTGGTAATTTGAATTTAGAAGATTTTTATGGGGTGAATATTGTACATGAAGGGTCTAGAAGAGATGAAAAGTTTTCTTTAGAGGGAAAAGAGGAAGATGTTGAGATAGTATCGTATGGTTTGTCCACATCAAAGGGAATTATAGTAAATGAGAAACAGACATGTTTAGGGACTGAAGAAGAAATATTTAAGAGTCAGGATAATAGGGATGATTTTATTATATGTGAAGTAACAGGGATGATAAGTATAGAAATAGTTGAAGGAAAAATAGGGATGAAGTATGTGAGGATTGTAAGAAGAAGGACATGGAGGGTCAAGGAAAGAGTTAGATTTAAATAAAGAGACATGTTTATAGATAAAAATATAGAGATAGGTGCATAATAGCGTAGAATTTAAATAGATAGAGATAGAAATAGAAGTATATAGAAAAGTAGAAGTAGAAATAGAATAAATAAGAATAGGTGTCTATAGAAAAATAAAATTAGGTATATGATCAATATGGGAGATATGTAGATATAGAGTTAAGTGTGTATAGTTAGGAAAAGATATAGATAGTGATAGTAGGTAAGGTTGGAAATAACAGAGGGACATAAGTGGAAGATAGCTAGAAAAGTATAAAAGTGAAGATAGGTAGAGAAGTACACAAGTGAGGTACTTAAAGAATCAATAAATGATGAAAAGGTAAAATAAAAGAGAAAACAGACTGAAATAAGAAAGTGAAAAGTTAGTAATAGATAGAAATAGTTAGGTAGGAGGTAGGGATAAGTGTGGATAGTTAGTTATAAATAAAGATAGGTGTAGATAGATGGACATAAGTAGAAGATAACTAGAAGAGTATAAAGGTGAAGATAGATAGAAAAGTACAAAAGTGAGGTACTTAAAGAGTCAATAAGTGACGAAAGGGTAAAATAAAAGAGAAGATAGACTAAAATAAGAAAGTGAAGAGATAGTAATAGATAGAAATAGTGAGGTAGAAGGTAGTGATAGGTGTGAATAGTTAGTTATAAATAAAGATAGGTGTAGATAGATAGAAATAATTAGAGATAGATAGAAACATGTAGAAATAGGTAGATAAGTAGTGATAGGTTGGATAAATAGGTATAGGTAGTGTTAGGTGAGTAGATAAGTGTATAGAAATAGCAGATAAGATTAGGTGGTAGATAGGAAGATATTTAAATTCAAGAAAACATTGGGGAGTTTTCTTAGAATTGAAATAGGGAGATTATGTTATGGATTCAAAGGGTTAAATTTGGGGTAGGCAATGCCATTTCAACCACCCTGTATAGTGAAACGAACAAATTATTTATGCGCAAAATTTATTTAATTCATTTAGGGAGAACGGACCAGTATTGACGTATTTTTATAATTAATGATTAAAAGGTTAAGAGTATATAAAGAAAAACAGTTTTAAAAAACAAATAGAAACGCATAATTAATTTAATTTATTTTAATTCAACGTGTAAATGCATTAAAAACCCACTAGGGTAAAAAAAATCAATAATCCCAAAGCAAAAGCTTTCTTGGTAACAAACAAAGACGTCAGTTTTATCTGATACGGCGAAGTAAACTCCAAGAATTGTTGTTTTAAACGGTCTGTAATTAAGAACACCTGCATTTTTAAAAGGCTACATTCTTTGAAATTATCAGCATAATAAAGCAGGACTTCATAGAAAATAGTTTTCAACCGTCAGTTGGGTCAAATAACAAACTAACAAAATTCTTAAAGAGCAGGGGAGATGTACGATCGGTAATATGCTACAGACAGAGACAGACAGAAAAGCGTTAATATTGCAATCACACGTACTAATCCACATGGAGTGAAGATGGGCTGTCAGGAATATCGATTTTCTACAACAAACACAAATTTACATATTAAAAATTTAAAATAACATGGTACGAGCACATTGTAATATAAGGAGTAATATAACAACTGCATTACAATGTGCTCGAACCATGTTATTTTAAATTTTTAATATGTAAATTTGTGTTTGTTATATTTAAATGTGCACCATGTTTGGACTATTTTATGATACTAGACAAGATCAAGTTTTAAAATTATGATTAAGGTTGCAAAGGTCAACCGAAACGTCAATTATTAAAACAAATGATCAAATAACTTTGTATGTTTTTAACAAATAATATCCCAAAATAACTAACAACTTTTTATTATATATATATATATATATATATATATATATATATATGTTGAAAAATTTATAAGTAAAAATTAATCAGTAAAATTTATTATTTGGGGAATATTCAGTGTCTTGTAACAACGTTTCTTTACTTTTTGGCTTTATCTTAAATGCTACCATGAGATTATTTGAAATTTTTAACGCTACTTTCTATTGCAATCTAGTTTAATTGGCTAAATGTTAACTTTTAAAAAACCCTATTTCTACAAAAAAATGTATTGTCATGGCTTTGTGGCCTACACAACTGATAAAAATTTTATATCGATTACTTTCAAAATAAAATGCTAATTTCCAATTTTCTGTTTCCATTTTAGCCTTTGAAAAAGGTTGTTGATTAAACAGTAAATTTTAATCTGTCGTTTGATTTGGACTACATCCCATGAAAACATACATGTTTGTTATACTATATATATATATATATATATATATATATATATATATATATATATTTGTAATTCTTTCTGTTCGTCATTTTTAATCCCAAGAGCATAGCAGTCTAAAACCTCTAAGAAAAACTCGACAAAAATTGAATTTCTGTCAACATTGACACTATCAAATGTAACTATTCCTATGTATGCCACGAATTAGACTCCTATACTTGAAAATGATTTAATTTTTGCAATTTTAAAATGAACTAAAAGCTGATTATTACATTGTCATCGGAAACCCCATCGGAAACAAATAACTGTGCGGAATTTTAAAGTTCAATGGCATCGGGAAGTTGGTTAAAAATTGAAAACAAAATTTGTAGTACTGTGCCTTAAAGTAAAGTTCAATAAAAGCGTTTAATAAAAAAAGGCAAATTTCATTTTAAGATTTTTTCTGCTAATTTAATACACACTCTGTTAATCTTATATTTGGTACATATATAAATATTTTTAGTCATGAGTATATTGCACAACAAAATGTTCTTTACAGATGGATGAAGGCACGCTTAGTGTTTTAGAAGAACAAGACTCAGCTTGAGAGGGAAATCCATCCGAAAATGATTTTGTAAGGAAATTGACAACTCAACTCGAAGACCAATTACCAGTTAACATTTTTGCTGAAACCGAAAAAGCCCTCAACATTAAAATACCTTGTGAAATAAAACAAATTTTTATATCTGTTGGTTATCAGTGCGCAACTGTTATCTCTAAAATTGATGATGCTGCAATTAAGAATGTCGAACATTTTGTACGTAATGACCTTGTAAATATTATTGAAGATACTGATTATCCAAAATATTACGAGATTTATTCAAAAAACCACAGTTATTTTAATTTCTTATAGGACACCGGACAATTATTAATATGTTAATAAAGTATTGCAAAGATAAAATTACTCAAGTTGGAATGGCACGATATCAATATATATCTGACCAAAAACTACTTGGTCAATCAAAATTAAAATACCACACTTCCGATGCTTTGAACACTGATGGTACGGGTTCTGGTGCAGAATCGTCTGAGTGTTCGATGGTATTAAGTCAGAGGTCAACCTTCAATTTTGCATCAGAAAATTTAACAATACTAAAAAATTTTAAATCTTGCACTAAAAGCAAAATTACTTCTGAACAATGGATATTCTTTAATCAGGCATTTGACAGAATTCTAATTAACACTTAGGAAACCAGAAATAATCAATTAATATGCACGTTTTTGTGGATCAACTTCTAAAAATCTAAAGTTTCACGGCGTTGGATACTTTCAAATTATCATACACATTTAATAAGGAAGCATTTTAATATTAAAGACGCTAAAAGCCAAACAAATATTGCTTCATTCTTTCAACCTGAGCCAGACAAACAAATAAGTAAATGTAGTATTACAAAAATAAACATCATTCAGGATATTAAAATCTGCGATAATCGAGGCGATAATATTCAAGGTATTATAATGAAAATTGAAGAGTCCATGAGTTTCACTTCAAGTTATAAGAAAAATAATGCAATCGAAAATTTGCTTTTGATCCAACAAAATGAAGATGCTGTGCCTGAAAGTTTAAACTTCACCTTGTTCAATAATGCCAATGAGGTAGCGGATAGTGATAAAGAAACTAGAGATCCATCTCATTCTTTATATCAATATTCTGCAGAAGTAACGCCATTAATCAACATAGATCCATCTGCAAAAAGTAGTTACATTCAAGTGAAAAACAAATTTAAGCAAAAGCAACAACTTACATCAAAATGGGCATCACCTAAATACCAGCGTCGCGAACGAACAAGACGGTCACGAGAACGGTTTAATAATAACAGTCAGACAATAATAACTGATTACTATAAATTTGTAGATGAAGTGTGTCAAATTCCAATACATGACTCTTCAGTAGTAGATCCAATGATATTTAATATAGCAATCAATATAACACTGAGCCAGGAATTTACCTCTGAACTTGATATCTTACAAAATTCAAATTGTCATTTGTATGATAAAAAAGTATTTTTAAGTAACTTTCTAGAAAAACTGTTAACAAACGCATGCAAAAATTCAAAACATTCTGATAACCGGAACTCATTTGATGAAGTGTCGAAAAATATAGCAGTGTATATCTTTTACACAGGGGGGGGGGCGACTAGTGTACGAGACATTTTACTCTAATTTAAAAAACAGTTTACCGTTAATATCTACTTTAAATAGATTCCTAGGTCACAATGAAACCAATATTCATTAGGGCGAAATTGATTTCAGAGGGCTTTTGAGACATCTGGAAAAACGAAATCTATCTAAATTTGTTTGGATTTCAGAGGATGCTACTAGAGTAACTGGCAAAATTCAGTATGATATAAAAACCAACAAAATAGTGGGCTTCGTGCTTCCTGTTAAAAAAGGATTACCTCAGACAAAATAGTATATTGTGACATCGGCAATTGTTATCGAAAACTACTTTAAAACTGCTTCAAAAGCCACCTATGCATATGTTATAGTGGCTCAGCCACTGTCACTTGGTTCGCCATCTTTTTGCCTAGCAATATTTAGAAGCGACAATAAATTTAACTATAGTGACATTATGGAAAGGTGGAAATATATAAACTTGACAGCAAAAACCTATGGAATTACTGTGTTAGGATACTCTGCAGATGGAAATTCCCGATATTTAAAGGCAATGAGAATTAATTCAGGTTTGTTTAGCACTGAAGTCGAAAACGAAACAAATATCTATAAAGTAAAATGGAAGTGGATTCATGCCATACTTAACAATTATGAATATTATGTGCAGGACACCGTTCATATTTTGACTAAATTACGAATGAGGATTTTAAACCCAAAAGTAAAACTACAAATAGGCACTAAAGTTGCAACTGTAGAACATCTTCATAAATTGGTCAAGTCTGTCAGTAAAGATAAACATTTACTTACTTCGTGTGACTTAAAAGCTGATGATAAAATGAATTACTCATCGGCAGAGAAAATGTGTTCTCCTTCTGTCATAAGTTATTTAGAGAATATTCCCAATAGCGATGGTACTCTAAGTTATTTAATAATCATGTATTATGTATTATCATCATATTTAGATCATTCTCTGCCACTAGAAACACGAGTGTATAGAATTTGGTACTCAGTTTTTTTTATGCGCATTTGGAGAGCTTCTGTGAAGAAAAGCAAGGACCTAACAATAAAAAATAATTTTATTTCTACAAACTGTTATGTATGTATTGAACTAATGCTCATTCACTAATTCAGCTTATACTTCGCTTAAAACTGAATAATGACTCTACTAATCTAATACAAACTTCCAATATGATTTTTATCTCCCATATTTCTCCAGTAAATCTAGCGAACAATGATTTAGGATGGCTCGTTCTATGACAGGAACTTACTCCACAGTTATCAATTTTAGTATAAAAGAACTTATTCACAATAAATAGAATTAGGGCTATCAATAATATTGTGAGTGATGTTAGTAACGATTTTATTTTCCCAAGAGAAGAAAAAAGAGCTTCCTTTCTTAATTCCCAAAAGGGTGTAGTAAAACTAGAAGAAATTGAACAGATCGATATAAAAACTACCATTGAACGAGCTCTTACAGACGTGCTAGTGGAAACTGAGAAACTGGGAATTATTGCAGTGCCAGGCGATTGGCTGGACATTGATATAGTTGCAGACAATGTAAAATGTATCCACACTGACTACAATGAAAATTCCGATAACGAGGATGTCCACATTGATAACAATTTTTTTCCTGGTGGTGCTATTGGTCTTGCAGAAAACTCACTTGACAATTTGCTAACTCCACACAAAATTAAAGAGAATTTGAATTTGAAAGACTTTTCCGGCAATATAAACAACCCTTCAGAAGAATCTCCCTTCTTGCAAATCAGTACAAACGATAAATGTATGAGAATCAAAAAGTCGTCTTATTGTTGGCTTCTTGATGAATCATCAGGAAAATTAAGCAATGACAGACTAAAACGATTTATGAGAAATACAAAGGGCGCCCCAAATGTTTCAACTAAAAATCCAACGCGTAAGAACGTTAGAAAAAAATTAAATTAGGCCAATCTTATTCTGACACTTCCTCAGAAGAGGCAATGTCAGAAGACGATTCCTCAGACATCGAGAACGTTTCAGATGCATCTGGAGAAATTAAACCCACAAACAGTTTAAAAATATCATTAGAAAATTATTACGTTATTTGCTATGAACTCCAGTGGTATATTGGGAAAGTCACTGAAATTGTAAACGGCGACGACGATTTATTTAAAGTCAAATTTCTTAAAGCTGAGCTAGAAGAGTTTGAATGGCCAAAAAATGAGGACATAGACATTGTCAGTAGAAATTATTTTTTTATGGCCCACTGTTACTAATTGGTAATGGTCCGTTTAAGATAAAAAGGGCAGAGATTAATAATATTGCCAAGCAATATAAGGAACTTAAAAGAAACTCAGTTTAGGTTTGAAGTATACATAGGGATTTTTGTAGCTGTAGGCTTAGTAGGTTAGAACCTCTTCATTACTTTGTTCGGCATATATATATATATATATATATATATATATATATATATATATATATATATATTTACTTAAGATATCTCGACTGGTTAAATAATTATTTAATTTGTTTTATTATTGGGAAAAGCAGTCAAATTTGACGGATTAATAAAATACTCTTTCAATCATTCAAGCTTTCAATAAATTTATTATCTTCGTCAGGAATCTAATACATATAAAATTAATTGTTGAAATAGTAGTTTAACATTACTTATGGTTATGAGTTTCATATATACATATAACTAACTAAGGATATCGAAAAAATTTTAAATGTACAAAGTATGAAAATTTGAAAGACATTGACATGTATTAACAGTTACTGACTATGTAAAATAATTGGACTGTGCAGGAAAATTTACATATCTCAATGTGTTTATAAATATGTATCAAATTAAAATTATAAATAAATTTAAACTAATTTTTGAAAAATTAAAGTGAATGATTGTTACTTTTAATAAGGGATATTATATAAGAATAAATATTGTTCAAATTTTGTGTATCTGTTTTTGTGTTTAGTGTGTTGGCATTTATTGATATTGCAATCATTTCTAAAAATAAACGTTTGTGATAATTTGATTCTCTGAAAATAATTTTAGTGTCTGTATAGTTCATGGAATGTCCCGTTTAAATTACATGAGTGGTAAGCACAAGAGTTAATTTTCCTCTTACAGTCACTTTTGTGTGAAATTATTCTGCCTGAAAGCCATCTTGCTGTTTGTCCAACATAACAGGTTTGACAATTCTGACAAGTTATTTCATAAACTAAACCAGACTCCTGTAGTTTTTGAGTGTTATCTTTTACTTTAAAAATATCTTATTTATAGTGAGTATAGTTTTATTGGAAATTTTAAAATCTTTAAATTCTTTAAATAAGTGAGATATTTTATTTGTGACGTTTTGTATGTATGAAGTGTGTAAAATCAAGGTTGTGTTATGGAATTGTTATTACTATTGTTGTTTTTTATTGTTGTATTGTTTGTTGTATATTCTGATTTCGAAGAATTATTGAATAATAATTTATTTATTAATCCTGGAGGGTATGAATTTTGTATAAGTATGTTTTTTAATTGGTTTAAGTTATAGTTTTTTTGTGTAGGGTGTGATATTAGTTCAATTCTATTTTTCATTCCTAGTACTAGGTTAATTTTGGTTTTCAGTGGATGATAGGAATGAAAATTGAAAAATCTTCCAGAAGACATTGGTTTTTGATACCAACTAGTAATAAGGATGTTGTTTTCTGTTCTAGTAATTAGCATATCTAAAAAAGGAATACTTCTGTTGATTTCTGTTTCTATAGTACATTGTATATCTGTGTTGTATGCGTTGAATAGTACTTCGTCACTTCTTCCTTCAGGAATACTGCAAATTAAGTCATCAACATATTTCTTGAAAAATGGAAATTGAAAATTTAGTTTAGGACTACATGTATTGAGTAGGTCATCCATAACATATTGTGCAATTATAGGAGATATCGTAGATCCCATGTGAGTGCCTATTGTTTGTTTGTAGAAGGTATTGTTATAAGTAAAGTATGTTGTGTTAAAGATAAATTCTACTAGATTAATAAATTTGTTATAACTTAGTTTGCAGTGAGATTTAATTGTTTCCCAATGGTTTTCTATACTATCTTTTACAAGTGTAAAGGGAATGTTATTGAAGAGAGAAATGACATCTAAACTAATCAACACATAACCTGTTGGAAGTTGGTATTCGTTTATAAAAGTCGCAAACTGAAAAGAATCTCTGACATAATAAATGTTGTCTGTGTTATATGCATTAGTAAGTATGTTTGTAATCATTTCTGCAATTTTGGAATTGGGAGCTGAAATTGATGATATTATTGGTCTAAGTGTGAGTGTGGGTTTGTGTATTTTATGAAGTCCGTAAAATTTGGGAGCAGTAGCATTGTAAATTGTTAATTTTTTTGCTTCTTCGGGGGTTATATTATTCGATTTTTTTAAATCTGATATTATTTTGTTGGATTTTTGTTGAATGGTACTTGTGAGGTCTTTGTCTAAGGGAGTGTAATATTTTTTGTTAGTAATGATGGAATTGGATAATCTTATGTCATCAGTTTTTTTAATAAAACTGTTACATTACCTTTGTCAGATTGAATTAAGATTAAATCTTTATTTTTTTGCATATATGTTAATGTTTTTTAGAAAAGTTGTTGTATATCAGAATTATATTTTGAAGTATTATGAAAAAAGTTAGTTATAATGTTTGTAGTGCGTGCTAAAAGTATATTTTTTTTATTTTCTTCATTTGTAACTGATGCTGCTATTGCTTCCACATCCGCGAGTAATTTTGGTATGTTAATATTATTGGTTGTCGGAGGTATGCTGAATTTAGGACCTAATGCTAAAAAATGTTTTATGTCATTCGGTATGTCAACGTTTGACAGATTTTTAAACCATGAATCTTGTATTTTGATATTATTCTTATCTAACTCCTTTAGTTTTTGTAACTTTCTTTGATTGGAGATTTTGATTTTGTGGAAAGTCTTATTATAATGTATTAATATTCTCTTGGAAAATTCTAGAATAACATCTTTTGGAAGAAAAGCAACGTCCACTTTTATTTTTCTTAATTGTATTTCTAAACTATTTAGATCATCATGGGTGATTAAAATTTCAAGATTTAGTATTTTTCTTTTTATGTTTTCGTTAAACCTGGAAACTGTATTTCTTATTTTTCTTGAATTGGTGATTAATAGATTTTCACAACATTTTAAATTTTGTACTATATGTAAAAAATACAAATTGTTAGATCGGCATGCCAATAGGAATATTCGTCGATTTCTCATAGATGCAAGTTTTGTTGTAAGGTTGGCTCAACTTTTAGGATTGATAGCAGCTTTGTTTCCATATATAGTTTTAATTTCTTGATAAAACCCCATATTTTAATGTATTTAAGATATCTCGACTGGTTAAATAATTATTTAATTTGTTTTATTATTGGGGAAAGCAGTCAAATTTGATGGATTAATAAAATACTTTTTCAATCATTCAAGCTTTCGATAAATTTATTATCTTCGTCAGGAATCTAATACATATAAGATTAATTGTTGAAATAGTAGTTTAACATTACTTATGGTTATGAGTTTCATATATACATATAACTAAAGATATCAAAAAAATTTTAAATGTACAAAGTATGAAAATTTGAAAGACATTGACATGTATTAACAGTTACTGACTATGTAAAATAATTAGACTGTGCAGGAAAATTTACATATCTCAATGTGTTTATAAATATGTATCAAATTAAAATTATAAATAAATTTAAACTAATTTTTGAAAAATTAAAGTGAATGATTATTACTTTTAATAAGGGATATTATATAAGAATAAATATTGTTCAAATTTTGTGTATCTGTTTTTTTGTTTAGTGTTCAATAATTCTTCGAAATCAGAATATACAACAAACATTACAACAATAAAAAACAACAATAGTAATAACAATTCCATAACACAACCTTGATTTTACACACTTCCATACATACAAAACGTCACAAATAAAATATCTCGCAAATTTAAAGAATTTAAAGATTTAAAAATTTCCAATAAAACTATACTCACTATAAATAAGATATTTTCTAAAGTAAAAGATAACACTTAAAACTACAGGAGTCTGGTTTAGTTTATGAAATACCTTGTCAGAATTGTCAAACCTGTTATGTTGGACAAACAGCAAGATGGCTTTCAGCCAGAATAATTTCACACAAAAGTGATTGTAAGAGGAAAATTAACTCTTGTGCTCTTACCACTCATGTAATTGAAACGGGACATTCCATGAACTATACAGACACTAAAATTATTTTCAGAAAACCAAATTATCACAAACGTTTATTTTTAGAAATGATTGCAATATCAATAAATGCCAACACACTAAACAAAAAAAAAACAGATACACAAAATTTGAACAATATTTATTCTTATATAATATCCCTTATTAAAAGTAATAATCATTCACTTTAATTTTTCAAAAATTAGTTTAAATTTATTTATAATGTATATGTTAAACTACTATTTCAACAATTAATTTTATATGTATTAGATTCCTAACGAAGATAATAAATTTATCGAAAGCTTGAATGATTGAAAGAGTATTTTATTAATCCATCAAATTTGACTGCTTTCCCCAATAATAAAACAAATTAAATATTTGAAAAAATTTTTAGATAATTTTCATAATTATCGCACATTGGTAGTTTCTCTTATTTTGCTTATAAATTTTGATTTTCCATGTAATAATCTAGATTAAATATTTAAACCATAAAGCGTTTCACATGAAATATAAAAAAATTTATACCTATCTTGTCAAAATCGTTTTTATATTTGTGCCCAACATAAAACTTATTTCTTCGTATGTCAAGATATTCAGTATATTATAATTTTAGAATGTTTTGTGTGCGTGCGTGCTTGGTTTTAAATTCCGTTTCTCAGGAAATGTTTTCGAGTGTCAGTAGATGAGTTTTGCCAGTTCAAAGATTTTCGATTTTTTTGTCGGTGGAGGCGACTTATGGAGTCAATTACATTGTATTACTCTGAATTCCAATATATTACGGTGAATTACTCTGTATTATATTGTATTACTTTTGCATCACGTGTATTACATTGTATTACTTTGGATTACGGATATTACCTTGTATTACGCATTAAACATTGAATTATTTTGTATTATTTTGTAATTTTTGTATTAGGTGTACAAATTTTCATCAGCGGTTTGCCCCTCGGTTTTGTACAATGCATTCTAGTACCTACGAGATGCAATCTGATGGGTTAAAACGTGTCAAAACAAAAACTAATAGCAATTTCCCAACTGGTTATAACATGAAGTTGTGTTTTAAAACCTATGTTCATTTATTTAATTCCAGTTATAGTTTTAAAATAGATTTTATATCTAAGTAGGTACCTAGTATACACAATATTTGGGCATGGTGCACTGGGGCATACTAGAACTTAATTTTTTTTAAATCTTTTAAATATAGCTTACGACTATACTTTTAATTCCCATTTACAAAAAATTAGGGTTACTGGCGATTTGGGCCATATTTTTAAAAAGTTTCAAAAAATTGCAATAAAAAGTGTCGCCTGATATAAATAGACTAGTCATATTACTTCACGTAAAATATTTTAGAAACGAACGTAAATAGGGTAAATGTTAATATACACTTGGTAATTTTCAGATTGTTAGTAAATTTTAATTGTGTTTCAAATTTAATGCTGATAGATATTGTTTTTTCCTGAGTTGAAATGTTGTATTGGAAAACACTAGTGATCTATGTTAACCTTAAGATTGGTTGCAGCGGGCCACCACACCTATAACTATATCTAATCCTTCCTGTCAATAATATTGTTGTTGCCAAAACTATTATTTCATCCATGACTATTGCAAACTATTCTGATATGCCTGTTAAGTGATTTGTCGTTTTTAACAATAATACCTTTTTCTAGCAGTAACCTAACCTGAAAAACCAACTAGAGTTTATTTATAATTTTCTATGGTTTGAGGTTAGATTAGTACCATATTAAAACAGTTTTTAATCGAAAAGTAGTGTAAGACCCACATTTTTTAGTAAATAATTAGTTTTTAGACCCTTTAGCACAGTTTAAAATATCTTACAATAATTTTCCATGCGTGTGTACAAGTGCACCCTACCACAATATTTTTACCCTGATTATTTTACTAATTAATTAATTTTTACTTTTAATTCGGACTGAAAATTTTAATTTTTTTTAACCAGGCAGCTATCGCCACCCTCTCGACTATCCGCCTGTGTGCCCCACACCCCGAGCATCCCTGGTCCGAATGGTCCAGAAAACTTTGAACATCTTAAGATAATGTACTTACCGCATAGGCTGTTGATCTTCAAAGCATAAAGCGAATTCTTGTAGTAAAAGAAATGTATTCAAAAGCTACATTTAATGAACGTTCAAAATTTCCAAGCTTCTTGGTGTGTTTTGCAACTGAGTTGCAAATTTTCTTAAACCAGGAATAGGTTTGACATCTGCAGCAATTTTTCGAATTACCCTAAAAATGCTTTAATTAATAAAATTGATGAAATTATACTTAAGGTATGCTGAATTAGTTAAGGGTTAGAAAGTACTTACATAAAGTAGATTACCTTTTTCATTGATGAGACCACATCAGAAAGTAGAAGATTTTGTTTAACAACAAATAAATGTTCGTTAGAAACCTTGTAATTTGACAATTAACGATTGACAAGAGTTTTAATAGAGCATATTCCATTGAGATAGTAAAGTAGGGAAATGTTTTTACTGTTAAAAGTGGTATCATGTCAGCCATGCCGAATCGTCGTTTCTGTTACTTGTATACGGGTTTGAGTTTTTAGTTCATTTCAACAATTTCGTTCATGTGTATTGATCAGGGGCGGATTTTACGCATTTGTTACAACGATTATATAAATTCAGGTTGCTTGAAAATAGAATAATTTATTTTATTGTCTATATTTTTAGACTTTCAAAATGTTTGCAGCGCTGAACTTGTGCAATCACCACGGCTAGCTAAAGTCAGCTGATTCGTATCAAATCAAATTGGGTTTCTTAATAGAATTAAGAGAATACCACCCTGGCAAATCGCTATATCGATTATGCATTCAGCCACAGCTTTTGATAACTTTTTCTCATTAAGAAAAGCAATGTGATAGCGGCCCCTTATTAAACTACCTCAATGGCACGTTCTCTTGTACCCAACCATTACGTGCATATAGAGTTTCTTTGAAAAATAATTATTTGACAGCTTACAATCGGTATGAAAATAATCACTGCTTAATCGTAGGTTGCCCATTATACAGTAATTAATTAGAAAAAATAAACGTATATTCCGTTTAATAGCTAATAAGAAAATTGTTAATATATGCTATTGAGTACTTACTAGATTTCTTATGTTGATATAATTATACACAGGACGTGATCATTACAGAAATCCTTTGGTGCATATTTATTTATTGAAAACAATGCCGGAATATTTGATTATATTACAACGGAAATAAAACAAAAAAATTCATCTTTTGATAAGAAATGTCTGAATTCACAATTTATGTCTGAGACCCTATATATGCAATCTTTCAATAGCTGTGTTCGTTATTCTTAAGGCGGCTTTACTGCTACAGAGACTTGGCGATTTGGATATTTCGTGAATGATCCTATTGGTTAAAGTGATCACGTGACACCGCCGAGGAACGTCAAAATCTCTGAATCCCCGATCTCCCAAAAGTTGGTTCCAGTTCAACTTTCCTAACTATTTTGAGATCGAAGCATGCGTGTTTGTTCAGAAAAGCACGTGATTTGTTTGTTTTGTTATAACCTTAACCTTACCTTTTCTTGTAGTTCGCCGTTATATATTTTGCGTTTTGCCTATTAAACATATTGAAAATGAATAGCAAATCCGTTGTTTCTTTAGATACTCATAGCTTAGTAACAAACATTGAAAACTTAACATCCAGCAACCCAAATCAATAACAAAATATCATCTGTCAAACTTCTCCAAATACCCGAAGCAGAAAATACCTTAGATGATTAAAAGTGAAAATATCTAATTCTTCAAATATCCAAATCGCTAAATCTCTATAGCACTAAACGTACCTTTAAGGTGGCTTTAGTGCTACAGAAATTTGGCGATTTGGTTATTTGAAGAATGATCTTATTGGTTAAAGTGATCACGTGACACCGCCGAGAAACGTCAAAATCACCGAATCTCCATCTCCCAAAAGTTAGTTCAAGTTCAACTTTTCTAACTATTTTGAGATCGGAGCATGCGTGTTTATTCAGAAAAGCACGTGATTTGTTTGTTTTGTTATAACCTTAACCTTACCTTTTCGTGTAGTTCACCGTTATATATTTTGCGTTTTGCCTATTAAACATATTGGAAATGAATAGCAAATCCGTTGTTTTTTTAGATACTCATAGCTTAGTAACAAACATTGAAAACTTAACATCCAGCCACCCAAAACAATAACAAATGTCATTTTTCAAACTTTTCCAAATACCCGAAGCAGAAAATACCCTAGACGATTAAAAGTGAAAATATCTAATTCCCTAAATATCCAAATCGCTAAATCTCCATAGCACTAAAGGTACCTTTAAGGTACGTTTGGTGCTATGGAGATTTGCTATTTGATATTTGAGAATTAGATATTCGTTTTGATCATCTGGGGTATTTTCGGCTTCTGGTATTGGAAAATAGTTTAACAGATGACATTTGTTGTTTATTGCTGGATGTTAAATTTTCAATGTTTGTTACTACTATATATCTAAAAAACAGATTTCTATTCATTTTCAATATGTTTAACAGGCAAACGCAAACCTAACGTCGAACAGGTAAGGTTGTTAAACAAACAAACACGTCTTTCTGAACAGCTGCCGATCTCGTACCGAAAAGTTGAACTTGAACCAACTTTGAGATTGGAGATTCGGTGTTTTCGACGTTTCTTGGCGAACTGATCACTTTAACATGATCATTCTCAAATATCCAAATCGCCAAAACTCCATAGCACTAAAGGTACCTTTAAGGTGGCTTTAGTGTTACAAAGATTTGGCAATTTGAATATTTGGAGAATGATACTATTGGTTAAAGTGATCACGTGACACCGCCGAGGAACGTCAAAATCTCTGAATCCCCGATCTCCCAAAAGTTGGTTCCAGTTCAACTTTCCTAACTATTTTGAGATCGAAGCATGCGTGTTTGTTCAGAAAAGCACGTGATTTGTTTGTTTTGTTATAACCTTAACCTTACCTTTTCTTGTAGTTCGCCGTTATATATTTTGCGTTTTGCTTATTAACGATATTGGCAATGAATAGCAACTCCGTCGTTTCTTTAGATACTCATAGCTTAGTAAAAAACATTGACAACTTAACATCCAGCAACCCAAAACAATAACAAATGTCATCTTTCAAACTTTTCCAAATACCCGAAGCAGAAAATACCCTAGACGATTAAAAGTGAAAATATCTAATTCCCCAAATATCCAAATCGCTAAAGCTACATAGCACTAAAGGTACCTTGGAAGTGGCTTTAGTGCTACAGAGATTTGGCGATTTGGATATTTGGAGAATGATCCTATTGGTTAAAGTGATCACGTTACACCACCGAGAAACGTCAAAATCACCGAATCTCCGATCTTCCAAAAGTTGGTTCAAGTTCAACTTTTCTAAATATTTTGAGATCGCAGCATGCGTGTTTGTTCAGGAAAGCACGTGATTTGTTTGTTTTGTTATAACCTTAACTTTACCTTTTCGTGTAGTTCACCGTTATATATTTTGCGTTTTGCCTATTAAACATATTGGAAATGAATAGCAAATCCGTCGTTTCTTTAGATACTCATGGCTTAGTAACAAACATTGAAAACTTAACATCCAACAACCCAAAACAATAAGAAATGTCATCTTTCAAACTTTTCCAAATACCCGAAGCAGAAAATACCCTAGATGATTAAAAGTGAAAATATCTAATTTCCCAAATATCCAAATCGCTAAATCTCCATAGCACTAAAAATACCTTTAAGGTGACTTTAGTGCTACAAAGATTTGACGATTTGGATATTAGGAGAATGATCCTATTGGTTAAAGTGATCACGTGACACCGCCGAGAAACGTCAAAATCACCGAATCTCCGACCTTCAAAAGTTGGTTCAAGTTCAACTTTTTTAACTATTTTGAGATCGAAGCATGCGTGTTTGTTCAGAAAAGTACGTGATTTGTTTGTTTTGTTATAACCTTAACTTTACCTTTTCGTGTTTTTCGCCGTCATATATTTTGCGTTTTGCCTATTAAACATATTGGAAATGAATAGCAAATCGGTTGTTTTTTAGATACTCATAGCTTAGTAACAAATATTGAAAATTTAACATCCAGCAACCCAAAACAATAAGAAATGTCATCTTCAAACTTTTATAAATACCCGAAGCAAAAAATACCCTAGACGATTAAAAGTGAAAATAGCTAATTCCTCAAATATCCAAATCGCTAAAGCTCCATAGCACTAAAGGTACTTTTAAGGTGGATTTAGTGTTACAAAGATTTGGCGATTTGGAGAATAATCCTATTGGTTAAAGTAATCACGTGACACCGCCGAGAAACTTCAAAATCATCGAATCTCCGATCTCCCAAAAGTTGGTTCAAGTTCAACTTCTCCAACTATTTCAAGATCGGAGCATGCGTGTTTGTGTAAAAAAGCACATGATTTGTTTGTTTTGTTATAACCTTAACTCTACCTTTTCGTGTAGTTCGCCGTTATATATTTTGCGTTTTGGCTATTACACATATTGGAAAGGAATAGCAAATCTGTCGTTTCTTTAGATACTCATACCTTAGTAACAAACATTGAAAACTTAACATCCAGCAACCCAAGACAATAACAAATGCCATCTTTCAAACTTCTTCAAATACCCGAAGCAGAAAATACCCTAGACGATTAAAAGTGAAAATATCTAATTCCCCAAATATCCAAATCGCTAAATCCCCATAATATTTAGTGTTATGGAGATTTAGCGATTTAGATACTTGGGAAATTAGATATTTTTACTTTTAATCGTCTAGGGTATTTTCTGCTTCAGGTATTTGGAAAAAATAGTTTTAAAGATGACATATATTTTTGTTTTGGGTTGAATGCCATTCATTTCCAATATGTTTAATAGACAAAACGCAAAATATATAACGGCAAACTACACGAAGAGGTAAGGTTAAGATTATAACAAAACAAACAAATCACGTGCTTTTCTTAACAAACACGCATGCTATGATCTCAAAATAGCCAGAAAAGTTGAACTTGAATCAACTTTTGGGAGATAGGAGATTCGGTGTTTTTGACGTTTTACGGCGGTGTTACTTGATCACTTTAACCAATAGGATCATTCTCCAACTATCCAAATCGCCAAATCTCTGTAGCACTAAAGGTACCTTAAAGGTACCTTTACACTCATTTTTCTTCCGTGTAGCGCATTATAGTGCAGTGTGGTGGAGTGTATAGCAGCGCTACGATAGTGTACACTACATTATTTTTGTTCGAAATTCGGTGATACACAACCTCAATTTACGTATTTTACGTCCAAAGACAATATGGATATTACTACAACAAACGAATTATTAGGGACCGCTTGCACCGTGCATTTTTAAACCAGGCTTAACTTTAAGTTAGACTTAAATTGAAAAATGTATTGCACCGTAGTCTAAGTCGCAGTTAAGGATTACTTAATTTAAGCGGCCGACGGCTAGAGCTTAAACACCACTTAGTTAAGTCGCGCTTGCGCTCAACTCGAATTTTTTTTTATTGTGTAATCTGGAGTAACTTATCTAACCTATGGTGTAATCCAACCTGTCTTGATAAAACTTTTGTACTTATTACTTTTTATTTTTGGATTTCAAATGATGGATCACGATATATTATTAAACAACGATTTAGATTACCCTCGAAATTTAGGTTACCTTCGAAAGATTTACGATAGGGAAAATCTATACTTTAAGAAGGTTAATTTATCATTTTTTAGAAGATTTCGCTTAACAAAGCCTACTGTTGTAAACATTTTAGCTGAAATAGAAGATAAATTAGAATTTACAAATGATTTGTAAGTAGCGATATACTATCATTCAATTATAGTATGGTAATTTTACTTATGTATTTTCAGAAATAACCGTGTATCTCCCATAAATCAATTATTGACATGTCTTTGTTATTATGCTAGTGCGGGACATTTAATTAGTGTGGCAGATTTGATGGGAATGTATGTTTTAACTGCATCTAGAATAATACGCCGAATATCTGTAGCTCTGAGTCAATTAGGTGTACACTACATTAAAATGCCCTCTAATGCGGATATTGTTCATGTACAACATCAATTTTACCAATTAGCTTTTTTCTCGGAATGTTGGATGTATCGATGGAACCCATGTAAAGATACAATCTCCTGGTAAGTTGGAATATATTTAATGTGAATTATTAGTATTTTGTAGGAAGAGACGATGCAGAGGTGTTCCGTAATAGAAAGGGACGGTTTTCAATAAGTGTTCAAGTAGTGTGTGACAGCCAGTTCAAAATAATGGATTTGGTAACCAGGTGGTGCGGGCTACTCATGACGTAACGATATTTACGAATAGCCGTTTACAAAGGGGGTGAATTTAATAATTGTATTTTATTGGGTAAATTATTCGTTTTTAAGTTGTATTATGTTTATATAGAAATTTTAGGAGATTTTGGATATCCATTAAAAGAATATTTATTAACACCATTAAGAAATCCCATTACTAGACCAGAGCAACTCTATAATAAAGCACACATCAGTACACGCAGTTCTGTGGAACGATTGTTCGGTGTTTGGAAGAGACGTTTTCCAATATTAGCATATGGGCAAAGAATAAAAACGGAAACTGTATTAACGACAATTGTAGCTACAGCTGTACTCCACAACATTGCTGTGGACAGCAATGAACCAGAGCACCCTTCTCCAGAGCACATAGATATGGATGAATTAAATTTATTTAATAAAACTTGATCAGATACCGGATGTACCTAACAGGAATGTAGTCAATAATGACAATTTTAGGCAAGCTTTAATAAATGAATACTTTGCAAATTTGTAATAACCAAAAAATTAATAATACATTATTAGTTTTAATAATAAATATAAGTCTAACTACAGGTTTTTGTTTTTTTGTAATTCTATTTGAAGGTTTAATGCTTCAATTCGCAGTACATGCTCCGTTCTTTGAAATTCAATATCGTTAGCCAATTTTTGTATTTCAAATTGTGCAATTACTAATCTTTTGTCCAATAATTTCTCATACTTTTCTGCAAACTGGGACGAAGACAATGCCTTGACTGTTGTCGTTGGGCACCGTCTGTTTCTGGATAAAGCTGGTTTGTTAAGTGCTCGTTCCGAGTTCCGAACAGATCCTTTGGACGATTGACTTACTTCCGCAGATCTTTTTAAACTTCTCGACAGTGGAGTTTGCAAGAAGCTAGCTGTTCTTTTCCGAGCATTTAAAAAGATCTGCATCTACCAAAAAAAATTATTAGTTCTGTAACAATGTTTAATATTCTTACTTTCTGATAGCCCTTTTAACTCAAATATCATTGATTGCTTAGGATGTTCATCTATCTGTTCTCCAAAATTGTCGGTATCAAACGGGTTTTCCAAACCAAAGGCAGTTTTATTATTTACTAGTGATAATATAACTTCAACGCTAGGATCTGATTTGGGAGCATTCTTAATTCCTCCGCCTGTAAGGAAAAGTTCCTTCTTCTCCTCAGCTGATTTCTTACTAAGCACATTTTTTTTTATTTTCATAGAATTTTTTTAAAGAATCCAGGTTTCTTTTGCATAAATTAGGAGAAACAGCGTTAAACTGGTCTGTTATTTGTTTTCAAGTCCGCACTTTCTCACCACCAAACACTTTATCGGTTTTTTTATTTTCTATAATATGTTTAAATTTCAAAACTAAAGAAAGCAAAACCTCCCTCTCGGTGTATGTAAAATTCAAGGACCGCGCTCGTATTTTTTCTGCCTTAGTTTCTTCGTTGTACTCGCATAAAAATATAAGAAATTTCTCCAAAACCACGAACAACTGTTAGAAATGCGATTCGAGGTTAGGATCATAGATTAGTAAGTAATTTCCATTCAGACAATTGTAACATTCCCTAGAAAAAAACCTAAACAGAAGCTTAAATAGTAAGGATGCCAAATGTTCTCGATTTTTAACTAAGCGCTACTTAAAACATAACGGTGCAACAAACATTAATTTAAGCCATCCTTAATAGTTAAGGAACTCATAGCAAAGTTACCCTTAATATTACAACGGTGCAAATGCGCGTAAGTGTTACATCACAATCATCAGACAGCTGCTCTGAAGATAAAATGCATCATATAAAAGTGCTGCTATTAGCCGTATCCGCTAGTTCTACCAAAAATAGAGGAAATTGTGTAAACAATTTTATAGATCAGGGCAATGGCTATACAGAAAAAAAATTCATTAAACATTTTCGTCTAAAAAGAAGCTTAGCAAATAGTTTAATCCAAAAATTTCGAAATAGCGACCAAAAGAATCGAGACTGTGAATATGTTGATGAAAAAATGTGATATTATTTTATTTGTTTAACATTGAAATTTAAAGGTGGAAGACTGCCAATGTCAACTGAACATAAAATATTGACCTTTTTATGCTTTTGTAGTCATCAAACAAGCAGATATCGAGATGTAGTAAATAGGTTTGATGTTAGCTTGTCCTCGCTGTATCACATTATAAATGAAGTTTCGAGCTATTTGTGTTCACTTCTTCTGGAAGTTTTCGTGTGGCCAAACGAAGATCTGCAAAATAAAACTCTTCCAAACTACTTACGTAATATGGGGTTTCCAGGGGTTGTTAGTTTGATTAAGGTTGTCATATACGTATCGACAAACTTATAAAAAACCCAGATAAATACTATAACCAAAAAAAGCATTTTTTAATACAATTACAGGGCATATGCATCACAAAAAGAGATTTATTGATATTTTTATACGATTTCCTGGGTTCACACATGATGCACGAGTATTTAGAATGAGTGGTGCATATAATAAACAATCAACTATACAGGAAGAAAGATATTTATTAGGTGATAGTGCTTATACGCACTTAAAGTATCTTATTACACCGTATCGTGACAATAGACATCTATCTAGAAACAAACGGGCATTCAATAAAATGCTTAGTTCTTGCCGAATTGGAATTAAGTATACTTTCGGTATGGGTTAAACAACGTTTTCGTCAACTTGTAACAATTTTATTTTTGGGTTGATAAATCCCTTCATTAAAAGTGCGAAAATAATAAAACCCTTTTATTAAATAATGTCGTAATACGTTTAACAAGTAAAATAATACATTGAAACAGCATCTTGATTTGTTAGTCTATTTGGGTTGGATGTCGGTGTATTCCACAGCCAGTCGCAGGCGCGTTTAGGTGTGACAACCTCCCCCCTTGGATCCTCCGATTGTCCGAGCGAGCATGATAATCACTCGGCCATACGTAGAAGAAGTAGCAAGATGTATGAAAGGACGATGGCCAGTAATCTGCGTATCAATTTTAATGAGTGAGCACATTTTCTGAATAGCGGTTGGTAAAGTATAAACGTTATTATCTTATTTAATTTGGAAAATTTGTTTAGCGCGACGAGAGATTACGCGACGAGAGATTAGGCGACGAGAGATTAAGCGACGAGAAACATCACTACAATCCACGATGCACTTAGAATTTTGAAAACTATAATCGACTTTAAGAAATCCACTTCATATTACGACGTGTACGGTGTACTTGAAAGATGGAAAGTTGATCTAATTTGTAGAGGATTGTTTGTTACACCGAGTAAAGATGCTACTTTGGTAGAATATAGGCAGTAAATTTCGCATGGTAAAACAAGTACCTAATCAAGGCTAGGAATGCAGTTTTGTTTGGTTCGTAGTAGTTCTAAGAAATTCTTTTGTGTTTCACTTTAGAAACACGCTATTTTGTTCCGTTGTGTAGAAGTACGAATTTGCTATTTGCTTCAACTATTGCTAAGCTGGATTTCCCAGTATCAAACTTGAAATTCACTCAATTGATTTTGTGTTACTTACGTCACTTGTTTGTTTGAAATATGCTGCTGACACATGTATCCTTGAAAGCAAATGCTTAGCACTGCGTTACTACCACTCTTGAAAACAAGAATATTTTTGTGATCATTTTCATTTTAAACTAAAATTAGTACTTTTAACTTAAAGAGAAAAATTTGTATATTAACTTTCGTAATGTAATCGACCTAAACAGATCTGAATGGGTTAGAATATCTTTGTGTAATAAGTTACACCTTGTTGTAATATCTTTGATCATGAATAAGGTTGATAAACCTTACTTTAAATTTACGAAGTAATTCAAGTAGTTATTCAATTTTGTTGCATTGCATTTTATTTAAAAAAAAAGAGAATCTTTTTAGTAAATTATGAGTCCAAGCTTAAAGTTTTTTATTTTGATCAAATGTGATCAAACCTAACCACAGGAAATTAGTATCTTTAAGAGTTGAATTTTGATGCCAACCTTATATAGAAAATATCTTTTCAATATTTCTTTAGGTATGTTTGCGGGACACAAACAGTGTTCCAATTTTCTATTAATCTAATTATTATACTTTCTTACAGGAACAGCGTCTTATTCTGTTAAGACAGGTTTTTGTCAGCGAAGGCGATCTTTTTTTCTTTGGGTCTCCACGTCCGCCCTTAGAAATATGCCATGCCATTAACGTGAATCAGTCCGGACTTGGTGGCGCCTATTTGTTTTAGTTTGAGTACGACCCACCAACAGATTTCGACTTACCCCCCCATTTCTCATAGCTCTACCCAAGGAATAGACCCCTAGTTACGTCGGAAGACTTCGTTTTGCTGACACCCAACGTCTAGAGTCAGATATACATATATAGTATTAAGAAGAAAAAACGTAACACTAGCGCCCGTGAGTGACGCTAGTTGAGCCCAGTTAAAAGAAAAGAGAAAAAACATTACAAACTGTAGCACATTAAATTAAGAAATATTCCTCTTCTAATTAATGTCATTAACGCTTGTTGTGTACTTCACAATTTAAGTTCTGAGGAAGATTTTGAATTTGTTGACTCTGTTGAAAATGACGAAAACCCCGATATTTACAATGGTCCGAAGTATATAGAAAGTGGCAAGGAACTACGAGACAACACAGCAAACATGTTCGAATATTGTACTTTTAATTTGAAAGAAAATTGTAATATATATTGTAACAATTATTTCATTAAAAGAAACACAAAAA
Source organism: Platerodrilus igneus (assembly GCA_036346225.1). Lineage (NCBI taxonomy): Eukaryota > Metazoa > Arthropoda > Insecta > Coleoptera > Lycidae > Platerodrilus > Platerodrilus igneus. The sequence continues at coordinate 160,475 of JARFIW010001250.1, forward strand.
GTATGTTTCAATAGGGAATCTTAAAATAAAAGAACTTTTACTTATTGTTAATATTTAATAATTTTTCAAGTAAGTCGCTTTTTGCTTTGAGTAATGCATTCTTTTCTTTGCTTAAAGCCATTCTTTTCTCATGCCTCACTCGTGCAGCGTCTTCTGATCTTTTAAATAGCTCTACAATATCAGCAGCTGTCTGTTTTGCCTTCACCGTAAAGTGTCGTTTCTTTCTTGCACCATTATTACAGTAATAATTAGTGGATGTAGTGAGAGTGCTTCTTCTATCTTCAATTATACTATCGTCTTTGTTTGAAGTAGCAGCCATCCTATAGTAAAGAAAATTTTAAATTAGATGCCCTAATTACCGAAGCAAGTGTAATATTATTTAAATGTTCAAATTCTTACGTAAGAGTTAGTCCTGCTCGTTTTAGTAAGTCATTCTGGGCGACAATCGAGGACACACCCACTAAAACTTCAGGATACACATTTGCTTCTTTAATAAATGTTTCATCCATCTCCCTACAATTAGTTATTTTAATTAATCCAAAAATAAAATAGGGCAAGTAAATAATTAAAGTTATCTCTAGAATTCTATTTTAGGTAGATATCAACTTACTTTTGATACGGGCACGTTTTTCTCCCTCTGCCAGTTCTGCTGTTATTTTCTAGAAACTTCTTGTAAGCTCTCTCTTACGTCAAATTTATTTTTCACTTTTAAAGGTGTGAAATCATAACCATAGTTTGTTAAAGATTCAGTTACAACACTGAAAATTGTTTTCTTAGTTTTATATCTATTTTTTTGCACTTATTTTTTTAATAAGAACTTGGTAATACTATCATCCCACTCGCAGTAACTTTTTTCTTAACCATCCTCCCGAGTCTTTACGCTCGAACGAGTCCTTATGTAAGTTACTGTTAGAAATAGATATTATTATTAAAAAACACAAAGCACAAATCACTTAACACGCATATCAGAACAGTCTGCAATAGTTTTAGCAACAGAAAAAACAAGACTGTTCTGATATGCGTGTTAAGTGATTTATGTTTTTTAATAATAATATCTATTTCTAGCGGTAACCTAACCTCAAAAAAGCCTATCGCGGAACTCGTTCGAACGTAAAGATTCGGGAGGATGGTTAAGAAAAAATTTTTTGCATCGCACTTTGCTTTAAATCCCAAACTCCTCTGTGGATACATTTGTATCTCTTCCAACAAGAATTTCGTCCAAGCCATGCAGGTTATATGGAGGATATATTGCAATTTAAAAATACTTTCTTTGCATCAAATATATAAAAAATAAATTCTTCTTCAATATAAAATGTTTCTTGTGGCTCATCTGCAAAATGTGCAAACTAATGCTTATTAACAAACGTCAGGAAATATCGTGTAGCCTGAACTGTGTATTTAAATAAATAGCCTTCATTTGTTAGAACAGGTGAACCGGAGCGCAAATATTCTCAATATGCATTTTTTATTAGAACCTCAGGAGTATCTTTATCAGAATTCATTTTTAACAAAAAAATAACCTCGAAGGAAGTAAAGAAGCAAAGCTACACTTGTCCACACCACCTCCGGAGTTAGTGTATAAAAGTTCGCGTTCGTGTACAATACTTATCTTGCAGTAGCTTTAACGAACACGGTGTGTTGTACACCCAATTTAAGAATTGTTGAAAACGAATGCCTTTTATGCGAGTGGTGTACACTAGAACTTTAGTGCAGGGTTTACGAAAACAGCTAATAGGGAGTTTGCGGTAGCACGTTTTTATACGGTATGAGGAAATCTGCTTATTTTACCGTATGTCCATACCGTATAATCTAGTATTGGAACACTATTTTAAAAAATAACGGTGCCAATCCGGTGGTAGTTTTATTTGACAGTTTAAACTTGATTTAGGCTCTTTACGCTGCCGTACTTTTATAACCTAACTGTTTGTAATAAATAAAAGTTAAAATATTTTTAAATCAGGCCACCCATATATAAATCAATTCAAATATTTTGCCCACAAGCAAATAAAGCGTATGAGGTACAACTTAGCGTTGAGGACATCCAAAAATTTCGTACTGGTTAGAAATAATACAAGCATTTGTGAAAAATAAATTAAATCATACGTTGTAGTCCAGCATTTGCACAGGCAGTACTGCAACACGCCAAATCGTATGCAGTAGCTTATGCTAAGACTGAAGCTTATGTGAAAATGGATGCATCCTCTGATAGCAGTAACACGCAAAATGAGGTGCCCACGGTTAATGCTAATAAAATAGCTACAATATAAAACTCTCCCACTGGTTGAAGATAGAGTTTTTGTTTTTTTTTTAAATCAACAAAGGCAAACTGCTGAATGATTTTTCCAAAACTTCACTTTACACACTGCCGAACTTTTGCCATTTCCTTATTAAACTTTGCTTGCTGTGGCTGTAAGACAGTGTTAGAGTTGTGTTTTTCCGCTTCTAAAGCACAAAATACAAGGTAGTGCTCCAAATCTTTAACACTACTGAGCAGATGCAACATTTCCGCATTATTATCCATAATAATAATAATTTAATAAATAGAGAAAAATGAGGTTAGAATTTAGGTTTAGTGTAATATACCGCAATCAACTTTTTGGACTTGACTCTATACGGTATTAAAGTGATATATACCGTATAAAAACGTGCTACCGCAAGCTCCGGAATGACTATGTTCACACGGTCGAATGTACAGTAGCTATATCTGCGAGAGTGTTAACTATCACTACCATTTACACGATAGTATTAGGGGTATTTCAGTATAAGAAAATCTCAACATTATTTGACAGATTGCACAGAAATGTAATATCAGTGACGTAGTGGAGTTATTACTGTGATAGGAGGATGCGCTTTATAAATACTCTCACATACAAAGGTGGGCTTTTTTTATTATTTTCAGATCAAAGCAAAGTAATTGACAGAATTTAGTGATATGTTAAAAATTTATTTTATGCAGATAGTAGAAATGAACGTTTATGTTTATTGTTAATCACAAAACTCGATGTCACCGATGCCTGAAAACTGCTATACCTGATTATATATAATGGATCCTTTTAAACCAATTTTTGTTTTGTGCGTATAAAGACGTTGGGTTTTTCTTAAAGTGAAATAACGCGACTATATTTCGCCTCGACAAAGTTTGATTACTGATTTCTGAATGAAGTTAACTCTTAAGGCGGCTACACAATCAAACATAAAACATCTGTACCTATATATGACAATGCAGAATACATTTACCAGAATTTAAACTGAAACCGGAACGATAACCATAACTGGAATGTTCTCCAAGATTTAACTTTCCAGTTCCCGCTACGGTTGGCGCAGTCGCGGTAGAGAAAAGACTGTGCTTCTCTTGCTTAATTCTGTTGTATTCTAACCTATGATTGTATTTTGTTGTATTAATATTTACTTGATATTTTAAATTTATTTCTTAATTTTAAAAATGATCGAACCCACCATCTGTAAACCAATTATAAATGGAAATTTAATCTAGGTTTTGCACAGTCGTTACCGTTTATTTCCTATCAATAGGTAGCTCCAATACATTAAAATAATACCAAATAAAAGTAACAAATCATCATTAATTAACGATTCGCTTGGATGCAAAGACATTTTAAAACTAAAAAAACATCTAAATCTACTAAACAATGTAATAATGCAGCAATTGCCAATCTAAATAATAACTACCTATTTGCCCTTACCAATAATTTCGATTTTAGGTTATATTAATAAATAACTAACTAGAAGTATTGTTGTGTAACTGAACACGATTTCAATTTCAATTTGCGTTTTGGTTTTGGTTTTCGTTCTAGTTACAGTTTAATTGTGCAGCTGCCTTTAGTCAACTGCCAACCAAAATTTTAAAAATACTCTAAACAAATGTAGCTATTTTCAGAGTTATTATTTTTTGTTCGGTTTTTGTAAATTAGTAAGAACAAGAAAAGATCCTTTTTTGTAAAAAAAAGAAACGTGTTTCTTCAACAGCCCAAGAAATTTGCGTTTGTGTTAGTGACATGATTTAAATTGTAAACAGCTACACGAGAAAACAGTTACAAAAAAATGGTAGATTAAGTTACTTAAGTCATTTGGAGGGTGTTAGTTAAAATTAGTGGTATTGGCGCTCATGTTATTTGTAACCAAAGGGCGTATAAGAGTAGTAGAGTTAGTAATTTCGGCTTAATAAGTTTGGTAGTTTGGACAGTTTACACAGCACTTAATGTCGGGATTTACTAATTCCGGATTTATGACTACGGTAGTTAGTGCCTGGATAAAGCTAAACAATTACTAGCTATAATTTGAAATGATCGTTTAGGTATTGCATAAAGTTATAATTTCATCTTATTAACGAATATCGTAGTATCAATAATTAACTTTGCTTTTGCAATTAACTTTATATATTGTACACTAATAACCTACAAACTTTATCACTAAATCGACCACCAATTACAAAATTCAGAAAACTAACATTTATTTAAAATTTAATCTCTCAACTAAGATTTTGAAGCAACTTATATTCTCATATTTTGCATCTACAGAAAAGATTTTAATATGTCCCACTTTACGATATATTATTTAAAGTTTTCTACCAGCACACTAATACAAGTTGGATATAAAATAAATTATTATATTCCAAGAGAAGTATATACATTTTACCTCGCAAAACCGACCAAATTCAATTAGGTAAATATAATGTAAAATGTATTTTATATGTATATTAATTTGTGTTAACGTCCGAGCATAAGTTAAATATATCAAATTATGTTTAAGTAGTATCAAACCGGTTAATATTTGCTCTTTAGATGTTTTGGCTGTTCGTATTAATAGGATGCACCTTGAATGGGAGCAAGTGTACTACTTATTCATCCTGAAAGTTTTTAACGGTAACACAACACTCAATATAACTTTATTTCCAATACATCTTTTACAATACTATATTAGTTGTCTATGACAATACTGAACGTTTTCTCTGCTATAAGTTAATTCAATAAATAGAGGTTGCGGAAGCATACCTTTTCACTTATAATACTTTCGATATGTTGAATATTATAAAGATAAACTATAACGTTATCGTAAACTTGATTTTTAACGTATACTTTAAAATAAAAACAACCAATCACAAAATTTGACTCCAAACATCTCCAACATGGAACTAAAAATGACAAATGCAATCGCCATACTTATGATATTAAGGGCCACTTGCACCGTATTTACTTTAAAAGACGTTTAACTAATCTAGGTATTATTTTACCCTACGATTAAGGTGTGGTTGATTTGTAAAGTATAGTAGAATTTATTTAAGAAGAGCCTGTACGTCATCACACGGCTAAAGCGGTGTCAGATTAGTCCATTGTTTATAAATAGGCGTGTTCGTTCAGCATATCAGCGTCGTAGATAATTTGTTGTTAAATGTCTATTGATATTTGTGACTTTGATATTCTATATTTATTTCTTAAGCTTTCATAGTTTTCTTTCTATTTCTTTGTGTTTTATGCCTGGCTTATTTGCGTATTCGCCATGTAAATTTAAACCACCAACAAAATAAAACTTGATTTTACAATATTTACTCTATGGAGTTTGATAAAAATTATTAAATCTTCTACACCACTGACTTTCAAGGTTTGCGCATATGTCAAATGACGTACAGGCTCTTCTTAAATAAATTCTACTCTACTAGATTTTTCTCCTGTTAACTAAACGAAGTTTAAGACACCAGCAACATTTGACAACATTGTAAAAGTGACCTGGTTGCTAGGCAACTGCATTTAATTATCAAATACGATTTTGAGGTTCGGTTAGATTCTTATATATTAGTTTATTTATATACGAAGCAATTGAAGTGGAGGAAGACGTTATTAAAAATTGAACCAGAACTTCAAATTCTACAAACGATGAAAAAATGTATATTATCTCTACTTGCGCCAAGTACAAAGACATCTGGGGGGAAATTTTTGACCCTTCGTAAATTGAAAACGTATGCATAACTTTACGAATTCTGAATTTCCCGATTTTTGAAACGCTGAATAGTTTCGTGTGCGTATGTTGCATGTATATTTGGACGTTTTTGTGCGAGCAGAAAAATCATTGTGATTTATTACATTTTGTTAAGAAGTAGTGTTTTGATTTTATTGTTGAAGAGTTTTTCTTTGCCATAACTAATAACGTTCTTGGCCATAACCTATTTTCTTGTGGTTAATTATTAGTCATATGATTTATTGTGATGGATGAGCTTATGCAAGTACTAACAATTCGTAACCTCGAAAATGCGGAACTGCGCAACAGACCTAACAATATGAGCAACTCCAAAGATCCTTTTATTTTGTTAAATGATGTACAATTTTTAAAGATGTTTAGGCTTTCAAAGGATTTGTGCATATATTTAATAAAATGCTTAATGCCCTACATGAGACCTCATAAGCGAGAAAGTGATTTAAGCATTCAAACCAGGGTATTATAGTCAGTTCCTTTGACCATTATATTCTTATTGCCTTTATAAAAATTATAGGTTTTGACAGCGCTTAAGTTTTTTGGAAGCGGTAGTTATCAACCGTACATTGCCGCTAATAAATTTATTGACCTATGTCAACTGTCCGTTAGTGTATCCGTCAAAAAAGTTATAGAGACGCTAAATGGTCTACAAATATTTAATAAGTGGGTTTGCTTTCCAAATTCTACCGAAAAGTTAAATAAGATCAAAACACAGTAAGGAAATTTTCATCAACTGGTAACACACATCCAATATAAATTTTATTGACAGATTTTACAAGCAACATCAATTTCCAGGAGTTGTAGGATGCATAGATTGCACCCATGTAGCAATCGTTCCTCCCAATACAAATGATCCTGAATATCCAGAGCACATCTATGTAAACCGAAAGAATTACCATTCCATCAATGTTCAATTAGTAAAAAAACTTTATAACTTGCTTGAATATTTATTTTAAGAATAATATTGCAGATATGCTACGCCGACTTAAAAATTATAAATGTAAATGCCAAATTTCCTGGTACTAGCAATGATGCTTACATCTGCAATCACTCCAAAGTACAAACAATATTGAGAAACTTGTATGCTGCAGGTCATAATGATTATTTCCTCTTAGGTAATGATCCACAAAATATGCAAGATATTCCTTGCGGTTAAGCTTGAAAAATAAGCTCCAAATTATTCTGAAATATGTTTATATTCTAATTCTTTATAGGTGATTCCAGTTCCCTTTGCGTACTTAGCTATTAACACCTTTTTAAGAATTTAATGAAAATACACCTGAAAGTAGGTACAATGATATGCACAAGAGAACTCGAGTTAAAATTGAATGCTGCAATGGCATTTTAAAATCTCGATTTTGCTGCTTACTCAAGCACCGAGCACTGCATTATAAGCCTACAACTGCAAGTAAAATTATAAATGCTTGTGTTGTACTTCACAATATGTGTACGGAATATAATGTTCCAGAGATTAACGATGAGGAAATTGACGATATAGATTTTGGAATGATTAATGATGACTATGAAAACGAAGATCGTGCAACAAGAACAGTAAATCCTGAGTTATTTGAAGGTAAACAAGCGCGAAATAAAATTGTACGCTTATTGAATAGGTAATTAAATTTAAAATATGTAAATTAATCATATATTGATATGGGAAATATTGATGTGTATATATTTTTTATTATGAAATTAAAATATTTTATTACAATTATCTTTTATTTCTATTCATACATATGCATAAATATTAGGTTACAAATAATAATAATGTTATTTACTTAAGATTATCTAAACTTTAAACTCTGAAATATCATAGTTATAGAAACGTGCACTGTTAATTACAAAAGTAGAACTGATTTTCACATCAAATAATTACACTTAATTTATTATGACCTATTAAAATTTGTTTCTACGGCCACCAGTGACTTTGCAATCGATTGAAGTGCCTCAACTTTCTGCCTTTTTAAACTATGGCTTCTTTCATTATAATTATTTTTTGTTCACAATAGTATTGGCGAAGAACGAGTTTTTCTTTTAAGTTACTTTGAAACGTTGAAGCTGACATTGCAGAATTAATGTAGTTGTCCAATTTCTTGGGCACTTTCTTATTAGTTACAGGTTTTTCACCCATAGTCTTGTTGCAGCTGCCACTTGGTCTTTCTAAATTTGTAGCTTTAAATTCGTTGTTGATCAACGTCGTATTGTCCTTCTCGAAGATGGAATGATCGAGTTCTATATCACCATTATTATCGAGATAAATAATTTCTGCATCTTGTAATACTTCACTCTTCAATTCAAGCTCCACACAAGATTCTTTAACGGTGTGTCCTTCAACAGACACATTTGAAATTAACTCAAGCATATTTTCTTCTACATTTGTATATGAATCTCCTGCACAGGTACCACCGCCCGTGCCCATTGCTGCAGCTTTAGTTTTTCCCCCTTTTGGTTCGTACGGCTTCGGAGATCCTGCCAAGTCTGAAAATATAATCCTAGTGCATTTAATTCAATTTAAATTACAAACCAACTTTTCTTCATTCCTTCCAGTTTTTTTTTTTAGATCCTGGTAAAGAGTTTAAAATATCTGCTATTTCTTGCCAATCCTTTGCGGCATCCTTTGTTGTATATGTAGATGTTTGTTTTCCATTAATTAGTTCTGGCTTCTTTTTCACGTATTCAAGTAACAAAAGTTTCTGCTTTTCGGTAGCATTTGAATTACGTTTCAGATTTTCTCCCATATTAGTAATAAAATTTAATTAATGAAGCGGCTAGTTCTCGAAAAATAAAATGCAAATTCATTAACCTCTAATAATATAGACGACGCTAAAAAGCACGCATTCCATGACCCTGAAAGTGACATGCATAACGTTGACACTTGACAATTAAATTTTAAACAAAAACAAATAGGTACTATCATAACCTTACTCTACTTCCCAATGTTGTGTTGTATTGACTTGTTTTTATTAAAATTTAACTCTAGAAGAATTTAGCAGAAAATATATTATGTAGTGGTTGTTAGCAGCATTTATTTTTTTTTTTGAGGTTTTGTTGAAAGTCCTAGAATTTGAATGCATATATTTTAAATTCCAAATTATAATAAGTCCTAGTAGGTAGATTGTTAAAACCACATGGTCGATTCTATTCATGATGTGATGATAGAGCAGCCAAGAATATAAATGCTTTGGAACTGTTAAAATATGATGCTAGTTTGATTTATCCCCTAACCAAATTCTATTGTCTATAAAAGGCCTGTAATATATTTTACTCAAATAATGGAGAGCAGAAATTGCAGAATTAAAATGTATTTCAAAATAAAAATAGTTACTCATAAAATATTTATATGAAAATTGCAAAACAATTATAATATACAAGAAACTCATTTGTAGCCCTCTGCATAGCATTAACACTTTATAGCTTAACTGGTTAATGGTGAAAATAGATCATTGTTGCTATTAAGTATTGTCTTTGGCATACATAATTTAATAATCTATTGATACGAAAGCATTTAAATGGTTTTCCTTGTATTTATTATACATACCTATGCGTCCTCCATATATATTGTAAATCTTTTAAGTTTGAACAGACTGTTATACTTAGTTGTAGCTTCCTCTAGATTACACAGATATTTATTTCATATATATTGGTACTAGCTGATGTTGGTTGAGGAAAGATTGAATTAGATTTTCATGCTCATTTATTACCTTACATCAATTTAACTATATAATGCTTAGTAAATGAAATTAAAATTGCGTTAGAAAATATACCTTTAACTGTAGGTATATATGTCACTACAGTTACATACTTTTACTTGGGGATAATAGTATATTATTTTATTCGGAGAAGTGTAACTTTCATGGAGCACCTCTGTTTAACTACCGAACAATGGTGAGGTGGGTAAAAAAGACAAGCTATGGAAAGCCACTTCTCCTCCACATAAAATATACTATTTTTTTTCAAACTTCTACAAAATATACAAAAATTTCTAATCTTAATATATTTTTACGTAATTTTCCATGTTTGATCAATATCAAATGTCGCTTCTAAAATTAATTATATTTTTGACACTACTCCGTGATTGTTGAATAAGAAAGCAATCCCAAAATGCAAAGTGCTGATATCGAATCTGTGGCTTTAATTATCAAAGACTACTCGTAAAAATTGCACATATACTGCATTACTTCGAATTTAAGACCCACTTTTTTTCACTGTTCAACGTCTAAAATAATGGATGCGTTTTAAATTCGACGCACTTTCTTCATTGACCACGCGTATTACCATAAAACGTCCTATTATACGAGCTAAAATGTTCTATACGTACAATAGTAGTAGTCTTATTGTATTTGCTACATTATGCTATCGACATACTACACTATCCTTCTATTCATATATGAGTTATCTTTCATGGAATTGTATAATGGTGTTTATAAAAGTGATGACTAAACACTTGTAAACCTGTTTCCATTTCCTGTCACAGTCGTCGCTTGTGATCGTCAGACAGTGTTGCTGTCCCAAACATTGCAGTTGTTGTTTTGTTAATACTGTATCTTTTTTTTATTATGGAAAAGCGTTTTATATACGACGCGGAATTTAAACGTAAAGTTATTTTGTGTGTTGAAAATATAAGGAATCGTGCCGCCGGTAAACAGTTCTCGATTAATGAAGTGAATGTTCGTCGTTGGCGTAAAATGACAAATAAGTTATTCACATGTAAATGTACAAAAAAATCATTTTTGGGGCCAAAACACAAAAGATATCCGGAAATCGATGCTGCAGTTATAACTTATTTTAAAGAATTTCGCACAAAAGGTCTTCTAGTAATGCGTGAATCATTAATGTTAAAAGCCAGAGAAATTGCTACCGATAAAGCTCTTCAATTTAAAGCTAGTCGTGAATGATGTGAAAAATTCATTTAAAGACAATGTCTGTCATTACGTCGTAGAACCACAATTTGCCAGAAACTACCATCTGATTATGAGGATAAATTGGTTCAATATCAACGTCATGTAATACAACTGAGGTTAAAAAACGATACCATCTTAGTCAAATCGGTGATGTTGAAGAAACAGCTGTTTTCTTTGACATTTCAAGAAATTACACGGTCAGTGAGAAGGGACAAAAACAAGTAACAGTGAAAACAACCCGCTACGAAAAATTAAGTGTAACTGTTATGCTGAATGCTACTGCGGATGACAATAAGTTACTGCCGTACGTAATCCTGAACAGAAAAACTGTTCCAAAAGAAACCTTCTCTGATGGGGTTATGTTCGAGCCCAACAAAATGCCTGGATGACAAGTGAACTTATGCAAGATTGGTTAGGGTGCATATGGGAGCGTAGACCGAGTGGACTCCTCAAACGAGATAGCATGTTAGTTAGTGATGGATGCGTTTCGTGGTCATTTATCTGAGAACATTAAAACCAGATTGGCAAATGGAAAATGCGATTTAGTAGTCATTCCTGGAGGTATGAGAAGTCAATTACAGTCACTTGATGTGAGTGTTAATAAAGCCTTTAAAGATCGTATTCGTGCGCAATTCAATCACTGGGTGACTGAAAATGATCATCCCCTCATACCAACTGGCAAAATTAAACGAGCCTCAGCAGATACGATTGTAGGATGGATTTCAAATGCTTGGGACGATTTGCCGCCGAGTATAATCATCAAATCCTTTTTGAAGTGCTGTATATCGAATGCATTGGATGGCTCTGAAGATGATCATGTATGGAATCATGGTGATGAAGACACACAAACGATTCTACTTCAACGTCCAACAATGACGACGATTCAACAACCGACGATAGCAATTAAAAGCATAAAAATTACTCTTTTTTACTGTTTTTATTGCAAATGAAATTGCGTGAAGTAAGCCTATGTACTTATTAGTTTATAATATGTTATTTCGTATTATGTTAAAGAAATATACGGGTATTGACTATTAGTATCTTAACTATTTTTATTTCTTCTAAAACTTCCTTTCCTAAACTAACCTAGTAAATGTAATGCGTCTTAAATTCGATATTTTTTTTTTCTCCAAAAAACGTTCTGAAAACAAGGTTGTGTCTTAAATTCGAAGTAATACTGTAATATTAAATTGTAAAGTAAAAAAACGTTTGATTGTTATTTATCATTATTAATATTATAATATTGGTGTTCTATGTAACTTATTTTAGGTTGTCATAACAACACTTTTACCTCCGGCAACTAGAAAAGAAAAAGTAAAACTCGCCAGTGAAAAAGTAACATTTCGCACAAACCAACTCAGTTAAATAATGACCTAATATTTTAACGTTTAAAGAAAAAATAATTTCATATAATATGTCGCACATCTAAATACCAACCCAGCTGTAGCAAAATCAAGAACATCATATTCATATTGCAGTCTATACTAGCTGCACGTGCCACTAAAAGATGTTAAATAGAATGAAAAGTTTAAAACTACATTTTATTACATTAATAGATACAAAAATTTACTCATATAATTATGTTAAGGCACAAACTTAAATAAATAATAGATATCTATAATTATAGATAAGCATGTACTGGCTGTAGAATTGGTTCGTGCACTACAGGGGTTTCCATGTTCAAATATTGGCTCACTAAGTTATTTTAGAGAAAAAGTGTAAACATGTTTCTTGTAGTGAAAAAAATACTGTATAAAACCATATCATTACTTATTTTCTTATTCTTCATACAGGGGTTAAAATTAAGGAAGTTAAAACTACTATTTTAACAAAAATAGATTTAGACGTATTTTAAGTAGTTTTGTGTCATAGACCACATAAGCTATGCGTTTAGACAATGTTTACCGATGCCGAAAATGTATTTCTCTTTCTCAAAATTTTAAAAGCAAGGCAATACCAAACTGCTATCTTAACAAAACTCAACGTTGATGATTTGAAAACTATTGAAACAAATTCGCCGTTATTTAGACATGTTAAATCTCATTTTCCTCACATAATGAAAATTTCTAAAACAATGAGAGTAATAATCTACAATATAACAAGAATTAAATGTTATTCAACAAATTAACACAAAAGCAATTATTATAATAAATGTTCAAATAAAGTCTTCATTTACTGTTAAACAATAACCCAGTCTATCATAAAATTCTCGCATGACATTTGCCAACTGATGTGATGTGATTCTTGTACAGTGATCTTGAATACAGTTAATACTCCCTGTATGTTTGTTGTGGTTTTTAAAATTTTTTTTTAATTCCCAAAGAAGATTAAGAAGAATATTGAATACAGTTTCCAATTGTTCAAAAAAAACTGCTACCACTGTAAATCTTTGATTTCAAATTTCCCCACAGAAAGAAATCATTAGGAGAAAGGCCAAGGCTCCGAGCAGGCCAACCAACTGCCAATAACTTTGCCATTAAAGCTTTGATTTAAATATTTGTGGACGTTACGACTATGTGCAGGACAACCATCCATCTGAACCAAAATTTCTTCATATGACACAACTTCATTTATAGCTGGTGTTATTTCTTCGGATAATAGTTCTAAAAAACGTTTAGACGTTAAATTTCCGCCAAGGAAAAACGGTCCAATACTATGATGCCCCAAGATACTGGCCCAAACATGTAATTTTTGGGGATATTGGGTTCTCATTTCTAAATAATTATGTGGATTCTGTGTAGTCCAAATCCTACAATTTTGCGTGTTTGGCTCATTATGAAGCATGAACGTGCACTCATCTGTAAAACATATTTCTTAAAAACTTCTATTTTCGTTAATGGTGTAGCAAAACTCAGCCCTCTTCTCCATATCATTTGGATGCAATTCTTGATGATACTGATATTTGTAGAATCGGTACTTGTGCTTTTTCAAAATTTTGTGTGCTGTAGTGTAGTGTATCTCAACATTTTCAGCTAGTTGGCACACACTTACATTAGGATTTTTAGTTCCTGAAAGCAATACGTCGACAACGTTTGCATTATCTTGATGTCTTACATTCTGTTGGACGTTTTAACTACATTTACACTTATTATTTAAATTACCAGTAGCTTCGAAGTTGCAGATCATTCTTCCAACAGTAGTGTAACTTGGAATTGGTCGACCCAGATATTCAACAGCAAATATATCACTTACTGCTTCCCATCTGCATTCCATTCCTGCACTTTCAAAGATACCGCAACCCTTTCATTCTGATGTCTTTTGTTATCAATATTATGTTTCGTGGCCAAGTAATTTACATCTTTCCTAGACAGCAAATTTACTCTTTCTAATTTGTTCGTTGATATCAATCTTCATCCTCTAATATTCGATTGACTGTAACGCCCATTTTTAACTTTTCCACTATTGAATTCTTTTCTTCGGTACTCAAGTGTTTGTTACGGATTTCATCTTCATGACCAACGTGAGTCTGCCAAAATTTCATTGAGACATTGCCTGCAAAAAATTATTAGTACTTCCTGTAAGATTGTTGTGGTTGTTATGTATCCTTCTATCTCTTCTTTGGACACTTGCTCCTTCATTGATAAAGTTTTTATCTTGCATACAATCATCCAAGTAAAATATAAAACTTTGATTATTAATTCAACTGTGTGGTTTTATTGCCACAGAAGAGATAGAACAGAAAATTATATGTATTTTAAATTTTACTAAAAGTGCTGTAGTGTTATTCGCTTGATGTTTGTAATTATTACACTAGCATTGGTAAAACGAAGTGAACTTTCACCATAAATAAATTAACGATACAGAACTTACCACTGTTAAACGAATAAACGTTTAATCGAGAAGGACAAACACCACGAATTTTTATTGAACCTTCAGACTTTTCGGTTCTTTTGGTCTGTTTTTTTGCATAACCTAAAAACATATTTGTATTTGCTTTTTAAATAAATTTTTAATTACCGATTGCATCACTCCGATTACAAATATAGTTAGTTTCGACATGATCATCTTTCTTATTCTTTCTTCGTATTGCATAATTGGTAGTTACCTTCTCTTCTTTTATCCAAACATCAAATTCATCCATGCTGTTAAATTTTAAACTCACTAACTCTGTAATAATTCCATGTTCCTCAAATAAATGCTTTTCTAAAATACCATATGATCCTAGTCGTGCATCCTCAATACATACTGGACATAAAATATGATTCACTTTAGATTTAAATTCTCCAAAAGCTGCACCATGGACTGTCTTCGCATGCTTATTCCTGTTACCGACAGAAGAAAATGATTTCTTACAAAATTCACAAACATTATTCCCTAATGTATTAGTTAAACTATAGTTACTATTATTACTAACACTACTGTTATACATTGCAAGGTTAAAAATTGATCGGATATTTTCCTAACTTATTTTAATATATAATTATAATCAACACCAGTAGGTAGGCATAAAGTTTAAAAAATTGAACTAACTCCAAAGAGTAACTATATTAACATAGAAACTAAAAATGAAATTATATAAATAAAAATTATTATAAAATTTAAACTGCCCTAATGGTATAAAGATAAATTGAGGTTAGAGTTAAATTAACCGATTCCCGCTTTTTCTTAGGATTTCCTTTTCAAATACTAGGGTACTTAGATTAGTATGCAGCTGATGATATTGGTACCACTGATGGAATGCGTGCTTTTTAGCGTCGCAATATACGTTCAATGTTGACAGCTATTCAGTTAGTTTAGTTCTTTCAAACCGGGAGGTTTTATCTACTACGGTGTTGTCACATCTTGTATTTGCTTATGTACGAATAGTGAATACTACCATTGCGAAGATGATCAAAAATTGGTATAAGTACAAATACACGCTTTTGATGGTGCGTAACTTTTCGAATACGCATTTAAACGATGAAATTCAAAAATTGCCCACCTGGAAAATAAAAATCCGATTAGGTTACCTCAAGAGAAAAAGTTGCAGGACGACATTTACAGAGAAGCTGAATATTTAAAACGTTTTTTTAAAAATAAAAAAATTAAATACGGAAAATCGCGGCTGCTGAACAAGATTATATCAATTTATCAATAGCAATTATTAAAGTAAGATAAACAAAAAGTAAGGTTTTAAATATGACACTAGACTTTAAACTAGGTTTACGTTATTAAACCCCCAAAATTGACAGTTTAATTTAATCTCGGATTAGATGGATTTAATTTCAGTTTACAAAATGGTGCAAAGCAATTTTTGACTTTTAATCGGAGTTTAGCATTCAACGTTGTTTAAGATGTGCGGGATAAACAGACATAATTCTGTTAAAGTGGTTTTACATTATGCAGTTTTAAAGCAATGCAATACAAATGCAAGATACTGCGCATGCATACAGGCAAGTTATCAGTCAGCTGTTGCAACTTTAAAGAAATAGAGCATGTTTTATTTTCTGACAGTTTCTTCGTAATTCTGGTAACTTTTTTTAGTAATCAATGAGATACCAAATTAGAAATAGAGTTATAATGAGCTTAACATAACCTATATCTTATTATCTGATTATTAAACAATATAAATAACCAAAATGCAACAATGTGAAAAAACAAACTGCTAGACGTAATTACAATTCATCTTATGATGATTTTACACATATTGAACAATTATTATATAAATAGTTTATGATGCTAATGAATGTTATTAGTACAATTTCTGTTATATTTATTTGAGTAATAACTTTAAATTTTCTTTTGATCAAATAGAAAGTTGGATAGTACATAGCTTATACAAAGAGCAAACAGCGGTAATAGAATTAGAGCAGGAACGCAGAAAAGTAAATATTAGAAAAGAAGTGAGACAGGGATATACCCTAGCTCCGTTAATTTTTAACTTGTTAGTCGAAGAGGCAATAAATACTGTCAAATAGGCACAAAAGATTGATATGTTAGATTTCTAGATGATATAGCGGTATTAGCATCTAGCAAAGAAGAGTTAGAAACTGTTCTTAATAAAAATGGAAACAGTTCTAACAGAGAGATACGGTATGAAAATTAACAAAAATAAAACTAAAGTACTAATGTGTAAAGAAGAGGAAAATAAGTTAAAAACTAGAATACAAATAGGCAACAAAAGGTTAAGCAATTCTACTACCTACGACGCCAAATGATGTAAGTTGGGAAAAGTGCAAAAAATATAAAACAAAGACTGAGCACAAAGCCGTGCTACATTTAACAAAAAAAAGCAACTGCTGTGTTCAACAACAAGCATAGAAATAAGTAAAAGATTGTTGAAAGCATATTTGTGGAGAACGGCACTGTACTGATGTGAAACTTGGACGGTAAGAGAAGTGTACAAATTGTAGTGGGCTACTACTACCGCGTTCCACTAATTTAAAATAAGTACTAACAAGAGTCTTTATTACTCACTGTTCACAAGTCTAATTAACGGTATATGCCTTATTTATAGATGTTTTCAGTCCAATTAACAATGAGCACTATCACACTAATGAATTTACAAGCACTAATATCTTCTTAAACTAACTTCTTAATCATAGGTACATTAACAACACTAACACAATTATTTATTACACTTTTGTCTATTTATGTATTTTACAAGCTGCATGTACATTAGACACGTGCACATAACATTTATGTTTACTGTTGAACTTCCAAAAGCTCAACTATTTCACTTTACACGATATAATTTGTGTTTGACATTTTGATATAGACTAACTTTGTACTTCATCATCGGTCTTATTTATACCGTGAATTTAAAAGGATGACTCATCCTCCAGTAATTGCCAGAAGGTTCTCGGTCCATGGAGAATATACAGTGCTTGCGGCGGCGTTTGTGTGTTTGACGGGTTGCCTAATAGTAGCTCGCAACAATATGCATGCGGTGCTACAGACGTATGATAAAGATATCATGAACAAAGTTAAGAACAAAGAGGTTCTAGAAATGGTAAAAGCAGAAAAAAATATGTGGAAAACAGTAAAAAATAGGAGAGATGAATAATAGGTCACATACTAAAGCATGAGGGAATAGAGTGAAATATATTAGAAGCAGAAATAAAAAAAAAAGTAAGCCTAAGTTAGATTATTGCACACGGATAGTCAAAGATATAGGCTGTGGGAATTTCAGAGAAATGTATAGGTTAGCTCAAAATTGAAATTAATGGAGGTACATGAAACAAGAAAGAAATTGTTGAAAGCATATGTCTGGAGCTCAGCTCTGAATGACTATAAAATAGGGACAGTAGGAGAAGCGGACAAGAAAAAGATAGAAACCTTTTGGAATATGGTGCTTCAGATTTATAATGTTGATAGCATGGACAAACAAAGTTCATAACAAAGAGGTTTTAGAAATAGTAAGGGAAGAAAGATATTTGTGAAAAACAAAAAAAAAAAAAAAATAAAACAACATGACACGTTCTAAGGCATTTAGGGAGTAGTGCAGGACATATTATAAGCAAAGATAAGAAAAAAAAGAGGTAAAGGTAGAACTAGATCAGACTATTGCACGCAGATAGTGAAATAAGTAGGCTGTGAGAATTTCAGGAAAACGTGTAAGTAAGCTCAGAATAGGGTACAACGGGGATACCGTCTAACCAGTTCCAGAACTGAAAACATAATAATAATGATTCGAAGAAATGTTATTTTTATTCGTCAGTAACACTGCTCATCAAACTCAGATTGCATACAAATTGAACAATTGTAGAAAGGTAATAGCATGCAATTGACATGTAATGCAATGTCTTGCATTGTATCAAAATTGTATAATGTAAAGGCACCTCTATACAACATCACTTTTTACAACATTGAATATTTAACTGCAACATAACGGTAACATAACACAGATAGCCCAAACAAGTTTTTTCGTAAAAAATATACTATTTTAT
The DNA here is from genome assembly GCA_036346225.1 of Platerodrilus igneus. NCBI lineage: Eukaryota > Metazoa > Arthropoda > Insecta > Coleoptera > Lycidae > Platerodrilus > Platerodrilus igneus. Next base: position 179,229 of record JARFIW010001250.1, read on the forward strand.
ATGGTATAAAATTTCGGTAACAAGAAAAAGACACCTGTTGCAAAAACTCACTAATGATTAAGAAACGTTAGATTTTCACTATTAATTTTATAGATTTGGCAATGAGAAATTGTTAGCCTTTACCCTACAAATCTTTTAGTTTTTATATTAAGAAATTTTTCAGTAAATGGCGTACATTTGGAACATTGTCAAAAATCACCAGTGACTGTAAAATATATTCCTAGTTTTGTGTTTCTTAATTGCATGTATGGGTCAATACATCAAGTACCGCGCCATTTTATAACAATACAACTCATTAGTTAAATGCAATGCACTGAAGATTATAGAGTTTGCGTTTTCATACTCTTTTCTTTATAATATTTTCGTCATGCTTAAAATTTTAAAAATAAACCAATGTTAACGTATTTTTGGTTTTTAACGATAAATTATAAAATGACGACAACCAATCACAAAATGAGACGCTAAATTTTACAATATAAAAATGGAAATAAAAGAATATCATTCAACATATTTGTAGTTATTATTCTGTAATAGAACCTCATTTTTTACGTTGAATTTTTAGTGTTCAAACATAATGACGGCGTAACTGAACTACCGCAGACACCGTTTCTTTCGTTAACACTTATACTATTTTATACGGTAGAAATTTACTGGTAAAATAATAAAAAACACATTTTGCAGAAACTCACTATTAATAGTTAAAATAGTAGGGGTAACCAAAATCGTTTTTAACTTGTAATAGTAAATTTGATCACAGCTGTTTTTATTTTAGTTCATGTGAAGTACTTATCCTCTTCCCTTTAAAGTCGAAGGTGATGTATGACAGTGACAATTAACATATGAAATAGTTTTATTTGTATGATTTTCCTTGAATGATTAAGTAGGTGTAAATACACTTTTTTGTAACTTCTATTTTATATACATTTAGTGTTGTTATGTAAAACTTGTGTACAATTTTTTGGTTCGGCTTTGGAATATCGTATTAAGCTATGTATATCTCTTTATTGGCGAAGCACTTTTTTAGTTTGGTTTGCACGTAAATATGTATTTTGATCGATATTAGGGTGACGGATTTTATAGGGCAACTGATTTTGCTGGTTAATACTGTAACAATGGGTGAAAATATGTATGCTATAATAAATAAAAGAGCAAACGTTGCGGGCAATGATGATAAGGTATTGTTTAGTTACCTTAATTCTAGTCTTTTAATAATTGTTTAGGATTATTATTTCAATGGTTTATCAAGCGATATTGATCCTGATGTATATAATGATCTTCGTAGAATATTTCTATCAGATACATTACTTGCAGAGTCAATGACTATGGAAGAACGGTTACGTCGACATTACCTATTATTTTCAGTATTTTCTAAATATTCACTAGATGATGTCTCACCTTTGGATAATAATGATCCTCGAACTGCGCCAGGTGGTCTTTATTTGGATCTTTGTGGTTATATATACGAAGTTCCTGACTTTGAACAAAATGTACAGTGTCCTATTTGTATGGAGTCATATGGACTTCAAAAATATGTACGTCAGCTCGCATGTGGTCATAAGTTTCATCTTAAATGTGGATATGAGTGGATTTTAAGGAAAATGATTTGCCCCATGTGTCACATAAAAATCAATTTGAACACAAGAGCTGATAACAATACACTTATAGAGTTAAAGTCTGACGATTTGGTTCCAAAAGTATATTAAAAAGCTGGCAAAATATTATTTGAAGGAATGAGTATTTGCTGATTTGTAAGTATTAACTGTGATTAGTGTTTAGATTTTATATTATGCTTTGAATAATTAGTGTATTGAATATGGGTGTTTAATTTTTTCAAGATGGGTTGAAGTAACCTGATTGCAATTTTAGGTGCTTGTAATTCAAAATATATCAAAGTTTAAAGCTTTCATCTATAGCCGAAATTGTATCAAACAAGTTTCAATACTTGCTGAACATATCCTTTGAGTAAAAAGATTGTAATTATAAACTATCACATGTGAAATCAAGCAAAAACCGCTTTTTGAATCAAAAAGAAACATTTTGCACGAATTTTATTAACAGAATTGGAGTATATCAATGTTAAAATTAAATAACTCCATCTAACAATTTACAACAAATGAAACATTTAATATTCTGCTCAATTGAAATTTCAAGACAGTTATAAAGTTAGCAACCAATTTTCAGCAGCCTTTTTTAGGAAAACAGCTGCAAACTGCATAAAAGCAATCTCTTGACAGCTAAAATATTTGGTCTATATTCCATCTCTGCATACAAAACTATATTTTCAAAATATCTTGAATCAATAACTGAAAAAAATATTGTTACAAATTCCTCACTAGAACGCGAACAGAAACTTCCAAATTATGTAGTCGAAAATAACAATAAAAAAAGTATATCCGAATAAAATTAGAGTTAACCAATCTCACAGAATAGTCATACTTATAAAATCACGCTAGTACCGACTTTTACAAGCCATTCTATGGGGTGGATACGTCACTACTAAAACCAGAAAAATTAAAAAATTGCAATTATGGTGATCATATAAGCCAATCAAACTAGGATTAAAACATACCCCTTACTAATAGCTATAAAACCATCTTAGTGCGAATTCTTTACAAGCCATCCTAAGGGGAGGAAAAGCCATCTCCAAGTACAAAACGCAAAATTTGCAATTATGGCAATCGTGTGTGCAAACTGAACTAAGGTTAGAAAATATCTCCTATTAGTGGTTATAAAACCATCCTAGTGCAAATTCCTTACAAGCTGTCCTAGGGATGGAAAAACCATCACCAAGCAGAAAAACATAAAATTTGCAATTATGGCGATCCGTGTGTGCGAATCAAACTAGGGTTAAAAATATCTATTACTAGTGGTTATAAAACCATTCTAGTGCGAATTTCTTACAAGTAATTCTAGAGAGTGGAAAAGCTACACCCATGCAGAAAAGTGTCATCATCATAATTTTGTTTTCGACCTTACTTAAGGTCGGTTTGAGCAGCTCTAACTTCTTTTCTATTCTGTGCTAATCTAAAAAGTTCTACATACCCTTCACAGCTTAAATTTCTAATAATTTGACTAATATAGCTTGGTCTAGGTCTTCCTATACTCTTCTATCTTTTTCCTATCTACCTGGCTCTACATAAATATTAGCTACCTGATGGTTGTTAAAGAACTCCAACATGTTTACACGATTCCCATTTATAAGGAAATGAAATATTGAAACGTATTATATTTTCTTGATCGCTAACCCCAAACGGTCACATTCTTTCCTAAATTGAGCTTAACTAATGCTCTCTTCTTAATACATACATCTGACTCTAGAAGTTGGGGGTCAGCAAAACAAAGTCTTCCGACGTAACTAGGGTCTATTCCTTGGGTAGAGCTATGAGCAATGGGGGTAAGTCGAAATCTATGGAGGTTACACTTAACAAAAAAACAAACAGGCGCCACCAAGTCCAAATTGATTTATTTTCGGGCATAGCTATTTTTAAGGGCGGACTTGGAGACCCAAAAAAAATCGCCTTCGTTGATACACAAACTTGTCTTAACAGAATAAGACGCTGTTCCTGTAAGAAAGAATAATAATTAAGTCACATAAAAATGGGAACACTATTTGCGTCCCTCAAGTATACCTAAAAAGTATAGAGAATATTTTCTGCATAATGGGATCATAAAATTTTAGTTCTTATTGCTTTTTGTTTACCAAGTCTGATCAGACTAGATCAGAATAAAAACTTTAAATGAAGAATATTAATTTACTAATAAGAATTTTCTTGGTTTCAGTAAATAAAGTATCATTGTAATTAAATAAAATAAAAATTTGAAGTACTTGCAAAACTGGTAGTAAAGGTTATCAACTAATCCTTACTCAAATATTTTATAATTCTATGTAACTAAAAATGCTAGAGTTTCTTTATAACCCAATCAGATCTGTGTGAGTCATTTACAAATGAATATACGAAATTTTCTCATTAATTTAACAAAGTTAAAATTAGTTTGAAGTCAAAATAATCACCAAGATATTCTCTAATGTTATCAATAGTGGTTGTACTAAAATGCTAAACATGTGTTAGCCATTGGGCAATTGTTGACGGCATTGTTCAAATAAACAGGTGACGTAATAGCAGCTGTTAATTTACGTTGCAGCCATATGTAGTCACATCTTTACAAAACTAAGTGAAATCAAATTTTGATACTGGGGAAAACCAGCTTATTTACAGGTAAACTGAATAATAATTTTGTACGTCTAACAAACAAAATGAAATAATGTACTTTCAGAAGGAAAGTACTCAGGAAATCTTAATTCTATTACGAACCCAAGAGCAGCAGTTGTCCCTTGATGTAATGGAAATTACCTCGCAGCGGAACAGCAACTAATTATACTTGCTTTCCATGCTTTAACACAGGTGTAGGAGCAAAGCGGGTTCCTTACTTGGATCACGGCAGCATTACTTTGTAACGTAATCTTCCGTTGTCTAAATTTATTTACTAAAATAATTTTTCATTGCGTAGCCAACAAATTAAGCTTTCTAAATTGTAACTTCAAAGGGATCATGTTGTCTCAAATTTTACAGTTGCGATTTTCGACGTGGTGTGCGATATATACGTTATCCATGCAGTTTTCTAATCTCTCGTTGGGATTTCAAATGTGTCGTTGCGAGTTCAAATGGGTCGTTGCGAGTTCAAATGGGTCGTTGCGCTAAATAAATTTTGTAAATTAGCTAATATGACAACGAATATACAAAATGTGGATTAGGTACTAACCGTTACTCAGGAAGTGTTTCACAAACTTAGAGCGACTCGGAGGTCACTCGTCATTCTCTTAGAATGCATGTTTACGCTGCTTTTAACTATCGACGAGTGCCTCGCTGCTTTCTTGCATGGTGGGAGGTTCCGGATTTTAGTTCTCGGACCTCTCACGCGCGCCAGTGGCTGTGAAATTACACCGAACTCGGAAACAACTCATCTAATAATCCTTGATATTATAACTCTATAAAAGTTTGATTGTTACTCGAATATTTATTTTAATTAATAGAGGTATTTTAATATTCATTGCACGTTTAATGAATGGATTCTCTTACTGCAAAATAAACTTGTTACACTACCTCTTTCCTAAAAGAAAAAATTTTTTAAGAAAAACTTCAAATATAACTAATACAAAAAATTTTTTTACAACAATACTAGCCTTTCCTACCTTCCTAACCAACTATGCAATTTTATAAATTTATTCAAATGGGGGGGACCTTCATTTCTAATTGAGAGTGTGTTGGTAACTACGTGTACCTGACGTCCATCGGGAGACAAAATCGGGAGTCACAATCGGTAATAATCAAAATTGGGAGGGTCAAATTAGAGAGTCAAACACTCCACGGGACAAAAGAATTTAAATTTACAAAATTTCTTGACTTGAGATTCCTACTTCTAATAAGGCTAATATTTCTGACCTAAAATCAAACACTTACAATTTACTTCTAATTTCAAAAAAAACTTCACTTCCAGGAGCTCATTTAGCTCTATTTACAAAAAAAACAGGAATGCTTCCTCATCAGAACAGCATTACCATTCAAAATATCATCACTATAAGGTGAGAATCAAAAGAAATACCCTACTAATAGGTCTAAATTTAAGCATCATCACAAGGTGATAACCAAAACAAAAGTGACCTAATCAAAAGGTTACTTATCAAATTCAAATACAAAGTATTATCACTTTATTACAAAGAGATAATCAAAACGAAGGTAACCTGACCATACGGTTACTTAACAAATTCAAATACAAAATATTATCACTTTATTACAAAGAGATAATCAAAACAAAGGTAACCTGACCATACGGTTACTTAACAAATTCAAATACAAAATATTATCACTTTATTACAAAGAGATAATCAAAACAAAGGTAACCTAACCATCAGGTTACTCATCAAATTCAAACCCAAAATAACCCAGTTAGGGTTGTAGAATCCTACACCCTACTGATCATCCTATCACTAATTGCTAACGAACAACTGATCTCATTAGTGATGGACCAAACGGTGAAAATCACCAAGTCAACCCTGACCTTATCAAATCTAAGAACTTCTAACGGTCAAAAGGAACAAGGGAAAGAACAATTCATTCTCTCCACCTTGACATGTAGAAATCAGGACCAATAGTTAAATAGCCCACCTACTTCTACATTGTAAGGATATCTGTCAAAGACATCCTCCAAACACATCTCCGAGCAACGCGCGAGCAAAACGACCAGCGTGCACCAAGGCACACCTCAACTTACAAAACTTACAAAATCTCAAACCACTTATTTCACTCCTCAAACAAAATACTCAATATTAGTGGACCGACACTAGATCAAGAATTGGAACAAAACGAAACAAACCACTACGTCATTACTTAATATCAAAGAGATGACCGGACCGGAATTAATCGTCAAAATCATCATTTTCATTTGGATCTGATACTCCAATTGGTTTCAAGTCCTTTATGTGCCATTTCCCTGCTCTTGTTCCATCTTCGTTTTCTAACTCATATACTAAACTGGAATGTTTTTTCCGAATTTTACTCATAACGAACTTAGGAGCTAACTTAGCGGAAAATTTATCACTAGCACTCGAGAGGACCTTATTAGTTCTCCAAACATACTCTCCGACTCGGAATGAAATGTCTCTTCTCCGAAGATTGTAGCGTTTACACGAACGTTGATAAGCTACATGCAAATTTTCACGGACACTTCCAAAATATCAAACAAAAGTTGACGATCCAAAACATAAGAAGGTCTACTACTGGAGACGACATCAACATCCTCACCAGGTATAAAATTATCATTATATGTTTTTCCACTTAACTGCCTTGAGGAGCATACACCGCATTGTACCACATCTCTTGGATCTCGTACCTTGCACACAAAACTTCAAAAACATGTCCAATCAACTGTGGACCATTATCACGAATAACAAATGGTGGTATTCCGTATGCAAAAAAAATACTTTTCCTCCAAAACTTCTCAATCAAATGTGCGGTAGCACTACGTAAAGGTTGCAAAATCGAATACTTGAGAACCAATCACCAACAACTAAAAGTCTTTTACCTGCTTATGAGTCATCAATAAAAAAACTAATCATGACAATAGCTAACAAAAAGATCAGTGTTCGGGTACACTCTCATCCTACTACCAATTGAACTGTCGAAACAACAACAATGCTTCACAACGCCTAAATATGCTAGAGTGACAAACCCTCTAAGAGTCTCACCTAGACTAACAATACCAAAATTTACATCAAACCAAAAAGATGCAAAAAATTCTAGAGCGCCTAACTCACCTCGAGTCTCGTCTAGACTTATGTAAAGCCGAGCGACCAACTCTTCCTGAGTCTCGTCTGGACTGACATACTGCTGAGCGACCAACCACGACGACAAGTTCCGCCTAGACAAAATTGCGTTGCAATGCCGATCTAAACAAAATCTGCTAACAAAATCAAAAACGTGCTTATGCACAAGAGCAATTCTCAAACGACACGACGACAGCTCACTCCAATGTACCTTCAAGATAAAATCTCTAGCCTTATCATCAAATTTCGACAAAGATGTTCTTTATTGACTCAAACAAATCAAACAACAGGCTTATCAGCTTCTTTAGCTGACGGTCTTCCTAAAATTTTCCTCAAAACTGGTTTCTCACTCACTACTCCCGTTCTTCTTTAAGCAGACAAACAATTCGGAATATCCGACATGATTACAAAAGCCTAATGGAATCAAACTGAAAGATCTAAATGATCTGAACTTTACAAAATGATCAAAACAAATTCGTACTACTAAAGGTAAAAATCAAGAGGTGTTTTTGGTAAAATTATTTTGCCAAAACAATATCAAAAAATTTAAGGGGTCAAAACAGAATTAAAGTCAAAAGTAAATTTGACCAAATTAACGAATTGAGTGTATGGGGATTACCGTTACAACTAATCTTTTATCAAAAGCAAACAAACAAATCTAAGTGTCAAATAAACCTTAAGCAAACAAATTTCGAGCAAAATAACTTTTGGACAAATGGACTTCAAAGGAAAATAAATTTAGAGCTAACAAACTTCGAATCAAATTAAATTTAGAACAAATAAATTTGAAGCAAATTAATTTTTAACAAATAAATTTTAAGGTAAATCAAATTATGAACAAACAACTTTCGAGCTAAATTAAATTATGAACGAACGAATTTCAACAAATTACTCGTTGAACAAACAAATTTCGAGCCCCAAATAAATTTTGATCAACCAAATTTCGAAGCCCCAAGCGTTGGGCGCTAGTGAAACGTATTATATTTTCTTGATCGCTAACCCCAAACGGTCACATTCTTTCCTAAATTGAGCTTAACTAATGCTCTCTTCTTAATACATACATCTGACTCTAGAAGTTGGGGTCAGCAAAACAAAGTCTTCCGACGTAACTAGGGTCTATTCCTTGGGTAGAGCTATGAGCAATGGGGGTAAGTCGAAATCTATGGAGGGTTACACTTAACAAAAAAACAAACAGGCGCCACCAAGTCCAAATTGATTTATTTTGGGGCATAGCTATTTTTAAGGGCGGACTTGAGACCCAAAAAAATCGCCTTCGTTGATACACAAACTTGTCTTAACAGAATAAGACGCTGTTCCTGTAAGAAAGAATAATAATTAAGTCACATAAAAATGGGAACACTATTTGCGTCCCTCAAGTATACCTAAAAGTATAGAGAATATTTTCTGCATAATGGGATCATAAAATTTTAGTTCTTATTGCTTTTTGTTTACCAAGTCTGATCAGACTAGATCAGAATAAAAAACTTTAAATGAAGAATATTAATTTACTAATAAGAATTTTCTTGGTTTCAGTAAATAAAGTATCATTGTAATTAAATAAAATAAAATTTGAAGTACTTGCAAAACTGGTAGTAAAGGTTATCAACTAATCCTTACTCAAATATTTTATAATTCTATGTAACTAAAAATGCTAGAGTTTCTTTATAACCCAATCAGATCTGTGTGAGTCATTTACAAATGAATATACGAAATTTTCTCATTAATTTAACAAAGTTAAAATTAGTTTGAAGTCAAAATAATCACCAAGATATTCTCTAATGTTATCAATAGTGGTTGTACTAAAATGCTAAACATGTGTTAGCCATTGGGCAATTGTTGACGGCATTGTTCAAATAAACAGGTGACGTAATAGCAGCTGTTAATTTACGTTGCAGCCATATGTAGTCACATCTTTACAAAACTAAGTGAAATCAAATTTTGATACTGGGGAAAACCAGCTTATTTACAGGTAAACTGAATAATAATTTTGTACGTCTAACAAACAAAATGAAATAATGTACTTTCAGAAGGAAAGTACTCAGGAAATCATAATTCTATTACGAACCCAAGAGCAGCAGTTGTCCCTTGATGTAATGGAAATTACCTGCAGCGGAACAGCAACTAATTATACTTGCTTTCCATGCTTTAACACAGGTGTAGGAGCAAAGCGGGTTCCTTACTTGGATCACGGCAGCATTACTTTGTAACGTAATCTTCCGTTGTCTAAATTTATTTACTAAAATAATTTTTCATTGCGTAGCCAACAAATTAAGCTTTCTAAATTGTAACTTCAAAGGGATCATGTTGTCTCAAATTTTACAGTTGCGATTTTCGACGTGGTGTGCGATATATACGTTATCCATGCAGTTTTCTAATCTCGTTGGGATTTCAAATGTGTCGTTGCGAGTTCAAATGGGTCGTTGCGAGTTCAAATGGGTCGTTGCGCTAAATAAATTTTGTAAATTAGCTAATATGACAACGAATATACAAAATGTGGATTAGGTACTAACCGTTACTCAGGAAGTGTTTCACAAACTTAGAGCGACTCGGAGGTCACTCGTCATTCTCTTAGAATGCATGTTTACGCTGCTTTTAACTATCGACGAGTGCCTCGCTGCTTTCTTGCATGGTGGGAGGTTCCGGATTTTAGTTCTCGGACCTCTCACGCGCGCGCCAGTGGCTGTGAAATTACACCGAACTCGGAAACAACTCATCTAATAATCCTTGATATTATAACTCTATAAAAGTTTGATTGTTACTCGAATATTTATTTTAATTAATAGAGGTATTTTAATATTCATTGCACGTTTAATGAATGGATTCTCTTACTGCAAAAATAAACTTGTTACACTACCTCTTTCCTAAAAGAAAAAAAATTTTTTTTAAGAAAAACTTCAAATATAACTAATACAAAAAAAATTTGTTTTTTACAACCATACTAGCCTTTCCTACCTTCCTAACCAACTATGCAATTTTATAAATTTATTCAAATGGGGGGGACCTTCATTTCTAATTGAGAGTGTGTTGGTAACTACGTGTACCTGACGTCCATCGGAGACAAAATCGGGGAGTCACAATCGGTAATAATCAAAATTGGGAGGGTCAAATTAGAGAGTCAAACACTCCACGGGACAAAAGAATTTAAATTTACAAAATTTCTTGACTTGAGATTCCTACTTCTAATAAGGCTAATATTTCTGACCTAAAATCAAACACTTACAATTTACTTCTAATTTCAAAAAAAACTTCACTTCCAGGAGCTCATTTAGCTCTATTTACAAAAAAAACAGGAATGCTTCCTCATCAGAACAGCATTACCATTCAAAATATCATCACTATAAGGTGAGAATCAAAAGAAATACCCTACTAATAGGTCTAAATTTAAGCATCATCACAAGGTGATAACCAAAACAAAAGTGACCTAATCAAAAGGTTACTTATCAAATTCAAATACAAAGTATTATCACTTTATTACAAAGAGATAATCAAAACGAAGGTAACCTGACCATACGGTTACTTAACAAATTCAAATACAAAATATTATCACTTTATTACAAAGAGATAATCAAAACAAAGGTAACCTGACCATACGGTTACTTAACAAATTCAAATACAAAATATTATCACTTTATTACAAAGAGATAATCAAAACAAAGGTAACCTGACCATCAGGTTACTCATCAAATTTCAAACCCAAAATAACCCAGTTAGGGTTGTAGAATCCTACACCCTACTGATCATCCTATCACTAATTGCTAACGAACAACTGATCTCATTAGTGATGGACCAAACGGTGAAAATCACCAAGTCAACCCTGACCTTATCAAATCTAAGAACTTCTAACGGTCAAAAGGAACAAGGGAAAGAACAATTCATTCTCTCCACCTTGACATGTAGAAATCAGGACCAATAGTTAAATAGCCCACCTACTTCTACATTGTAAGGATATCTGTCAAAGACATCCTCCAAACACATCTCCGAGCAACGCGCGAGCAAAACGACCAGCGTGCACCAAGGCACACCTCAACTTACAAAACTTACAAAATCTCAAACCACTTATTTCACTCCTCAAACAAAATACTCAATATTAGTGGACCGACACTAGATCAAGAATTGGAACAAAACGAAACAAACCACTACGTCATTACTTAATATCAAAGAGATGACGGACCGGAATTAATCGTCAAAATCATCATTTTCATTTGGATCTGATACTCCAATTGGTTTCAAGTCCTTTATGTGCCATTTCCCTGCTCTTGTTCCATCTTCGTTTTCTAACTCATATACTAAACTGGAATGTTTTTTCCGAATTTTACTCATAACGAACTTAGGAGCTAACTTAGCGGAAAATTTATCACTAGCACTCGAGAGGACCTTATTAGTTCTCCAAACATACTCTCCGACTCGGAATGAAATGTCTCTTCTCCGAAGATTGTAGCGTTTACACGAACGTTGATAAGCTACATGCAAATTTTCACGGACACTTCCAAAATATCAAACAAAGTTGACGATCCAAAACATAAGAAGGTCTACTACTGGAGACGACATCAACATCCTCACCAGGTATAAAATTATCATTATATGTTTTTCCACTTAACTGCCTTGAGGAGCATACACCGCATTGTACCACATCTCTTGGATCTCGTACCTTGCACACAAAACTTCAAAAACATGTCCAATCAACTGTGGACCATTATCACGAATAACAAATGGTGGTATTCCGTATGCAAAAAAAATACTTTTTCCTCCAAAAACTTCTCAATCAAATGTGCGGTAGCACTACGTAAAGGTTGCAAAATCGAATACTTCGAGAACCAATCACCAACAACTAAAAGTCTTTTACCTGCTTATGAGTCATCAATAAAAAAACTAATCATGACAATAGCTAACAAAAGATCAGTGTTCGGTACACTCTCATCCTACTACCAATTGAACTGTCGAAACAACAACAATGCTTCACAACGCCTAAATATGCTAGAGTGACAAACCCTCTAAGAGTCTCACCTAGACTAACAATACCAAAATTTACATCAAACCAAAAAAAGATGCAAAAAAAAAATTCTAGAGCGCCTAACTCACCTCGAGTCTCGTCTAGACTTATGTAAAGCCGAGCGACCAACTCTTCCTGAGTCTCGTCTGGACTGACATACTGCTGAGCGACCAACCACGACGACAAGTTCCGCCTAGACAAAATTGCGTTGCAATGCCGATCTAAACAAAATCTGCTAACAAAATCAAAAACGTGCTTATGCACAAGAGCAATTCTCAAACGACACGACGAAAGCTCACTCCAATGTACCTTCAAGATAAAATCTCTAGCCTTATCATCAAATTTCGACAAAGATGTTCTTTATTGACTCAAACAAATCAAACAACAGGCTTATCAGCTTCTTTAGCTGACGGTCTTCCTAAAATTTTCCTCAAAACTGGTTTCTCACTTACTACTCCGTTCTTCTTTAAGCAGACAAACAATTCGGAATATCCGACATGATTACAAAAGCCTAATGGAATCAAACTGAAAGATCTAAATGATCTGAACTTTACAAAATGATCAAAACAAATTCGTACTACTAAAGGTAAAAATCAAGAGGTGTTTTTGGTAAAATTATTTTTGCCAAAACAATATCAAAAAAATTTAAGGGGTCAAAACAGAATTAAAGTCAAAAGTAAATTTGACCAAATTAACGAATTGAGTGTATGGGGATTACCGTTACAACTAATCTTTTATCAAAAGCAAACAAACAAATCTAAGTGTCAAATAAACCTTAAGCAAACAAATTTCGAGCAAAATAACTTTTGGACAAATGGACTTCAAAGGAAAATAAATTTAGAGCTAACAAACTTCGAATCAAATTAAATTTAGAACAAATAAATTTCAAGCAAATTAATTTTAACAAATAAATTTTAAGGTAAATCAAATTATGAACAAACAACTTTCGAGCTAAATTAAATTATGAACGAACGAATTTCAACAAATTACTCATTGAACAAACAAATTTCGAGCCCCAAATAAATTTTGATCAACCAAATTTCGAAGCCCCAAGCGTTGGGCGCTAGTGAAACGTATTATATTTTCTTGATCGCTAACCCCAAACGGTCACATTCTTTCCTAAATTGAGCTTAACTAATGCTCTCTTCTTAATACATACATCTGACTCTAGAAGTTGGGGTCAGCAAAACAAAGTCTTCCGACGTAACTAGGGTCTATTCCTTGGGTAGAGCTATGAGCAATGGGGGTAAGTCGAAATCTATGGAGGGTTACACTTAACAAAAAAAAACAAACAGGCGCCACCAAGTCCAAATTGATTTATTTTCGGGGCATAGCTATTTTTAAGGGCGGACTTGGAGACCCAAAAAAATCGCCTTCGTTGATACACAAACTTGTCTTAACAGAATAAGACGCTGTTCCTGTAAGAAAGAATAATAATTAAGTCACATAAAAATGGGAACACTATTTGCGTCCCTCAAGTATACCTAAAAGTATAGAGAATATTTTCTGCATAATGGGATCATAAAATTTTAGTTCTTATTGCTTTTGTTTACCAAGTCTGATCAGACTAGATCAGAATAAAAACTTTAAATGAAGAATATTAATTTACTAATAAGAATTTTCTTGGTTTCAGTAAATAAAGTATCATTGTAATTAAATAAAAATAAAAATTTGAAGTACTTGCAAAACTGGTAGTAAAGGTTATCAACTAATCCTTACTCAAATATTTTATAATTCTATGTAACTAAAAATGCTAGAGTTTCTTTATAACCCAATCAGATCTGTGTGAGTCATTTACAAATGAATATACGAAATTTTCTCATTAATTTAACAAAGTTAAAATTAGTTTGAAGTCAAAATAATCACCAAGATATTCTCTAATGTTATCAATAGTGGTTGTACTAAAATGCTAAACATGTGTTAGCCATTGGGCAATTGTTGACGGCATTGTTCAAATAAACAGGTGACGTAATAGCAGCTGTTAATTTACGTTGCAGCCATATGTAGTCACATCTTTACAAAACTAAGTGAAATCAAATTTTGATACTGGGGAAAACCAGCTTATTTACAGGTAAACTGAATAATAATTTTGTACGTCTAACAAACAAAATGAAATAATGTACTTTCAGAAGGAAAGTACTCAGGAAATCATAATTCTATTACGAACCCAAGAGCAGCAGTTGTCCCTTGATGTAATGGAAATTACCTCGCAGCGCGGAACAGCAACTAATTATACTTGCTTTCCATGCTTTAACACAGGTGTAGGAGCAAAGCGGGTTCCTTACTTGGATCACGGCAGCATTACTTTGTAACGTAATCTTCCGTTGTCTAAATTTATTTACTAAAATAATTTTTCATTGCGTAGCCAACAAATTAAGCTTTCTAAATTGTAACTTCAAAGGGATCATGTTGTCTCAAATTTTACAGTTGCGATTTTCGACGTGGTGTGCGATATATCGTTATCCATGCAGTTTTCTAATCTCTCGTTGGGATTTCAAATGTGTCGTTGCGAGTTCAAATGGGTCGTTGCGAGTTCAAATGGGTCGTTGCGCTAAATAAATTTTGTAAATTAGCTAATATGACAACGAATATACAAAATGTGGATTAGGTACTAACCGTTACTCAGGAAGTGTTTCACAAACTTAGAGCGACTCGGAGGTCACTCGTCATTCTCTTAGAATGCATGTTTACGCTGCTTTTAACTATCGACGAGTGCCTCGCTGCTTTCTTGCATGGTGGGAGGTTCCGGATTTTAGTTCTCGGACCTCTCACGCGCGCGCCAGTGGCTGTGAAATTACACCGAACTCGGAAACAACTCAACTAATAATCCTTGATATTATAACTCTATAAAAGTTTGATTGTTACTCGAATATTTATTTTAATTAATAGAGGTATTTTAATATTCATTGCACGTTTAATGAATGGATTCTCTTACTGCAAAAATAAACTTGTTACAATATTACCTGATTATCCCCTCCAAAAAAGGAAAAGTATTAAATTATATGTTATGGTAAGGCTTAAGCAGCAAATCGCTGCCAACATGCCAGACCGTTAACTAATTGTGAGTTATGTCATGGTAACGTCTATTAAATTATATGTTATGGTAAGGCTTAAGCAACGAATCGCTACCAACATGCCAGACCGCTAACTAATTGTGAGTTATTTCATGGTGACATTTAGTTAACTGATTTTTATTTTGTTTTGTTTTCGAATTTACTTAAAGTCGGTTTGACGCAGCTCTAAATTCTTTTCTATTCTGAGCTAGCCTAATAAGGTCTACATACTCTTCACAACCTAAATCTTTAATAATTTGATTAATATAGCTCTGTCTAGGTCTTCCTACTCCATTTTTATTTGGTAGTCTATAATCTAAGACTTTACTAAATAGTCCCTCATGTCTTAACTGGTGCCCTATCATTCTATCTCTCCTGACCTTTAATTGTTTCCACATACAGGGTTCCTTATCTATTTTTTTATAAACTTCCTCGTTTGTTACTCTGTCCAACTGATCTTTAACATTTTCCTATAACACCAAGTTTCAAAAGCTTCTATCTTTTTCTTACCTACTCCTTTAATTGTCCAAGTCTCACTACCGTATAATAAAACGCTCCATACGTACGACTTTAAGAAACTTTTTCTATTATCTAAACTAATACTATTAGCTATTAGTAAACCTTTTTTTTAAACATTTTTCTAGCTTGAGCTATTCTAGCTACCATATCTCTTCTGCTACGTCTGTCCATTGTAATTATACTACCTCCTCTAACTCGGTATTACCTATTTTTAATTTTGGTTTAGAACTAGGCTATAACTCACTTGTCATTATCTTTGTCTTTCCAGAGTTAATTCTCATACTATAGTTACTCTGTAGTATCTCATCTAAAATATTTAAAAACTCCTAACTCTTTTCTAGACTCTGCTATAATCTGCAAAACGTAACATGTCAATTTTTTGTCCCTGTACTCTAATACCTATCTCTTTTCTCTCTCTAGCTAAGTTTAAAGCTTTCTCAATATAAACATTAAAAATTAAGAGAGATAGTATACAGCCCTGTCTAACACCGTTCCTAATCTTAGCTTCCTTTTCTATTTCATCAAATCTAATTACTACGCTTTGGTTTTTATATAGACTGTAAATAATTTTTTATCCTTATGAGAGATTTCTATTTTTCGCAAAACCCTGAACATTATAATCCAATTAACCCTATCAAATGCTTTTTCTAAATTTACAAATGCGAAATGAGTCTTTTTATTTTTTTGTAACCTTTTTTCGATAATTACCCTAATCATTAGAATCGGTTTTCTAGTCCCTCTGTCCTTACGAAAACCATATTGGTCCTTGTTTAAATAATTCTCAGTCAAAGCTTCTACTCTATTTTTAATTATTATTGTTAGTATTTTGGAAGCGTGGGAAGTTAAACTAATCGTTCTAAAATTCTCACAGCTATCAGCTCCTGACTTTTTTGGGATTGGGATAATAATTTTTCTTTCGAAATTTATTGGGACCTCACCTGTATCATATATTACTTTTACTAGTTCATATAGTCTGTCTAAAGTTTTCTGACTTGCATATTTTATTAATTCTGCGGGTATATGGTCTATTCCCGGCACTTTATTTAGTTTAAGATTCCGAACAGCTCTATCAAATTCCTCTCTTAGTATTGAGAACCCTATTTCTACATCCTCTTCTTGGTCGTTCTCTAATTCATCCATATCATCTCCCTTATATAAATCTTCTAAATATCTTTTCCATCTATCTGCTACCTCAACTTTATTTATTAGAAGCTCATTATTCTCATCTTTAATACCATTATATTTTTCCTATCTTCCCCGAAAAACATTTTAACTGTCCTGTAAGCCCTATCTGTCTTACCTACTCTCAAATCATCTTGTATTCCCTTACAATTCTCCTCCATCCATTTATTTATAGCTTTTCTACACTCATGTACTATCTTATTTCTAACTCTATTATATTTTTGCTTACTTTCACTATCCAATTCTCTGAAAGGTTTAAGCTTTCTTCTATTCTCTGTTAAATCTAACATCTCTTTTGTTACCCAGGGTTTTCTTGCTTCTACTTTTTTATTAGCCTATAGTCTGTGTTGCTGTATCATGTACAGCCCTTTTTATTTCTTTCCATCTATTTTCTACGTTCCCTCCTATAGCTATCTCTTTGATCTTATTATCTAATATTTGTTTATATTCCTCTTTTACCTTACTATCATTAAGCTTACCTAGATCCCATCCCTCTCTTTTATCCTTTTTCAATTTTTTGAACTTTAGTTTACACTTCATTTTAACTAAGTTATGATCGCTATCTATGTCAGCCCCTGGATAACTACGATAGTTTTTAACTTGATTTCTAAATCTTTGTTTAACTAAAATATAATCTATTTGGTATCTAGCCCTATCACCAGGCGCTTTCCATGTATATCTTCTTCTAACATGTTGATCGAATAGGGTGTTTGCAGTTACTAATCTATGTTCCTGGCAAAACTCAACTAACCTTTTTCCTCTACCATTTCATCTACCATACCCAAATTTTTCTACCATTTGTCCTTCACTACCTTCTCCCACTGATGCATTAAAATTGCCCATAACTATTAAATTCTCATCTCCTTTTACTTTTCTCACTATACTATTTATATCCTCGTATACCTTTTCTACTTCCTCATCCTCGTACTGAGTTGTTGGCATGTAAACCTGTACTAAAACGGTGTCTGTAGGTTTTGTACTCAATCTAACCATAATTATTCTATCACTAAATTGTAAGTACTTCTTAACTTTACGTCCTAATTTTTTATCTAACACTATTCCTACCCCTGCCTGTCCATTAGTTGAAGAAGTTGTAATTATTCTATACTTATCTTTACAAAAGTCATTACTATCTGGCCATCTCACCTCACTAATACCTAAAATGTCCAGCTTTCCTTTTTTTCATTTTGATTAATAAATTTGTTAACTTATCTACTCTAAGTAATGACCTTACATTCTAAGTCCTTATCACTAAATCGAACCGTTGTTTTAAATTCTTACGATGACGAGCCCCAAGTACCCTCTCTCGGAGATCCGAATGAGGGGATATTTTACCTCTGGACAAAAATTTTACTTGTGAGCTCTCCATCATACATAGTTCGTGTTTTAGGCCACGCATACCTGGGAAAATATTGTAGTAGGTTCCCATATCTTTCCACAACACAGTTTTTAAAGATTTTAGCAAAAGCCGTATCTGTCACGGCCAACCCTCAACAACCTTGTAAATTATTGAGGATTGCCCGAGACCAACCAACTCTCCTCCAATATCTTTTAGACAGCAAGGCTGCTGCTCCTTGCTGCACTTTTTAATCACCTTTTACGATAAGCAGGCTTACTATAGTAGTATTCTGTCCCCTACTATAGGGATAAAATTTGCAATTACGACGATCATGTGTGTGAATTGAACTAGGGTTGAAGAATACCTATTACCAGTAGCTATAAAATCATCCTAGTGCAAATTCCTTACAAGTCGTCCTAGTGGTGGAAAAACCACCGCCAAGCAAAAAACGTAATTTCTGCAACTATGCTGATCGTGTGTGCGAACCAAACTAGGGTTAAAAAATACCCCTTACCAGTAGCTATAGAACCATCTTAGTGCGAATTCCTTACGAGTCGACCTGTTGGTGGAAAAACCACCCCCAAGCAGAAAAACAAAATTTGCAATTATGGCAATCCTATGTGTATGATAAAACCATCCTAGTGCGAATTCCTTACAAGTCGTCCTAGTGGTTGAAAAACCACCCTCAAGCTAAAAAACAAAATCTGCAGTTATGCCGATCATGCGTGGAAATCCAACTTGGGTTAAAAGATATCTCTTACCAGTATATAGAGAACCATCCTAGTGTAGATTTTTTACAAGCCAACCCACTGAATTTATTATGGCATATAATTCCGTCGTCATATTGGAGTTAGTACTGTATTGTCTCATAGTTAAATTATCTCTTACTCAGAATTGTTGATTATTTCCCAGAAATGTTTTAAAAATTTAATCCTCAAAATCTTCAAATGATCTTAATTTGCTTGCTATTAGATCAAACCAAATCTCGGCACTTGCTTTCAAAGTCGATCTTACTATTTTTAATTTTGTTTGTTCATTCTAGCTATCCTGTATTAAAGTTTTGATGTTATTTAAAAATATTTTTGGATTTAATTTATTATCCCTATAAAATTTAGAATACAGTTCTAACAGTGCACTACTTTGATTCCACCTCAGGCGTTCCCCGACACTCATATTTTTCAATCTATCCTCTAAATTTGTTTCTTAAATCTGTTTTAAAATTCCCTAAGTCATTTCTAAATGTTTTAAATCCTGCACTTTCCTTAATTTCATTCACTTTTTGATCTAAGTTATGAATTGTTCTATTGAATTATTTTTCATACGCTTCCTGATTAGCTTTTATTTACACGATATCCTCTTTAACCTCATCTATATCCTCCAAAATTTATGCTACTTTACCTCTTAACTTCTAATTTCATTTCCGCGATGGTCTTATTAGTCTCTTTTAGACCTAAGGTTATTTTATCACTCATCTCTTTAATACTTTTTCACTCATTTCTTTGATATTTTCTCATGTTTTTAACTCGTTTCTTTGAAGCTTCTTTGAGTTTTTTTACTCATTTCCTACATGATTTCCCTCAATTCCTTCATGTCTTTTTTATTCCTTTCACTCATCCCCTTTTGTTCGTGCATACTTTAATTTAAGTTCGACAAAAGAGTCATCATTTTAGATTACCGAGTTCTTCTACACTCTGCTGTCTTTTTCTCTGGCTCCTCTCTTTTCGAATCTTTCAAATAGACACTTTCTTCGGAACCAATTTCCACATCTTCAGCTCTCAGTCCTTCACGAATTTGTTTTATTCTATCAATCATTCTGGAAAACAATCAAATATACTTCACAGAAAGAATTCATACAAAATCCAACAAGGCACAAAACCCTAATTTTCAAGCGGTTTAATTGAGCACCAGGTTGGGACACCAATAAAAATGCTGTGAGCTGTAGCTGATGATGTGCCACTTTGGACGCCAATAAAAGTGCTGTGGACTATAGTTGACGATGTCTGTCATTGCTGTGGATCTTGAAGATGATTCTACTAAAAGTTTTACCCTAATTATTTTGCTAGTTCAATTTAAATGAAACCACTAGAATCAGAAATCAAACTTATAATGACATTAACTATTTAACAAACAATCTTTCAAATAACAATTACTCCATCCACATACAGCTTTTTTTTTAACAGACAATATCTTACATGTAACCTCAAAAAAATACTTTCATACAAACAGTAAAATCTAAAGATACAGTCCAATATTGCCACAGCAGTGTTTTCTTTCAAACAATATCGTAAGCTTAAGATACAACATTTATAGTTACTAAATAATCACTCGCTTACACTAAAATAGAATTCAAAAATCTCTTCTAATTAGGATATTCATTCACAAATCAATCCCTATTTAAATTGTACTAAGTACAAAGGTTTTAGAAATTAAGTTTGATAATTTTAATGACATTCCCTTTATATGGGATCTAAGCATAGCTGATAAGTTACGTTCAATAATTCTCATTATACAATGGCCAAACCTACCCAAGTTCAATCACCCTCAATTCCAATTATCTACTTTCACACAAAGATTTATACACAAAATCTTACGCAATTTAACCTAATTAAATTATAAAGATTTTAAAACAATAAGATTTTGGTTTTACAATATATATATATATATATATATATATATATGTGTAGCTATCATTCTTGATAAGACTGTCCTGACTTTGGGCATCACAAAATTATGCTAAGGATGCTAGCTTCATGGAAAATGTGAATTTTTAATATGCCTGTCTTTTCTTGCTAGTTTAGCAATAATATGCTGTGGATTTTACGAAAATGAAATGTAATACAAAACTTAATATTACAATTATAATTCATGAACAATCCTCAATATATTCAAAATCATTTTTCTTTTATGCACATTATTTAAAAACAATCTACTTACACAGATATAAAGAAAACTTATAAATGCAACTTACAGCTTAAGTTTTAGAAAGAAACGACATTTTATCACTATTTACATATAAATACAATATTCACCTACTCCTTGTTAAGAATTAGAGAACCCAGAAATATTTCATATGTAAGTCACAAAATTTTCTTTAAAATTTTTATAGATAATTTAAATATTTTTGTATTACCCCGTCTCAGTGTAGCTGATCAGTGACGTTGAGCAGAAAGTTTTGTAAGGGTCAAAACACCTTGAGCTCTGATCTCAAAATTGCTAAAATAAAAACTATCCATTCACAAATAATTTTCTATACACAAAATAAAAACGTATACTAGCTTAATCTACTTAATAATACTTGAATTGTCTTTTTAGGTGTAAAACAAAGGTATACTTGCCTTTTGGACTATCAACTTCTTGCTTTTAATTAGTTTTCCAACGTACTTCTATTTTAATTGAACAAAGTAACCAGTGACCTTGCACCAAGATAATTTATTATTTATTTTGGAGCAATAATTTAATCGTCATTGCACTCCATAAAACGTTTTTCATTAATTATCTATCAATGATTTAATGTCGAAGTACTTATGTTCAAATCTGAACTGTTAAATCTTGAATTTATGACGATCTTAAAAGTTTCTCCTCATTGTAAATTTTATGAGCTTCTGTAATATTTATAGGCATTAAAACTCGTTATCTTATCTGGTTTTATTGTTTTTCTAGATGTTATCGCGTTATTCGAATTGGGCCGTTTATTCACACAAGATAATTACCTCGTAAACGTAAATATAATGGGTTCTCGAAAATTCTTGAACTATTTGTCTTTTAAAACAGTATATTACGTTTATTAAATGATGTTTTAAATTAATGTATAAAACCTGTCAAACTTATGAATTAAATAGACTAATTCGAAAATTAATTTAGCAAAGGTTAAAAATTATGACCATTATTTTTAAACATATAAGAATCTTTGCTGAAAATAGTCCTAACTCTGGATAACATTTCTGGAGTTACAGTTCGAAAAGCTTACGTTATTCATTGCCTCATATCTTCTTGTGTAGTTGATGGTGTATGATAAACAATTAATTGTATGTAGCCCCACAAAAAGAAATCGGGTGAAGTTAGGTCTGGTGACCTAGTGGGCCAATTTACATAACCATCTCTTTCAAGCCATCTATTTGGAAATATTGTATTCACTAAATTACGAACCTCACGATGATAATGGGACGGGGCTCCGTCTAATCTAACCATGTGGTTCTTTTCTCTAAAGGAACTTCTTCCAACAACAATGGTAACTCATTTTCCAGAAAATTCAGAAACATCAAACTATTTTACAGACCATTAAAAAAATAAGCTGACCATTTATGCTGATTATTTATTATTTTGAATTGATGGAGGTTTGAATCTGAATAATAGTGGAAATTATACCTGTTCACATGTCCGCTGTTATTAAAAGTGTATTAATCACCAAATAAATAATTGTCAAAAAATTTTCGTTTTCTGCTTCTTCCTCTAACACCCACATGCAAAATTCAATTCTCTTGTGGAAGTCATTTCCATAAAGTTCTTAACATAATTGTATTTTATAAGGATCATATTTGTGTTTTGTAAGTATTCTTGAAATATTTGATTGGCTAATTTTTAAATTTTTGGATATCTGGTTTTGACTCACATAGGGATTTTCAATAACTGAACCAATTATAGTAAAAATATTAGCTTCATTAGCAGTTACAGGTTTACTTGTAACAGGTTTTTTTTTTGTATTTGACACTGCCAGTTTCCTTAAACTATTTTAAAACTTTGTTAAAAACTGTTGGTTTGACTTCTTTTCGGGTATCTTTGAGCATATACTCGAGAAGCCAATAAACAATTTTCGTGACATTTACCCAATATCAGTATCATATCAATGCACTCTTCTTTTTGGTAAATCTTCATATTATTAATGTTATTCTGTAGAACAATAACAGCCCACGCGATAAATTTAAATAATAATGACTATAGTAATTAACAATGTCAAAATGTTGAAATAATTTTATCATTCAAAATTTCCTAGATAACTAGATAAATCATTACTTTTATTCAAAATTTAACTGCAGTATGCAAGTAATTGGCAAATTCTGTGAAAACGCGAAGAGTTAGATATGCATGCTTGTGCGATACGATAGGGAATTCAATTCTGCATTTAGTAACTTATTAACAAATACAGGGTTGTATTTAAGTCAATTAACTTATAGCAACTTGAACTTCATAAAAGATTAAATTAGATTTCTGAATACTCTGTATAAGATATTTAAGTTTTTAATGGGGTATAAAAGATGTCTATTCTCACACTTCACTAGAAGTTTCGCTTAGGTAGGTCTAATATTTATTTTGTATTTAATATTTTAAAAATTAGGTTGTTTTTTGAAAAAAGTTAAATTACTTTAAAAACCTTAAGGTTTAGGTATAACGAACCTTAACAAAAAGGTCTTTATTTTGTTTGTGCGATTTAGTACTATTGGTTTGTGAATTTATTAGTTAAGATTTGCGATTAAAATTTGTTTTGGGAAAACAAGGTGTAAAAGGTTGCCAAAATTTGGTTGTGACGTACAATTTTTTTTGTAAAATAGTGAATTTCTGTGAAAGTTTAACGGAAGCACATTGGGTAAAATATGGTAATTTTTTGCTGACTTGAGCTCATTAAAAAGTGTAAAAATAATATTCATATAAAGTCATTAGGTGGGCAGTTATTTGGATTCTATTTAAAATTTCCATAAAAGATTAATTTTTCTTTTGATTGTAAATTTTATTTAGTTCATTATATTGAGAATTGGTGAAATTTCTCTTGTCTTATTCTAGATCTGGTTAATTGTGTTTTGAGAGGAGTGAGTAAAAATTCCTGTTATAATCTCGTCATGTTACTTTGTACAAAAGTTACTGAGCTAGTTAAGGCATAAAAGTTTGTTTGTGTTGACCTTGAATTAATCTAAGAAGTACAGAGAGGTGGCGATCAGCAGGTAATTCATCATGCGACCAACAAGACGGCGATATCGTAGCAGAATTATTGGACCCCCCAATGAGGAACTCGAACCCACGACCCTGATACTAAGAGTCTCATGCTCTACCAACTGAATTAGCTGGGCATAAAAATTTGTTTGTATTGATCTTGAATTAATCTAAGGAGTACGGAAAGGTGGCGATCAGCAGGTAATATATCTTGCGACCAATGAGACGGCGATATTGTAGCAATATGTATTGCTATGAATCGGGTGCCCATATGTTGGAAGCCACAAATAGATGCTGTGAATCGGGCACAGCTTCCCCTTATTGTTATGTTGTGCAATGGATGCTTGCTTAACAGTAAATCAGAATTTTTACCATACCGTGCTTTTTTCCTGCCTGGCTGGCTCATTGAAAAATGTGTTGTGGATTTTATAAAAATGAAGTGAAATGCAGAAATCTCAAGAAACATCTTGAACAATCTTCTATACATTCAAATAGTCTTTCTTTTATGTACGTTATGTCAATAATCTCTTATATACACAGATATAAATAATGCTTATAGATACACTTTACGGCTGAAGTTTAGAGAGAAAATTTATTTTATGACACTTACGTATTAAAATAATATTCAGCTAATCCCTATTAATAATTACAGAACCCCAAAACATCTCATATGTGAGTCACAAAATTTACTTTAAGTTTTGTTGGATAATTTCAATACACTTGTATTACCCTGTCTCGCTTGGCGTAGCTGATCAATGACCTCGAGTAGATGATTTTGTAAGAGTCAAAACATTTCAGGCTGACTTCAAAATTGCTGAAAATAAACTATTCATTGACAAACAATTTTTATAAAAATAAAAACTTGTTCTACATTAATAATATTCAAATATCTTTTTTAGGTTTCAAAACAAATTTATACTTGCTGTTTGTATCTACAAATTCTTCTTTTAGCTACCTGTCTTTGCTTATAATTACTATTTAAAATATGGTTTTTATTGGAGTTTATTGTATTCAAACGTCCCTGGTTCCATTTCTAATTTCTATTTTCAGACGTAGAAGTATCAGTTAGTTTGCAAATTACATTTATTAAATAGATTAAAATTAGTGAACTTTGCACTAATATTACTTATTTTGAAGCAATAAATTATGCCTCATAATTATAATCAAAGTTCTACGTTACATGTGAAATGCCAACAGAACGAATTACCAATCTTGAATTAATTACAAATTATTCGAAACTTACATGTTGTATGTCATAGGAATGAATGATCCGCTTTTTAATACATCATCATTCGATTATGTTCTCGAAGTATGACACATCCGCGTGATGCAATAATTACCCCGGTTTTGAGTTTAATGAGCTGTCAGTATAAAGCTATTGCGGTCATAAAAATCTTCCATTTTTTGTTAATGCATTAAAAATTATGCGGTGCTATCTCTTTTTCACGAGTTCTGTAATCTAATTAGAGCTATTAAATGCGCCATATCTTATCTATTTTATAGCTTTCCGGAAGTAACGCTTCTTTGAATTGGAGCGTTTATTCATATAAGATAATTGATTTAATTTGACGTATATGATTTTATGACTTTTCGAAGTTGTAGTTTGCTTAAGCAAATAAATGCAGTAGTTTTCTAGAATAATTTTTTACACACATAAAATATGCTTTGCTTTAACAATTCGTAAAATTGTTATATTTGTTTAATGAGGATGAATACTTTATGCAATTTACCTTTCAGACAAGTACAAGTAGTATTTTAAATATTCTGTGGTAAATGAAAACTTGTTTTAAGGTATTGTCTAAAGAGTAGTTACTTACACACAGCTGAAATGAATTAACATAATTAATGAATGACTTAAAATTGGGCTTCAATCTTATAATATCTTACAACACTATATGTACTTAAGATTTTACATGGGAATACATTTATCTTGCTAAAAGCATCTTATGAGGGTAAAATTAAATATTGGAAAATTTTATTTTTTCTCTCTTTTGGGTTAGTTTTCTGACAGACTTCATTGCTCAATGACCTCTCGTGACCTCATATCACACTATCACGTTCTGGGTATCAAATTTCTACGACCCGGCTGCTCCATATCTATGCTTAAAACCTCTACTTATCAAATTTTCCACGGCTGCTCTGCTCACGTTCCTGAAAATAAACTATCTACACTAAAAATCCTGCTACGATAAATACACACCATTTATTTACACTCCAACTAAAAAGAATATACAAGCCAAATCAAATTAGACTGCTCCTTTACACCTCATTTTACAAGTTATTTACATCCCCCTTGTAATACTCCCTTATACAGTAACATTCCAAGCTCAATATTTACACATGATAATATATTTTCTATACATTGAAAGCATGTAATAGGACTTCAACACATTTCTTACTCTATCTCTGTTTCAATACGAGCTCATAGTAAAACCTTGACCTTTAATGCCAATTTTGCACACAAATATTTAAACAGACGCTCTTACCTTGTACATAATATCAAATACTTCATATCTTTAAATTATTCCTAAACCTATACATAAATTCACATATAAAATAAAAATAACCCTAATCAAAATATTCAACCAAAAAACTTTCCCCATTTGTCCTTTGAGTTAATATAAAATTATAGTCCCAATCCACAAGTTATTATTTAAATATTTACAACATACATCGATAAAGCACAGTTATCTGAGGTTCATATTTACACACGGAACCTGCTACTATTCTTCCCAGGACTGTTGCATGCACGAACAACTCCAACCTGGATTCTTCAACTGCAAGATGTAATCAAATTACCAAGAAGTCCTCTCTCGTCTACTATTCAGTAGTGCATCCCAACTCCTGCTGTACATCAAACTTCTTTTAGTAGCATAATTTTTAATCGTAAACCAAACTGGTAAGCGCCGACAATTACTCCAAACTAATTATATACTTTACACTAGATGTGCAATTAAATCAAACTGTTGTTACTGTTAACCATTTACCGTTGTTCAAATTCAAAATATTCTGCAATCATCTCAGTATCAGAGTATCAGCATATAAGAATCACAGAGACATCGTAACAAATAAAAGCTTCGTAAAAATAAGAGACCTTCAAATCAGTCTCATGCTGATTATATACAAGTTCTTCACCTCCAAAAACCTGTTAAATTCCTGAAAATTTCTACATCTACAAGGTCTTTTGAAAAACGCCTCACACTCACACTCGCATGTACACAAATTCCATGTATTTCTTTCCAATCGCTACTCATTAGTTACACAATTTTAAAAACACTTCCCCATAAACCAACTTGAAGCGAACAACCACTGTATGTGTACTAAATGTTTTGTAGTATTGGAAAAATCAATACTCCAAACTAACCTTGGCGTTCACCCCAAGTCAACGAAACTAATGTCTACAATATGCGTCTAACCAACACGTGTTATCTGCATCTCCCTCATACATACTCGCTCAAATCAACTTTCTCTGTTACCTTGTTTTCAATATTCGTTGTTTAACGGACAACTGCTGCCCCATTCCAATTCCAATTATTAAGTTTTACACTCTTTCTAGCAGTCATAAATCTCTCGCTCACACCACTTAATTGACGTCGCTAACTGGAATCGTCATTGTTTGTTCAGTCCTTATCTCCCCTATTTATCATGCAAGGAAAACTAGCTTCTTCAAAACACATTTGAAAAGCTTTTAGCAAATATAACCATTAACTTTACTAAAAATGAGTGGTTTGAATCTTGTGATTTAAAATATAAAATTTTAAATGCCGTATTATACACGGGATGTTTCTTATATGTTATGTGCCATATTTCCTGAGTTCTTATCTGAAGGATTACGAAATTAATTTTTAACTTTCTGAAATTTTCTAAAAATTATTAAACTTTCAACTATTTACTTTAAAAGAGTTTCTAACATTGTTTGATGTACTTTTACATGCTGAATCCAAAATTTAGGTTCAAAATGAAAAATAACCCCCTTTCAGCACACCAAATATCACAGTATATATGTATATGTGTATATATATATATATATATATATATATATATATATATATATTTTGTAAGTTAATGACCTTTCTGTAGATTTATTTATAAGGAGTTGTGGGTTTCAGGTCTGCTGGATTAAAGAATACTTTTTATCACCTAAATTTTCGGATATATTTCTATTCTTTTTTAAAGGTGCTACAATAAGAAAACGCTATTACAATATTAATAACTAAAATAGTTACTAAATTGAGGTTACTAATAAATTGGCGTTGTATAAATATATAAGGCAAACACAATTCTACAAACTAAAAACATAAAAAACCTAAGTATAACATAAAAAATTTTCATATTTTTAATAGGGTGAAATTACCCCCACATGACCATATGACCACATGACATCATGACCATATGACCACATGACCATATGACCTAATGGGTTTTTAATGAGAAAACTCATTAAAAAGCAATTAGGTCATATGGTCATATGGTCATATGGTCATGATGTCATGTGGTCATATGGTCATGTGGGGGTAATTTCACCCTATGGGGCAATTTCACCCTAACTTAACATCCTACATATATCCGGATATATGTCGATGCGCATTCCTGTCGGCTTAGGTTGGATAACAACATATTCGACTATCTTCGGCAATATACGTCCTCACTCTGTAGAATACGTAAGAGAACAATTTTTTCGTATTCAATTTAGTATTCGATAGTAGCTAGAACGGTAAACATGAGCGTCTCCAA
Source organism: Platerodrilus igneus (assembly GCA_036346225.1). Lineage (NCBI taxonomy): Eukaryota > Metazoa > Arthropoda > Insecta > Coleoptera > Lycidae > Platerodrilus > Platerodrilus igneus. Next base: position 208,289 of record JARFIW010001250.1, read on the forward strand.
GGTGATTAACGTTTCTCAACTTCTTGGGAATAAAGTGAAACCGACAAATGAGCGATTTGGATTATGGCTGTTGACAGAAAATATGTGCAACAATAATCTGGTAAAAGATATTGGTAATATTTGTTATGTCGAAGGCGAACAGATGCTGACTGGTGGACTACACACCTATTACAGAACCATTTTGTGATAATATAATGTTGGTTAAAATTTGCGACCTTTCTGACACCGAACAAGCATCTGCAAACAAAAGGATGTTTATCCTAAAAAAGAAATTTGTGGTGCATTTAACAGCTATCTACGAAGAAAGTTCAACCGATTTGTTTCCGCTAGGCATGGTGTTAAAGCTTAGCTTCTGTTTTCTCTGGAAAGCACTAACAAGATGGGCCAGAGAGTAAAAGAAATTATTGGAAAAGAAGACCTCGAATGCATTAATAAAAAATTCCAAAAATCCTATAGGTGTTCCATACAAAGTGGAACTAGCAGATGTTAAGTTGGAAACTTTATTGGAGGAACTACCAGATATATTAGACGAAGTCGAAAAAGATTATTTCTATCTTTTTGACATGTATGTAACCCAAGATTTTGCGGGCATTTTTAGCAAGATGGAGATGTGTAATTATTTAACTACAAAGAATAACTTTTGCTATAAGGGAGAATACGAAGAAAAGTGTAATATTATAGTTGACAACGATAAAACTGCGAGGATTGATTGTTTAACATGGCTAACAACCAATGCAAGAATTAAGATATACAACAAATTTGTGTGTCAGATAACAAGTTCTGGTGTTAATAAACAACTTGGCAATCATATACTAGATTTTTTACGTTGTCCAGATGTACGTTTAAGGGAAACATTTGCGTCTACTTTGGTCAAAGAACATGGTATTACGCGATTGGAAGCGACAATATACAACTGTGCAATTGGAAGCTATGTCAGTGCGGAACGAGTGTATAAACCCTTAAAAGACTATTTAACCTTATTGGAAGATAGTAAGTTATACTTCCTAAAGGCGCCAATGTACTCGGTATCACTTGCCAAAATGTGGAGTAAGCTATCGGACAAGCTACAAAATAGCTGCTGTTTAGTGTATAATAACCTGCTACAGTACGTGTATTGGGGGAATGGTAATACAAAGAAATTGACGGGCTTGCAAATTAAGTTTGTCCGAAAAACCAAAAGAAAGGGAAAAATTGATAAAGTATGTGCTTTCGGCTTTTAGTTTTAACTATTTACCTATAAATTATTTGGAGATAGTAGAGGAAGATAGCCAAGATAAAATAAAAATCTTACACAAGTGCTACATTAAAGCAGGTAGTACATATTTTACACAATCTGCAACACCATATTCTACAATTCCAAAAGAAATAGTCATTTCGGAATTGGGATTGATAAATACACCTAACATTCGCCCAGAGGTTGTACGACAACGCGCAAATATTGGTAGTAAACTCTATCCGTTTACGCTAAAGGAAATTGCCCCATTATGCATGCCATACGCTGTAAGTGGAAGGAAAAGACTGCTGGAATTAGAGGAAATGGATGCAAAAAGGCGAAAATTGGACTACATGGAAAACACTGCGACAATACGCGAACAATACAAAGATGTGTTAGATAAAGAACATCTTATTAGAGAAAATGAGGAAGAATTAAAAGATTATTTTATGTGCCGATGGGCTGACTTAGATTCATCCGGGTTGTACAAGCTGTATGCATTTGCGGTTAGTAAGAAAGACTCTTTTAGTTATGTAGGCGTTCTTGCAGAAAAGGATGGTACTAAATCCGTATACTTTTTAAAAGGTTATTCTAAAAACGTATTTATCAAAATGGCAGATAACAAAGACGAACTAAGGAATGCGGGTTTCGTAACCTTGGCGTACACCACACGCAAAGGGGTTCCGCTAAACATTGTATATTTACCTAGTAAAGAACCTTTCGGATCATTTAAAACCGAGGGTCTTACAACCTATAACAACCATATATCCCCAAAAGGGGTGGGCATCCAGCTACGCAACAGTGCGTGGGAGAATAAGGATTTCCTCCAATACCGACAAAAAGAAGTCGATCAAGCTAACAAGATACGTATGCGGGATATAGTGGGAAAGCTGCGATTAAAAGAATGTCACAAGCTGCAAGAATTACACGAAGGAATGGATCTGGTTGTCGATGGAATCAAAGACTTTAAATATAGAGGCAAACTTTGGTACATTTTACAATTTGAAAACCTAGACGGTATCTATGTATCAAACTATTGGCTAGAAAAGGAGATAGAGGACTTGGGTATCGATTTAAATTTTAAACTGCGAATAAGTTAGATAAAATTAAAGCCACTCCAAACAAACATAAAGAAAGGACTGTCTTTTGTGCATAACTTTGTATTAAAAATTAAGTTTAAATGACTCCATGCTTGGTATTAAATATTTTTAAATTTGTTATGTATAATGTCGGAATAAACATTTTATAATAGTATATAACATTGTTCTTTATTTATAAAAGGCTGTGACGTTACCCCGAAATAGCAGTTGCACAGAGAGGGGTGCGCATGGGCAGTGCTCATGGGCAGGGGTGCGCACGCGCAGGGGTGCGCACGGGCAGGGGTGCGCACGCGCAGGGGTGCGCATGGGTTGGGATGTGTCTGGGCGTACACGAGGGAAGCGGATGTTAACAGACACCAAGCATCCAATTCTTTATTTGGATGGTATCGAGTACTTGCCTGCGTATGTATCCGGACTAAAAGAATACGATTTGTATACGCAGCTTATTAATAAAATTAGTTTATCGAGGGAAGATGACAAGCGTAACGTCACCCTGGAAGCACATCAATCTACGCATGGGGGGCGTAAAGATATAAGATAGTTTGTTTATATTTGTATGGATTTTGTAAATCTAGTGTATATATTAGTTTTAAGATTCCATAATTTTTAAGTTCTTTTCCCACCTTCCAAATCCTTCCGGCTTCTATCCTGGTTGACAGAGTATACGTGTTATCTCCACGTGGTATTCGCGGGACACGGCGGTTTTAGATTTCTCTGGAGATGGTTGGCTAAGGCATATGTCTTGGGTAGCGAAAAAAAAGGGTTTTAAAGATGGAGTTAAATAAAGATGGGTAAAAATTAGAGGTTTGGGGTCTTTAAAAGGCATAACTTTGTAAGAGGTGGTTCTATTTAAAATCCATTTACAGGTTTGGGGTCCCTAGAAAAATTTAATGTTAGTTGATACCTAGCAAAATATATTTATCTTAAAAGAGTGACTACCCCGCGGATAATAAATACAATATACCACTTGTCGACGAAAAAGTTGTAGGGAAATTCAAAGACGAATTTAATAGGGGTCCAGTATTAGAATTTGTTGGTAGTAGGGCTAAGTCCTACTGTATTGTATGCGAGAAAGATACGATTAAAAAGATTAAATGGGTCTCACGAAGTGTAGTTAAGTAAAACCGAGGGTCTTACAACCTATAACGAGCATATATCCCCAAAAGGGGTGGGCATCCAGCTACGCAACAGTGCGTGGGAGAATAAGGATTCTCTCCAATAAGAAATTAAAGTTTCCATGTACGTAGCACCAGTCATTGGGTAATGGTAGAAATGCTAAACCTATAAAGGTGATTATTAATTGTGGTTTAGAAAAATAGCAGTTTTCGCGGACTAAATAAAATAGCTTAGACTGGTTAATGTATATGGTTACATATTCTCGTACACATCCACAAACATCTGTTTACGTCCACAATGGCGATACCGGTAGTTTTTGTTTAACAAATAGTAGGAAAGATACGTTAGGTGTTAGTGTGTGGATGCCTATAGGATCGTTGGATTTAAAAGGAACGGTGCGGCGAAATGTATGGTGGCATCCGTTAGAATAATCGAAAGTGGTTAATCGATCGTATTAGATGTTTAAATAAGCGAAAGTGTAAAGGCCTACATAAACAAAATTTAATTATCCGACAAAAAGTGCGCGATGTGCTACACTTATAAAGAAAGTATGGAATGGTGCTTTTTAGCGGCCCTACCCGTAAAAAGAGCGACTGACTTTTTCAAGCAACTACAAGAATAGCAGTAGCGCAGAGAAGGGGTATGCATGTATTATACAGTGCACAGTTGCTGCAAAATATGTTAGTTTACGCGTAGCTCAGATGTGTAATTGATCACGACTTAAAGATCCCCCGGAGGTTTAAAAATTCTCGGCCCATTGTCGTTTGAAAAATGTTTGTAAATTATCAGAACAGGAGCGGGTCGAAGTTTAAGTTAGATGGATGATTGACTGAGTTTTTTCTACCTTTTACGAGGGAATTGGAAGTTGACAGACATCGAGCATCTAATTCTCTATTTGGACGATATCAAGTACTTACCGGTTCTAGAAATCATTACGTGCGGTCGACCGCTATGCGAAAGTGTAAAAGCCTACAGAAGCAAAATTTAATCATCAGACGAAAAAGTGCGCGATGTGCTATAGAAAGTATAAAAAAAAAAATGGTGCTTCGCATCGGTCCTAACAGTAAAAAGGAGAGTGACTTTTTCTAGCAATTACAAGAATAGCAGTAGCGCGGCGAAGGGGTATGCATGTATTATACAGCGCATTGTTGCTATAAAATATGTTAGTTTACGAGAAGCTCGAACGTGTACAAATTAAATTTTAATCTATAATTAACCATGGTCGTAAAAATGGGAAATTAATGGTTAATTTTAATACTGCTAAGCATATACTTTCGCTTGGTGATTCAATTAGAAAATATTCAAGCCCTCCATTTCCTAAAATATGACGAAGAAGTTATTTAAAATTAAATTGCTTTATTAGTAAGTATCCTGTAGACAACAAGTTGGTATTTCCTTAGTAATGGTTTAAAGTGTTTTTATTAAATTTTTGGTTATAGTAGCACTGCATCTTCTACAGCACGACTTGCACACAATTTGTGTGCGTGTTCTACCACCCTTTTGGATTTTTAATATGCACGCGATTCGTATAACATGGAAGACGTTTCCGATGTTTCTACTAACGGCATTCGCACCATCGACGATGCGAACCAGGTGCATGCATTGGCGCTAAATGTATTGGACGAGCAGCAAGGATTATGACGTCATTTAGTCCCCCGCTGAATCCTCAACTTCGTTCGGGTGTCTTCGGAAACCTTCGGTTTGCATTCTATAAGGAATATAAATCAGGTGCGCAAGAGTAAACTCTTTAGTTATAAGTTAGTTCGCTTACAAGTCAAGTCTTATAGTGCGGATTTTGTTTTGTACTAAAATGGTATCTGCAAACGTTTTTTAAGTGTGATCCCTGTCACGTCTACTTTACCAGGAGGGATGCTCTCAAACGGCACCAGAACAAATGTTGTGGTGTAACATCGTCCACGGTTAAGCTTATACATCTGTCGGTAGCAAAGTACTTAAACTGTGGGACTTGCGGTATCGCTTTTACGAGAATGGACAGCTTACAGCGACACAAGGAAAAACAGCACGGTATGTCATTAAGCCGTAAACGTTCAGCTCTGTTAGCTGTTAAAGGGCCTTGTACGAAACAACCACGAATTATGTGTAAAGTATGCGATTTCGAAATAGAATAGAATAGAATAGAAAAGTTTATTAAATAATAAATTATAAACATAATAATTATTTAAATGGTACAATGTCAGCAAAGCTGATTTTCACAGAGTACCTCTGTACACCAATTATATGTGGTTCTGCCTTTCAATAATTCTAATTAACAAAGCCTTTTTGAAGGTTTGAACTGAACTTGCTCTTAAATATAAATCAAAATATTTATTAAATATTGTTGCAGCATGATATTCAAATGAACACTTGAACTTAGTTGTTTTATGGATTGGAATTGTTAATGTACTGTTGCTGCGAAGATTAAGGTTGTGATTAGAGCATCGTACATTTAAAATATTATATAAATAACTAGGCTGTTTACTCTTATAAATATTGAACAAAAAAACGGCAAAAAACAACTCACATTGAAATTTTAGCTTAAGAATACCCAAATTATTATATACAGGGGTCACATGTTCCTATATGGCACATTATATGAAAATCTTAAACAACTGTTCTGTAAGATTTGTAACTTATTTTTATAGTGTTCTGAAAGATAACTAAAGTATACTGTGTTGCAGTAGTAAATATGACTTAGTATAAGACATTGACATAATTTCCACTTTGTTTGTGGCAGAAGTGACATTTTATATCTGTAGAGCGACTTGAGTTTGAAGTATCCTACGCTGCAAATTTTCTTTACATGGCTTTCAAAATTTAAATTTGTGTCATAAATTATACCTAAATTTTTGTTTTCTGACTAAAATCTAATACACAATTGTCGAGAACAATATTTTCACTTTTAATTGCTTGAATATTGTACTATTGTAGGAAGATCCTATGCACTGGCAAACAGTTTTCCCAGGATTTAGGAGTAGTCCATTGGATAATGACCATTGATGCACTGCATTTAAATTAATGTTAAGCTCATTAACAATCCAATTAGCACTGTAAGGATTACCTGACACATACAACTGCGTGTCATCAGCATACATATGGATGCCACAATTTTCGGTTACAATCGAGGGAAGATCTGCAGTAAAATTGCGAAAAGCAGAGGCCCTAGTATACTTCCCTGAGGGACACCTTGAGTTACATACAATTCATTGGATGTATTGCCATTAAATTTCACTTTCTGTAGTCGTAATGATAAGTAGTTTTGCATCAATTGCAAAGCAGGCAGGCTCCAACCGTAGTACATTAGTTTAGCATTAAGTAATTTATGGTTTATTAAATCGAATGCTTTGCTATAGTCCAGATATACAGCTACAGTTACTTTTGATTCATCCATGTTTTTGATAATGTCATTTGTAACTTTGCACAAAGTAGTTGCAGTGCTGTGTTTTGCACGAAACCCAGACTGGGTTTTAGGAAAAATATTGTTTGCATCAACATGTTGTAAAATTTGACAATACACAATATACTCTAACACTTTCGATAATGCTGGTAAAATACTTATCGGCCTGAGTTCCTTATAGGTGGTAGCAGTGGTTACCTTAGGTAAAGGTGTAATTATGGACTTTTTCCATATACTGGGCATAGTAGAACTTTCTAGAATGACATTAATAAGGTGAGTCAGAGCGTCAGCACAATAAGGAAGAATAAGTTTTATCATATGTAAGTTGATCTCATCCACACCTGTAGCGTTTGATTTCTGTCTTGTAATAGCCCTGATTACTTCACTAGAATGTACGGTGTGAAACATCAGATCTTCAGTTGCCAAAGGATATTTGTTATTGGAAAATAGTTTACTATTTCTTCAGATACTGTGGATATTGGAACACTATTTATAAAATATTGATTAATGTAATTCGGATCGTTACTTGCTAAATTAACATATTTTTAGGTTTGGTGTGTATATTATATTGCTCAAAAAATTCCATAGTTTTTAGGGTTTTTATATTTGCTAGAACTTGATATCTGTAGAATGCCTGTTTTCATTCCTAACAGCTTGTGTAATGTAGTTTCGTAATTCTTTATAATAGTTGTAACTTGTTGTTTGTTTTGTTCTAATAAACTTTTCAAGAGCTTTGTTCCTTAACTTAATCATTTCTGCTAAAGTTTCAGTTAGCCATCCTGGTTTTTGCTTTTATTCTTTAATATATGAATAGGGGCATGTATGTCAAAAGTGAAGTAACAGCATGATTAAAATAAGATAATTTCTCATCAATTGTCGTATAGGTACAGCAATGTAGCCAGTCAATGTTAATTGCATCATTGGCAAACTTCTGTTGATTGAAGTATCTAAAACTACGGATTGTTTTAACTCAAATTGTTGTTTATCAAGAGGAATACACAAACTGCAATACACCATTAAATGATCAGAGATATGACCCAAGTCATAATAGCCAATATTTACACATTGTAGGGTTTCACTAGCACAAATAAGGTCAAGAAGTGAAGCAGTAGTGTCAGTGATTCTCGTTGGCTTATAGACATGTTGTGTCAGCTTAAATGTTGAGAATATTGTTTTAAGTATTGAGAATTGTAGTTTTCTTTCAGGAGATTAATATTCAAGTCCCCCATCAGTAATATATTATCATATTTTAGGTATAATATTGACAGGGCACGTTCTAAGTCTTGAAGTGAAGATAAGGGACTAAGGGGTGGTTTGTAAATAACGCCTACAGCATATGTTATTTTCTTAATTGTGAGTTTTAACCATAACTGTTCTACAATTCCCATTTGTGTAAACTCAGCTTCGATAATTTTGCAATTTACTTTATTATGCACATAGCAGCAAACACCTCCTCCTCTAGTGGGCCTGTCCTTTCTGAATATAGTATAACCAGGAATTGTAATTAATGTAGAGGGAAAGTCTACTGAGAGCCATGTTTCAGAAAGTGAAATAAGTACAAAATTTTTATCTTGAACAAAAGTACAAAATTCATCAAAATAGGTTATGAGTGATCTAATATTATAGTGGCAGATTTTGATTTCACGGGAAGACTTCTGTGGTTGCTATTTAGATCCATAGTCAATTTTAGAATTTAGTCTCTCTAACAGTTTTATATAAAAAGGACACTGATGGTCTGTTGCACTATGGTCAGTTTTGAGACGTAATTGTAGGTTTTTATTAGCTTTGACACAATTAACACATGTCATAGTATTAGTTTCACACGACTTATAATCATGGTTCCCTGAGCACTTAGAGCAACAAATTGCTTCTTTACAGTTTTTTGCATGATGGTAAAATCCCATACACTTGAAACATTGGGCAATATTCAGATGGTTGGACACGTATCCCTTTGACCACCCGATTGCTATTTTTCCAAGGTTTATTAGTATGCTATGTGTCAGAGGATCGGCTTCCAATACAATAGTTGACCTATTTGCAAATTTGCTTTTTAACACTGTTATGACCTTCAAATGAAAATCCTGTAATGTGTTGTCTATATTATTTTGCTTTAAAATCTTTGCGATAGTAGTTTCATTATCTATTATGTCTTCATTTTCCACATATGATACTCTTACTCTAGGTTTCATAAGAACGGGGATAACAACCTTGTATTTATCACCAAGCTTGTCAGTTATATTGTCTTTCAACAGTCTTTGTTCGCTTTTGTTGTCGACTTCAATCAGTACACCACCTTTTGAGACTTGCTTAATTTTAGAAACATTAATCCCTATACTAACAGGATCGACTGAATTTTTTATATCTGACTTTGTCTTTTTACTTTCTTGCACTTGTACTGGCTTAACTATCAGCACAGGTTCAGATTTATTCTTAGCTATATTGGCATAACTGGGTGTTTCTACTGGCGACAAGTTTTCCAATATGTTCTGTTTGAGCAGTGTAATGTCATTTTTCATTTCAGTGATTAGACTGATTAGCCTTGGCAGGGTTTTGATAAAGTCATCACATGTGTGACAAACTAACTTTAACACTCTCTTTGCAATGGCATGCATTTGATCTCAGATGCTGTTAGAGTAAAGCATTTTTATGTACTAATCTATGACAAATATCACATTTGTAGCTTTCTTCTACACTATTAACTATTAAATTGCATTGGATGCATTTATCATTTATAATATCCATTTTTAACAGTGTAGTACAGTTTTCTCTTATGATATTATAAAGTACTTTGTATATATGTATATTTCCATAAATCTTTGAAGTACTAAAAGTATACACTTGTTGATAATGATTCTGGTTTTATGATAACAATGTTTATATTTTAACATATGTTAAATATGGATCTATAATTTGAATCTATAATTTTCAATTACATTTTGATATTGTAATGTTGGTGGTTAATTGTTAAACTAGATTTTTTCACCACTAAAAAGCCCTTCCAGACTCCTTTCAGTGGACACCAAACTTGAGATTTATAATGCACTTTAACTTGTTGAAAAATTGTAATTTTTATAGAGCACTTTACAACACTTTATCAGTTATCACTTAAAAGAAATGGAAAAGACTACCTATGCCGCACATTTAAGGAGCAACAGACATAAAAATGCATCAGTTACCGCTACTAGCGACGATGGTGTAGAAATGGTTAGCACTGCGTTTAACAACCGTATGGCTAGCTATCGCATAAAGAACGCCAGTGTCGACTATGAGGTGCCCGAGTTTCTTTGGAAGCAGAAAGAGCGATTTATTCGATTAATAAATGAAAAAAGAATACAACATACAGCAGTAAAAGTCTAATGCGAACTCTACGGCGTTTACATCAAAATGGGGGAAGAGGCTACCGATGTGAAATCCTTTAACACAAAAAATGTGGTTATAACGTCTTCTAGTAATCTGGAAAATATGTACGAGGACTTAAGCGAAACCATGCGAACAAAATCAGAGGAATTTGAAACATGCGGGTCCGGTTGGTCTTTGGAAAAGGTGCTCTATTTAAAAATAAATATTAATAAGTACAAGTCGATATGAGAAGTTCTAGGTTAAGAATAAAAAATTGTAAATATGTATTTAGAAATGTGGTTTACAAAATTTAAACTGTATTAGTAAAAATTGTCCGTAATAAAAAGTTTTAAGAATAGTTTTTAGATTTTCTTTTAGGTATGAGCCGCAGGAAATTTATAATTTAGAGGGTGTGTGTAAAATGGTAAGGGGTGATCCGATTTTAAATCTGTTTACAGATTCGGATTCTACATAAAATTCTAGACTAATTTAATGTATTGCATGACTAAAAAAAATTTATAAGAACGCTCAAAAGTCGTTACAGGTAAGAAATCTTAAAATTAGGGTAGCTCTCTGGGGGATGGAGCTATCTAAAAAATTTAAAGAGATTCGGGTAGCTGAGAAAATTTTAATATTGATTGATATTAAACAAGGTAGGTTTATCTCGTGGGTGGAAATGTGGAGAAAGATTTATCTCGCAGAGGGTATATGTGTAACTTTGCAGGGCGTGGTCCGATTTCAAATCTGTTTACAGATTCGAATTCTGCGTAAAATTCTAAGCTAATTTAATGTATCGCATGACTAAAAAAATTTATAAGAACGCTCAAAAGTCGCTACAGGTAAGAAATCTTAAAATTGGGGTATCTCCCTGGGGGGTGATGCTATCTAAGAAATTCCTAGAAATTTGGGTAGCTGAGAAAATTCTAATATTAATTGATACCAAACAAGATAGGTTTATCTCGAAAGATGAGCTAAACAAGATAGAAAGTATGGTGTAACATTAAAAGCGAGTAGTGGTACGGTCGCGGTATGCTCGCTAGAAGGTATGTGTGTAACTTTGTAAGGGATGGTCCGATTTCAAATCTGTTTGCAGATTCGAATTCTGCGTAAAATTCTAGACTAACTTAATGTATCGCAAGACTAAAAAAATGTTTAAGGACGGTCAAAAGTCGCTACAGGTAAGAAATCTTAAAATTAGGGTAGTTCCCTTGGGGATGGTGCAATCTAAAAAATTTAAAGAGATTTGGGTAGCCAAGAAAAATCTAATATTAATTGATACCAAACAAGAGAGGTTTATCTCGAAAGATGCATTGGTTAGACGAAGAAAACTATTTTGGTTCAGAATGTTAGCAGTAAAAAAATCTTTAAATGAGGGTAGCTCCCTTGAGGGGTGATGCAATCTAAAAAATTCTTAGAGATTCGGGTAGCTGAGAAAAATCTAATATTAATTGATACCAAACAAGAGAGGTTTATCTCGTGGGTGGAAATGTAGAGAAAGATTTATCTCGCGGGTGGAAAGAATGCGGGTGTGATGTAATCAAAATGGTTGGGGGTGTCCGAGCAAGGAGGAGAGCAAGGAGAGAGTTGCTCCTCCTCATTTGCTCCTTATGGGGATTTACATGTAAATGTGGGAGCAAATGAGGGTTTTGGGAGCAAATGAGGCGCTGATTCGTCACTAAATGGTCTACTCCTACTTTTGTATAGCATATAAAAATATTGTCATTATATTGACATTTATATTCTAACTGCTACAAGTATTAGAAAAGAATTGAATTCTGATATAAAATAACATTACTGTTTTTAATACATATATTACAAAAACCTAATATTCACCATGAAAAAATAATTTTTAAGTTCAAATAGCATAATTAGAGCTAATTAAAAAGTGGTTCAACATATAAACTACCACACAAGTAAGGTTCTTCATAAAATAAGTTATAATTTTATAATTATTTTTTTGTGAAATTCTTGGTAGCATTTTTATATTTTAACAAGCTTAATGGCATTCCGCAAAAAGAGCACATTCAGTTTGTATAAACAGGTTGGTTTGCAGATTGCTCTTGATGCACCTTAGGAGGCACATATGGTTTGTTATTTTTTTTATCGAAATTGCAGGTGAGAACTCTGGTTGAAGATCTATTTTTCTCTTTTACAAATATAGTTTTGCTTACTATACCATCAATAATCCACCTTCGAAAATCTTTCATCGACATTTTTGGCAAGTCTAGTAGCTTGTATATTATAAATTTATTAACTGCAAACCCATCCAAGAAATAAAAAATATTCTATAATACCATTTATAGTATTTCTATTTATTTTATAAGTAGGGTGTTAGTCAAATTTATGTACAAAATTCATATTTTTGTTATAATCAAAAAGTGCCATCAGACAGGGTATGTTAGTTGTGCGGTTCCTTGCTTTCTTGCTTTGACAAAGTTTGCGCAGACTGTTTGTCTTTTCACTACAACACAGAGTCCAAAATTTGAGGCAGAACCACTTATATTCATATCATTTCATCTTTTTGTCTGTTTAAAGTTAGGAAAATATTTTCTATTTGAGTTAACTGTTTCACGAGCAAACAACTTTCTTGTTTTTAATTCCTCCATTACCTACACTAGAAAAATGATTAACAAACAATAGGAAATGATTTTTTTCAGCAACTTCATTTGTAAGTTTCAGTACAACTATTGCACCTAAATTTTTTTGATGCTTTCAGGTTTCATTTTGCTTTATATATATATATATATATATATATATATATATATATAATTCAAATTTATGGCAGTAATTATTTTTATCAGCCAACATCCATACTTTATAAGCCTGTTTGATAGGTTTTGTAGGCATATATTGTTTTAGTGAACTTCTGCTCTCAAACTTTATCATAGATTCATCCAGAGCAAGTTCTTTTGTGGATATCATATATTTTGTAAAATTTTCCAAACTATCTCTTAACCACTGTTGTACTTTGTATTATTTATCATAATATGCTTCGTTTTTCTTCAGCATCAAAGTATTGTCTTTCATGTGTAGGTTGGAGAGAAACCAACTGAATTGTTTTATAGTCATCAGTGTACTTATATAAGTCATGAAGATCAGGAGCACTAGACCAATAATCTCTATAACTAGGGAGTAATTTAATCTCCATCAACAAATTTATCCCTAAGCGTTCAAATTTTCTGAAACCCAAACATTTTAAAAAATTATGAAGTAGCTACAATAATTTTTGCATTCACCTTGTACAGTGATATAATTCTATTGGTTTAAAAATCTTTCATATAAGTTTAATAAATAAAGTCAAACACATTTAGTCAGTATTTTAATTATCGTAAAGGTATAAAAGAAACACACCTAACAAAATTCAAATACATCAGTTTATGTGGTTGAATGTCGAACATAATTCTATCGTATCTTCTGTTAACGTTCCAATTATGCGTAAAGCTATGAGCTCTGCAACAGGTTACTATGACTTCCCGGACATTCGCTGATAGAACTTTGTATTGTAAAGATGTGGAAAGTTTTAAATGTTGGCGATCTTTGTGTCGCACTTCATCTACATTAGCTTTCAATATGTGCCTCGATCTGGTCGATTCAACAATGCGCAACAAAGATACAACAAGGATGCAACAAAGATACAACAAATTTATAAGTTGATTTAACAAATACCTTAGAGCTTCATGTAAAATTGCCATAACTACGTAAATGTATGAGTTCGTTCGTTTGAGTATTAAGCTGGAGTAGTGGCTTCTAAAACTTTATGTAGGTCGTTATTAGAAAATGGTTTAGGAATAATTCTAGTTACTCTTAAGGACCTCTTGTTGTTTGGTCAACTACCATCTGGGGGTAAGCCATTTACTGGTCATCTTGCTGTTTGTGTTCCAAAGCAGTTTTGCTGTTGGATATTATTGGTAGTATTGAAGGTGACTTTTGCTTTTAGCCGGTAAATCCACTTTTTTATTGAGTGACAAGCTGTTTGTTTGTTTCCCGTAATTGGTGTTTGTTTTTGTAAATTTATGCTTAACGCTAATATGTTATTTAGAATTTGTTTTCCGAAATACAATTAGTTATTTTGAACAAGAATTACAAATTTAACTGGTCATATATGTACTTAAAGAATGTAAATCTATATCAGCTCTGGTATCGGTAATAAACTTACCTATGTTTGTGCTTTACTAAGTTTACAAAAATTGTTTAAATATTTCACTGAACAAAAAATAGAACGCTTTCTGTTAATATTTAATTTTTTTCTTATATGACAATAATATTTAATTTCTTACTTGTATAAAACTTGGTTGTATCAATTTGTCATTTTAATTAGCATTTTAGGACCCCCTATTAACAGTAAGACATTGTGTTTACTCAGTGATTAATTTTAGAACTTGTTTATGTTACTAACTGAGCAAAGAGTCACATTTGCACAAGTAGAGTGAAGGTGTGAACTCCAAATCCATCTGAAAACTAAACGTAATATTTTTTAATACTTTTAGTATATTTTTTGTAAAGAAACGCAAACTGCTATTTCATATTATTTATTTAACCTCACGCTTTATTACAGGTTCAGAGTCTGTTACGAATTTAAGGTCAAACCTTTATGGTTTTGAAATGGAATTTAGTTGTCGAAGTTTCTACACTTTTGTTTGACGATATTTGCTTGTACTTGTTTAAGTGTAGTAGCACCCTGGTTTATCCGTTAATTATTTTACCCCCCACCCCCGTAGTTTCTTTCCGCAGAAGAAGAGTTCAGAGTTGGTCCACAAGTCTCCCAAAAGTCAATTACCATCTACAGATAAGAATTACATCTTATGTTTGACTTTTGTGGGAAGTTGGCGTAGTATTGGGAACCCCCTTTTTACTAGCAACCAACAAAATAACACCTCCAAAAAAAAAGGTTATAATGTGTAGGTTGGTAAGAAACCATAATATCTCTTAGCAACAGTCGCACTTTGTGTTATTTATTATAACCTACTTCGTTTTTCTTCGGTATCAAAGTATTGTCTTTCATGTGTAATTAAGATCAGGAGCGCTTGACCAATAATCTTTATAACTAGGGAGTGATTTAATCTCCATCAACAAATTTATCCTTAAAAAATTTTCATCTCTAAGGCATTAGTTGGTAAATATTTGTTCATACCTCGCTGGCAATATAAGTTTGTTTGAATTTCAAGTTTTTCCACTAAGTCATCTGTGAAAAATAGTTGAAATAACTTGTACGTAGTTGCGTTTTCCGTAGATTTGATAAAGTCAGGCAATCTAGAATGATAATCAAATCAAGGTGTTTCAGTCACTACTAGATTCTTGCACCATTTTATTGGTGTACATCTGGCAGTGACAACTTTGTAATATGGAATGCTTCTGAATCAAAACCATCAGTGTTCGCATAATCACTTTTCTCCACAATTTCTATTTTACCACTTTGATCGTCCAATTCTTTATTTTCATCAAGATCGATATCATTATGTAAAGCAAATAGAATTTCTGTTACTTCATCCAAACATTCCTCCTACAGTTCATAGAATTCACTTTGATTCGTACCCCCAAGGTTGAAAGGTAAAGACATTATTAATACTAAAAAAATGCAAAATTTGTATTAGATATTTAATTTGTATATAATATATTAACGATAATATAGTATAAAATGATTAAAAATATTTTTTATTTTAATTTGTAAATTTTATATTAAAGTCACAAATGAGCGGTGATTCAAATAAGCAACTATCTTTAGAACACTATTACGTAATTTATTGATGACAAATGTTGCAAAATAAATATATACTTGTTACACTGAGACCATAAACCAACTATATTAACGGAACTGTATAATAATATTAAAGAAAAACTACCTTTCTATCAATATTTAATGGTAAAGAACTTAACTTTGTAAATACACACATATTTTTTTTTGGTTGTTTTAAGTTCTTCAACCATGCAGTCAAGAGTCATTTCATAGTCCATCTACTATATACTAAATTGCACTACGTGTATGACATTCTTAATATTGTGACCGTGTTCTTAAAAAAAACTTAATGTTCGTGGTTTAAATTGTAGACGGTGTATCATTTGATGGTTCAAAATTTCAGCCACTGCCATTGACAGAATCTAAATAGGTGTTGCTGCATTAAACATTTTTTGTTTTTGTATATTAAACCACCTTTACTGTTGCTCTTTCTAGAGATCATCAATTTTCTAAAATAGCTGATGTATTATATGCTCTCATGATTTGTAAAATGTGTATTATAATTTCTAAAAGCACTGAGAGTTTTTTGATAAAAATTTGTTAAATTTCTCCAACTTCTATTGGTAGTCTTTTCGATATTCGGCTGTCATGAAAATCATTTCAGTTCTTGCCTTCTTGTGATGATAATCATTTAAATCTTAAGTAATTAGGAGAAATTTAATGTATAGTCTTTTTTTATTAAGACAAGTTTTCAGAACTCTTAGGTCTATTACTGTAAGGTCATTTACTATTTTACCAGAATGAATGCTGTTGTAAACTATCACAGGTAGAAAAGTTTTTGAAAAAATGCAATTCAATAAATTAAATTGGGTTTAGTTCTTGTCTTGTTTGTTAGTATTATATATTCATGAGATAAGAAAGTTTTTTTTTGTTTTTGAATTTTATTTTGATGAGTTGGACACAGTTATACTACATCTGCAATATCCCATGTGCATGTGGTTTGTAACTAAATATTTTAGTGCAATGGACTCATTTCTTTTAATTTTTAGATTTACTAGAGCATTTGGCTAAAGTGATTTTCGGTTTTGGTAAGAGCATCTGTCTGACCATAAAATAATAGGTAATTTTTGATCATACAGGTATATCTATATGACTAACAATTGACAAAGTAAATGTTGAAGCATTTAGTCGTTCTGCATTATGCTACCAATAATTCATGATGTCAGGTATTTTAAGCCGTAAGTCGTAAAACTGTGTAAAATTAGTTTTTTTATATAATATATTGCCCATTTCGAATGGACCTGCACCTTGCTGAAGTTCTAGATTACTAGAACAGGTGAAATAGCTTGCGTGTTCTAATGAGCTAAAGAGCCAAACTACAGGTCCAACCAAATTAGTAGGGTCGTTAGTTAGGCACCAGACTAAGACAGGTCCCCGAAAGAGAGCAGCGGCTCTTTCGGTACTTAGATTGGCAGAGACCATAGGGGTCGGTATGGCAGTCTAAGACACACTACCGCGTTGTGGAAGGCAACGGAAAACCACCACATTACTTCCTAAGTACACAGCGTACTTAAATTGTAATAAATATGATGGCATTCTCTATGGGGTAAAAGATTCCGGAGTTAAAATAGTCCCCCATTCGGATCTCTGGGAGGGGATTACTTCGGAGGACGCAATCAGAAAGTGCAGAATAAGAGTAGGGAACATTTTGCGAGTCGGAGCGCGGAATGTTAGAAGTATGAAGCAAGTAGGTAAGCTAGAGAACCTGAAAATTGAAATGAGTAGGTTATCACTAGACATAGTAGCGATCAGCGAAGTTCGGTGGCCAGAGACGGGGGATTTTTGGAGTGGAGACTTCAGGGTAATTAATACAGGAACAGAGGATGGAAATTCGGGTGTGGGGATAGTTATCCGAAAAAAGATAGGACACTGTAGAAAATTACCTACAAAAGAACGAAAGAGTACTCATGGTTAGATTAGAATCTAAACCGGTAAACACAGTAATAATACAAGTATACATGTTCACCTCTACCTACAGTGACGAAGAGGTAGAAGCGATCTACAAAGATGTCGAAGACATACTAACATACATAAAAGGACATAAAAATTTAATAATTAAAGGGGATTTTAATGCAGTAGTAGGTGAGGGTAGGGAAGGAGCAGTAGGTTTATTTGATTTAGGCACGAGAAACGACAGCTGAAAAATGGTAAGGCGCCGGGTACAGATAAGGTGCAAGCAGAAACTCTAAAAGCCGCTGGACAAGTAGTAACAGAACATCTCTTCCAACTTGTAAGCTATATGTATGAGACTGGCGAGATACCCAAAGATTTCAAACATAACATCATAGTAACTATACCAAAAAAAGAAAGGCGCAGATAGATGTGAAAATTTTCGAACAATAAGTTTGACAGCACATGTGTCAAAAATATTAACTAGAATTATACAAAGACGAATGGAAATACGAGCTGAAGAAATACTAGGGGAAGATTAATTTGGGTTTAGGCAAAACAGGGGAACGCAAGAGGCTATTCTAGCTCTGAGAGTGATAATGGAGAAAACAATAGGAAAAGGGGAAAGCGTGTATATAGGGTTGGTAGATCTGGAAAAAGCATTCGACAATGTAAAATGGAAAAAAATGTTCAAAATACTCAAAAAGATTGGAATGAGTTGTAGAGGTAGACGAATAGTGCATAGCTTATACGAAGAGCAAACAGCAGTAATAGAATTAGAGCAGGAACGTAGAAAAGTAAACATTAGGAAAGGAGTGAGACAAGGACTTGCCCTATGTTTGGGATATTTTTGTATAATTGTACATCTTCTATGCAAATCTGCTGCACGTGTATTCTTTTTAGTATTAACTCTTAAGACCAACTTAACAATAAAATCGAAAACTTGTTTCTTGCTAAGGTAGAAATGTAAAGAATGATTCAACATGGAATACATTTATTGTAACTGAATATAATTGAAAATTTAAGTAAAATACATTAGAATGAATGGGTATGAGCTGTCGCGAGCTAACCCTTCAGACATATTAAACGCGAATGAATTTTGGAAACGAAGCACGCAACAAAATATCAGTGTGTTCCGCCACAAAGGTAGTTCTTGGAACAAACGCGAAGTAACTGCAAATGCTAGTAATTCTATAATCTCCAACACCCTATCTCCATTAATTTTTAACCTGTACATTGAAGAGGCAATGATACTGCCAAATGCAGGAAGGTATTTGGAATTACAATGCAGGGACAAAAATTGATATGCTTAGATTTGCAGATGATATAGCGGTATTAGTGTCTAGCAAGGAAGAGTTAGAAACTGCTCTAGATGAAATGGAAACGGTTTTAACAGAGAGATACGGTATGAAAATTAACAAAAGTAAAACTAAAGTACTAGTATGTAAAGGAGGGGAAAATAAATCAAAAACAAGAATACAAATAGGTAACAAGAACTTACAAGAGGTTAAGGATTTCTGCTACCTAGGAAGCCAAATAACGCAAGATGGGAAAAACGCAAAAGCTATAAAACAAAGATTAGCACAACATCGTGCTATATTTAACAAGAAAACGCAGCTACTGTGTTCAAAGACAACAAACATAAAAACAAGGAAAAGATGACTTAAAACATATGCATGGAGCACAGCACTGTACGGCTGTGAAGCCTGGACAGTAGGAGAAGCAGACAAGAAAAAGAAGGCTTTGAAATGTGGTGCTACAGACGAATGAATAAGATATCATGGACAGACAAAGTTAAGAACAAAGAGGTACTAAAAATGGCATGGGAAGAAAGATATGTGTAAACCGGTAAAAAATAGGAGAGATAGGATGTTAGGTCACATACTACAGCGTGAGGGAATAGTGCGGAATATATTAGAAGCAGAGACAGGAAAAAAGAGAAGTAGAGATAGTGTAAGATGTAGGCTGTAGGAATTTCAGGAAATGTGTAGGCTAGCTCAAAATAGAATTTAATGGAGGTACACATCCAACCAGTTCCAAGATGGATAAACTAATGACAAAAAATAACTGTACTTAAACATGATGATTATTATAAGAAACTACAGGTATTGGTTGTGCAATATTCTCGAATAATATTAATTGTGTGAAAGGATTTACTAGACAACTATTAATTCGGCAAATGTCTAAGTGTTGGGGGATCTTGGCAGCCACAGGCTGCTTAACCCCCTGCATATACCACTGAATCTAGGTGAAATAGGACATATAATTAGAAAACAATAGAAGGGGAACCGAGCTGTATATAGGCTGTGTGGGAATTTCAGGGAACTGTGTATGCTAGCTCAAAATATAAATAAGTGGAGGTACGTGTCCAACCATTTTTGAGACGGAAAACCTAATCACGAAAAAATAAGTGCAGATAAATCTGATGATTATTATAAACAACTACAGGTGTTGGTTGTGAAATATCTGCAACTAATGTTGACTGTGAGAAAAGATATCTTGGAAAATATATTAAATCGGCAATAGTTCAAGTGCCGGGGGAACTTGACAGCCACATGTTGCTTACTCCCCTTCACAATCACTGAATGTCGGAGAAATAGGGTATATAATTGTTAAACAATAGAAGGGAACCGGACTGCACCTAACAAGAAAGAACAGTGCCTATGATCAAAGACAGCAAACATAGAAACAAGAAGAAAATTGTTGAAAGCATATGTACAGTATGCCTATGAAATACGGGCAGTAGGAAAAGCAGACAGAAAAACTGTAGCATACTTTTGAAATGTTGTACTTCAGATGTATGAGGATGATAGCATGGGCAAAGTTAATAACAAATAGATTATAGAAATAGTAAGGGAATAAAGATGTATGTGGAAAAAAATAGGAGAAATAGACGGGCTGAACACGTTCTAGGGCATTTTTGGGGAATAGCATGGGATATATTACAAGCAGAGATAGAAAAAAAGAGGTAAATGTAGACCTAGATCAGACAGTGATAGATGCAGACTGTGCAAATTTTAGGGAAATGTGTAAGTTAGTTCAGAATAGGAAACAATGAGGGTATGCATCTAACCAGTTTCAGGACTGAAGACCTAATGATGATGATGAATATATTGCACCAGCATTAAACACTTAACAATTTTTTACAGCCTGTAAGTCCATAGTGAAGATATAATTTTCTGAGATACACACACTTTCTTTATCTTTTGACTTTCATTTATATGCTTTGTTTTTCTGTTCAGTATGATTGAGATGAAACTATTCTTATACATCGTCAGCCTGATAAGAACACCAGATATCACAAAAGTTTTTTTTTTAAATTATAAATGCATAAGTTTATAACACAAAAAGACCTGGTAAAATATGGTATAAAATACATTTGCCAGATTTTTATTATCACAGTATATCAATGATATGTTGGTGGGGTAATCCTAAAGAGGTTTACCAAACAATATAGAATTTAGTAGTATACTTTCAAATAAATATCACCCTGTGCGGCCTCATAAAGCAACGGTTTGGGAAACAACCCAAAAGCGCTTACTTTTGTCATTGCTAGCTTACTACCGTAACACTAGTCCAAAGTTAAGTTTTAAGTACTCTTGGTTAGAAGGGTTTGTCAACCTTTGGCTGCACAAACCAACAATGCATATAAACAAAACATCTACTGAATACGTTGACGAACTGGTTTAATGCTGGTTGATTCTTGGAATGTACAATAAATAGTTGTTCAAACACATGGTTTATAGATAATGCAATTAATTGTAGTATAATTTAAGCTCATTATAAAATACTCATCTTTGGAATATAAACTTCGAGCTTATCCTTCTTTGTTGACTAACTTCCTGTGTGTATAGCAATATAAAGTTGTTCTTTTTACACAATTTAGGAAAATGATTAGAAGGCATCATTAGAATTTTCAAATAAAACTTTTCCACATGTTAGGGCTAATGTTATCAAAAATTCCATCAAAAATTCTAATAACCAGAATAATTGCATCAATTAGCATACTTGGGGTCTCTTCTAACTAAATTCCAACACATCTGTTGGATTACTATTCATTAACAGAATATACTTTGATGTATTACGAGAGCTCGTTATCTCTACTCTTCACTCTCTGAGGATCAAAACTAAAAGAACGAAAACTTGAAACCAGCTATCAACTACAAATTGTTAATTAAAATTTTAATCTTGTTTAACTAGAGAACGACTTCTAGATGTGCTTGAGCATGAAAAGCAAAATTTTTACAAATATGAATATACAATTCTGAAAATAAAGGAACATATATCCTTACAATAATAAGATTGGTAAAATATATGAACCCATTATGAAAACTGATTACTTGTTAAACACCATTTGTTGTTTTCTGCAAGAAATCAACTCGACCACATTGCATATGATTGACCGGATGTCGAACTGATATTTACGTACAATTGTAAATAAAAAATACACATAGAATATAAACAAATACTGGATAATGAAACACTTGTTACTCATGAGACAAGCAACAAACAGTTATTGAAATAAAGTATTGAGAGTGTAAAATGCATAAAATGTTCAAAGTACGATATGGAACATAACACACTGGAAATACAATTTAAATTTTAATATTTCGTAAGTCTTCCTTAAACGTTGAAAGATGTATTTACATATAAAAATAAAATTTGAATGTGTCTAAAAACCATTTAAATGATAGTTGAAAGAATTATCTAAAAAAACAAATTTTAGTTTCATTAAGTAAAACAGTAATGTTGAAATTTAAGAAACCAAAATTTCTTTTTAACATTTGTAATAAAGCCCCTACGATAATCTAATTTTTTAATGAATATAATAAAATAAAACAAAATTCTTATAATTAAGATGCATAAATTATAATAAACGAAGGTACCATCCCCTGAAATTAATGATAGCATGATTCACCAAAACAGACTGTCATATCAAGTATGCTTTAAAAAAGTGAGCTTTACATTAAATAACTGTTTTTAATAGAGTTTACTACTGTCTTTTTTGCAGTAATGTGCAGGTATCTCGGTATGTTTCATAAACATTAAATGATGGTGGTTGTATTTTATTATATTGATTTTTGTGGTTATTATATTTTCTGACTTGTCTTCAATCCATGCTCCATTTTTTTCTATACCAATCATAGAACATTCTTCATTAAGGCCAAA
This sequence comes from Platerodrilus igneus, assembly GCA_036346225.1. Classification (NCBI taxonomy): domain Eukaryota; kingdom Metazoa; phylum Arthropoda; class Insecta; order Coleoptera; family Lycidae; genus Platerodrilus; species Platerodrilus igneus. Next base: position 231,244 of record JARFIW010001250.1, read on the forward strand.
AGTGTTAGGGAACATGTTTTATCAAATTTTTTTAGCTGTTTTCGTTTTGCAAATAGTACCAGTATCCTGTCCTTAGTTTTCTTAAAAATTTGCGGTCTAGTTGGATTTTAGTTTTGCCGAGAGCTGAGCTTGATGTTGGGTAAAATAACAAATGAATGAACGAATGACTTGACTAACATAGACACCACTACGTCCAGATGATAAACGACTGAAGTGAAACTTCCTAAGAGAGGATGTAGAAACTCCTAGGGAAAAATTTCCGGAAAGCTGTAATAAAGAAAAACATTCCACAAATATATACTTACTTAGACTCGAACTTGCTTTTGACTAGTCTGTTGTACAGGTGATATCTATTGAGAAAAGAAGAGCATATGAAAAATAAATATCTTATTAAAGACATTTTTTATATCTCAACACTCAATATTCTTAAATAAGTACCTCGAATGAACTAAAATCAAAAGTTTGTCCTTTGGCTCAAGATATGATACAATTAATAACAATTTACAGTTCACTCCAAAATTTAAATCATAATTATATATCTCTTGTACATAAATTAAACTTGTTATTAATTGTACTCCTTAAACATAATTCTTTATTTGAATGGATAACTCAGAAAACAAACTTTACTTTCAAAGAATAGCATAAAGCTTCTTGTTACTAACAAATTATTGGTCATAAATAAACTTGGCCTTGTTTAAATATATAGAATACATGAAGTGAAACTGGTTTCATATCAAACTATCAATAATTTAATCTCATTAGTTTTGCAACACTATTACTTTTGTGATCCTCAGAAAAGCGTAAACACGAACAATATGAGGCTAACAACTAAACACTTTTATAAACTTTACTCCGGCAAATTAGCTTTCTTCAATATTTTAAGCAATGTACAAAATAAGTTTAAGAACCACTTCTTCTTATCAGATATACTTTACATAAATATATTGATATATCACTCACCTGATGAACTGACATAGCTCATCATAACCATTCTTAAACTGAATTATCCTCCTCAATTTAGAAACATATTCAATACACAAGAAATTAACTTAAGATTTTAATTCCACTGTAAGTGCAACATAGATAATTAACATTTAATAAAGCTTCTTCACCTACCAATTGATGAATTATAAATTCTGAGATCTCTCTGGCTTCAGCTGATAGGTTCCTATGTCGATACCATTAGGAACATCATATTATGGCCAACTTACACATTTTGAATCTCTGTTTGGAGTAACCAAGCAAAACGTTTCCTTCGGGACATCTTGCTTAAACCACCTCACACAACTGACCCGATTTAATCTTCATACGTTAACTAATCAACTAGAAAAAGTGAAACTTAAATGATCATGTGCTACATGCCTGTTTGAACTTACGAATAACAATTGCAACACATATAGCTCTGCATCTTGTGTCGTGCAACCCGCAATACATGGTTGATTATATTCGAACCAGGACATTTAACCATATTAATTATTGCATTTATCATTATCAGATTTTCACAACAACATATAACACAATTGCAGAATCTCAATAATTTAAGGTGAAGGTAAATACACCAATATATTAATTGTTAATAACTCTACAATAAAGAAATGAATAAACTATTTATGTACAGGGTCCATCACAAGCTGAATCGGTATGTATATGGGAAACTACTAGAACCAGTTCTCTAAAAATTTGTTTACTGGCGTTTTCGAAAGGCTGGCTCTGGCTCATATATTTTCAATTTTCTGCCACTTCCAGTCATAGCGGAAATGGACTTCAACTTCATTATTTTTATTGAATTTTTGCAATCTACACTAAATTGCAATGTACCTTATATAAGACATCATATACCTAAAGTGCGTAATTTTTGAGTTATTTCAGTGTCTTCATTGTTTTTAGCAGATTGAGTCCTCCACATAAAAATTTACTTTTTGACATCTATGCATGTCAAGTCAAATATTTGCAAGATTATTCACAAGTAAGACGTGCAGCATTCCAAATCTTTGAAAACTCTTCGAAAAAATTATATAGGGTGCCAAATTTCACTATCGCAAAAGTTCGGAAACTTACTTTTTCAAATAGCAACTTCCACTTTTCTCTTCACTCTTGGTTTCTACATAGATAAGTAAGAGGGTTTTGTTATAACATCCTTATATCTCAAATGAATGGTTTTTTGTGGAAACTTAAAAATATCGAAATTTGAGGAATTATAAGAAAATTTTAAATTATCAGTTAGCTTTGGTTTGAAGGAACCAACAAGAAACAAACGCTAAAGTGTCAACTCGCAAAAAGTTCAAATAATTTGACATTTGAGTGTGGCAAAAGTGTTAATCATGTCCCGTTTAGAACTTAGTAGTGAAGATTATTTCAATTGATTAGTAATATATGGAGAGTGTAACAAGGTAATTAAAAGAGTTTGCGAAACCTTTCGTTTGAAATATCCGAATAGACCAAAAGTCATGTATGACACGCTGATGCGACTCATCCCTAATTGTAAAACCCACATACAGTTTGTTGGCAAGCCTAAAGAATTAACCTTGTCGTAGACAAAGAAGATAATGAAATTACAGTATTGGGATACTTCAGAGCATTTTCTGAAAATTTCTTAACATGTGCAGAAAGTGATTTAGGAATATCTCAGGGAAGTATTCACAGTATTCTAAAAAAACATAAGTTCTATTCGTATTCCATCGAATTAGTACAGAATTTGAGGGCTGATGACAATCAAAAAATAATTGTTAATTTATTGTAACTAAAACTCGGAAAGATGAAAATTTGTTACAAAAAATAATTTGGACGAAAGAGGCGAAATTTAAGAAGAATGGAATGTTTAACTGGTATAACTCTAATAACTGGAATTGTACTGATCCTCACATCATCATCATTAGGTCTTCAGTCCTGAAACTGGTTAGACGTGTCCCCTCATTGTTTCCTATTCTGAACTAACCTACACATTTCCCTGAAATTTGCACAATCTGCATCCATCACTAGCTGATCTAGGTCTACATCTACCTCCTTTTTCCTATCTCTGCTTGTAATATATCCCATACTATTCCCCAAAAATGCTTCAGAATGTATTCTGACCTTCTATTTCTCCTATTTTTTCCACAGATATCCTTGTTCCCCTACTATTTCTATAACCTATTTGTTATTAACTTTGTCTGTCCATGCTATTATCCTCATACATCTGAAGCACAGCATTCCAAAAGGCTGCTACCGTTTTTCTGTCTGCTTTTCCTACTGCCCGTATTTCATAGGCATACTGTGCTGTGCTCCACACATATGTTTTTAACAATTTTCTTCTTGTTTCTATGTTTGTTGTTTTTCATCATAGGCGATGTTCTTTCTTGTTAGATGTAGTTCGGTCCCCTTCTATTGTTTTACAATTATATGCCCTATTTCTCCGACATACAGTGGTTGTGAAGGGTGTAAGCAGCTTGTGGCTGCCACAGCACTTGAACTATTGCCGATTTAATACTTTTTTCTAAGATATCTTTTCGTACAGTCAAAATAAGTCGCAGATATTTCACAACCAACACCTGTAGTTGTTTATAATAATCATCAGATTTATCTGTGCTTATTTTTGCGCCATTAGGTTTTTCTGTCTCAAAACTGGTTGGACACATACCTGCACTTATTTATATTCTGAGCTAACCCACACAGTTCCCTGAAATTTTCACACACTCTATATACAATTCGGTTTCCCTTCTATTGTTTTATAATTTTATGCCCTATTTCGCCGAGATTCATTGAAGGGGGTTAAGCAACCTGTGGCTGCCAAGATCCCCCAACACTTAGACATTTGCCGAATTGATAGTTTTCCAGTAAATCCTCACACACAATTAACATTATTCGAGAATATTGCCCAACCAATACTTGTACAGGTTTAAGTATAGTTACTTTTTTCGTCATTAATTTATCCATCTTGGGACTGGTTGGATGCGTACCTCCATTGATTTCCATTCTGAGCTAGCCTACACATTTTCCTGAAATTCCTACAGCCTTCATCTTTCACTATCTGTGTGCAATAGTCTAACCTAGGTCTACCTCTACTTCTCTTTTTTCTTATCTATGCTTCTAATATATTTGCACTATTTCTTCATGCCGTAGTATGTGGCTTATCATCCTATCTCTTATATTTTTTACCGTTTTCCACATATTTCTTTCTTCCCCTACTATTTTTAGTACATCTTTGTTCTTAACTTTGTCTGTCCGTGATATCGTCATCATACGTCTGTAGCACCACATTTCAAAGGCTTCTACCTTTTTCTTGTCTGCTTTTCCTACTGTCCAGGCTTCACAGCCGTACAATGCTGTGCTCCACACATATGTTTTAAGCAATATTTTCCTTATTTCTATGTTTGTTGTCTTTGAACATAGTAGTTGCCTTTTTTGTTAAATGTAGCACGATCTTGTGTTAATCTTTGTTTTATATCTTTTGTGCTTTTCCCATCTTGATCCTGATCCTCACATATTTTGTGAAAGGCAGTTTCAGGGTTACTGTAGTTTTAATGCTTTTGCTGTAATAAAAAGTGACAGTGTGCTAACGGTACATATTTATAATGAAAATTTGAATTGTAAGCTTATATTGAAAAATGGAAAGCAAATATTGTTTAAAATTTTGGTTGCCTATTTCAGGATAAAGATATCTTGAAATTTGACAAAATTATTTACATCTGTTAAATCTGAATTTGAATCAGCTGTGGTATCAATATGACAGAGATTCAGCTCTTAGTTTGCTTGTAAATAACTTTCTTCAAAATATCTTTGAAGATCATTGGATAGCAAACAATGACCCTCATAAATACCCTCCCTGCTCACCCGATATCACTCCCTTAGATTTCATTCTTTGGGGTTATATAAACGATAAGGTGTATGCATCACAACAAATCAAGATTGCCAGGATAGGGTCCATGATGCAATTCGATCACTTTCTTCGCAAGAAATTTGGAAGGCCATTCATGGTGGGTTTTTAAGAAAAATTTATAAATGTTTGGAAGTTGGAGACAACCAGTTCAAACGTTTGTTGTAGTTGGATTAATTTTATATTTTTTGTTGTCTTTTCGTGTTATATTGCTAAGTTATCCTTAATTGTCCTCATAATGCTGTTATTTAATATTAATTACAAAAATCATACAATGTACACTCATGGCATGTAGCATCGAGAATAGCATACTTTTTATTTGTGGTGTGTAAAACCTCAATTGTGTCTAGAGTTTTTGTTTTTCTTCAAACCAAATTCAACCGATAATTTAAAATTCTCTAAAAACTACGTACATTTTGGTATTTTTAAGTTTCTACAAAAAAACCATTCACTTTAGGTACAGTGATGTTATCACAAACCCCTCTTACTATCCAAGAGTGAAGAGAAAAGTGGATGTTGCTATTTGAAAAAAATAAGTGTACAAACTTTTGCGATACTGAAATGTGACTTTAATTTTCAAGCATCCTATATAATTTTTTTGAGGAATTTTAAAAAATTTGGAAAACTACATGTTTTATTTGTGAAAAATCTTAAAAATAATTGACCTGACATGCTTGGATGTCGAACAAGTAAATTTTTTATTTGGAGAACTTGATCTGCGAAAAACAATGAAAAACCGAAATAACTCAAAGATTACACACGTAGACATATGATGTTTGATATAGTTATACTGCAATTTAGCATAGATTTCAAAAATTAAAAAAATCTGAGCAATCCATTTAAAATAACGAAGTTGGGGTCCATTTTCGGTATAACCGAAAGTAGCAGAAAATTGAAAATATTTCGACCAGAACAAAGCTTTTAGAAAACTTCAATATACAAATTTTTAGAAAACTGGTTGTAATAATTTCCCATATACATATCGACTCAACTTGTTTTGTTGGTCCTGTACAAGCTATCCCAGTATCACTGGATCGGAACTTGTAAATGTTACACCAGTAATACATATTTCTTCTATTTTTAGCTCATTTGGCTCTCTTTGTATTAGTACAATCCATATTGAATGTAATATAAGGCTGATTTCTCTCCAGTCCATTTTTCTCGAAAAGTTTGAAACATTCTTCTTTCATGTTTTGTAAATATGCCGTAAAAGGTGTTTTGCAGATTTTTACATGTCTTTGAGCTACATACAACTTCTAGTTTTCTTTCTGATCTTTGACCTCCATAAGTTATTTTAGTTTTACTTCTTTTGTAGTCTTCTCACTTCATCGCGTGTATTTTTTTTATTTTGGTTTGATTTACAGCCACATTCTCCTTGTCTTTTTTCCATCAGTTTCTTACTTTTGTAGTTTCTGCCTTTGTTTCATTAGAATGAATATCCATTTCAGTAAATTTTACTTCCATCACAATCATAGCATTTTCTGGCACAAAATTTGGGTCAGAAATATTTTCATCAGCGATTTAACAGTTTTCTTAGTTTCTATTTCAATTACTTCTTCTGAATACTGTTTCAAAATTTAAGTCTGATAGTATTTTGGCTTTGAGTTCATTAGTCATTTTTTTTTCAGTGGTATTTTACCTTATTTCTTGTACAAAATTCGGTTCTAAATAGTTTTCAGCTGGAATTTTAAACTCTCTAATTTGTACCAAATTTTTTGGAAACAAAACGGTTATTTTAGGGCCAACTTCTTGAGTTTCAACACGCTATGTTAAAGTACTGTTGACGCTTACTTCATAATAACTAAATAATAAAGTATAATAATAAGTGTAAATTTACAAATGCATTAATGACAAAACAATATACAAACAACTTAGGACACGACTTAATAAAAATGTTAGAATATTACAAATGGCATACATGTCTAAAATAGAACATGATGTAAAATGCAAAACTAAAGAGCTGTTCGCTTTCATTAATAAAAAAAGAACACTTCCAGGATCCCATCATCTTTAGTTTATAAAGGAGCTACATACAGTGATGATAAAAGTATTGTTAATGCTTTTGTACATCACTTCCTCTGTGTATATGAAGATAAAGTATTACCTTTTGATGGCGATGATCATTTTGATCCCAATATCTCTCAGGTTTTTGTAGATCTAAAATCTGTCTCTGAAAAAGATGTTCTAGAAGCTATTGGTAAACTCAAAACCAAAATTTCTATGGGAGACAATAATTTTCCAACATATATATTCAAGGGTTGTAAAGACTTTTTCATCAGACCACTGCAGTATATATTTAGTTTGTCATTATCAACCCACTGCTTTCCAAACAAGTGAAAAATAGGTAAGGTGTGTCCGATATTTAAAAAAGATCATAGAAATGAAATTGAAAACTACCGTCCAGTCGTTATTCCATCATGCTTGTCTAAAGTATTTGAAATTATTCTATACAAATACATATATATAGCTATTATGCCTTTGATATCAGTCAAGCAGCACTCACCATACTTTTTAATAGATTTGTTAGGTCAAAGTTAGAGTGTTTTCCAATTTGGTCCCCTAGCTGCATAAGCAATATTGTTATAATAGAAAGTATTCAGAAAAGATTTCTGAAACATGTGCTATTCCAGTAGAAAGAAAAGTATCCTATGTTTCTATCATATGGACCATTACTAATAATTTTAATACTATCTGCCTCTGTAAAAGATGACTCATAGCTGACATTTTATTTTCATATAAACTTTGTTATGCAGATATTGACTGTCCTGATCTGTTAAGTACAATCTCGTTAAAGGTGCCATCAGGAATGTCAGTGAGAACCCCTCATACCTTCATGTATGATTTGTCTTAGAACCAACTATATAATGCATTCAATGTTAGTTCGTTCCACCAAAATGTTTAGTTTATTTTGTGTTGATTTATATTTGTTTAATTCCACTACACCTGAGATTAGAAAATACTTATTGGATAAAATGTCAAATGACTATTGTAATACCATACGATTAAAATTAATGGCATCAAATTATAAATTATGATGTGGGACTGTTGTATAACCTTGTCGCAAGTTAAGTCAATACTAGTCGGTGTTGCCAAAATGTTTAATCTACTTTGTTTAGATTTGAATATTTTTGCTCCACTTTTGCTGGAACTAGGATACATTATTTTCAATATCATAAGATAAAAAGATTATCAACATTGCATTAAAATGTTGGATTGTAATATAATCTTAAACGTTAATAAACTGCTGTTAAATTTATGTTAATGTTATATTGGCCTAAGTTACCAATTGTTTATATTATATTACCTTCTCTGCAATGGCTTTGTGCTGTTGAGAAGTTGCTGAATAAATAAATAATTAGTAATATTAATTATATTAGGATCTTTTATTTTTCTCCAAGATTTTTTTCCTGGTGATGTGACGTATTTTATGTGATTTTCTGTGTTGGAACACAATGAAAGTAAGTAAAGTTTATAAATATCCCATTTTTCTTACCACATGCTTTCTAGGGATCAATTTTGTTTTTATCTCTTTTATATATATATATATATATATATATATATATATATACAGGGTGAGTTTTTAGTGTGGCAAGGGTCGATAACTCTGTTATTATAAAAGCTACGTAAACCAAATTTGGACGCATATTAGGCATGGCTAAAGTGCACATTTTAAAAATATTTGGAAGCATACAGGGTGTTTCATAATTCCAGGGAATATTAAACTTATATTTTTTTTAACGGAACACCCTATATTTTATTACATTTTTGAAAAGCCCATAAAAAGAGCTTCAATTTGATGTCAAATTGTATCTGTCTATTCCTTTTAGTTTTTGAGATATTCAAGTGTTTTTAGAAAAAATGACCCCGATTAGATGCATTGCCACTGCACTAATACACAACTTATGTTATTTTTCAAGATGCAGAAAATTTTACCATATACCATAGTATGTTTGTAAATATCACTTTTTTGAAATTTCTTCCCAGTATACAGGGTGTCAGGTTTCGCAAAATGCAATTTTTTTAATTTTTTTTAAATGGCACTACCAATTTTATTACTACAATGGATAGTTCATTAAGTGTCCTTTCATTTTTGTTAAGCATTCCCTATACCTAAATCCATTACTTTCTGAGATATTTTTGATTTTCTTCAAATTTTATGAATGTTTTCAATTTACATAACTAAAAATAATTTACTATTGGACAATATTATAAAACAATACATTTTGATTAACAATCAACTACACTTATCCAATAACAATTTTCACTAAAGATATAACAACCTACAATAATATGCTATCAACAGAATTCTGCCATATTAACAATATGCATTTTATAGAAAATGTTCAAGCAAGAAATCAGGCAGGCTTTGAAAAAAATAACAATTACAATCAAAATGTCATTTAGGTTTATTAATTGTAGTGTGTTGTCAGTTAACACATTATCAGTTCTGTTTTAAATGTAATCTTGGAAGGAGTTTTCAAAATGAATTTTACAGTGGAAGAACAAATAAATATGATTTGGGTATTGGGAGCAAGTTTAAAAAATTTCCTACTTGCATCAAGAATATACCAAGAGAGATATCCTGTTAAATGACAACACACTACAATTAATAAACCTAAATGACACTTTACATGTAATAGTTATTTTTTCAAAGCCTGCCTGATTTCCTGCTTGAACATTTTCTATAAAATGCATATTGTTGATCTGGCAGAATGCTGTTGATAGCGTATTATTGTAGGTTGTTATATCTTTAGTGAAAATTGTTATTGGATAAGTGTAGTTGATTGTTAATCAAAATGTATTAATTGTTTTATAATATTCTCCAATAGTAAGTTATTTTTAGTTATGTAAATTAAAAACATTCATAAAATTTGAAGAAAATCAAAAATATCTCAGAAAGTAATGGATTTAGGTATAGGGAATGCTTAACAAAAATTGAAAGGACACTTAATGAACTATCCATTGCAGCAATAAAATTGGTAGGGTGCCTTTTAAAAAAAATTAAAAGAATTGCATTTTGCGAAACCTGACACACCCAGTATACTGGGAAGAAATTTCAAAAAAGTGATATTTACAAACATACTATAGTATATGGTAAAATTTTCTGCATCTTGAAAAATAACATAAGTTGTGTATTAGTGCAGTGGCAATGTATCTAATCGGGGTCATTTTTCTAAAACAGTTGAATATCTCAAAACTAAAAGGAATAGACAGATACAATTTGATATCAAATTAAAGCACTTTTATGGGATTTTCAAAATGTAATAATATATAGGGTGTTCCATTTAAAAAATATAAGTTTAATATGCCCTGGAATTATGAAACACCCTGTATGCTTCAAATATTTTAAAATGTGCACTTTAGGCATGCCTAATATGCCTCCAAATTTGGTTTACGTAGCTTTTATAATAACGGAGTTATCGACCGTTGCCACACTAAAAACTCACCCTATATATATATATATATATATATATATATATATATATATATATCATCATCATTAGGTCTTCAGTCCTAGAACTGGTTAGACGCGTACCATCATTGTTCCCTATTCTGAACTAACCTACAGATTTCCCTGAAATATGCACAGTTTACATCTATAACTGTCTGATCTAGGTCTACATCTACCTCTTTTTTCCTATCTCTGCTTGTAATATATCACATACTATTCCCCAAAAATGCCTTAGAACGTATTCCGCCCTACTATTTCTCTTTTTCTCCAGATATCCTTGTTCCCCTACTATTTCTGTAACTTATTTGTTATTATCTTTATCTGTTCATGCTATCGTCCTCATACATCTGAAGCACATCATTTCAAAAGGCTGCTACCGTTTTTCTGTCTGCGTTTCAGTCTTCCCGTATTTCATAGGCATACTGTGCTGTGCTCCACACATATGCTTTCAACCATTTTCTTCTTATTCTATGTTTGTTGTCTTTCCTCATAGGCGATGTTCTTTCTTGTTAGATGCAGTTCGATCACTTTCTATCGTTTTACAGTTATATGCCCTATTTCTCCGACCTTCAATGGTTGTGAAGGGAGGTAAGCAGCCTGTGGCTGCCAAGTTCCCCCCAACACTTAACCATTTGGCGATTTAATATATTTTCCAATTTATCTTTTCGCACAGTCAACATTAGTTGCAGATATTTCGCAACCAATAACTAGTTGTTTATACTAATCATCAGATTTATCTGCGCTTATTTTTTCGTCATTAGGTTTTCCGTCTCAAAACTGGTTGGACACGTACCTGCACTTATTTATATTCTGAGCTAGCCTACATAGTTCCCTGAAATTCTCACACAGCATGTGTATTCAGGTTAATCTTCTTTGGGAATTAAACCACTCATAGTTTTTAAAATCAACTTTATTTACGTTTCGATCCATGACCTAGGATCGTTGTCAAAATAATAATAAAAACTTTAAGTTTGACATTTATGACATAAATTGAAGGTGACTTTGCTTTATTGATGTTTGAAATATTTGGTTTGAGTATACTAAGCAAAAATTTTTAAAGTTTAAATGAATGATTGCCTTCAATTTGTGTTACGGCCTGGGACCGACTTTCTTTAGGTAGCCAATACGCTTAACGTGAAATCAGCTGATTAATTTTTATTGGTGAATTTTATATAAATTCAATAACTTGGAATTGGAAAACATTTTTTTAACATGTTTCTATTTATACAATTGAAATGATGGTTATTAAAGAAGTGTGCGATTGCATTATTGAAAGACTTAAGTAGTCGTTTTTTTTAATTTATTTTGAGGGGGAAAATTCATTATGATTTAAGTTACCTCTTTGGTAGATTTTAACATTGTTCTGAGGCGATTCTATGGCGGGTTTACACTTGTCAGATACCAATGTTGTTCTATGAAGATTGTATATGGATCTGAGGCGACCCTATGGCGGGTTTACTCTTGTCAGATACCAATACTGTTCAACGGAGATTGTATATGGTTTTGAGGTAACCCTATTGTGGATTTATACTTGTCAGATACCAATGCTGTTTTACAAGGATTGTTAATATGCTTATTTTTATGTAATTAGTTATTTTATGTATAAATTGAAATCATGTATGTAGGCTGTATTTCATGTTAATATTGCAAGGAAAACCCAGGAAAAACTTGCAATGCTACCTAGATATTGTGGGCATTTGATCTTCATTTGTTATTTCTTTTGTTATTTCTTTTAGTAATGGAATCCATTGTTTACTGAAAGTCACGGATTCGTTTGCAACTCAGTTATTTTTATGTAGGGTTATATAAGCAGCTTCTTTGATTTTGCGTTTTGGTGGTTTTCTTCTTTTCTTCTTTTCTTCTTTTCAGGGAGTATGTGTATTCAGCTCGTTCCTTTCTATTGTTTTCTAATTTTATACCCTATTTTACCGAGATTCAGTGAAGGAGGTAAAGCAACCTGTGGCTACCAAGATCCCCCAACACTTAGACATTTGCCGAAATAATGGTTTTCCAGTAAATCCTTTCACACACTTAACATTATTCGAGAATATTGCCCAACCAATTCTTGTAGTATTTAATATATATATATATATATATATATATATATATATATATATATATTATATATATATATAACATATCATCATCATTAGGTCTTCAGTCCTGGAACTGGTTAGACGCGTACCCTCATTGTTTCTTATTCTAACCTAACCTAAAGATTTCCCTGAAATTTGCACAGTCCGCATCTATCACTATCTGATCTAGGTCAACATCTACCTCTTTTTTCCTATCTCTGCTTGTAATATATCCCATATTATTCCCCAAAAATCCCTTAGAACGTATTCTGCCCTTCTATTTCCCTTATTTTTCCCCAGATATCCTTGTTCCCCTACTATTTCTATAACCTATTTGTTATTATCTTTGTCTGTCCATGCTATCGTCCTCATACATCTGAAGCACAGCATTTCAAAAGGCTGCTACCGTTTTTCTGTCTGCGTTTCAGACTGCTCGTATTTCATAGGCATACTGTGCTGTGCTCCACACCTATGCTTTCAACAATTTTCTTCTTGTTCTATGTTTGTTGTCTTTCCTCATAGGCGCTGTTCTTTCTTGTTAGATGCCGTTCAGTCACCTTCTATTGTTTTACAATTATATACCCTATTTCTCCGACCTTCAGTGGTTGTGAAGGGAGGTAAGCAGCCTGTGGCTGCCAAGTTCCCCCAACACTTAACCATTTACCGATTTAATATATTTTCCAATATATCTTTTCGCACAGTCAACATTAGTTGCAGGTATTTCGCAACCAACAACTAGTTGTTTATACTAATCATCAGATTTATCTGTGCTTATTTTTTCGTCATTAGGTTTTCCGTCTCAAAACTGGTTGGACACGTACCTGCACTTATTTATATTCTGAGCTAGCCTACATAGTTCCCTGAAATTTTCACACAGCATGTGTATACAGCTCGTTCCCCTTCTATTGTTTTCTAATTTTATGCCCTATTTCACCGAGATTCAGTGAAGGGGGTTAAGCAACCTGTGGCTACCAAGATCCCCCAACACCTAGACATTTGCCGAAATAATGGTTTTCCAGTAAATTCTTTCACACACTTAACAATATTCCAGAATATTGCCCAGCCATTTCTTGTAGTTACTTATAATAATCAACGTGTTTAAGCACAGTTATTTTCTCGTCATTAGTTTATCCATCTTGGGATTGGTTGGATGCGTACCTCCATTTAATTCTATTCTGGGCTAGCCTACACATCTCCCTGAAATTCCTGCAGCCTACATCTTTTACTATCTGTGTGCAGTAGTCTAACCTAGGTCTGCCTCTTCTTCTCTTTTTTCCTATCTCTGCCTCTAATATATTCCGCACTATTACCTCAATGCCGTAGTATGTGGCCTATCATCCTATCTCTCCTATTTTTTACCGTTTTACACATATTTCTTTCTTCCCCTACCATTTTTAGTACCTCTTCGTTCTTAACTTTGTCTGTCCATGATATCTTCATCATACGTCTGTAGCACCACATTTCAAAGGCTTCTACCTTTTTCTTGTCCGCTTCTCCTACTGTCCAGGCTTCACAGTCGTACAGTGCTGTGCTCCACACATATGTTTTAAGCAATCTTTTCCTTGTTTCTATGTTTGTGGTCTTTGAGCACAGTAGTTGCTTTTTCTTGTTAAATGTAGCACGACCTTGTGCTAATCTTTGTTTTATATCTTTTGTGCTTTTTCCATCTTGCGTTATTTGGCTTCCTAGGTAGCAGAAATCCTTAACCTCTTGTAAGTTCGTGTTACATACTTGTATTCTTGTTTTTGATTTATTTTCTCCACCTTTGCATACTAGAACTTTAGTTTTAGTTTTGTTAATTTTCATACCGTATCTCTCTGTTAGTACCGTTTCCATTTCATTAAGAGCAGCTTCTAATTTTTCCTTGCTAGACGCTAATACCGCTATATCATCTGCAAATCTAAGCATATCAATTTTTTGTCCCTGCATAGTAATTCCAAATGTCTTCCTACATTTGACAGTATTCATTGCCTCTTCAATGTACAAGTTAAAAATTAATGGGGATAGGGCACATCCCTGTCTTACCCCTTTCCTAATGTTTACTTCTCTACGTTCCTGCTCTAATTCTATTACTGCTGTTTGCTCTTTGTATAAGCTATGTACTATTCGTCTATCCCTATAGCTCATTCCAATCTTTTTGAGTATTTCAAACATTTTTTTCCACTTTACATTGTCGAATGCTTTTCCAGATCTACAAACCCTATATACACGCTTTCCCCCTTTTCTATTGTTTTCTCCATTATCACTCTCAGAGCTAAAATAGCCTCCCGTGTTCCCCTGTTTCGCCTAAACCCAAATTGGTCTTCTCCTAGTATTTCTTCCGCCCGTTTTTCCATTCGTCTTTGCACAATTCTAGTTAATATTTTTGACACGTGTGCTGTCAAACTTATTGTTCGAAAATTTTCACATCTATCCGCACCTTTCTTTTTTGGTATAGTTACTATGATGCTACGTTTGAAATCTTTGGGTATCTCGCCTGTCTCATACATATAGCTTACAAGATGGAAGAGACGTTCTGTTACTGCTTGTCCAGCGGCTTTTAGAGTTTCTGCTTGCACCTTATCTGTACCCGGCGCCTTACCGTTTTTCAGACTCTTTAATGCTAATTCAAACTCATCTCTAAGTATAGGATATCCCAAGTCACCATTTTCAATGTCTGATTCCTGTTCTAATGCAGTTAGTTCCTCTCCTGCATATAAATTCCCTATATATTCTTGCCATCTACTCACTTTCTCTACATTTTCTATGATGACGTTTCCTTGTGAGTCCCTTATATTTTTGCTATTCGGTTTTATATCCCTAAAATTCATTCTAATTAATTTGTAAGCTTCGTCTGTCTTTCCTATTTCCATCTTCGTTTGTACCTCTTTGCACTTTTCATCAATCCATTGTTCTTTAGCTTTCCTGCATTTTCGAATAATTTCCCATTTTATGGCTTTGTATCTCTGTTTTCCTGTTTCGTCTGATTTATTTTTGTATTTTCGTCTTTCTTCTATTAAATTCAAGATATCCTTTGTTATCCATGGTTTCTTATTTTCTTTTTGTGTATACCCCAGAATATCTCTGGCCGCCATGTCTAGGCTGGATTTAATGTTATTCCATTCTGTTTCTACTTCCTTAGTATCAGATATTTTCCCGATATCTTTGAGCAATTCATTTGACTTTTTTTCGAATCTTTCTAGAATATCTTTATCTTTTAGTTTCTCTAAGTCCAAGTGCCTTTTTCCGTTTCTTTTTTTCACATTCTTAAATTTAAGTGCGACCTTCATAATTACGATGTTGTGGTCAGTATCTATATCTGCTTCTGGGTAGCTTCTACAGTCTTTTACTTGATTAGTAAACCGTTGTCTAACAAGAATGTAATCTATTTGATATCTTCCTATATCTCCTGGCATCTTCCACGTATATCGTCTTCTAGCATGATGTTGAAATAATGTGTTTGTGATGATTAAATTGTTCTTGTCACAAAATTCTACCAGCCTATTTCCCCTGTCGTTTCTCGTGCCTAAACCAAATAAACCTACTACCGCTCCTTCCCTACCCTCACCTACCACGACATTAAAATCCCCCGTAATTATTAAATTTTCATGTCCTTTTACGTATCTTAATATGTCTTCGATATCTTTGTAGATGGCTTCTACCTCTTCGTCACTGTAGCTAGAGGTGGGCATGTATACTTGTATTATTACTGTGTTTACCGGTTTAGATTATAATCTAACCATGAGTACTCTTTCGTTCTTTTGTAAGTAATTTTCTACACAGTATCCTATCTTTTTCCGCATAACTATCCCCACGCCCAAATTTCCTTCCTCTGCTCCTGTATGAATTACCCTGAAGTCTCCACTCCAAAAATCCCCCGCCTCTGGCCACCGAACTTCGCTGATCCCTACTATGTCTAGTGATAACCTATTCATTTCGATTTTTAGGTTCTCTAGCTTACCTACTTGCTTCATACTTCTAACATTCCACGCTCCGACTCGCAGAGTGTTCCCAACTCTTATTTTTAACTTTCCGATCGCATCCTCCGAAGTAGTCCCCTCCCGGAGATCCGACTGGGGGACTATTTTAACTCCGGAATCTTTTACCCCAGAGAATGCCATCATTTTATTATAATTTAGGTACGCTGTGTACTTGGGAGATAATGTGGTGGTTTTTCGTTGCCTTCCACATCGCGGTAGTGTGTCTTAGACTGCCATACCGACCCCTATGGTCTCTGCCAATCTAAGTACCGAAAGAGCCGCTGCCCTCTTTCGGGGACCTGTCTTAGTCTGGTTCCTCACTAACGACCCTACTACTTTGGTTGGATCTGTAGTTTGGCTCTTTAGCTCATTAGAACACGCAAGCCATTTCACCTGTTCTAGTAATTTAGAACTTCGGCAAGGTGCAGGTCCATTTGAAATGGATATAACATATATATATATATATATATATATATATATATATATATATATATACATCCTACTAGCAATTTTGCATCCTTAAAAAATTGATACATTTTGGCGTCCCCCAGAAATAGCGGAAATAGATATTTACATATATAGAATATATTGTTACTTGCTTGTTGAAGAAGCCCAAAATCACAAAAAAATTTTAAAATAGTGAAATATATCGATATACACTATTTTATATTTCCCTATCATTCTAGAACCCTTTCAAAGGCATTTATTGTCGCGTCCGTTGTATATCTCCTTTCATTTTACAATAAGATTACTATCAGTTTAACTTCCAGCAATGTTGTCAGTAACTCTTCCAAGTAACAAAGATGAAACTTAGAAATAATACCTTAAGAGAGAGTGAGATATGAGTAATGAGACATTCTACTTCTACATTTAATCGTTTGGTTTTTACAGGCTGGCGAATTCGAACGTTAATCATTCTAAAAATGCTGCGTCCGTTTAATACTATTTATTATACCGCTGTACGTTGTGTATCCGATGCGCCGCTAAATTAAAACAATGTATGCATCCTTATGTTCTATAAATAGCAGTATGTATGAAATAAAAGTAATTATGTCATGCTAAATCATTTATCATAGCGTTGTTATCGTCATGAAGCAGCTTAAATTTCAGATGTATTTTAATATGATATTATTTTTTAAATAGAAAATTTAATTCTATTAATTCTAGAAAGGTTGATGCTTTATTTATCTAATTAATATAAATCGTACGTTAAAACTTGATATTTATTGTGTGGGCGCTTGCTAAATATACTGTAAGCGTCTAATTTTACCCCTCAGAACAGTTTTATTCAAAAAATTTTGCTTTTTTCATACACTATTTGGTTTTATTGGTGTGATGGTTATACAGTTATTTAATTGGAATTACTGCGCAATTTAAATCGTTTAACCGTCGGCAATACAGCTGTTCCTGATCGTAAAATCTTTAAATATTCGTTTTGGTTCGTAAAATATCGATAGAAATGGATTCTAATAAACGTAAAATATGGGTTTAACGTCAAAAGTGCAAGATATTTTTGTAGGAGACTATTGGACGATTGCATATGAAAATTCTAAAAATTTGTTATTGAGTCGTTTACAAGCTGTAATGTTTTTTAGTATAGAGGTTACTACTACCCCGAAGACTGGCTTTCGCGCGCCGTTGGTGGTGTTTATTTTTGTATTAAACTATAGACGATTGCATGTGAAAATTTTTAAATTTTTTATCCAGCCCTTTATGAGGCACGATTTAGTTTGCTTAGGGATTGCTGCGAGCCCAAATACTGGCTTTGGCACACCATTGCTGGTGATATTTTTGTTATAGATTATTAAGCATTTCATGAAAAAATTTTGGAAATTTTCTAAAGAGTTGTTTACCAGCTAAATCTGTTTTACCATAATGGTTGCTGCCACCTACACGACTGTGTTTGGTGCACTATGGTTGGTGGATATTTGCGTAATAGGGTGCCCCAAAAGTAATGATCTAAATTGAAGAGTTTGATATCTGAGATTAAAACCTATTCAAATAACTGTATATGTTGTTATCCAATTGTTCATGGTTTCAAAGTTATAACAACTTTTGCGTTTTGTGCCAAAATCGTGCAGAACTTCGAATATTAATTTGCAATAAAAGAAATACTGACCTTTTGAAGGTAGTTCGTTTTCTGTGTATGCGTGAATGTTGCGTGTTTAATAAATAAGAACTTCCTCAAACATTTACTTATTATCGCAAGAGAAAATCATAATTTTCTATAATTTTGGTTCTGTGAAAAATTTTGCGTGCTTTTCAAACTAAAATTACTCAAAATAAGTATTACTATCGAAAAGTGCACACCTGTCCAAAAAGCTTCATTAATCTAATAACTGGTAGGTCTAAGATTAAATGCATGGAAAATTATTGGGTAATTTGTAGGCACAATCCCAAAAACAGCACTTTTATTAAAGAATTCGTAAGTAATAGCCAACTTTATTTTTTGTAAAATATGAACTCAAAATAATCAAATGTATTTAAAATTCGTTTACAACAAATGTTCGAATGTCCTGCCACTAATTAAAGATCACTACCTTGCTTGGAACAGCAAGGGTTCGGCAAGATTCCAAATTTTCCAGGTAAAAAAAACCCGCTTCCTGGCCAATGTAGTACCTTCGGGTGGAGCATTGGAAAATCATATATAAGGTTTCAACACGATGGCGCTCCAGCACACAGTGCTCGTAATGTTAGGGAACACTTAGTCTTGCATATCCCAATCATTGGCACTATCTAGTGGCCATCGCGTTCGCCCAACCTCAACCCCCTGGATTACTTCTTGTGCGGTTATATGAAAGAAAATGTGTATAAAACACATACCACAAACGAGCAGGACCTTCGTAGAAAAACACGCAAAGCCGTTGGAAGGCTGAGAGAATCGGTCGCGCCTTCAGGTTTTTAAAACGAAATTTTTTGGGACGGTGTCGTTTATGTATAAGAACTGAAGACTTTCATTCAGTGAATGAGAAGATATTTTTGCAGTTGTGTTCAACAAGTAACTATCGTTCTTTTGTTTGATTTAAGAGTATAATGATTTTGAGTTACGATCAAAATACTTGTGGAACATACCGTAGTATATCATTTGATTTTTGATTCTTTGAAAAATCCTAGAAACATGTAACAAAAGTACAAAATGTTTAGCAATTTTCAATGTTTATAAAATTGTTACAGACTGATTTTTATAGCCTTTTTTTACTTTGAGAAACTGAAACTTTTGGAATTGAACTTTGATCTATAATTTGACTGTCTTTGTTCTAGTTCTATTAAATTTTTATTTGACCGACTGACAAATCATGCCAAAGTTCAAGATTTAACACTTTTGGTGAATTACCGAATGCTAAAAATTAAATAAATTGTTGATAGGTCATAGTATAAACGGTACCAACCTGAAAGTCAAATTTTCAAATTGTGGTATGTAGAGGATATCTTATTCTTTAGAAATACATATTATCTGATGGAATAGAAGTAAAATGAAGTAATTGTTTAAGGTTGAAAAGTTTTTTAAACAATAATTACCAAAAGGTATAAATCAGTACATAGATCCTTTTATATACCAATCAAATTTTATTTACTTTATGCTTTTTTTATGGCATGAGTTCGATAATGGCATTATTATACATTTTCCTACAATAAATAGAAAACTATATGTGCAGCCAAATTCTACTATTCAACATTAAACTAAATGACAATCATGCACGTAGCTAGGGGGTAGGGTACTTACAAGGCACCCCCCTACCCTAAATATTCTAGCCCACACCAAGAAGGGTGTTCAGAACACGCTAAAAATAAAGTTGTATTTAGAAAATAATTAATGGCTGTTC
Organism: Platerodrilus igneus; assembly: GCA_036346225.1. Classification (NCBI taxonomy): domain Eukaryota; kingdom Metazoa; phylum Arthropoda; class Insecta; order Coleoptera; family Lycidae; genus Platerodrilus; species Platerodrilus igneus. The sequence goes on from JARFIW010001250.1 coordinate 251,406, forward strand.
AGTCCCCCCCAAACAAAAGGTGATAATATCAAAGTATGAAATTCAAAATTTCATGTACCCTAGAAGTGTCTGCTATACCTATAGTCTACGAATAGACGATTAACGTATAGTTTTCGAAAGTTTTATTGAAATCGTTATTTTAAAATACATGCAGCAGTAAAGAATCTAACACTAATTAATATATACTACATGGTAGCGTTTAAATAGTTATTTGTATATCAAGGCCGCGAAATTGTTTTTTAGCGTACCGAAAGAAAGTTTATCGCATAGATCGCTTGCGACGGAGGCAATATAATCTCGAGGTCGCTAAAATAATTTCGTGGTCTAGGTGCAACCGTGCATGGTTTATTACATAAATTTTTCACTTAACTGATTAAGCTATAGCTAGAATTTATATGTTCTTATAGTGTCTTTACATCACATGTTGCTATGGAAATGATATATTTCAAACACCGACAGTATTCATAAAGAAATTCCTGAAAAATGTCAGGCTGCGCTAGTACTACATAGTTCAATTTCCTACACTATTTCAGAGCAAGTGTTTTTTCCTTTACTTTTAATTTTGACATATATATATGTTTAGTATACTATATCTATAGGTTATATTTTAAAAATGAATAAAGAATTAATCTCTTTTGTGATTAGGTGACCTATAAAACATGTTCAACTATATTTGAAAAGATCAAAAAAATTCTATTCACACAAAGATGAATCTTTTTTTATTATTTGAGTCTTTCATTTCTCACTGATTCGATAACATTTGTATGTGTTATCAAAGTGTTTTCACGGAATACTTTTCGAGTTTACTTCAAGACACTGGTTTTTACTTCTTTCCAAGCCTATAGCATATCTGTTATCAAAAGGATGTTTACACCTTACTTCTAGGAAAAGCATTAAAAAAGAGCATCCTCCTATTTAGAGCGTTGACGTTTTATATCTTTTTCGTGTTATAAACTTGGACATCTCTAAACTTAATTACGGAAACAACACTACAAAAAGCCATTTAATTTCACAATATCTATACAGAAATCAGACAATTAAATGCAAGTTTGTATGTTAGGCATTTGGTATATGTCAAAATTTTACATTGAAATTATATAGGGCCGATCCTAATTCAAAACGGTGCAGGTGTATTCTACACATGGAAAATACGTCTGTCGCGTTTTGAATTAGGACCGGCCTTACCTACCTACTAAGGTGCCTTAAATAAAAGCATTCCTTGCCTAAAAAAAAACTTTATTAAAAAATTGGTAAAATGAACGTTGCAATAACTCTCTGGTATTTTAGGCGGTAGACATAAACTATACACGCGATTCATAATATCGACGTTCGCCGCATGATTGAAATTTGAAGTATATACATATACATAATATAAATGGTATAAACTCTTGAATTATGAATGAATCACCTAGTTCGATGTTCCTGGGCATTTTTAACTTGCCTAAAGTACAACATAAGCTACATTAAAAACCACTAGAAAAAAATATTCGGAATAAGAAGTGAGTTATAATATCACGTCTCCTTTATACTAAACAAGACGAAAAACTGATTATTAATGGGTGCATAAAAACACTACGTGAAAATATAATTAAGAACGTTTACTTACTCAATGTGAGATAGAAGTGGAAGGACAGTGGAATATCTACTCATGTGTTTTTCGACCCGAAAAATTCAGGCCGGACCGAATCGTTTGGTCCGGCCCGGCCCGAAAAAAGATAGGCGTGGCCCGGGCCCGGCCCGAATAAAGCAGTTAACGGTCCGGCCCTTATTCGAGCCCAAAATCGGGCCGGGCCGGCCCAAAAGTCCGAGCCCGTCTCTAGCTATTACTTACGAATTCTTTAATAAAAGTGCTGTTCTTGGGATTGTACCTACAAATTACTCAAAAATTTTTATGCATTTAATTTTAGACCTACCAGTTATTAGATTAATGAAGTTTTTTGGATAGGTGTGCACTCTTCGATGGTAATACTTTTTTTGAGTAATTTTAGTTTGAAAAGCACACACAATTTTTCATAGAACCAAAATTATGGAAAAATTATGATTTTCTCTTGCGATAATAAGTAAATGTTTGAGGAATTCCTCATTTTTTAAACACGCAACATTCACTCATACAACAGAAAACGAACTACCTTCAAAAGGTCAGTATTTCTTTTATTGCAAATTAATATTCGAAGTTCTGCACGATTTTGACACAAAACGCCAAAGTTGTTATAACTTTGAAACCATCAACAATTGGATAACAACATATATAGTTATTTGAATAGGTAGTAATCTCAGCTATCAAACCCTTCAATTTGGACCATTACTTTTGGGACACCATATTGCATGTGAATATTATAAAAATTTATATCGCATCGTTGACGAGCTACAATTTTTACAGTATAGGGTTTACTACTACCATAAAGACTGATCTGGGCACGGCGTTGCTTCAGGATAGTTTTGAAGGAAACTATTAGAAGATTGCTTGTAGCAAATTAAAAAACTCTACATTGCAACACTTACGAGCCACATTTTTTTAAAAATAGGGGTTGATTCCACCCTCAAACTGACTTTCGCGCCTCGTCGCTGGAGTTTATTTTTGTAATAGAGTAGTAGAGGATTGCATGTGAAAAGTTTGAAAATTTTCTAACGAGTTGTTTACAAACAGAATTTTTCTTAGTGTAGGTTGCTTCCAACCCCTAAGACAATTTGGTGAAGTGTTGTTGGTGGATATTTGTGTAATATGTTATTATAGGATTGCACGTGAATATATTTTGAAAATTTTGTATCGTATCGTTCAGGAGTCAAGTTTTTCAGTATAGGGGTTACTACTACCCCCAAGATTGACGTTGACATAGCGTTGCTTGCGAACAGTTTTGAAGGAGGTTGCATGTGAAATTTTAAATATTTTTGATTGAGCCGTTTACAAACTATATTGTTGTGTAATATCGGGGTTGCTCTTACCCCCAAGACTAGTTTTCGCTCTCCGTTGTTGTTGTTGCTTATTTTTCTAATAGGGTATTAAAAAATTGCATGTTAAAATTTTTAAATTTTTGTCCAACGCTTTATGAGGTACAATGTATTTAGTTTAGGGGTTGCTGCCACCTCCATGACTGGATTGGCACACCATTGCTAGTGGATGTTTTTGCTATAGATTATTAAGCATTGCATGTAAAAATTTTGAAAATTTTCTAACGAGTTTTTTACCACCTAAAATTCCTTAAGTGTTGGGGTTGCTGCCATCCCCGTGAGTGAGTTTAGTGCACTGTTGCTAGTGGATGTTTGCGCAATATACTATTAAAGAATTGTGTGTGAATATTATGAAAATTTTGTATTGCATTGTTCACGACTACAATTTTTTACAGAATAAGGGTTACCGCTACCCCCCCAGGACGGACTGACACAGCAGGGTTTGATGATAATTTTGAGGAGACTATTAGAATATTGCATGTGATAATTTTGAAAATTTTGCGTAGCACCGTTTACAAGTTACTTTTTTTTTAATATAGGGGTTGATTCCACCCCCAAAACGTTGCTGGTGTTTATTTTTGCAATAGAGTATTAGACGATTGCATGTACAAATTTTAAAAAAAAATTATCCAGCTTTTTAGGGGAACACTTAAATTAGCTTAGGGGTTGCTGCCACCTCCAAGAATGACTTGGACACATCATTGCTGGTGGATGCTTTTGTTATAGACTATTAAGCATTGCATGTTAAATTTTTAATTTTCTAGCAAGTCGTTTAGGAGCTAAAATTTATTTAGTATAGGGGTGTTGCCGCCCTCAAAGATAGACTTTGTGTATCGTTGCTTGAAAATATTTTGTAGTATGCGATTAGAGGATTGCACTTGCAAATTTTAAAATTTTCTATTCAGCCGTTTACGAACTACAATTTTGTTGAATAAGGGTTGCTACTACCCTCAACATTAGCTTTTGTGCACCTTTGCTTATGCGTTTCTATTATAGACAATTAGAGGTTGTTTGCATGCAAACATTTTGAATATTTTCTATTGCGTCATTTAATAGCTACAATTTATTTAGTGTGGGAGTCGTAGCTACCCCTTGAGTAGTAGGGTAAGGTAGAACTATTTACAGAATTATAAGTGCAGGTGTATTCAAAAACAATTCGCAAAATTGGAAATATTTGTTATCAATATATAAATTATATTTTCTACACTTTACAAAATTTTTTCTGGAAAACAGTGAATAACTTCATACAAATATATAAATGCGATATCACATCATATAAACAGGTCCATGACCTAAGCGGTAAGCTAAAAATTTTAAATACTCAAACACATAATATATATTAGCGAATAAAAGTTTGCAGCAAACTCTATGGATGCAACGAAACTACTCGTCGCACTATCATCTAAGCAGACTAACTGGCGCCACGCTGTGTTGCCATTTAGCGGTTGTAATGATGATAACACAATAGAATATTCCGTATATTAAAATATATTCTGTGGCGCTCTCAGCGGAAAATCGCTAGACTAAAACTATACGATTTCTGTACATTTTCCTATCAATTTTAAGTCCATTTTGTGTTTCTTAAATATTTAAAATAAAAATCTGTACAAAAACCTATTGACTTTGACATATTCCAAATCTTACCAATTTCGGTCTTCTTCCATTTAAACATCTTAGACAAGGAAGCGCAATGTCAATACTGCTAAAAAGTAAAAAGTTCTATCTTGCGTCCGATATACGGTAGTAAGTTTACAAGGGACGCAAGTTTGAATGCAAATTCCGGTCTATCGGGTGTAAAAATGATAGTAGGATGTATATATATATATATATATATATATATATATATATATATACTGCTATGCTCTCTCTAAATTATCTTGCCCCTTCGTTGTGCTGTTAATTTTGCTATGAACTCTAAATTATTCGCGCTCCATCATTTGAACGACCATTTTAATATTTACCATGAATAAACAAGATTGTAATTATCTCCTCCGACGTTGGGCTGTCTTATTAATATTGCTATCAATTTCCTCCAGAAACTTAACTGGATTTTATCTTGAAGCAACCTTGTCTGCCAATAGCAAAATTCGATACGTTACCGCCTTACTTGTTATCAATTTTATATTCAACTCGTAGCTTCTCCTTGAACTATATAAATTAACAAATTACTCCCATTGACTTTATCTTATGACCTCGGCTAGCATTTATTTGGAATTATAAAATTCAGTTAATTTCGATTTTATATAATGAAACCAATATATTATGTACAGCTTTTGTAAATTATTTGAAATACACTTTTCAATTAGTTAATGTTGTAAATTTCATTTGTTAAACATCATATCCTATTTACTCAAAACCCAAAGTCACCAAAAAAAAACCTATTATCCTTATCAACGAAGCGTAGAACGTTCTAAACTTGTTATCCTATTACTCATTTTATACTTATGCAACTTCTTTTGTTGACTTTTTCACAATCATATTATATTAAGCAAATTCAATATTCAAAATAAAAATATATAGAAAAATTAAATGTCTTATAACTAAAAAATCTGACCTGGTCTATTTCTTCACATCGACGCTTTCATTTGCATAAAAATTATCTTCCCCAATTCAGGATTACATTTAAATTATTGCCATTACACTATGGACTACCAATATTCATTTATGCACCCCAATTTATTGTCGTTTCATATCTGACTTATTACTTCTTATCAATCAATTTCCTCAAACTTAAAATTGTATTATTCTTCCCCCAGACGTACTTCAAAATTGTTTCTTATTTTCCCCAGACTTCGAAATTGTATTACTGTTCCCCAGACATCAAAATTGTATTCCTGTTCCCCCGGACATAGAATTGTAGTTTATTTTCTCCCGTACATAGAAGCCGTTTAATCGGAAATTATAGTTTTCATCTTGGCACTTATTTTGTCTTTCACTTTTAAAATTTACGTGTTACTTTATTTTATAACGGCGCACTTCGGCCTTTGTTGAGTTCAAAACTCACTTCGTTATCACGGTGCTTGCTAATATATTCTTCATTTCCCACTCCGTCAGTGGGTATGGTCTAGAGCTCGTTGCTTATTTCTGACCAATCAAATAATTACATTCAAAGTAGTTTCTGATGTAATGCTCCACGATTCCCAATAATTTTAACCTGCTCGCAGCTGTCTTTCGTTATCAACATGCTGTGTTTTGATAGTTCTAATTGCTTTTCCATAAACAACTGATGCAATTCGGCTTTTAATTTTCTTATTTACATGTTGTTCAGGCAATTTTTAATCTGCTTTCTTATCAAAAATGGTTAGATATTTGCACGCATCTACCTATGCTACCTGAAGCTCTATTTCTATCTCTGTATTAATCTAATTGTTTGGAACTCTTTTGAATGCGTGTCTGCTTACACTTTATTATCGTTTACTTATAAATATACGTGTGCTTTCACTGAAAAATATTATTATTTACATTGCCTAAATTACCTAAAACTTTATCTACAGGGTATTAAATATTTACTATTTACCTAATGAATGTGTTCCTTGTTTCTACGCTAACTATGCGTCTTCCTATGTTTATTTGCGTCGCCTAAAACTATTTATACTTTATATACAGGGTGCTGACTGCCTACTATTTACAAACTATGTCTATTTCTCAATTCTTAACTAAATAGGTGCCGTTTTTTGCTGCCTATGGTAATTTCTCATTTCTAAATGACCTTTCCTATAAAGTACACCCTTAAACAACCCCTTATCACAGCATAATTCCCCCAAATTAAAATATAAAATTTTATAACAATGTCCTTTTTGGCGCCCAACGTGAACTTAAACTCACATTGGTATGAAATTATTATATTTTTATTTCCTTTTCAAAATCTAACTTTTGCTTTATTAAACCCATATTTACATTAATTTAATCTCATACCTATGTCCTATTATGCTACCCTATTCATACCTATACCTATTCTTATATTCAAATCCTATTCTATTTTTCTATGTATACCTATTCATAAATTTATTTTACATTTCATTCATTTATTCATCTTTCTTTGCATGGGTCAACTTAAATTTATTTATTTCTAACTTCCCCCATATCACTCTTGAATCTGGGTCCTTTTAATTTATATTTCTTAATCATACTTTTAAATCTGGGTCCTTTTAATTCGTATTTCCTAATTCTATCCCTATTGTCTATTCTATATCCTAAAAATCTAACCCTACTTTGAAAAAATTCACACTTCCTTAAATTCAAAATCAAACTAGCTATATTCAGCTCTAACAAAATCCTATCTAACTGCACGTAGTGTTCCTCTACACTATTACTAAATATCAATATTTCATCCATATAGTGGATACTAAAATCCTCATACGGTCCCAAAATATTCTTCATCACATTCTCTAATGCACCCGTACTTGAGGACAAACCAACCGGGACCACCCTAAATTGGTATAATTTTTCTTCTACCGAAAAACCCGTATACTTCCTTGATTCTCGCGCTAATGGAATCAAACAAAATGAACTTTTTAAATATAATCTACTATAAATTTTTCTATTACTTATTTTCCCTAATATTCTATCTATCTTTGGTGGACAATTATATTGCGGCTTCATTTGCTTATTAATTTCACTTGTATCTATACACAACTTAATACTATTATCACTTTTATTTACGACGACTACTAATAAATTCACAAAATTCGTACTGGAGCTCTCTATAATATCTTCACGTAACATTTCTTCAATTTTTTCCTTCACTCTATTTCCATATACTACTGGAATAGGATATATTTTACTGTTAAACGGTTCCTTGTTTATCACATCAAACTTGTGCACATAACCCGTGGCAATTCTCGACTTCGACCCTATCAATTCTGAATGCTTATTCAATAATATATTCACCCTATTTCTTAAATCATCTGGACACTTAATATCTTCATTTTCATCACCCCCATTATTTATCTCATCACTAAACTGATTAATATTCACACAGTCGTCTTCTATTTCAATATTCCGTTCTTCATACCATTTAATATATTTCCCATTACACTCAATCTTTTTGCATTCCGCATTTATCTTCAACCCCAACTTATCTATCATATTCATCCCAAATATAACATCTATCTTCAGTCCAGGTACTACCATAAAATCATTTTCCCATATCATATTCCCCATTTCACATCTCAGAATTACCATTTCATTTATCACACTAAATCTCTTATTATTTGGTGCCACCAAATTACACCTCGCTATAGGTATTGCTTTATCCCCCAATTTCTCTCGTTTAACAAATTCTTCCGCAACAAGTGATGCTTCTGCTCCAGTATCAATTAACACTTTAACTATTTTATCTTCCACCTTTAAATTAATTATTGGTAATAAGTTTCTTTCAAATCTTCCTAATCCATTATCCATTTCATATTTAATAAACTCGCGCTGATTTCTGTATCCGTTAATTCGTAGAATTTTCCTTGGTTCGTCTGTACTCAAAAATCCTGATTTTGCGTCGAAGGTCCAGCCTGACTCATTATCCCTGTATCTGTGCAATTCGTATTCCTCATTTCCATACTATTAATATTTCTAGCTTGTGTCCGTCGATCATCATTTTCCTGCCTATTTATTCCTCTATTAATATAATTTCCCTCATGATTCGTTCTCTCCATTCGTTGCCTTGATATCTGACCAGTATCCCTGTTTTGCTTAAAATCATTATTCAAATTGCTATAGTTCCCCCTATTAAAATTTCTTCCATGATCATAATTATAATTGTTCTTTCGATAATTATTCCGAGTCTCATTATTCCTTATAAAATTCGTGCGTCGATCCCTAACATTATTTTCCATTTCATAATCAGTTTCCAAATCATCATATCTCTGCAAATAATCAATAAACGTATCTCTATCTACTATATTCTGCGTCGTTATATATCGCTTTACTTCAGCGTTAAAATGACCTGCTAAATATCTTATAATAATTTTATCTTCTAAAGGAGGATCCAATTGCTTCGCTACAGTAAATTTCTCAATCGCATATAATTCTCGCGTTATTCCTTTCGCCGAATCGTATCTTCCCATACTTAAGTTATCCCGAATTCGACCTTGCTGATTGTCACTCCAGAATTGACGTAAAATTTGCTTTCAAACTGTTCAAATGTTTCTATTTCATTCTCAACTAAATTATACCATTTTTCAGCATTCCCTCTTAGTATTCCCTTGATTAAATTTAATTTGTATAATTCATCTGTAGATCCCTGTATCAACATTTTAAAATTTTTCAGAAATATTTTCGGATTTAATTTTCCGTCCCCGTAAAATTTAGTAAACTGTTCAATTGTAAGATTCGTTTGAATTAGCCTAATTGGTTCTCTATTAAAATTTATTGGATTACTTTTTAAATTATTTATTTCTCGGTTTATTGATCTGAACTCCGTTTCGCAATTTTCTTCAATTTTACCTAATTTAATATTTAAATTCGTAATTTTATCGTTGGACTCGCTTTCGTAGTCTTCTTGTTTCGTTTTAACTAAAGTAATATGGTCCCATACGCATTCCATTTCCTCAGAAACTTTCCCAATTCTTTCATTCATCTGTGCCTTAATCTCAGCAATCGTGTGATTCGTTTCCTTCAGTCCATTGCTAAGAATCTTGATTTCATTCCCCAATTTCTCGCTGTATTCATCCATTTTTGTCGTAACTATTTTTATGGCTTCCTCACTTCTATCCATTTTATTATTTAATGCTATTAAGATCTCCATCATTTTGGTTTCTTGTGAAGTTCGCCTTTCTTCAATGGAACTGGTTTCCTGAATTATCACGCTCTCCTGGGATCCTATCTCCACTCCTTGTTGTCTTAAAGCTTCCCGTGTTTCCCGTATTCTTTTGTCCATTATTATATTTACGCTAAACTTTTAAATACTAAATAAATCTACCTAACTTTAATTACTGTACAAATTTCTTTATTTTTCCCTAATTGAAACTTTTTAAATCTCCGGTTTAGTTTAATTTAATTTATTTGAAATCTCGCAATCGTATTTTAAAATTTTATTTTTAATTTAATTCGTGCCTCTTAATCTCAGGTTGTATTTTATATTGGTTTAATTCATGCTTTAATTCGTGCCCTAACGTTGGTGCGACATATTAATTTGCTATGCTCTCTCTAAATTATCATGCCCCTTCGTTGTGCTGTTAATTTTGCTATGAACTCTAAATTATTCGCGCTCCATCATTTGAACGACCATTTTAATATTTACCATGAATAAACAAGATTGTAATTATCTCCTCCGACGTTGGGCTGTCTTATTAATATTGCTATCAATTCCCTCCAGAAACTTAACTGGATTTTATCTTGAAGCAACCTTGTCTGCCAATAGCAAAATTCGATACGTTACCGCCTTACTTGTTATCAATTTTCTATTCAACTCGTAGCTCCTCCTTGAACTATATAAATTAACAAATTACTCCCATTGACTTTATCTTATGACCTCGGCTAGCATTTATTTGGAATTATAAAATTCAGTTAATTTCGATTTTATATAATGAAACCAATATATTATGTACAGCTTTTGTAAATTATTTGAAATACACTTTTCAATTAGTTAATGTTGTAAATTTCATTTGTTAAACATCATATCCTATTTACTCAAAACCCAAAGTCACCAAAAAAAAACCTATTATCCTTATCAACGAAGCGTAGAACGTTCTAAACTTGTTATCCTATTACTCATTTTATACTTATGCAACTTCTTTTGTTGACTTTTCACAATCATATTATATTAAGCAAATTCAATATTCAAAATAAAAATATATAGAAAAATTAAATGTCTTATAACTAAAAAATCTGACCTGGTCTATTTCTTCACATCGACGCTTCCATTTGCATAAAAATTATCTTCCCCAATTCAGGATTACATTTAAATTATTGCCATTACACTATGGACTACCAATATTCATTTATGCACCCCAATTTATTGTCGTTTCATATCTGACTTATTACTTCTTATCAATCAATTTCCTCAAACTTAAAATTGTATTATTCTTCCCCCAGACGTACTTCAAAATTGTTTCTTATTTTCCCCAGACTTCGAAATTGTATTACTGTTCCCCCAGACATCAAAATTGTATTCCTGGTCCCCGGACATAGAATTGTAGTTTATTTTCCCCCGTACATAGAAGCCGTTTAATCGGCAATTATAGTTTTCATCTTGGCACTTATTTTGTCTTTCACTTTTAAAATTTACGTGTTACTTTATTTTATAACGGCGCACTTCGGCCTTTGTTGAGTTCAAAACTCACTTCGTTATCACGGTGCTTGCTAATATATTCTTCATTTCCCACTCCGTCAGTGGGTATGGTCTAGAGCTCGTTGCTTATTTCTGACCAATCAAATGATTACATTCAAAGTAGTTTCTGATGTAATGCTCCACGATTCTCAATAATTGTAACCTGCTCGCAGCTGTCTTTCGTTATCAACATGCTGTGTTTTGATAGTTCTAATTGCTTTTCCATAAACAACTGATGCAATTCGGCTTTTAATTTTCTTATTTACATGTTGTTCACGCAATTTTTAATCTGCTTTCTTATCAAAAATGGTTAGATATTTGCACGCATCTACCTATGCTAGCTGAAGCTCTATTTCTATCTCTGTATTAATCTAATTGTTTGGAACTCTTTTGAATGCGTGTCTGCTTACACTTTATTGTCGTTTACTTATAAATATACGTGTGCTTCCACTGAAAAATATTATTATTTACATTGCCTAAATTACCTAAAACTTTATCTACAGGGGATTAAATATTTACTATTTACCTAATGAATGTGTTCCTTGTTTCTACGCTAACTATGCGTCTTCCTATGTTTATTTGCGTCGCCTAAAACTATTTATACTTTATATACAGGGTGCTGACTGCCTACTATTTACAAACTATGTCTATTTCTCAATTCTTCACTAAATAGGTGCCGTTTTCTGCTGCCTACGGTAATTTCTCATTTCTAAATGACCTTTCCTATAAAGTACACCCTTAAACAACCCCTTATCACAGCAATATATATATATATATATATATAACCAAGTTTTACTCAACATATTATTAGCTTGTATTACTTAAATTAAACTAGAATATTGGGCCTTCATTTTTAACTGATTTAAAGTCAACTATAACAAAAACTATTTCATAAATTCTGTGGGCAGATATCTGATAAAAAAAAGCCAACATTGACAAAAACGTGTGAAATAGCACCCTTACAGTCCTAGCAAAGATGTTAATAATTTTTTTAAAGAGGCTTGTTTTTTTGTGCTATAAATTTCTATAGAAATTTTGATGATTTAGACATTAATGTCATTGGAGATACAATGAAATTCGAAATTAGGAAGCCATCTGAAATTGGATGCCCTTCTCTATGAATTTTCATTATTTTATGCAGAGTACTTGCATGAGAGAACCTGACTTGATTATCCTCATTTCGGATCCATGTGAAAAAAAAATAATTTAGAAATATCTCGTATGTTGCTTAATGTTAAGATACAATCGATAACAGTTTCTCTCTAATAACCCGTATCTTAGCAGTATATTAAATCATGTATTTTGATTCTTTTTGTTTGGATCAGTTTTAAATTTATGTAATTAAATGTTAAAATCCATAACCAACAGTACAAGTTAAGTTTACTTATCCTTAATAGATTTTCCTGACGAAAATACAAATTTTTCACACTAAACCGATCCCACGTCAAAACAATATTAACGTATAACTTGTAAGTGACAGATAGGGGATATTTGTATGCATGCATTTGATTATATCAGATAGGGAATATTAGAAATTTGCGGTTTAAAAGTATTTTCTGGAGTGCTAGAGTTACAGGATATTGTAATAACTTTGAGAACAGCTTAACATGTGAGAGCATTATAAAACCAGAAATAAAAGTGTCAGATACAGGATATATGCATTTAAAAAATGTGGAATATTCAGCACAACATAATAATTAGTTTTTTTTAAAAATAGATTCTACATATAGCATATATTTAATTAACCTTTTGTATAATGTATTTAATTTTTACACAATTATATATATATATATATATATATATATATATAAACATTATATTTTAGATGATTATATATTTTTTCTTATTGCAGTGATTCTTAACAACATCATGCTACGTGCCATATGGTGGTGTGAATATATTTTTATTTAATTGTTTTTGTCTAAGAATTTATATTTCTAATTATTTCGTGCATACAATTTTTGTGGATAGAAGTTAGTATAAAATGTAGTTGTAATATGTTTTTAGGATAGAACTGCTTGAAGTAATTATTGAATTTGGTCTCGGTTTATATGTTTTACCTTTGATCTCTTATGTTACTTACTATTTATTATGTAAAGATGTGATTGTTTGTTTTTAAATATTTGTAGCTATGAAGTAAGTGTTATTAATACACTTTGAATTTGTACCATTTCATATTAAATACTAAATAAATCTATGTTTTGTCTAGTTTTATAAGGAACATCATCAGGATAGGGCATGGATTAATTCTTCAGGATCAACAGGTACACACTGAATTAAGTCAGATTAGTATCTATAGCGGAGTTGTGGTGTCAAGCAAAGTTACCTCTAGACAAGCAGACACACTCGCCCTATTAAGAATAAAGGTCTGGTTAGCAAACTAACTGCAAAGTTTGTTATTCTTTTGTTAAACAACATTCCTTGGTTACACAAACAGGTTGCTATGCATAATGCAAATTATTATTTGAATTTTGCAAAAAAAAAGGTTTTTAATTAAAATACACCTTTTTAGTCCAGATTTGCAAGTTATATTTTTATGGGGAATTTGGGAATTCTTCTGAAATAGACGTCCCTTTAGATCAAATTGCTGTGCGAATATTGTTTCTTCTTGCTAAAAGATAGACCAGGAAAGGCTAGATAGGAGAAGTATGGTAACACGTCACCATATTACTTTAATGCACACTCATGAACTGTTAAGATAAAGATACATTTGCTTTAATGAACTGCCATCCAGAAAATACCTGGCCCTGGATTTGCGTTAACGTTGATGTGCTTGTGGTCACATGTGTCACGATTGGTCAAACAACGTTATATGACCTCACAAATGCTGTGGGAATGTACTGATACAGTAGTTCTCATGAGATTAAAACTGTTGCTAGGAATTACCAAAACCGCATTTTACAAAAATCTGTTATGCAATTGCCTAAGTTATTAATTATTTGTAAAAACAAATTGAGGAGCAATTTAGTGCATAACAAGTTATTTTGTAGTTACTATAAAATTACTTTGCCTGACAGCGCAAGTGAGTCTGCCTGTTCATAAATAACTTTCCTTTACACTATTACTCTGCTATAGTCACTTTACCAGCTTATTGGACTTTTTATTCTGCTTCTTCTTAGGCAATTAGTTGAGAATATTGCAAGACCAATAACTGTAGTTGTTTATAACAATTGTCATGTTTAAGTAAAATCATTCTTTTTGTCATTAGTTTCTCCATCCTGGGACTGGTTGGATGCATACCTCCATTAATTTCTATTCTGAGCTAGCCTACACATTTGCCTGAAATTCCCACACCCTACATCTTTTACTATCTGTGTGCAATAGTCTAACCTAGGTCTACCTCTACTTCTCTTTTTTCCTATCTCTGCTTCTAATATATCCTGCACTATTCCCTCATGTTTTAGTATGTGACCTATCATCTTATCTCTCCTATTTTTTACTGTTTTCCACATATTTCTTCCTTCCCCTACTATTTCTAGTACCTCTTTGTTCTTAACTTTGTCTGTCCATGATATTTTCATCATACGTCTGTAGCACCACATTTCAAAGGCTTTTCCTGTTCGCTTCTCCTACTGTCCAGGCTTCACAGCGGTACAGTGCTGTGCTCCACACATATGTTTTAAGCAATCTTTTCCTTGTTTCTATGTTTGTTGTCTTTGAACACAGTAGTTGCTTTTTCTTGTTAAATGTAGCAAGACCTTGTGCTAATTTTTGTTTATATTTTTTGTGCTTAACCCATCTTGCGTTATTTGATTTCCTAGGTAGCAAAAATCCTTAACCTCTTGTAAGTTCTCGTTACCTATTTGTATTCTTGTTTTTGATTTATTTTCCTCTCCTTTGCATACTAGAACTTTAGTTTGATTTTCATTAATTTTCATACTGTATCTCTCTGGTAGAACTGTTTCCATTTCATTAAGAGAACAGCTTCTAACTCTTCCTTGCAAGATGCTAATACCGCTATATGATCTGCAAATCTAAGCATATCAAATTTTTGTCCCTGCATTATAATTCCAAATGTCTTCCTGCATTTGGCAGTATTCATTGCCTCTTCAATATACAAGTTAAAAATTAATGGGAATAGGGCACATCCCTGTCTCACCCCTTTCCTAATGTTTACTTCTTTACGTTCCTGCTCTAGTTCTATTACTACTGTTTGCTCTTCATATAAGCTATGTATTATTCGTCTATCCCTATAGCTCATTACAATCTATTTGAGTATTTCAAACATTTTTCTCCATTTTACATTGTCATATGCTTTTTCCAGATCTACAAACCCTATATACACGCTTTCCCCTTTTCCTAATGTTTTCTCCATTATCACTCTCAGAGCTACAAAAGCCTCCAGTGTTCCCCTGTTTTGCATAAACCCAAATTGATCTTCTCCTTCTTCTTCAGCTCGTATTTCCATTCGTCTTTGTATAATTCTAGTTAATATTTTTGACACGTGTGCTGTCCGACTTATTGTTCGAAAATTTTCACATCTATCCACGCCTCTCTTTTTTGGTATAGTTACTATGATGGTATGTGTGAAATCTTTGAGTTCTTGCCTGTTTCATGCGTATAACTTACAAGTTGGAAGAGACGTTCTGTTACTGCTTGCCGATCGGCTTTTAGAGTTTCTGCTTGCACTTTATCTGTACCTGGCGCCTTACCATTTTTCAAACCCTTTAATGCTAATTCAAACTCATCTCGCAGTATAGGATATCCCAAGTCATTAGTTTCAATGTCTGATTCTTAGTCTAATGCTGTTAGTTCCTCTCCTGCATTTAAATTCCCTATATATTCCTGTCATCTAACCACTTTATCTACATTTTCTATAATGACGTTTCCTCTCGCGTCCCTTATATTTTTGCTATACGTTTTTATATCCCTAAAATTCATTCTAATTAGTTTGTATTAGTTTGTCTTTCCTATTTCCATCTTAGTTTGTACCTCTTTTCATTTTTCATCAATCCATTGTTCTTTAGCTTTACTGCATTTGCGAATAATTTCCCATTTTATGGCTTTGTACCTCTGTTTTTCCGTTTTGTCTGATCTATTTTTGTATTTTCGTCTTCTATTAAATTCAGGATATCTTTTGTTATTCATGGTTTCTTATTTTCTTTTTGTGTATACCTCAGAATATCTCTGGCCGCCATGTCTAAGCTGGATTTAATGTTATTCCATTCTGTTTCTACTTCTTTAGTATCAGAAATTTTCTCGATATTTTTAGCAATTCATTTGATTTTTTTCAAATCTTTCGTGGGTATCTTTATCTTTTAGTTTCTCAAAGTCAAAGTGATTTTTTCCATTCCTTTTTTCTAAATTTTTAAATTTAAGAGCGGCCTTTATAATTACGATGTTATGATCAGTGTCTATATATACTTCTGGATAGCTTCTATAGTGTTTTGCTTTATTCCTAAACCATTGTCTAATAAGAATGTAATCTATTTGATATCTTTCTATATCCCCTGGCATCTTCCAAGTATATCATCTTCTAGCATGATGTTGAAATAATGTGTTTGTGATGGTTAAATTGTTTTGTTGCAAAATTCTACCAACCTATTTTCCCTGTCGTTTCTCGTACCTAAACCAAATAAATCTACTATCACTCCTTCCCTACTCTCACCTACCAGTGCATTAAAATTCCCCCGTAATTATTAATTTTTCATGTCTTTTTACGTATCTTAGTATGTCTTCGATATCTTTGTAGATCGCTTCTACCTCTTCCTCACAGTGGCTGGAGGTGGGCATGTATACTTGTATTATTACTGTATTTACCGGTTTAGATTCTAATCTAACTATGAGTACTCTATCGTTCTTTTGTAAGTAGTTTTTTACACAGTGCCCTATCTTTTTTCGCATAACTATCCCTACACCAGAATTTCCTTCCTCTGATTTTGTATGAATTACCCTAACTCCACTCCAAAAATCCCCCGCCTCTGGCCACCGAACTTCGCTGATCCCTACTATGTCTAGTACTAACCTATCCATTTCAATTTTTAAGTTCTCTAGCTTATCTACTTGCTTCATATTTCTGGCATTCCACGCTCCGATTTGCAGAATGTTCCCGATTCTTTTTCTAAATTTTTCAATTACATCCTCTGAAGTAGTTCCCTCTCAGAGATTCGAATGGGGACTATTTTACAACCGAAATCTTTTACCTCACAGGATGCCATTGTTTTAAATACAATGTAAGTATGCTTTGTACTTGGGAGGTAATGTGGTGGTTTCCCGTTGCCTTCCACATCGAGGTAGTGTGTCTTAGAATGCCATACTGACCCCTATGGTCTCTGCCAATCTAAGTATCGAAAGAGCTGCTGCCCTCCTTCAGGAACTTGTCTTTGTCTGGTTCCTCATTAAAGACCCTACTAATTTGGTTGAATCTGTAGTTTGGTTCTTTAGATCACTGGAACGCAGAAGCCATTCCACCTATTCTAGTAATGCAGAACTTCTTCAAGGTGCAGGTCCATTCTTACTAGGTTTAAAAAATTGTATCGTGTTTATAGCGGAAATCGGAGTATTACAAATTATTTTCATTAATTATCAACAGATAAACGTGGTGTTTACTATATCTAAAACGATTGTCAATCTTAAAGCTTGCTATGTAACATGCGCAGGTAAACAAATGTTTTAATTTAATGAAAAGCTGTTATTAATGAACTAATTAAGTCTGTTTGCGTTTTGGATGCTGAGCCGTTCCTAATCGCATAAGTAAATCGTTGTTATACTATACTCAGTTTATTTTTAATAAAAATGCATAAAAATCAGTATACAGGTGGAACTTATCAAACGCTTTGATCTGCTGCAGCTGTTAATATTTTGTGAAACCTATTAGAATGGGATAAAGTACAAAACTCGTAAACGCTTTATTGATAACTGATACTACCTTAAACATCTGATAACGTTTTAAACTTTGGAATAATAGTTATTTATTGAATTAAAACCCTTAAACGTTTCTAAACTATGAGTTAGACAACATTTCATACAGTTGAACGATTGAAAAGCTATATATTAAGTTATGCGCTTTCTAATAGTGTTAAGCAAATGTATTACGTTTAAAACGTAAATGATTATTTTAAATTCTTAACAAACAAGCATGATGTTATATAAATTAATAACCATCGCATAACTTTAAGACTTGGAACGTAACATAGTAAGGACGACGACATACTTTTTATTCAGTGAAAAACTGTTTTCAGTGAACTAAGTAAGTCTTACTTACGCTTTAACTCTTTAAACGTTTCTAACCGTTTCTGATAATTGTTATCCTACTACTTTCAGCTCATTTATTATTGAAAGTGCTGAAAAATCAAAAAAGAAGTGGACAGACAACTTTACAAACGCTTGAATAAGCTTGTAGAAGAATTTGTAAACGCTTTCTAGAAATTAAACCGCATTCTAATTACTTAATAACGTTTTAAACTTTAAAATAATAATTTATTATTAACCCTTGTTGACTTTTAAACGGAAAGATAGGCAACCTCTATTACCCGCTTAGATAACACAAGTGTGAGTAACTGATTTCCGTAAGTTAAAAGAAATTGTATTAATTTCAATGTAAATTAAAATATTGCAAACTACATTCTTAAATTCTTATTATTTACATGTAAGCTTCATATTTAGTGTATTTAAACGAATAATCTTAATGTTACATAGCGTTCATAGGACGACAGCATATCTTTTATTCAGCGGAAAGCCGTTTTTAGTCACAAATTAATTAAATTTTTTTGCGTGTTAAGTCTAAAGCTATTTCTAACTGCGGAATGGCTATCAAAGTATTTTCAATTCATTTTTTGAAAATTTTTAAAAATCAAATAAGCATCTGGATAGGCAACTTCTCAAACGTTTCCAATATGCTTGCCAATTCATTAAACTATGAAACCTCGTAAGCGATTTTATCGATATCTCTCACCATTCTAAGTACGTGATATCGTATTACAATTTGAAATAATTATTACTTATGGAACTAAAACCCTTAGACGCTTCTAAACTCTAGGTTAGGCAATCTTTCATACTGCAGAACGCCGGAATATAATTTAATCTTGAGTAACGCTTTTATGGCAAGTATATGTTGTTTTTGTCAGAGATTAAAAATTTTTATTAGTAAATTTTGCAAGCAGTTTTCATCATAGGTATTTATAAGATACAAAACGCATGTTTATTACTTTGTGTCTCTCTCAATTAGTCAGAAAGTTATTATAATATAACAATGTTTTTATACACTTTCATATACACTAAACAAGTACAATCGTTAATCAAACATTAAGATTTTGTACGAATGTGAAAGTTACTGCTTTACAACCAATTAATTTTTACTAAATATTGTTTATTATTGGTATATTTACAGTTTAATCTATGTTTTATTGAATAAGATGGCGTTGCATATATACATACCCATTCCGCCATTTTCTTTAAGGTGTAAGTCAACCTGCAACACCTTCTTTTCTTTATTTTTAATATATGTTACAGAACTATCAAACTTGTGTTAACAATCAACTTCCCTACTTTACTGTCTTGACACATTTCTTTCAGTTCGTTAACATTTATGCATTACTTTATAAACGCTCTTTTACCCTTAAAGCTTTTCAGTTCCCTTCCTTTCATTTCGTTCACCAAATCCACCTATGTCTTTTATGGAGTATCTCCTTTACTTGTCAGTCCTTTGTATACTTTTTTCACTACACGTTCGCCATACGTTCTTTTTAAATGATCAAACCATTGCAGCACGTTTCTTTCATACTAATCTGTTGATCTGGTTTTTAAACTACAAGGATTTGTTACCCATTCATCATTACTAACGATGGCCCTTTGGGTCTAATTACATACATTTTTCAAAAATATCTATTGCCTATGCTTATTTAGTTCTTATACCTATTCTGGCCCACCCAAGTTTAACATACAGCAACGTCGAGAATGACACACTCATGTACACTAACATTTTTTCTTTTTTGATTTTTGCAACAGTCCGTTAACATATTTCGACTACTTTATGCGAAGTATTTCTTCTTTCAATCTACTTATCTACTTTCCATCTTTACTAAACATCCTTTCTAGATACACAGAGTTATTTTCGTCTTCTACGTGTTGAAAAAACACTCAACACTTATGTATTTTAATATTTCTAAAGCTGTTCCTGATTTGATATAGTTCATTTTTATCCATCTGTGTCTTTGGATAGTACGTGTTCCACTGATAGTAGTACATTTTATTTCTTAGGCGTCGAGTTCTAATCGTGGACGGGCTTGATGCTTTTCGGTGGAACATCCTCAATTAAAATAAAATGTTGAAACCATTCCTTAAATATACTTAGTTATATTTAACCCAAGTAAATTTGTATAATGCAGTAGCAAATCTGGCTATGTGCAATTTTTAATGCTGATAACAGGTATTCTTAGATGTAAGCAATACAGTACTCATGTGAACTCATATCAGAACACAATTAATGTTACTGACGCATTATATTTCTGCTACAAGACAAGGTTTCTTCATTATTTGGTTTGTAGCTATATATTATGAAATTGATTAAGGAATTTGTATGATTGAAACAGTGGCATTAGTTGATTCTATTCCAACTTCACAATTTGTTCTATTGTTCTTATTGAAGAGAAAATGATAAAATATAAGTAAAATTATCCACACTCCAAATTGAGGGTCACACTTTCTTTATGTTCTTATGCTACCTCCACGTATCCACCATGTAAATACTTATTCCTTTTATAGTCATTCTGTATTCTTTCTAACCCTTCAACTTTCACTTCTTCTTTGCTTTCCTTTGCAACCTTCCTTGCACGTACATTCTTATGCCCATAAACACTTTCTAATCCTGTCAGTTCTATTACATCGCTCACAGTAAACGTTACTCACCTCTGCCATACACCACACCTTTCTCATACATTATTGTTCGTTTTAGTTTATCTCGTGCATTTTAAAGGTTGTTCTTATTTGCATTAGCCACCCTCTTTCAAACTGCTTTTAAACTTTTTATACTCATTCATTTTGGAATTGTTTGGTTTTTATTTTTAACCGTTTTGCACACCGTGTTTCCATTTTACAAACTTACGTGCTAAATTTATCACTGACCCAACCAAGAAATGATTTGCTTCGCATTCTACACCATGTATTACCTTTGTATTCTTCACGAGGTCCCTCAGTTTTTTTATCATATATAAGGTGTTTTTCAAAGTAATAAGGATTTTTTAAAAATGGAAAGAGGCTTATTTTTCTTGGCAGAACTAATTTATTGTATTCAAAATATTCTCATTGAGAATCTATACAGCAATTTGCATTCGAGAACTATATCGAACAAGTGTTTTAGGTCATCAGTAGAGATGTCGTCGATAATATCAGTTCAAGCATTTAGACGGCCTTAGTAGTAAAGAATGTATCTTATGGCACCTCCATCAGACGTCTTCATCTCCCATCTCACTTCACCTCCCACTTCACTCCACCTCACCCTCTTTACTCTACCTCCCACCTCATACCACACACCTATCTCATTCCACCTCCCACCACAGTCCACCCCCAACCTCATCACTTACCACTTTCCACCTCATCCTCATCCCTTCCCACCTATCACCTCTCATCTTCCACTTCCCATCTCACACCTTACCATTTTCTACCCTCCACCTCATCACTTTCCACCTCACATCTACACAATTTCTTAGAGAAAAAATTCTACTCATGTGGGATTCAAACCTGGGCCGCCTGCATGCAAAGCAGGAACTTTAACCACTACACTATCGAGTCAATCTAAATTATTACTTGCATATCTCGTATTATTGTTAAATATACTAATTCCATTTTTAGAGATTAACTTAAAAGCATCTAACTCCAAATGTTATAGAAACTTATCCTGTATATTTTCTCATTAACGAGCACCACTAAGTCACATAATTTTTAAAAAGGTATGCTCTAGACTTTGCATCGGCCAACAAACGGTTTTGGACTAAACAACTTGAGGTTTAACTTTCTTTTAATTGCTTCAACTTTACCCCATCGATTTAATTAGGGTATCATTTTCTGTCAATAGGACTACCACCTTATGCCAAAGAATAAAAACAACATAATTTAATACATTTATTTATAACATACATCAGTTTTAGGTGTTGAATTACAAAATTATAAATTTCGAAATTGAGCAACAGAGTAATCCAGCATTTGTAGTGAATCTGAAACTAGATAAAAGTATTAGAAACATAAAAGTAAAAAAAATGCTATATTATAACTAACAGGAATGATACGGTCTAGAGAAGATTGCCCAATAGACTCCCCGTGTAGGTAACACAATGCCTACATGGATAAAAATGGTAGAAAACTATGATTGAGAGAAGGTCAAGCGTAGAAACTTACCACTAATATATACAAATATTAAAAGTAGGTGAAATAAAAATGTTCAATGCCTTTATGTCCCCATGCATACGTATAAGTGTATCTGTATACATCTCACACCTTCTACCTTCACAACTGTCACTTTTCCATGCCATTCTTAAAAAAAAAATTTAAGGTTAGGTCGGCGCCTACTACATAGGATAATTGCATCATTAAAATTTATTAATAAAACAAATTTATATTTGCTGATCTTAATGTTACAAGTGATTTGCAGAAGAATAAAAAAATAGTAAAGGTTGGTAAATGTGTTATGCTCATTTTCTTAACAATTATTAGCAATTATTTAGAAAAATAGAGATTTCCAATTCAGCTGATTGATTTCAGCTATCACAGTGTATGTTAGTATAAATACATACAATATCACTACCTAGAAGATGTAGGTGTGAGACAATCACTCATGCAATTATTTAGAAAAGTGGATATATATATATATGTATATATATATATATATATATTGTAATGTAAAGGGGGGTACAAGGCTTCTAAGAGTAGATTTGTGTTAAAAAGGGTGTATGCCAAACGACATAATTCATATATAAGATCCAGTAATTCAAAAACTATATTTTGCCGTACTTTACATATGCTAAAGTATTTACCATTTTAGTTTGAAACGTATGTGCCAAAAGGTAAACAAGATGACTTAATGACGTTGATACAATGCACGGTACTCAAGGTTTTATACTAAGTTGAAATTTTATAAGCCATTGAAAGTACATTTGCCGTCGGAAAACCGGACGCGTCTACGGATATCTACAATCAACCAAGCGTCCAGGTCTTGTGTGAATTATTTTGGCTTTTCATTTAAGTAGAATCAACTTTTGGACGAATTGTAAATTCAAAATTATAAGTGAATAGTAATATCAAAGATATAATTGGAGAATTGTGAAGTGTTTAGGACCAATGGTAGAAATTAGGATTGTATGTAAAGACTATAGTTAAGGTATTTGTGACACTAGAGAAAAGAAAAGTTGTTATTGGATAGTTTTATGCTTTTAAAATGTGATTAAGTAAGCTAGTTTTGTTGTGCTTATTGCCTAGCGAAGTAAATATGGGGATTCTATTTCGATTTCTTTTAGTAAAAAGACGTGTTTTGCAAACCTGCGTTAAAGTTGTATAAATATTTGGATAAAATAAATGTTTTTTTGAGTTTAAATAGTATGATTATTAAAGTGAAGGTATAAAAGCGACGATAATTGAAGAATATTTAGAGTGTTTATAGTGCGACGGGAAAGTAACGGATATTTAGTTAGATTTAAACGAGATTGGTATTGGAATTGGAACGATTTTGGTTAAAAGGCAGTAGGAGATTCGAGTGGTTATACAAAGCGACGGCGACGCAACGACGATATTTATAATTTTGGAGTGATTTGGATAAAGATTAAAGGCAGTAGGACATAGAGTGGACATTGAAGATATAGCAGGGCATAGATTGAATTGGAACAGGACGGCAGGATAGATTTGGGATTGAGTACGGAAAGGCGAAAGGATCACTTGGAGCACGAAGAAAGAAAATAGGAGAGCAGCATATTACGGGGGAAGATTCAACGCAGAAACCAAGGGAACACGGAAAGATTAACGCAGGGGAAGTAAATACAACGGTTTATTCAAAATTCTAAAATTAGGGTAAATTATTTCAGATTTGGGGTCAGCAAAATTATATTAAGACACCTGGAGACGATATGCAGGATCATCAGTGATTGTGAATCCTTGTAAAGGCGCGTACGGCGAATAAGAACTTGAGCCAGCAACATTTAAAGAAGGCATCAGCGCTGTATAATTTAGGTGAGTACCGTGTAATATCTTAAAACGTCAAACACAAGTCAGAAATTGTATACATAAATTAATTTGGCACCAAGCAACATTGATCAGTAAAATTTGGCATATACAGTAAATAATTCCATATAAAAAGTGGTAAAACAAACGAGTGTGCAGTTTGGTTGGGCAGTGCACATCTACTCACGATTGAAACCACGGTGAGTAGGTGAACACCCTGAGATAAAGGTTTCATATAGTCGAGGCATAAAATATAGTAAACAGTTTTAAATAGATAACCAACCAAACTTTGCTAAAACACATCATATAGGAATCATTCATTGAATACTAAAATTAGGGCGACGACAAAAGTCGTGTATCAGAATTTATAAATAAATAAAAGTAAAATTAAATTATAAAAATTAAATATTAGGGCGGAGGGGTGGAGTAATAGCAGCATAAGAATATATATATATATATATATATATATATATATATATATATATATATATATTAATAGAGAATAATAATCCACATTTGGAATGCAAATGAATGTTAATATATATTAATAGTTATTAAGATGAAATGAAAACCCAACTTTGTATTTAAAGTTGAATTACTATTTCAAATCGAACTAGTAATTGAAAACCACTAAAAGAACAGCTACAGCAGGACTTGAACCTGCAACCTCTGATTTTCCGGATCAGCGCTCTAACCAATTGAGCTATCTATCCGTTCTTCTAGTGGTTTTCAATTACTAGTTCGATTTGAAATGGTAATTCAACTTTAAATACAAAGTTGGGTTTTCATTTCATCTTAATAACTATTAATATATATTAAGCATTCATTTGCATTTCAAATGTGGATTATTCTTCTCTATTAATAATAATATAATTACATATTTGTATTATCAGAACGTTGCAAAAATGGGATGATCAAGTTATTAGTACATGAATTATGTATATAACTAGATTCAATTTCCTTAAATGCAAGACGTAATTGAAAATCGGTAACAAGAGCCAAGCTTCAGTAGTATTAAGAATAACATCATCTAAACAATTGGGCTAGATAGCTCAATTGGTTAGAGCGCTGATCCGGAAAATCAGAGGTTACAGGTTCAAGTCCTGCTGTAGCCGTTCTTTTAGTGGTTTTCAATTACTAGTTCGATTTGAAATGGTAATTCAACTTTAAATACAAAGTTGGGTTTTCATTTCATCTTAATAACTATTAATATATATATATATATATATATATATATATATATATATATATACAGTGTGTCCAAATTTCGAGTCTCTACATTGTGATTTCAGTTATTATAAGTGATAGAAATTGGGTTAAATGGGGAAAGATTTGGAGGAATCCAGGCCAGTTTTGTATCCGTTTACAAAATTGGTGTAAGTTGTCTAGTTTTGGAGATATTCGAAGAAAACTAAAAATGGCGGATTTTGTTTTTTGATAATAAAACATGAATCATAAGTCGCACCATCACAAGACTTGCACATTATTAAGACACTTTTCTAAAAGGAGTATTTTAGCATAAACAGAATCATTCGACTGTCTTTTGTTTTCGAGGAAACGCCCACAACTTTTGTTTTTCTTATGGCCGCCATTTTGAATATTAGGTGAATGTTATGCGCCTTAAAATTACCTTTTCAACGATATGCCACATGTCTATAAAAATGCAAAAACTATCCTAAATTTTAAAAATAACTAAATTTGTATGTTCTATAACGTTTGGTAATCCCAACAGGGCAAAAATTTGATTTCTACTTTCCAAACAGTGGTAGTAGTAGTAGTACCACATACATTTTGTTAAGTAGAACTCGTAAAGTATTGGATATAAATCTTAAAATTAACTTAAACATAAAACTGTAGCCTATCTTATCTAATTTAGGGAACAAAATTAAATGTGACCGAAACAGCAAACTATCATCTAAATTCCTTCCCATAGATGCTGAAAATGCTGTCCGTTTGCATCACAGCACATTCGACAATTAATTAAAACTTTCCGTACAACTCTGCTTAACGTGCGCCTATTTATAGAGTTAAGAATGTCACGGACTCTTTCCTGCAGTTCGTTTATATTATGAGGCGGTTCAAACTCATATACCTCATTTTAGCAAAACCCCATAAATAAAAATCAAGTGGTGTAAGATCTGGTGATCTTGCCGGCCACATAATTGGTCCACTATTGCATATAATATTTTGGCCAAAATGTTCAGCTAAAAGGGCGCTAACTTCTCGGGAATTGTGAGCTGGACAACCATCTTGCTGAAACCATAGTTTTCGAAAATCATCATCATTTGGTACAAGTCCTCTAATAGCCGGAATTATTTGGTCTCTTAACAATTCCGTATATCTGGCGCCATTGAGGTTATTGACAAAATAAAAGGGTCCAATCAAATTATTACCTATAAAAGTATTAATTACATTGGTTAATTTACTAAAATATTTATATCATAATTAACTACCTAAGATACCACACCAAACGTTAAATCCATATCTCGTTTGAAATTTGCGTTGCGCCGTCAGATGATGATTTTCAGTGCTCCAGTGATGCGTGTTATGTTTATTGAATACCCGCAATTGGTAAACCGCGTTTCGTCTGTCCATATTATCAATTCTGGAAAGTGCGGTTCTTCCTCGCATTTTGGATGTACCAATTACAAAAACGCATTCGTCTGGCGAAATCTTCTCTTTGAGGCCTTGGACAATAGTAGCTTTATAAGGATGAAACTTTTCCTTTTTAAAATATTATGAACAGTTGATTTTGGAATATTAAGTTCACGGCTTACAGATCTTACGGATGTGGATGGATTTCGTGTTACCGCCTCAGTAATGCTTAGAACACGTTCCCTATTGTTTAAGTCGTATTGTTCCCTAGTCTGTTCAAAAGCACCATAATTCAGTAAATTCATTACAATTTTTCTAAAGTATGTTTTATGCGGTTGTCGTCTTTCTGGATACAATTCCAAATATCTGGCGGATGCCGTATCAGCGTTCGAAACGATTGTAAATAAGTATTTAGCATATCAAACTTTTCCTCATTCGAAAACTTGTAGACATGTGCCATTTTTAAATTAAAATGCAGCACCACCGGCACCAAAACTTACAACACACACAAGTTTATCTAAATTTTAGAATTTGTTTGACATATAACTGTAATTCAATTGTTTGGTTTTGTCACATACCACCGCCTACTATTATAAAACGATATCATTTTAACTCTAGTACCACCATAATTAATAATTTGTGACAAATGCTGTTTGTGTACATTATAAAATGTGTATTGTAAATCAAATTTTTGCCCTGCTGGGATTACCAAACGTTACAGAACATACAAATTTAGTTATTTTTAAAATTTAGGATAGTTTTGCATTTTTTTATAGACATGTGGCATATTTTTGAAAAGGTAATTTTAAGGCGCATAATATTCACTTAATATTCAAAATGGCGGCCATAAGAAAAACAAAAGTTGTGGGCGTTTCCTCGAAAACAAAAGACAGTCGAATGATTCTGTTTATGCTAAAATACTCCTTTTAGAAAAGTGTCTTAATAATGTGCAAATCTTGTGATGGTGCGACTTATGATTCATGTTTTATTATCAAAAAACAAAATCCGCCATTTTTAGTTTTCTTCGAATATCTCCAAAACCAGACAACTTACACCAATTTTGTAAACGGATACAAAACTGGCCTGGATTCCTCCAAATCTTTCCCCATTTAACCCAATTTCTATCACTTATAATAAGTGAAATCACAATGTAGAGACTCGAAATTTGGACACACTGTATATTCATAATTTGATTACTGAGTATTAAAACAGTACCTACTATATTTAAATAACAGTTCTGTTTCAATGTTTTAATTAAATGCATAAAACAAACATAGTAGTGCCATCTATATTTTCTATTTTCAAACATATTTCTGACGTATTAAACAAACGTTTGCCCTACACATCATCCCAACCGACAAGTCTGCTTGAAATTCAAGTTAGTTGGCAAGGCCTCCCACCTACTTAAGAATGGCTCGGAATAATTTAGACTTAAAGACTTCTAACTTGCGTTTGGCTATAAATTAAGAGACCATTTATCAATTTCTAAGGCAATATAATGATTTTCTATTTATGCAAATTAGATCTAGTAAAATCTTCATTACTGATTGATAAAAATAGACGTACTACGTTTTAAGTTATAGTTTGTTTTAAATGAACACCTGTTTCTGTGTCTACATCTTGTTAGATACTGGTTGCTATGAAGATTTCCAGTTGTTGGATTTCGTTTTGTTGTTTAAATGGTGAAGTCTTCGTGAATTGAATTATGTGGGAACGATACTTTGTAATTCGCAAATTATTTATTTCAAAACTTCACATCTGTTTGAGGTATATCATTTACACTATACCATGACCTTCAGTAAGTGCTATAAATTATTTATATTGTTTATAATGAACCTTGGACATCGTTCAAATTTACGAGTATTACAAATGTTTAAAAATACGAACACTTGCTGTGATAATTAAGATATTAATAAAGTGAAATTTATCGATTTTCAATTCAACTGGGAACTAAAATTTAAAGGTTATTGTTCTAACTTATGATGTTTGTTCACAAAATTAATATTCTTATAATGTTAGTTAAGTTATAACATATTTCAAAATGCATCATATTAAACTTATTAGCCAAAAATGCTTGTGTATTGTGTAGTAAATCTATCACTAAAGGAAGTGTATATTTAACAGAACTTCAATAATTAACTACAATATTCTTATGGGCTTTAAACTTTAAAAGTTTTTATGCTATAAAGCATCATTTATAGAAATTTTGAAATACTAATTGTGGCTCTGTTGTTTTATGTAAATATCTGGAATTATTGTTTCTTTATCTTTACCCTATAAATATCATAATACATAGATGAAAATAATCTCTGGTTGTTATTTATGAGTTTTGAGTGAATACTAAAATTTGCTTTGTAGTTCTTGGTTTTTTCATAAGTATGAAGTATTTTTTGATTAATTTTTTAATCTCATTATTTTTAGGGATGACTTCATCAAACTTTTGGGACATAAAATCAACCGATTTTTGTAGCTCTGCCATCATATCCAAGAAATTTTTGATAACAGGGTTTTCTGTAATATCTTTTTCTTCTTGATTATTACTGATTTGGAAATTGTGGATGGTTTTTTGAACAAAATCGTTATTTCTGATTATGCCTTTTTTTATGTACAAGTTACATATTTTTTGAATATCGATATTTTCGAGCAGCTTTGATTGTGTAGCACAACTAGGATGTAATTTTGATTTACACTGTTCACAAATTTATTGAATTAACCACAGTCTTTTTGTAATAATTGCATAAAACCATTTCTGTAAATTTTATACATGTATTGCAGTCATAAACTCACTTTACATTTACTTTAGTACTTATCAACTTACCATGTGCAATTATCTAATATCTTGTGTGTGTGTGTGTGCGTGCGTGCGTGCGTGTGTTTTGAGGAAGAGTTGATCGTATTACTGAAAATGTAGTAGGAAATATGAAATTATTATCTTCCTTTTCTTTTGCTTTGCCTGGCTAGCTCAATGGAAATTATACTGTGGAATTTATAAAATGAAATGAAACAGCAATTTCGGGAAACATCTATACATTCAAAAACATGTTTCATTCATACAAAAGAATATAGAACAGTTTACAGCTTAAATTCATACAGAAATTAATTCCTACAAGTTACTTAATTATTTCAATTAATTTTCATTCATTATATATACATTTATCAATCGTCTTCTACATGTTTGTATAATAGTAATAGGTCTAGATGACTCTTAATTTTTTTAGCAGGAATCAAACAAGAAGCAATTGCACCTAAGAATAAAGGAGGTTCCTGTATGTGCAATTTGTATTTGCAAAGTTAAATCTTTGTGTAAATCAAAACTGAATTATGTGAGAGTATAAATGTCAATATCATGTTGAAGTATGTATAGAATATTGTAATATCAATTATAAATATTTCATATAGAATATGTCTTGGTCTTTGTAACAATTTTAAAATTAGAATACAAATTTTTGTTGATAGTGTTAGAAAGTTATAATACTGCAATAAACTTTGTATTGTTGTTTTGGAGATATTGTACAACTTTTTTTGAAAACATGTTATAATTATTTATTTTCCTTTTATCTCCATGGGTAGTAAGTTGTAATGTTTTGGGCCACAGCAGGTAATAAATTTATGTGTCATAATTTTTTTGCAGCTAACTGTATACTGTGTTCATGCTTTTTAGTTCTAGTATTGTAATCGGAGTTATGGGCACTTTTAGTATTGGACTTTTATATAAAAAAACATGTTACTTTTTTTATATAACTGCTTAGTAGAATAGTACTTATTTTTACTAAATATTATTTTCAGAATCAATCTGCATGTAATTTCAACTTGTTTTGTGTGATTTTCATGAGCACCACCCCAGTTCACAATACAGTAATTTATCAATGAGTCCACCAAAGCGTTATAAAGTGTTTTAAGTAAGTGTAAGCTAAAAATTTTTTACACAGTTAAAAATGTAAATAGTTTTACGTAACCTTTTATTTATTTGTTGAACATGTTCTTTCCATTTTAAACACTCATCCAATATTATCCCTAAATAATTTACGCTTTTTGCCTTCAGAATGAAGTCACTGTATTTACAGTTTTTAAATAGTAAATATGTGGCTTTATGTATTTTAATATGAGGTATATTCGGTTGGTGGTCTTTCTAACTAGTGAAAGTAAGAAATTTAGTTTTTTTCTATATTTAAACTAAGTAAGTTACTATTCGTATAGTTTTGTATTATTTGCATACCAGTTTGTGCACTATTTAGTACCTCGTGCCAGGTATGTCCCACATAAGTTATTTAAAAATGGTTTGTGAATATCATTTCCCTTTTTTTGTAAATAAAAGATGATAGAGTTTGTAGTAATTCTTTATGTTGTTTTGCTGTTAGAATAAGTCAATCGTATGGGATTATGTATATTTTGAGTGCTGAACTCTTGATTATGACATTACTCGATTTTGATTTAACTGATTTGTGACTTACCTATTTTGACTCCATTGTTGGACGTGTTGTATGCGAAGGTACAAGCGCAGTCCCCATCTTCTTAATGTTTATAAATCATTTTTACAATCGATTCCCATCCCATTATTGTATATTATTAGGTACAGTTTTGTATTTTCGATTAGTGTAAAAACTTTTTCATATTTTTCTTTTTGAAGCTTTGCCATAATTGTTAAGCACCAAAAATGTGTTTTGGGATAAAGAAAACTTTTCGGTTTTACCAACATTATTTTCACATTATCTCAAGTTTTCGTTTTCGAAGGAGGCTGTGAAACATTTTAATTTTATTAATGCAATTATGCAGTTTAGAAAACATTAAATTTAATGATTATTGGTATATCACCATGTATATAGCCAGCGTTAGAATCTATTTGTTAAAAGCAAATTTTGTTTGCATATCCAAATGTTCCAAATTAACATTCGTTAGTCCTTTTCTTTAGAATTGTAAAAGGAAAAAGTCACCTTTACAATTATTTATTGAAATAGAAAACGTCGTTAATTATACTACACGTATTCATAACTAGTTATTTCTGGTATAATCAACCTGCACGTGCCTTATTTAACACTCATAGTCCAAATAGATTACTTTTCCGTAAACAGGATCAGTCGCATTCCAGCCATTATGTGAACAACATGTCTCTCGGTATTAATAAGTTGAAATGCGACTTCCGCATAGCCCTTTAAGATATTTCCGTTAGAGTCCTCGTCAATGGTGTCATAAACTGGACAATATGGTTTGTAAAATCTATCAGTATTAATATATATATATATATATATATATATATATATATATATCTAATTAATTATTATAGCACAGCTTTCATAATACTATCTATGCTACGATTTAACCTACGATAATTTTTTTGTAATTAATTCTATGGACGGCCCTTAATACTATACAATTTAAAAATTGTATCAATGTAATAACTATATAATTGTGCGATATTGTGATATGATGGATATAGCAGTTTTCGATTGAAAACTTGGATGCAGATGGTTTGACATAATTTCTATCTTACTTATTGCCAGAACAACAGCTGTTCATATAGAATCCATGTTGTTGGTATGCTTTCATCCATAAGAAGACACTGTTAATCAAGATAAATCATTATAGTTTGGTAACACGTTTTTTGAATTTTGAATTTTGAATTTAGAATTAAGGTCATATTCCTCGGCAAGTCTCTTGGACTTGTACCACCGACCACGTTGATACAATTGGTGTAAATATTCGTTGTGCTATCAAACCCAAAAACTTTGATGCATAGCTTGAATCAACTGCCAAAAAGACAACCTAGAAATTTTCATATGAGACAAGTCTGGGTCCGAAGGTGCTGTCAAGGGTTCTAATGTTAAAAATGACCTGGTGTCAGTGACAAAAGATCATTGGAATCCAAACTCACGCTGCGCAATGGTCTTAAATTCAACAATGCCTCAATCTGTGTGATTAAAGTATGAAACTCCTCGTACGTGAGCACTTGATTTCCAACAACACGAAATAAATGAGTTTTTACCGATTTGACGGCGCTTTCCCAAATACCTCCAAAGTGAGGGGTAGACGGAGGGTTAAAATGCCACGAAATGGCTAACGATTCTGCACAGTGTCGGAAATCCTTTAAAAGTTGGCGACTAGCGCCGACGAAATTTGTGCCGCAGTCGCTGAAAATGTGTTGACATCGACCACGACAAGCAATAAAACGACAAAGGCAAGCGATAAAGGCATCAGTCGACAAGTCTGAAGCGACTTTCAAATGAAGAGCCTTGGTAGCGAAACAATCACGCAAAGATATGCCTTGCAAGTTTTAGTGCCTCTTGCACAATGCATGTTAATTGTAAAAGGACAGGCAAAATCGATACCAACGGAACTAAAAGCTTTGGCTAGAGAAACGCGAAATGAAGGCAATAATTCACCCATAACTGGACTGACAGGAATGGGGCGAAAACGATAACAATGATAACACTTACATAGTATTCTACGAACTGCGCGAAGAGATGAGATGATCCAAAATCGTTTTTGAAGCAAGTACATCGTTGTGTTTACTCCCGAATGTAAATTTTGTGTGTGCACCTGTTTAATCAACAAATCTGTGATACGATGTTTATTGGGTAATGCCGCTGGATGTTTTGCGGAATCTGGAAGACTGGAATGAATCAGTCTCCCGCCTACTCTTAAAATGTCATTTGGATCAAAAAATAATCCTAGACGTTGAAGATGTTTAGGCAAAGGCTCGCCTTGACGAACGGTTTCGATTTCAACATTAAATTGTAACAATCCCAAAATCGATGTTTTCTGTGAAACAGTCAATTAAATTTCTAAGTTGTTTCACATTTTCAGTATGCATAGGCGGGTAGTTTTTTATGAAACCCCAATGGTGGTTAGCCAGTAGGCGTTTATTATTAAATCTAGAACACAAAGTGGCATATTCTAATTTGAAATTTTCCTGATAAAGAGGAATAGACTGCAACAATGTCAATGACTCACCCGACAAACTTCAAAGAAGGTAGGAATAATTTTCGATGTCAGTTAAATGCGGTTGTTTAGTTATCAAAACATCAAACATATCCTTGAAAGTTTTAAAGTTTTTAAGGTCATTATCAAAACGTGGTACAGTGATTTTTGGTAATTTTACTCTAGGTGCAAAAGTATCGTTTTGTCGACTTGTGTTACTCGCAAGCGGAGTTTCCACTTCAGCAGAAAATATTTCTTGCTCTATCAAAAGGATGGAATAATATTCATTATCTACCTTTCAACACAAATTTTCTAACACGCCTTGCAATTCCGGTTTTGTGTTTA
This sequence comes from Platerodrilus igneus, assembly GCA_036346225.1. Taxonomy (NCBI): domain Eukaryota; kingdom Metazoa; phylum Arthropoda; class Insecta; order Coleoptera; family Lycidae; genus Platerodrilus; species Platerodrilus igneus. Next base: position 285,619 of record JARFIW010001250.1, read on the forward strand.
CGAATACCCTAATATACATTTCAGTAAAATGCTTGTAAATAGATTCAACCATTCGACATTTCAACTTAAATAATTTATGTAAAAAATCAAGGTATTGCGCGTTCTCAGAAAGTTCGAAAATTTCATGAATCCTAGCAGCATAAAGTTACCGAAGTATCTGGCGTGTCTGTGTCAGATATTTTGTATGAAAATAACAAATGACAATCATTTCAATTAACAACGACCGATAATAATCTTATTGCATAAATTCAATCACCGAAAATGATCCAATAAAGTAATTACCCAATTTGTAGTGTAAAATGCGAAATAAACAGTTTGATACCTAAGTGAATTTAAAACTTCCTAATGCATTGTAGAAAGCTTATTTTAAAAACAAATATGACAACACTTAACTGTGCAAAAAATGCTAGAAGGTTTCTTATTTATAGAATACCCAAACGGTTAGTCATTCAAAGCAAGTAATGTAGGTAAAACTATTTAGTGGTTATATAAACCCTTAAGTATGCAGGTAGGTACGATAACGGTAAAAACAAGAATGATGTTCCAGCTGTACATAAGTCAAACAAATTGACCACCAGACAGGTAAACGAAATTATACAATAGGACAATTTTGAAGCTTTCACCAAGATTTGCAAAAGGTTTCCTATACGAACGATTTTAACTATATCTGTAAAATGATTAATAATACTCTCTAACTAAATTATCGATAATTCGTAATACATATAATCAAAATAATGATCTATAATTAATAGACAACTTGTGTATCGAATTTCTGTATATAATAAGTACAAATTTGATGCGAATATATTAGCAAATATGATGCGAATATTTGCTAATCGAAATTTTACATACATACAAGCTATATAATGAAACCAATTAATTTATTCTTCATGGACTAGTCCTATCATGCGAAGAAGGATCAAAATGTAATTAATTAACTGTGAATAAATGAGCTGGCGCGTCTTATCATTTGAGTGGACTGTATTACGAAAGATAAAACGCGAGCTTTAGATACGAGAATCTGTATGCATGTAAAAGACAAACAATAATGTTACATAAAGTCACTCACCAATATTGTTCATAGTGTGTTGTCCTCTTCATTGTTGCAGTGCCCCCGGTGGAGTCGGTTGAGCACACTAGTTACAAGGCACTATTGTTCATTGTCTGTATAGGTTGCCCTGCAACTCAACACAACCGTTCCGGTGCTAGGTCGGAAGAAGAGTCGCCAACAAACTTAACAAACTACTTTCGCATGCGTTACACTACAAGAGGCGCAGGCGCACTGCACAGTTTTGTTCCACAATATAGTTTTGAATTTTAATTAATACAAAACATTAAGCTTCCACTATCATTTCAATTTTGCTATTTGCAAAACATACAGGTACACTTTCGAGAACAGAATTATGACAGTAATTATATTCTATAAGGATTTTATACGTTGATAAAATTTCCATCAAATTAAACACTATGTAGAATATTTTATTTAAAATCTGTTCTAATATCTTATGTGACTATTTTTGAACAAATTGAAAATTTAAATGCAATAAGAAATATTTAAAGAACTCTTAAGATCCATTAATGATTATATGTACATCGTACTCAGATCTGAATATAATAAAAATTTACTAAATACAATAATTGTCATTCTTATAGAACATAACAACTTCAGCTAAGATAATGTAAGAAAATTTATTTTATAAATTGTAAATATCTACGACCCGAAGAGAATAATCTTTATTTTAATAGATGTACATATTCAGACTTTTTCTTAATTTACTAACATAACAAATTATTACGAAAGTAATCTTATGATAAAATTAGACACACACACACACACACACACACACACACACACACACACACACACACACACACACACACACACACACACACACACACACACACATATATATATATATATATATATATATATATATATAGTATTACAGTGAATAAGATGAAATAATAACTTGGACTTTTATGCAAAGCCCAAATGATTATTTCAAATCGAGCTAGTAATTGAAAGATGGAAAATATAAGGTCTTGGACAGGATTTGAACCTGTATCCTGGTTTTGCCGGAACCATGCGTTTACCAATTATGCCACCGAGACCGATGACACAATTGGGAAATTTACAAATTTAAATCATGTACACAACTATACATAAACGTAGCTTCCTGTCTATAACTGACATAAGTCAAAAACTTGACAATGTCAGAAATGATTGACAAAAATGCCAAATGTAATTGAAAGTTAGGTTTATGTACAGTGGTGTACACAATTTAAATTTGTCAATTTCCCAATTGTGTCATCGGTCTCGGTGGCGTAATTGGTAAACGCATGGTTCCGGTAAAACCAGGATAGAAGTTCAAATCCTGTCCAAGACCTTATATTTTCCATCTTTCAATTACTAGCTCGATTTGAAATGATCATTTGGGCTTTGCATAAAAGTCTAAGTTATTATTTCATCTTATTCACTGTAATACTATAGTATTTATCAACTTACCTTGTGTAATTAACTATCTAAAATATTTATATATATATATATATATATATATATATATATATAAACTCTAGTAAACTTAACAGAATATTAAAAACAAATAGTGCATATGTATGAGTTTAACTATACAATATTATATATTGATATAAGCACATGATTCTTGCTCAGATGCAATCAATGACCTGTTTGATATTTAGTATATAATTACTTTTTCTTTCAGAGATAATATTGTATAAATATAAAAAATCTTAGCCTTTGTGCGTATAATCATTACTAAAGTTCCTACACTCTCTTTAGTGATGCTGTCTTGCTTATGTTAAATGTTTGAGTTTAACGGCGTCTGACATTCCGTATTTCTAGAAACCCCCCTGTTAGCCTCATCCCACTGAAGTTAGAGTTTCCAGAAGTCTCCAGAAGTACTTACGGTTAATACAGATAAAACAACGTCTATGGTTAAACTTCTGAGAGAAATGTAGGTGGATCTGTTCTTATCTCACCTCACCCCACTTAACTTCTTGAACAGCGACTTCACTGTTAGTATTTTGTGCTTGCTGTTTTACCCAAAGCAGTAAAAACAAATTTGATGGCGTTTGGTCTCACTTAAATATAAATAGCTGAACCACATCAACACCTAAGAAGAAATAATATTACAACTTTTCTCCACATAATTACAGACATCATTTTCTGTCAATATGTCATAGATACCATTTTTAACTATGCCATATTTTGACTACATATCCCTTTATTTTTTTAATGTAGTACCACCTAACGATACAAACGCAATAAAGATATTAAAATTTATTAAATGCATCGTAAACGTCTTTGACAATAAACTTTGCAAAGAAAATATTACAATTTTATACAACATACAAGTTTTGTACGAGCATTCATTGTGATAACATAAAATTCATAAAAATCTGGAAAGCCTCTACAATTTAATTCTTCCATTTTATAGCATATTAGTCCTTACAAATTTAGTAGCTTAAAACACTCATACTCATTCAAAACAACATTTTGGTCTTTTGCAATTTTTAAATTGAATCAATACCGTCCGTATATTTATGTTTTGGTAGTCAACTTTAAGTTGATCCCTCGATTAAATTGTAAGCCAACAACAACTACACTAGCTAGTCCATTTAATCTGATACATTTCGAGTCTTGAGCAAATTGTCTAACTTTAAGTTCCAATTGAAAATTGCAGAAATATTTCCATTCGAAGTATCCCATTTTACTGCATAGTTTGCATACATTCCGGTAGAGCAAACAACTTGAATAACGAATTGAAGACCACCATATAAAGCAAACCCAACTTCCATGACATAGTGATGAGAATTTGGTTTAAAATCACCTAACATATAGTTTGACTTATTAATTAATTTGTAGAAGTTTGTTTAGAGCCATACAATGGTTTCATTTTCTGGTAGTGGAAACACATACATAAGAGTTTTGGACAAATCTAATATTAAAAAACCTGCAAAAATTCGTTTGCTCTAAAAAACTTTAGCATGTTCCATTTGTATGACTAAATTTTCCCTTAATACCGTACAACTATTAAAGTTCGGGCGAGCTATTAAGCAACAGGCGCACAACTTCTTTCTTTCAAGTTACCACCTAGTCACGATTTTATTGTTCATGCACTTATACACATTCTCCATGGTTTTGAGCAAATTGTCTAATCTTAAATTCCAATTGAAAATTGTAGAAATATTTCTAGTCAAAGTATCCCACTTTTATTACATAGTTTACACACATTCCAGTACAGCAAAAACTTGGATGACGAGTTAAAGACCACTGTATACAACAAACCTAACTTCCAAGATGTGGTAATAAGGGTATAGGTTTTTATTGATACACATATTCTATAACTTGTATTATTTCTAAAATAAAAAGGATTCGAATAAAGTGTATTAAATATAATATTTTGTTGTGCTTGTGGGTTTACGTGCTAAAGTTGTCTATTACTTCCGTTTTTATCCTACTCAATCGCCAGTTGCAATTGGAATGTTTCTCAACAGTTGTTGATCGATTCTAATATGTAAAAAGGCAATATTTTTATGGCGTTTGCGTGTTTACACGCAAAATCGTCTTATTACTATCGTTTATGCCCAATCCTTCGTCTGTTTAGATGTCTTCAACATCCTTAGGTTTCTCCTAAAATGCATAAGATGATATATTGATGTATTTGTACTCTAATGGATTTACCTCACAATTTCATTTCCAATGTAATCTTCGACTTTATTCGCATGCCTTCGACATCCTTTGGCTCTTGATCTATAGAGTATAGATAGAATATTAGGATAAACATTCCACTTTATCAACGATTAAAGAATCTACTTCCAAACTATAGTGAATTAGCATCTAGTGCAATGTGCGTAAAATGGATGTGGTTAATGCATATGGTGGTCACCTATGGAGCAATAGGCATAATGCTGCAGTTACTGCCACCGAGGGAGACGCTACCATCCAAATGATAAACATGACGTATAAGAACCATCTTGTCAGCAGAATGCCCACATTTTTCCATCTACAGGAGCAAATTACTTGTTTAGTCCGTACAGTGTTAAACAAGCGATATAGTATAATGTAAGTTGGGACCGCTACACTTGCGGTCACGTCCCTAATACTCTACTCAAAAATACTACATTGAGACATATGGTGATACAGCTTAATTGTCAACTTTATGGCTCTTATACCAATATGTATCGTTTAAGGTGAAAAATGTGATTATCACATCTGGCAGTAATCTGCATAACGAGTATGTGCAAAGTTATGCAACATAAATCAGAAGAATTTGAGCACCGCAGACCGGGACGGTCTTTATAGAAAGTGTTTTACTTGAAAATGAATATTAACAAGAATATTCTGCTGTGATAGCCAGCGTGCATTATCCAATAAATTAAGGAGAAGAAATCTGCAAGAGAAGAATAAAGGTTTGATTTTGAAACCTAAACTAGGTTAAAAAAATTTTATCTGTATATGTATATATATATGTATATGTATATGTGTTGTGGATGTAAATAGCCAGTAGCATAAACTATATATTTATAAGTAAATAAAAGTTTTTAAAGAGAAAGTGCACCACTGTTTTGAGAATTTTTAGGTCTGGGCTATAGGTTGATCAAAGATTAAATTAATTGCAGATTCGGATTTCTAAGGAAATTTGAACCCATAAAATTCTTTACACGCTAAGAAAATGTCAATAAATAAAAAGTAGTTTATTACGAATGTCTGGAATAACACGGAGAATAGAAGCTTTATACGAGAAGAGTTGGACCAAATATCTTTTTTTGACATGGATATAATGCAAGACTTTGCTGACACATTTAACACGAAGAAGATAGACGTGCTTAGCTAATAACCATAACTTTTGCTAAAAGTTTCACTTCTAGATTTTATCAGATAGTAACATTTTCCATTTTAACAAAAAAATCTCGACTGAAAAGGTTTCTATAAAGATCTAAACTTAAAATTGATTTTTAGTTTAAAATAAATCTTCTAACTCCTTACATTTTCCCTTTCACATTTTATCTTTCATTTTCTACCGTACACCTACCTCATTACACATATTTATATCTCACATTTTACGTTTCACCTTCCATATATAGACGTAAAATTCAAATAAATTAAACAGTTTTACCTTACAGTTGTTATCAACGGAACAATTTAGTCTAAGAAAGTGTAGTGTCGACTTTGTTTAAAGTGCTACAGAAGCTGTAACATGTAGTAAAATTTTAAATATTAAGAAAATTGAAAGTTTCTTTGCCCAAGACACCTTAGGCTTGATTATATGTATGAGTCTGTACATACAGAAGTAACTTTTATTAATTAAAACGACCATAAATAAAATAGTTTATTTAAGAAGTCTCTTAATAACTACATTTTTACAAATAAAATTATTTAAAACGGTCTTAAAATAACTATAGTTTCTACTGTACAGTTCAAAAAGATTACTTGTATGTAGCCGGCAATGACTTAAACACTACAGACTTGACGTAATATTTTCAAACTTGGTACTCCAAAGTTTTCTATATTCTCAGTTCTCTTTCTTCTTTATATACTGATGAAATCTCTTGCATTGTTAAATCTTGGTTATTTATTTTTACTTTCACATTTTACTTTCCGTCGTCCACCTTCCACCTACCACCTTCCACGTTTATACTTCCACATTCTACCTTTCACCTTACATATATAAAGACGTAAATTAGAATAAATTAAAGTTTTACTCTTACAGTTGTTATCAACAAAACAAGTGAGTTTAGGAAAGTGTCGACTTTGTTTAAAGCTCTACAGAGGCTGTAAAATCTAAGTAGAACTTTAAATATTACGAAAATTGCAACAGTTATTTAATTGTGTAATATCCGTATTAATTATTCTATAAAACGGTATAAAAGAACTCTAATGATTTAGTGACAGCATGAGGGTAAAGGTTTTAACAATATTGTTTACATTTCAGAAAAATGATGAATGCCGATTCAGGATAAACAACAGATAAGAAAGAATGTCAAAGTTTAGAGGAGTTTGTAGTTAAAAATTATAACTATCAAATGGAGTAAGAATGTTACTAAAAGCAATGTTAGAAAATCTTCAGGATAATGAAGAAGAAAATATAGAAGATGATATGGAGGAAAATATAGAAGACAATGTAAAGGAAAATTCAGTACAAAATACGGAGGGCAATGTAGATAAAAATGGTAATCAAAGTGATAATAACTATTATAAGTTAGAAATGGAGTTTGAAAAATGGTTTCCAAATGTTTTAGAAATAATAGGAGTTATAGAATATGTGAACCAATAAAAACCTGTACCCCAAAATAGTTGATAAGACAAGCAGTACGTTAGGTTACTATAAACCAAATTTTCACCACCATGTCGTGGAAACTGGGTTTGCTTTATACTGTGGTTTTATCTTGTCATCCATGTTTTGCTGTCCTGGAATGTGTGCAAACTATGCAATAAAAATGGAATACTTTGAATAGAAATATTTCTATAATTTTCAACTGAAATTTAAGATTAGACAATTTGCAACAAATTAGACTAAATGGATTAAGAACTCGTGCAATAAATTCATTTGAAAAGACTTTTTTAGATTAATGGACAATGCTATATTTGGGAAATCCATAGAAAACGTGGTTAAGCACGTGAACATTAAAATCATGACTGGGTGGGAACCTAAAGGCAATATGTTGTGCGCAAGTAGCTTAACAGCCAGCTGAACTTTAATAGTTGCACGGTACAAAGAGAAAATTTAGTCATTATCCAGGTGGACTGTGTTAAAGTTTTTATAACAAACCGAATTATGTAAGTTTTTCATTATATTTGTTCAAAACTTATATTTGAGTTTCACTATGAGAAAATGAAAAAATTGTATGGCTCTAAACAAAATTCCACACATTAATTGGTAAGACAAGTTATACGTTAGGTAATTTTAAACCAAATCCTCATCATCATGTCGTAGAAGCTGAGTTTGCTTTATATAGTGATCTTCAGCCCATCATCCAAGTTGTTTGTTCTACTAAAATGTGTGCAAATTATGCAATAAATATGTGATATTTTGAATGGAAATATTTGCGCAATTTTCAATTGGAACTTAAAATTAGACAATTTGCTCAAGACTCAAAACATATACGATTGAATGAACTAGCTAGTGTAAAATGTGTTGTTGACATACAATTGGATCAAGAATTCAACATACAGCTGATTAGGGAAACATCTAATATATGGACTGTAAGCAATTTTGAAGACAAAATTGATTCAATTTAAAAATTGAGAAAAACATCATCATTTTTGTTTTCGACCTTACTTAAGGTCGGTTTGACGCAGTTCTAATTTCTTTTCTATTCTGTGTTAATCTAAAAAGTTTTACATACTCCTCACAACCTAAATTTCTAATAATTTGACTAATATAGCTTGGTCTAGGTCTTCCTATATTCTTCTATCTTTTTTTTTATATACCTGGCTCTACATAGATATTAGCAACCTGATGGTTGTTAAAGAACTCCAACATGTTTACATGATTCCCATTTATAAGGTTATCCCCTCCAAAAAAGGAAATGTGTTAAATTATATGTTATGGTAAGGATTAAGCAACGAATCACTGCCAACATGCCAGATTGCTAACTAATTGTGAGTTATGTCATGGAGACATTAATTAAGTTATGTTATGGTAAGACTGTAAGACTTAAGCATCGAATCGCTGCTAGCATGCCAGACCGCTAACTAATTGTGAGTTATGTCATGCTGACGTTTATTAAATTATATGTTACGGTAAGATAGAAATGTTATTATTTTGTATAAGTGCTTTAGGCTACTAAATTTGCAAGAACCTATACGTTATAAAATGAAAGAATTAAATTGTAGAGGCTTCCCAGATTTTTATGAAATTTTTTTAGATAATATAACAAATGTAGCTGGAAATACAACAGATGAAGATCGGATTAATATTGTTTTGGAAAGAGAATGCAGAGGAAGTAATTGTTTATTTAATGATAGCAACAATGCGAATTATTTGATGTTATTGAAAATAATCATTTGCCATCCACACCAATTTCTAGTAGATGTAGGTGTGAGACAATCTCTCATGCAATTATTTAGAAGATTGTATATTACCGATTCCAAACATTACAATGGTTGCTAATGCAAAACTTGTATGTCTAATAAAATTATAATATTTTCTTCATAAAGTTGTTCATGATACATTTAATAAATTTTAATATCTTTATTGAACTTTTATTGTGAGGTTGTACAACATTAAAAAAAAGTAAAAAATTATGTAGTCAAAATATGGCGTAGTTAAAAATGGTATCTGTGACATATTGACAGAAAATGATGTCTGTAATTATGTGGAGAAATGTTGTAATATTATTTCTTCTTAGATGTTGATATGGTTGAAAAATGGCATAGTTAAAAAATGGTGCCTGTGATGTATTGGCAGAAAATGATGTCCGTATTTATATGAAAAAAATAGAAAGTTAAACCTCAAATTGTTTAGTCTAAAAGTACTTGTTGACCTATGCAGACATCTAGCGCGTACCTTTTGAAAACTATGTGGCTTAATGGTGCTTATTAACAAAAATATGCAGAGTAAATTTATGTATATAAATATATATATATATATATATTGATGTGATAATGAGGTCATAAGGGGTCGGTGAATGCCAAATTCTATAAAAACAAACATCCCAAAAAGAAAAACTGAGAAAAGTAAAATTTCTCTATATTTAATATTTCAGCCTGTATACACGCATAAGTGTATTCCATCAGTACAGAAAATAAGATTCCCATGTAAAATAACATTTTTTAAGGACATATAGTATTTTTATACCATTTAAGAAGAAGCCCAACTTTAAACCTAGTGTAAATAATAATTTTCTAGAAAAAAAGAACCTTTTCTTTGTGATTATGCCCGATACACCACTTTTAAACTCGGGTTCGCGAAATTAAACAGCCAACACTGTAACAGTTATTAGGCGTTTAATCGAATATATGAAATTATGAACTAGGTACAAATTTTCTTAACACTGTATTGGATTCTTCACACTTAAGACTAAACATTCGAATAATAATAACTTAAACATTTCAAACACGATTTGCGCACACTTTCTGAATATCGCCCCGACCGTTCAGAAGCGCAGTTTCTACTCTACTGCCCGTACCTTGCACCCTTGCGCCTTGTCCAGCGCAGGCGTAGCGGTCTTCACACCCCCCTCCCCCACTGAATCCTTTTCGTAAGCGAATAAAGAACAGTTTTTGTTTATATTCTAACCAAATACAAACATTAAACTACATGGCCAATGGGATATATCAAAATAATAATACGTTTGGTCATCAAACATATACGCTCCAAGTGACGTAACTGACTTAGTATACATAGATTGAAACTACACCCCTGATTTATACAGGTCTACTAAAAAACAACAAAACTAATGAGCTAATTTAACATCTCAAAGTAACAACCAAAGGCGTTGACTTATAACTATCTGAATCTCCTATACTTAAGCATGTTCTACCTTATATGGCTTCAGATTACAAATATTTTGTGTTGGCAGCAGCGTACCGGTGGTATCCTCAGTCACCTTATAGGCGTTTTTATTAATTATCTTTTAAATGGTACAAAGGCCCCGGAAAACAAGAAAAAATTTACGTATTTGATTGTTCTCAGAACAAGATATATATCATGGTTTCTAACCAACACCTTATCACCGACTTTAAAATTTGTTATTTTGCATGAAGTGTCATGCTTTTGCTTTCGTTTCTCAGCTCGAGATAATAGTTTAGCCCGCGCCATTACTACCATTTCTCCCGTAAGTGCTTTGTGCATTGGAAAGGGAACAACTCCTATCTCATTCAGTTTTAATAATTTATTTGAGTGCACCTCCAAAGGGGTAAAACCAGTACTAGAATGCACTACCTTATTTAAATATTCGCCAACTTTTGAAATAGAGTGGACCCATTTCTGGTGCCTTTTGTGACAATAAGTGCGTACTAATCTAACAATCTCACGATTCGTACGCTCCACCATATTTCCCTGAGGGAAGTAGACGGAAGTATGGGCAACAATAATCCCTTTCGACTTCATTTTAGTTAAATATTTTCGGCTACCAAACTGTGAATCATTGTCTGACAGCATTACTTTCGGTTTACCAGCCTTAACAAAATACGTATTCAAACACCTTACAATCGAAATTGCAGAGGCCTTCTTTAAAACAAAAAGCTCAACTCTCTTACTAAACACGTCCAATATTACCAAAAATTGGGTAGCACCCCCCTAGATACCGGTAGCGGCTCCATGAGGTCTACACTGATGGTTTGGTTGGGTTCCTCTACTAAAACGGGGAGCACTTCCCCATTACACCTTTTGGAAATTTTTGCCTTTTGGTAGATATCACAAGAACCCAGAATCTTATTGATACTACTTCTCATTTTACTCCAATAAAAATCTCGCGCGAGACGACTGTGATACTTTTCCAAACCAAAATGACCACTGTCGATATGACAACTTGACACTAATCGATGAATTTCCGCCTTGGGAACGCATAACAAGAACCCCGAAGTTACGCCATTCCCTCTTCTAAATAAAATCCCCTCGTGCACAACATACCAATCCTTATACCGTGGCGAACAATTTCCTCCTTCCAACTGCCGGATGACAGTACTACAAAATTCATCCTTGCCTTGTGTTTCTTGAAGGTACTACAAATTATTTACAATTTTACCGAAAAAAGTAGCACCTTTTTTATTTAAAGAATTAATCTTGATCTTGTTTGGATAAGGTTTATCTATTCAATTTCCTTGACCACAAAGATATCGCGACAAAGTATCCGCCACTCCATTCTCCGCACCGGAGCAATATTCAATTTTAATAATGGACTGCTGCAAATATAAACTCCACCTGAGAAGCCTAGAATTCAAAACACGTCAAGTTGTAAGGAACGAAAGAGCTTTATGATCAGTTACAACTGTTATTTCATGACCCAACAGTAGGATATACCAGTTTTTTAGAGAAGCAACAATGCTTAAAGCTTCCTTTTCCGTGACAGAGTAATTACACTCTGGCCTTCGAATACAATGCAACGATATGAATTTTTTGTTCACTCGTAACCTGATAAAGGTGCGAACTAATGGCGTACCCAGACGCATTGGCTCTAATATAAAACGGAAGTGCTGGATCCGGATGTGTCAACATTATGACTTTTGAGAAAGCGTCCTTGATATTCTGAAATACTTTATTCTCTTTATCTGACTAGGACCACTGCGACGACTTCTTTAATAAGTGGTTCAATCCACCCGCTAAATCGGAGAAGTTTTCAACAAAACGCGAATCGTAGTTCACCAGCCCTAGAAAACCTCTTAGAGCTTTAATATTACGAGGCGGTTCAAAATCTTAAATTGTTTGTACTCTTTCAGGGGTCATACCAATATCCTCTTGCGTTAATATATGTCCCACAAATTGGATTTCTTTTGGTGCGAATACACACTTTCCCAATTTTAAGGTAACACCCGCGAACATTTATTTTTTAAAAATCGTTTCGATATGATTAATGTGGTCCTCTGGACCTCTCGAGACAACAAGTAGGTCGTCTACATATGGAATGATAAACCTTTCCGTATCCTCCCCTAAAATTGATTTTAATACACGAATAAAACTCGCCACAGAAGTAGCTAACCCAAAGCGCAATACCTTAAAGACATAAGTTGCACTTAAAAATTGAAAACCCATATACTTCTGGTGGGGTTCGTAAAGGAGGACTTGCCAATAAGACATGCAAAGATCTAACGTACTGAAGATAGCACCTGGAGGAATACGGAATAACAATTCAGAGGCGTTTGGAGGGATCACGTAGTCCTTTTCCATTGGCCTGTTTAAAAACCTAGCATCGACGCAGACCCTCGGGCTAACAAATTCAGTTTGTTGCTCGACTATTATACCCCACTCAATCATCTGCCTCATTTGACGTCTAACTTCAACCTGGTATACTTGCGGTATGGGGTATGGTTTAATAAAGAAAGGGGTTCCATCTTTCATTTTTATCTTATGAGGGTATCCCCGAATTAGACCTGGTTTATTTGAAAAAATTTTGGAAACCTCAGTAGTAACTTGTACAACCTTTCCTTGTCCCTACTTTCCAACATTTCAGCCTTGTCGGCCAAATTTCTTATTTTCGAACTGAACGCACTACTGCTCTCGATCGATATATTTTCGTCGCGCCCATAGGGCTCCTGAGATACAAATTCCCTCTGACTCAATTCTCCCCTGTGTAGATTTTATATTGCGCGGTTCGAAAATGTTCCCGATCGGCTCAATGACTCAAAACAAATGCTGACCTTGTGACATGGTAACCAATCGCAACTAAGAATGACATTTCAGATTAATGATGGCACTACAATACACCCAAATTCAAACATTGCTCCCACTAATTTGAACTCGAGCAGAACCTGTTGTTTAACCTTTTTGCCCTTGCCATGTAGCGCACTAACAACTAATGTATTGTTTACAGGTACAACGGGGATTTGAGGTCTACCTTTTTGAATCTCATGTAAAAAATTTTGCGATATGCAAGATAATTGACTACCGCAATCTATCAATATTGATGTACAAACCTTTTCAACATAGCCATCAATTATAGGCATCACATTAGATACTTGCTCCCTTTCCTCTTCACTTTCCAGCATTAACTCCGTATTCCCTTGAGCGAATAACATATTTAATTAATCCTTCTCAATTATTCTGCCCTTCCCATCATTTTTACCTATCTCGTGCCTACCTGCTGGCTCTAAACAATTAACTTCTCTTTGCTGTACGTGTCCCGTGTTACTCCTATTTCCCTCATTTTCCCTTTGTGAGCCGGGTCCAGAATTGTTCCTATTTCCCTCGTTTTCCCTTTGATATCTCCAACCTCTTTCGGACGTTCGAATATTTCCTTTATAATTTACATTCCTACGTTCTCTTTGGCTATTATTGCCACTATTTGAACCCCCCCCCAGTAATCATCATATCGTCCAAATTCCTAAGATATTCTTCTGCTTCATCAATACTCCTGTATCCCCCGTTAAAAATTCCCCGTTTTGTTTCGAAATCGAAGTGGGAAACTACCAACTTCACCATTTCAAATTCCGAAAACTGCTCGTCTAAATACATACATTCCTTTATAATCTTTAGGAAATAACCTGCTTTGGATCCCGATTTGTATTGTCCGAATTTCAAATTAACAAATACTTTGCGCCGTTTTTCGGGGTCCCAGTATCTCTCCAGAAATCTACTTTTAAAATGTTCAAAGTTTACAAATCCATCTTTTTTGATTGACGCCCAATCAGCGGACGACCCCCTGAGGGCTTTGATAGCTAGCATAACCTGTTTGTCCCCCGGTACCCCCGCTTCAACAAATATTTCTTCCAGTTCGTTAATAAAAGCTACCGGATTTCTTGTTTCACTGGGTCTAAAAATTAAATTAGAACCCCCTAACTCCTTAAATAAATTTATGTAAGATAAATCGCGTTTTTTATCTAATGCTACCACTTCATTTTTTCTTTCGTACTTACAACATCTTGACTCGATCCCGGATATTCATTCCGTTTCCCATTTTTCAAACCTTGCAACATATGAGTACTCATTTCCGCCACACTAGAACAAACCTCCGTCGTCATACTACTTAAATTTAAGTTTACGTTTTTAAACGACGCATCTAGTTTTTCTATGAGTGCACTATTGTTTGCCTGTATCGCGGTCATATTATGTATCAAAGCTTTATTACACTCTAAAATAAATGTTTAAAAACCAAACCAATAGAATGGCTGCATATAATAAAATAACCACAGCAAAGGATTTTAATATTGGTATTGCTCTGTTTAGACATGACTAAATTATCTAAGTTCTAAAAGATTGTACTTTTGTAGTTGCAGCCAGTTAAACACATGCTGCGTCCCACTTTTAACAAGGTTGTGGTGGGGATGATGCTGCATAATGGACTGAACAACAGTGTTTTAAAATCGCCAGAGGCAACAGGAATAAACCTATTTGCGCAAACCTTAATTTATTTCTGTAATATAAACATGTGGTTTGTGATTGTGCATAGTAATATTTACATTTTTATAATAGTCAGTGTGTTTCATATTGTAGTTTCTTATATAATATTGTTTCTATTTGAGAAGTATTTCATTAAGATTAGTATGGCGTAAACTGAACTAAATTACATTTTTAGCATAAAATATAATAAAACCTATTATAGCAGATTATATGGACCGATGGTTTGAAAAATTCAAAACTTGACCGGTCCAAATACTGCATTTGTCAATTATCTGGTCCTAATAGGTATGTCTAGTTCTAAATCCAAATGTTTCTAAACAATACACGAGGTATATTTCTCTTGGTAAGTCCAGACTCTCTATTATCTTATAATCATGTACAGTCATCTAAATTTAATATAAATGTTTTAAATGATGGTGATGACTGCATCGCACCATAACAAAAAATAAATCAGAGTGGCAGCCATGTGGTTAAATACAGTATGTCAAAAGTAGACAAGTTGATTAAGCAGTTTATATCGGAGGAAAGAAATAAGAATGAATTTGATCCCTCTGGATGTGCAAGTGGTTCACGCCTGGGAACTTGATCTGTTGTTAATATTGTAAATTTGTACTTTCTATGTTCAGAATGTAAAACGTGTATATATTCACTTCAAAAGAGTGAGACAGAAAATATTTATAAAAATGCATTAACATGTGCGAAAGAATTAGGTGGCAACTGCATATTAGCAAATATAACTGTTCGTGACTTTATGGCCCAAGATGTTTAATACCATGCTAAATGTCTGGCAAAATTATACAATCAGTACTACATAAAAACGGAACCTGAAGCAAATGTTAACGATTCGTGTGAGGGAATTGCCTTCGCTGAATTAATTTTGTATAGCAAAAGCAAATTATCGGAAGATTCGATAGAAATTTTGTTTCCCATGAGCAAATTAACTACTAGTTATAAGGCACGTTTGTCCCAGTTATTAGAGATACCAAAAATTGACTTACCAGCGACTCATTCTCAAAAACTAACAATAAAGTTCTTGATCGTCTCCCAAATTTAAAAGCTGGACAGTCAGTCAAAGAATGTCCTAATACCAAGAGATATATTTTCTAAACATTGCGCCATGAAAAATCAGAATAATGATGCTCTGTGTATGCTTAAATTTGCTAGACGATTGAAGAAACATGTCCTCTTCTAAAATGAGATAACGAAGCTTCGAACAGTGATCATGAAGTGATAAATAGTATTCCCCCAGGTCTCTTGGCTTTAATTAATACAATTTTGTATGGCACAGTCACAAAAAATATAAATCACACTATATAACCTGCAATCACAAGAACTCAACTAATTATTTTTAATTTCAAGGGAAAAGTACCCAAATGAAATGTTAGAAATAAAAAAGATTTGAAGCCACCTTTACTTACCTATGTATCTGGCTCTATCAACATATGCAATTTCTAGAAATAAAACAATTGACAAAATGCATGGAATAGGTCTTTCTGTATCATCAAACAGAATATTGAAAGTAACATCTGATTTGTGCAATATGACGGTCCAACGAGCTAACGAAGAAGGTGTGCTTTGTTCTTCAAATTTTAAAAAAAAGTTTTTACAGTGGGGTAGTTTGACAATATTGACTATAATCCGCAGAGTGTTACTTCTGAAAGATTCTTTCATGATGCTAACATTTCCGTTCTTTAGATGTCCACAAACGAAAATCAAGGTAACATCTGAATTTTTAACACCAATTATACTAATACTACAAGAAAGTGGAAAGCACATGGTTCCTCTTTGACTAGAAAAGTACGCACTTATGCCAGATTTTTTTATAAGTAAAAAGCAACCACTAAGAGGTTATTAAAAATGTTTAATAAAAAAAAACTTAATTCTTTCTACAATCATACCAAATTGTGTTAGTTCCTTAAAAATTAAAGCTACAGGAAGATTTTAAAAATAAATTTACACATCTCTGGAAAGTACAACAAAAACGTTAAAATTGAAGCAGGTACAAATAAAACAAATGAACGGTATTTAGTTGTTTTATTAAACAATTTATCAGCCTAAACGCCAAAGTATATTCTGTTTTTTGATGACTGTTACAACAATGCAACAAAATAATTACACAAATGGTTAGAAAATGGCTATGTTGAAAGTATTTATAAATGACAATCCACGAGAAGCTAGTACAAATTATTTAATTTTATACCCAGAAAGACACCAGTCTAATCCACGCGTTTTTACCAGATTAGAATCCAGTTGATGCATAACTGGCTTTTTTAATTTCCAGGCACAACTACACAACTACACCCAAACACATATACAACTATAAAAATCAGTCATACTCAACACATATTCAATCACCTGCAAAGTTCCTAAATACATAATATGATAAGATAAAAAGAAAGCACATTCTGAGATGCAATGCATCAGTATTATGTTTTCTTTTGTGAAAAATATGGCAATTATTGAAATTTTGAAATTATTTAAAATAATTATATTCATTTGAATTAGTTTCGGTGGACTGTGACATAACTCTAAATATTTCCATCAAGCTCAATTTCTATAATTTTAAATTCACGAAAAAGATCATTATCCAGGAATTCAAATTATTTTCAAACTCCAAGTTCCAATTCAACATTTAAATTTGTATTTTGTTCAATAAAGAAAAAATAATCATAAACACTTTTTCTTTAAAACGAAGTTAGTATAATTAAAATGCAATTGCTTAAAAAGTATTAAGCATTAAATTCCTCATAAAAATGAAAATATTAATAAAATTGGTGTAAAATGACTTGGCATTATTTATACAACCATATACAGTAAGGAATTTTATGTACGATACAATGTCTAAATTTTCACACTAAGATGTTTAGGCATAAAACTGAGCCCTATAAGAATGAAAAGTACATGGTTAATCGTTATTCAACGTTTGTGTAATTCCATTTTCAATTTGTTTAAAAGTGCAATATCAATTTTAACATTAAAAATAGTTGTTTCAAATTTACAAAACTAAAAAAAGTGCACAGTTAACATATTTTTAATTAAACCACTGATAATAAAATTAATCACTTGATCTACTCGATAAAAATACAAAAAAATTAATTAGTTGCAAAATGCATGATTGAAAAGCAGTATTCCTCTGGAAATATGCTTAATTGATGAGTAATAATGCAAAAATATTACAAAATGTTTCATTGGGAATTATTTGTTAATATTTATAAAATAAATTCAATTTATTAAACAAAATAAACTTCCAAAATTAATTTGTATTTAAATATGATAAGTTCTGTGCAAGGTTTTTTTCATTTTTATACTAAACTACCTGCCTCTTACCAAGCTTTCCATAAAATATAAAGATTAAAAAATTTATAGAACAAATGACTGGTTATGAAAAAAAGACAAATTATATACAGATATGCAATAGCGTCGGATTTGTTTATTCAGAATATTGTGTCACTGCATATACATAAAAGTGAATACTTACCAAGTCAGGTCTGAAAATGTAAATTTATAACTATGCACATGCTTCATATAGTTTGATTAAAAAAATTATAATAACAATGGATAAAAGTGGGTAATTGATAAACAAAAAAGCAAATAATTAATTACTCACAAATTAATATATCTCAAATTCGGAATAAATCTAAATATAGACTAAAGATTAATTATTAGAGCAAAATAAAATTATAATATAAATATTATGCTTGATAGACCATACTATTTCAAACATATACTAATGTTCTATGAAAAAAATGCGTAGTTCAAGAATAATGATGAATGTAATTGATGAAATGCATACCTTCTAGTAAATGTGGCACAAAGGCAGTTGCAACAAAT
This sequence comes from Platerodrilus igneus, assembly GCA_036346225.1. Taxonomy (NCBI): domain Eukaryota; kingdom Metazoa; phylum Arthropoda; class Insecta; order Coleoptera; family Lycidae; genus Platerodrilus; species Platerodrilus igneus. The sequence goes on from JARFIW010001250.1 coordinate 304,473, forward strand.
TCATATTGTTAACTAAACATACATTTATACCTATAGTATTAGAATTACTAAGACAACACAAAACATTCTACTAAACTGACCAAGATTAACTCATGGGATTATAAATTGCGACACCTGATAATGCACTATTGTGGAGGTGCATGCTCTAGTACAACTAGTATGAATACTTCAATCAAAAAATTGTAGCATGAAGCATATATAGTTTAAGCAAAACAAAAGTTATTTATTATTCAGTGACATTTACTATGATCATATAATTCAATCAAATCATTTACTAAGATGAAACACATTGCAAATAAATACTAACCACAATAATTAACAAGTTAATAAAAAAGTTGATATATCGTAAGAATTAATATAAATGTTGATATAGAATAGCTTGCCAACTTTTTGTGTAGTGGATTTTATTAATATCTAAGCGTACAACAATAATTTAAAAACTTACATTATTTTATAACATAGATGCCAGTCTTCATTAGATTCAGTTAATTACAAAAACATCCTATTTATCTACATTGCTGTTTCCACATCTGGGACAGTGTGTCCTTGTACACTATATGCTGGTGGTCCACTATTTAAAAATATGGACGAATGCCTTTGATTATCTGATAATCTCACTTTTTTTTGAGGAACTTGTGGTGTTGCTTGGTTATTAATGTTCAATCGCTGCAATGATTTTTGCCCCATACTTCTAGTACCATGAAAATTGGAGTAACTAGATCGAACAGATGCAGGTCTATTGTTATACAAATCATCAACATCATCAGGTTCGTTTAATGATTGCATTGATGATTGTTGGTACATAGGGTTGCTGTGTCCATTACACTGCCAATTTTGCCGTACTACATTGCTGTTTATTGAATAATTAGGCAAATTATCTCTAAAAGAAACTTCACATTGCTGTTGCTGATCCAGTAACTGAGTAACAGGATTCTGAACAATTCTTCGTGAATTTCTTGTAGAAGATCGAGTGCTTGAATTGGAGCGACGTCTGCTGCTAGTACTTTGTCTGCTAGAAGATCCTCTTGTCATTACACTACGCCGCTTTACTCTACGGGGTGTCATTGGCTTTGGAGATGTTTGTGGAGAAAGTTGTTCTGGATTGTGTTCACAACCATCCTCAGTGTGCCTACTGTCTAAAGGCTGACTGAATTCAATAGAATATAAGGAACGTGTTTTAGTTCTCGTACCAGAAGCACCACGTGAAACTGTTAAACAATAAACAGCTCAAATTAAAAACTCAAATGTCTGACAACAAGCACTAATCTAATAATTATGTGTGTGTGCATGCACATGTGTATGCGTGTACTATGCAAGTATTTTATGTATGTGTGTGTGTATGTGTGTGTGTGTGTGTGCATGCATGCATGCGTGCATGCACGAGCGCATGTGCATGTAAATATATTTATATATATATATATATATACATATAATTTATATATATATATATATACTGAAGCAAAGACAGGTAATTTATGTACAAACATCATCCAAAACAACATCATCCTGTATAGAAATTATTTTCATATCAAATTGTATTGTTATTTAGCTTCAATTTCTTCAAACATTAATTTTTCCACTTATTTGTTAAAAAATCACCCTGCATATGAGTAATTTTCATATTTTAATTTATTATAAAATCGCAGCATGTTTGTATCTAAAGATTACATGTTCATATCAATATTAAATCACTATTAGATGGGTTGACATTTAAGACATTCAAATGCTTCATTACTCTGATTACTAATAAGCAAGATTCTATTGGTTGGTGGTTAAAACACTGAAACTACTTTGGTGGTTGTGGAAAATAAGAACCTGTTGAATCAATTTAAAAATATAGAAACCACTCCGAAAGGCATGTTTTCAACAATACACAAGTTTTCCCTAAAAAAAAGGAATGAAACTGTTTTTTTAAGTAGATTTAGCATGGAATTTTATAGTAGACGATTATACATACATGATGCAAACAACAATCAATTGTAACAATTTATTTTATAACTTAGATACTTTCCCAGAAGCAATCTAAAATGAATAGTACTCTTCGAATTTGAGATCACCATTCTGGCCTCATATTAGCATTAATTTTCATTCGTCTGAACTGGTAACTAACAACAATAAATTTGTCTACCCTTTTAATGGATAAATCCCAGTTCTAATAATTTTCTTAATCGATTTTGATTTCCTGAGGCAGAATCGTTTGATAATTTTACTGAACCTTGTTTATTTAGTCCATTCTGCAAGTCGTGAAGAATTTCTTAAATACCTGTTGTACGAACAAATTGCTGTGAAATCCAGTATGATAAAGTTTGAATCTACACCATTTGTACTATTGCAATTAAGGATGATTACAATCATAAATATTTGAAGACCAGACAATCACTAACCCGTAATTCTTATTAAAGTTTTTATGTACAAATTATTGTATATTTGTACTAACAATAACTAATACTATCTTACTATTAATTGAATTTACATATAAGTTAATGTGCAGCCAAGTTTAAGTCATTGAGTAATTCACCTTTTTCCGGTGTTAAAGCATCCAATATGTCTGTTACATTATTTGACAGTATTTTACTGAGAATTAAATTGACATGTCAGATTTTGTTTAATCAATCCTATACTTCGAGACCACTGTGATGTAAAAGGACTTTTGTCGTTTCGTATTTAACATTATACTTTTATATCGTAGTGAATTTAATTCCAGAATAATGTTTATTTATTTATAGAATAAACGGGAAGGAATCCCCTTTTTATAGTTATTACAATTGTGCAATGAAAAATAATTTTAGAAAATAAAACAGATGAAAATAATAAAATGTTGTAAAATATAACTATATACACAATACCCTAAAATGAGTACAAAGGCACAGGAACACTCAGAGTTAAGTTTAATATTCCTGCCTACTAGCTCCATTTTTACGTTACGGGATTTCCCAGCTGGTTGTTAAATTTACTTAAAGTAACACCAAAAAAAGTCCACTTGTGAGGACAATACATTACCAGTATTTCTCAATCTTGTAATTGTGGAATTTAGTCCATAGTTTGTTCTATGCTGAGGAACATGGAAAAGAGTTCGAAACCTCATGGAATGAAGAGACACATGAAAGCATAACTGTTGAAGAATCTCACTATAATAAATACATGAATTAATTATTTTGAACAATAATAATAAGTCATTGCTTTTCCTTCTTGTATGTAAAGTACTCACGTTTAAAACTTTTATGGCGTCGTCATAAGTCATAGAATCCACAGGTATATTCAACTTAAAGCGTAAATAGTTTACAAATTTTTTTGAATCTTCTCAATTTGGGATATTTGGTTTTGATAATAAGGACACCAGACTGGTGAATTATATTCAAGTATGGTTCGAACCAAGTTTGAATACAGCGTTTTTATAGCCAATACATTTTTAAGATCGACACAATTCCTTTTTATGAATCCAATCATTTTATAAGATTTATTAGTTATACTATTAACATGTTTGTTAAATCTCAAGGAGGAATAAAAAATTACTCCCAAGTCTGTTATTGACTGAACTACATCCATATTCATATTATTTATTTTATAATCAAATCTTACTGGCTGATGAGATCTACTGAACATGATGCAATTACACTTTTTTATATTCAAGTACATTCCATTTTCTTTACCCCAGTATAAAATTGCATCAATATCTTCTTGTAATTTTAGACTATCTTTTACTGTATTAACATTTTGATAAAGCTTTAAATCATCAGCATACAATAGGTAATTAGAATTTCTAATCATTTGACCAATATCATTAATAAAAATAACAAAAAGCAGGGGTCCAAGATGTGATTCTTGCGGAACACCGGAGGGCACATGAATTTCTTCAGAGGTATATCCATGTATTCTAACTACTTGCTTTCTGTCAGAAAGATAACTTCTCAACCATTCAAGTAAACTACCATGTATCCATAGTTGCATAAGTTTTGCAATTAAAATGTCATGATTTACACTATCAAATGCTTTGGAAAAGTCCATATAAATGGAGTCCACTTGAAACCCATCCTCTAATGCTGATGAGATAAAGTCCTTATATATAATTAGGTTACTCATAGTTGATCTTCCAGCTATAAATCCATGCTGCTGATTTGCAATTAACGGACTTAGTGTTGAAGATAATATTTCAATAATCAGACTTTCGAATATCTTGGGAATACAACTAAGCACAGATATTGGCCTGTAATTATTGATTAAATTTTTCTTTCCATATTTATACACCGAAGTTACATAACTAAGTTTCCAGAAATAGAGTATGTGGCCTTTTTCCAATGATAACGTAAAGAGTAACCAAAGAGGATAGTATAGACTACCAGAGCATAATTTAAGCAGTTTTGATGGAATACCATTAGATCCAGCACCTTTCTTTGTATCCAATTTCATGAGTTTTTCCGGAACTGCTTCTGGTTTAATGTTCACTTTAGTAATGTGAATGGTTTGTTTAAAATCGAAATTAGGTATAATCGGTTTATCATTATTATATGTACTAGCAAAATACTTTGCAAAACTATTAACAATATTAAATCCTCCAACTATCTCAGTATTATTACTATACATAACATCAGGAATACCATCTTCCAATCTTTCAGAATTTATAAAATTCCAGAAAGTTTTAATATTGTAAGAGATGTTGCTCTCCACCAAATGATTATATCTTTCATAACATATTTTACTCGATTGTTTACACTTTCTCCTTAGGTCCTTAAATTGATTAAATGTTTTAAAGACCCAGTCTCTTTAAATATTTTGTGCATAGCTTTTTTATGGGCTATTAAGCCTATTAATTCACGACTGTATCATTTAGGATAAGTTGAGGGTCTTAATCTTCTCATCGGAATATACTGTACCATGGCCTTGAACATTATATTGTAAAAATTATTTATAGCTTCTGTAATATTACTTAAATTAAGATAAAAATCCCAATCAATACTTAATAAATAGTTGTTTAAATCTGAGTAGTTCCCATTATTAAAGTCAAAACTTGAGAAATGGCACTGCAATTTACAAAATGGGTCACTTTTCACTTTTATTTCAATAGATAAGTCCAAATGATGTAATGAATTAGTAAATATAGGATTTAATGCTTGACTAACTGCAGTACTGCGTTTATTTGAAAAATATTAAATCAAGGTATGTTCCTTGAGAGTTCAGCGAGTCATTAATTTGAAACATATTTTAAAATGCATAGATATTACTAATAATTTCACTGTTAAGTGATGGCATCCCAATTATAGCCGATGTTCCATAGTCATCATTTTGCCACTTAATTACATTGGGCAAATTAAAGTCATCGAATACATATTTGGGTATATCAGGATGACAATCAAAAACATATTCTATGTTTATCAAGTGATTTTCATAGACAATACAATCAGAACGTGGAGGTATATAAACACCACCAATAAGTATTGAGACATTGTTAAATTTCACCATTACATATAGGTCTTCGACCGTTTCACAAGTAGTAAAAAGAATTTTGGATGAAAGTTGATTATTAACTGCAATCATTACACCACCATCTTTTAATTTACTACTTGTTTCACCAGACCGATCTTTCCTATAGACTTTATAATTTGTTAGACCAAATTCATTAGTAGCTATATTAGAAGTAAACCATTTCACAAAGAATAACTATATAATAAATTGAAGAGTTAAGATCAACCCGCAAAGCATTTAGTTTTCTCCGTAAACCACCAACATTTTGAAAGTACACATTTAATGTAGAACCATCCACCTTATTTCTAAATTCAAACTCACTAAATTTGTTAACTAGTTTTTTTTGCTTTCGATCTTTAATAATTTTTGGAACACCTCTAATAAATTTAATATATAAGTTGACTGCACCTGTTGCCTTCTTAAATTCTTATTCTTTACGTAATTTTTGGTAGTACCGTCTTTGCATTGAAGTTTGGTCAGAATTGATTCTTGCCTTAACACCAAGTTTAGAAAGTTTAGATTTATTCCTTAGTATATCAATTACATCAAGTGAACTCTCCATTACAATTTTTAGTGGACGATTTCTTTCACATTTTTGACCTACTCTGATTACTTTCTTTATCTTAACTGCAGCAGATAAATCCAGTATTGCAGTTATTATCGATTCCACTTCTTTTTTATCATCATTTATTTTTGCCTCTGTGGTGATTGATTTGGATTCTTCTACATTAAAAACCATTAAATTATTTGCTCTTATCTGGTGTTCCTAAATTTCAACAAACATACCCTAAGCATCTATTTTTTAGTTTTTCTATTTCTAGTTGTAATTCAAAAACAGTCTTCATCAATGCAGGGACATTTAACAGACCCTCTTCACATTATTTACAAAAGTATTAAGAATGCATCCAATTTTTAGTTTAATCACTTTAATTTCTGAAGCAGTAAGACCAGAACAACTCTTATGAATAGGTCTTTTACAACCATCACAATATAAAATAATTTACTTTTCAGGATTCACTTCAATTTTACATTTGATGCAATTCATAATTGTTTGTTGTAGGTAGAATTTTTTAATTAATTTTAATTTTGATTATACAATTTTATGTTTGTTTATATCAAAAAGTATATTTATATTTATGTTTAAACCAGTTTTCAGATATATAGTTGTTTACACTGAATATCACTAACACTTGATAAGAAAATTAACAGATGTTTGTAGTATAATGGGTTTGTATTATAAATTATTTTGCAAATATAAAGAGTTTCAGGAATAATTTGGCAAAGAAGTAACTATTGATTTATAATTTCATCTCTTAAAAGATAACTTACTTCTTAATTTACAAACAATAAAGGCTGAAACCGAAATAAAAGTTAAACAATTTTAATACGTCAACTCTCAGAGTTTACTCATCAACCATTGTCTAGGCCACAGACCGTTTGTGCTACCACAGCTACTGACAAAATGCCTTTTATTTCTTCCGATTCGAAATCAGTAATTGATACTTCTACTGCTTCGAATATTATAATCTCAGGTAATGATTCATTACCGGAACTATGTCTTTCGGGTAACCTATCTAAGTATCAACCTTTTTGGCTACTCCTGAATTACTTTCTGGGAAAGCTCTTCTAATTTTTCAGGCTCATCAACATTCTATAACTTGCTGGAAAGAGGGAGTTCATTTATTGAAAGCTTAATTTTTACCGGTTGATTACCAAGAATGCTTGCTAGACGAAATAAAATAAGAACAATGGGTCCTATTAAATGCATTGGTTTATACGTGGCTATTATGCATAGTTTGTTCTCGCGTATATCAACACCTTTTCGCCAAACAAAACAATCAGACATTATTCGATACAATTCTTCACAATTTTATCAATCCCCTTTGGTGTTTATGGATATCAGCCATATTTCTGAATTAGTATTGTTGGGCAAGAAGCTGGAATTTTCCAAATATTCTATAAACACTTTTGACCACCACCTTCAAAGCGCACATCTAAATTGCTAGGACCTTCTCTAGCATACATTGACATTAAAGTGACAACCACTTCATAAAATTCTACTGCTACTCTGTCGTCCACAATAATTACTAATGCCAGTAATTTTCGAAATAATTTCACCAAATTTACAACCACCTGCTGAAATTGTCACAGACCAGGTCATCTTTTCGTTGAAACTAATACTAAGCTACTGGAGATTCTAACCATCCTGGAAAATTATAGACGTGACCCCAGATTTTCGTAATTGACAATGATCTTTTCAATCTTCTGAAATTTGTTCACTTAATTCTCCAATGCATATTACTCCCAGATCCGGTTCAAACCTTGACCAACACGTAGAACTCAATACCCTTTTACAAAATGTTTTTTGTGATCAACCTATCGATTCGGCTGTACTCAATTAATTACTCATAAAATTCATACCACTGCCAGCCCCATCAAGCAGTGGTACTATTCTTTATCTCCGGAGTTACGTAAAATCGTAAACAAAAAAATATGCTAGTGTTAGGCGTAGCGGAAAGGTCTACCAGCCCTTGGTCCAGCCTGTAGCTATCGTTCAAAAGAAAGATAATCGCTTCCAATTCTGCATAGATTTTTGTAAAGTTAATGAAGTGACACAGAAAGACGAGCACCCCTTACCTTATATCTCCTCTATACTAGACCATCTTCGAGATGCTCAATATCTCTCTTCTCTAGATATTCACTCTGCTTATTGGAGAATTTCACTATCTGAAAACTCGTCAATCGGTGCTTTTACAGTTCCTAGTCGTGGACTCTTTCAATTTACCTAGATGCCTTTTGGGCTACATAATTCCGCCACTAGTTTTCAGTGACTAATCGATTGAGTACTAGGAGCCGATTTAGAACCTTTTTTGTTTTATCTACATCGACGACAATTACTGCTATGCCAACTTTCACGCAACATATGGAAGTTCTGTCCACAAATCTCAAACGTTTGTCACCAACGAATCTTACTCTCCATAGACATAAATGCAATTTCTGTATGACGGAACTTCATTAAGATGTGGTGAACGGTAACGGTTTACTTGTTGATCCAGAGAAGGTATCTGCGATCCACTCCATTCCTACCCCTACTAATACTTTTAATATTTGACGGCTGATCGGAATGGCCAGCTGGTACCGTCATATTATCCCCAATTTTGCAACTCTTACCGCTCCACTTATTCCTTTGATTAAAACGAATTTTAGTCTGCCGACTGCCAACCTTTTTCTATTTCTCTAAAGGAACAATTAGTCTCTGCTCCAATACTTTCTTGACCAAATTTTTCCTTAATCTTTGTCGTTCGGGCATACAAATCTGACTTTGGCATAGGTGCAGTACTAACTCAAAAAATTGCCAATGGCAAAATAGTAATCAATTATATTAGTCGTTTTCTGTCTAAAGCTGAGCGATATTACTAGACTATCGAAAAAGAGTGTTTAGTTGTTCTTTCGTCCATAGAAAAATTTTGACCATACGTCGAAAGTGCACACTTCACCATAATCACCAACCACCATTCGCTCATATGGCTTAATTAATTACAGAATCCTTCGAGACGTTTGGCTCGGTGGGCTTTGAGCCTCCAATATGATTTTCTGTTGTGCATTGTACGGGAAAGGAACACTTAGTTTCTGATGCTTTATCTCGTTCTGTACCAAATATTGATAAGCTTTCGATGGCTCCTCTTGCTTCGATTACTTTACCTGTTTTTGATCCGTGGTATAGCGACCCACACACAAAAATTGCTATTAAACCTAGACATTATCCGAATTGATCTTTTCACGATCGATTTCTACAATTTCAGCAATTACACGAATAGTAACCTGACAGTCAGAATGGATCAGAATACTGATTTTACAATATTTTTGTATGTTTTTGATGTAGAAGTGCGTTCTGGACATGCATTTCTTTAACGTTTTCTTGGGCACCTTGTAAATGCTTAAACAACTCATAAACCCGCGAATATGATAAATATTCATTGTTATATATTTCTTTTAATAAAAATAAGATTCAGTAGGGATTTTTCCAAGTTTCAAATAAAATTTCAAAACAATTTGTTGCTTACTAAAACACTTATTTTTCTTGCAAAACAAAAAATAGATGTTATACAAATGAAGACCTTCGCCATACTAAGGTGTCTACATATATGGAAGGGGTGACAATCGAAAAGGAAGAGTTTACACTGCATAGCTGTGAGTGGTATGACTGGCAAATGGGTAGTTAGTTCATCTGCAGTAGCAACAGTCTCGTCATTTGATAGCCACTTCTCGTATAACACAACGCTAATGTTTGATCCTAGTCCTTTAGTGACAACATATAACGTACAATTAAACATATCACGACAGCTATTTGCCAAATGTCTAATTGAAGTATGAAAATTGCTGTGTGAAAAAACCAATAAACAAACTGCCAAAATATGCATTTAAGCAAAATTAATGGACCAAACGATAAAACACTATTGATACTTGGACCTTATATCCAAAAAGTATAAAATTAAAATATTATGATCAAATGTAAAGAACAAATAGAACAATTTTTACATTAACATACAATTTGGGTGAAAATATGCAAGAACATATACAATTGTCAGCTATTTATGAGTAAATAAGCTATGGATATACAAATAAAAATCAGCATTTAGCATCTCTTTCTCAATAAAAAATCTAAGGTCAGATTTGCAAATTTTGGTACCTTCACAACCATCTGTTAAACATAACAACACATGGCTTCGACAAATGGACAAAGCAACAGAGATACGCCAATGTAAATATATAAAAATTTACACTATAAGCAATATTTTTAAATATGAAACAATCATTTTTTATGAATTTCTAAAAATATGTATGCTGCAATATAGCATGGGATTTGTACTCACTTTTAATTTCAATGGGTCTTTTAGGTTAGTTTGCCAAAATTTGGTTTTTAAAAAATTTACGAGTATACAAAATTTATAAAATGTTGTAAAAATTTGAATTATGAGATCAAAAAAATGAGTTTGTATACATCCTGATTCGACAATAGCTCTATGTTGTTTTTTCAGAATTTGGAAGGGTAAAGTTTCCTACAGTTTTTAGTTTATATAACTGCTAAACTATTCGTTATTTAATTAGACATCCGTATACTACTCTAAAAGTAAGTTTTGGAAGCAGCATCTGCTGCTCACCTTCCCGTTCTGTTATGGAGCATTAATTTAATGATAAATTAAGACTCTTGTGGATAGAAATAACATCAACTAAAAATTATTTTAATATCTAATATACTGAAAGGTAGTTTATTTACTATTTCTCTATTCACAAGTGGTGGGATAGTGCCAGTTTTAACCCAAACGCATAGTAGGCATCGGTTAAAATAAAAAAAAAGGGATTGCCTCACTTCATTTACATTCATTTGTAATTTTTTTATTTTTAATTGGAGGGGGTGGGAAGAGATGATGTAAAGTTTCATAATGTAGCGGATTAATTTTTTAACTCCAACTCGGGCCCCTCGTGCTGTGCGAATGTGACAATTTTTTATTTCTATCCCCACGACGTTAGGCGTCAATGAAGGAGTTAAAAGAAAGGGGAACGCGAAATTAAATGTCGCAGTATTATTCTTAAATCCCAAGACGTTGGTAATGTCAATATGGTGGTTCTAATTAAAAAATAAAATACCTATTTTTAGAGAATTCGTCGGGCCCCCTAGGTAGAAGATACAACAAGAATACAAGTTTCCGAGGGACTTGAACTTTTTACGCGAGTGAGTTGGAACTTTAAAAACTTACCACTTCGGGAGATCATGAGAATGGGCAGAAGTAAAATATTCTTCGTTATACTGAAAATTAAATAAAGTGAAGTTGGATGCCACTGTATCTAGCAAGTATTAAAAAGAGGGTTTTTTTAAAGGGTAGATACAGAAACAATATTGGAATGAATTTTTTAAAACTTTTAATTTACTTTACTTAGAAAATTAAACCTGTCAGATTCGGAAAGTATCTATTGTATAACAAATAACTTTTATCACAGGAAAAAAATTAAATCATTTCATAAAGTTTAGTGATATGAAACAAAATTATTATTTAAAGAACATTTTTGTCTCTAAAACTTGGATGAGCATCAGATTTGTTAATCACGTACATACCTTAATGTAAATCTTTTTCCAATATTTATAGCTGTAAATTTTAAGATATAAAAATTTAATCAATTAAAACTTCTAAAGAAAATGCTTTGAATAAGAAAAGTTACTTATCTATGCTAGACTACGATGCTTAATGATGGGGTGCCGAGTCTTACAGACTACTACATGGTGACTCGGGATTTAGCCCTACTGGAAAAGGGGTTTGCCAAAGCAATATATAGACCGTTTTGAGGTCCAACAAAAAATTACTCATCCTTAACCACTAGTGGTTGGCGGCGGCCTACGGGTTTGTCTGGCACAAGTCCCGGGTGTCACAAGGTGTCGGTTTCAAGCTAATACAGTATGGGATGCATCTTCTTCAACATTGTTAACTTGCGATCTGTTTGTGTCACTATTGGGGTGGTTAACCTTACAGGGGGTTTGCGCATCAACGACTTCCCAGCCTGCTTGCCTCAAATATATGAAAGAGAGTGGATTAAGAAAATTACTTCCCAGGGCAGTTCAAGCAAGCGAAGTCGTATCAGAACAAAACTTCCAATGCCCACATGCCGTGTGTATGAAACAAGTTGTGTTTACACGGGCTTTTGAAAGATTAAATTGTTATTTGTGACTTTACAAACCAGGTTTCTTAACTATTGGATTGTATTCTGCAAGATTGTGGATACGAAATGTTGAACTTAACCTTGTGATTGGATCAAATTAGAAAATAACAACGAGCTCGTTGTTTTTCATGTGACCGAGAACTTATAAAAAATTGAAGATCGACCTAATACTGTAAATAAGTGGTCTGGACAAATTTTTTCAATTTTTATCCTTTCGCTTCTTCCAATAGATTTCTAATTTGTTTCAATCAGCAATATTTCCCTTAAAAACTTGTTATGCTGAGAAATATTTTCAGCAGCATATCTTTATGAGGAGTTTGAAAATCGAATATGAAATAAAAAATTTTAGTATTTAAAAAATTATTGATTAATTGATTATAAACAACTTGCCTACAAACGTAACATTTAAAACAATTGTATATATGTCGCACTAATTAAAATTATTTGATTTAAACTTGGCAATTACATAAATTTCACAAGGAGTTTTCAAATCTACTAGTGGAAGGAAATTCTTTCAAGCCAGCAATTCAAGGGCATTCCACAATCCTTTTATTGACGCATTAAGTTAAAGGTAATATATATATATATATATATATATATATATATATATATAAGAGAAAAGTAGGTTTAATGAGTCTTAAATTAAACAAAGTAAAAAGGAATTATTGGCAAGTGACTCAAATTCAGCCACGAGGGCATCCTGTCGACGCGTTTCGCCCTAATTGGGGCTCATCAGGACAGGAGTAGCAAAGTTGTAACATTTAACACAAACACCTTATGGGAAGTACAGCATCACCTAGCTCACAATTTGTGTCTTCATGTCATTTCACCTGACATCGCAAGTTTTAACAACAGTCGACACGGAGGAGATCCGGCTCAACTGCCTTTTTCCATAGCCAAAAGTTATATTTAAGAGAAAAGTAGGTTTAATGAGTCTTAAATTAAACAAAGTAAAAGGAATTATTGGCAAGTGACTCAAATTCAGCCACGAGGGCATCCTGTCGACGCGTTTCGCCCTAATTGGGGCTCATCAGGACAGGAGTAGCAAAGTTGTAACATTTAACACAAACACCTTATGGGAAGTACAGCATCACCTAGCTCACAATTTGTGTCTTCGTGTCATTTCACCTGACATCGCAAGTTTTAACAACAGTCGACACGGAGGAGATCCGGCTCAACTGCCTTTTTCCATAGCCAAAAGTTATATTTAAGAGAAAAGTAGGTTTAATGAGTCTTAAATTAAACAAAGTAAAAAGGAATATTGGCAAGTGACTCAAATTCAGCCACGAGGGCATCCTGTCGACGCGTTTCGCCCTAATTGGGGCTCATCAGGACAGGAGTAGCAAAGTTGTAACATTTAACACAAACACCTTATGGGAAGTACAGCATCACCTAGCTCACAATTTGTGTCTTCGTGTCATTTCACCTGACATCGCAAGTTTTAACAACAGTCGACACGGAGGAGATCCGGCTCAACTGCCTTTTCCATAGCCAAAAGTTATATTTAAGAGAAAAGTAGGTTTAATGAGTCTTAAATTAAACAAAGTAAAAGGAATAATTGGCAAGTGACTCAAATTCAGCCACGAGGGCATCCTGTCGACGCGTTTCGCCCTAATTGGGGCTCATCAGGACAGGAGTAGCAAAGTTGTAACATTTAACACAAACACCTTATGGGAAGTACAGCATCACCTAGCTCACAATTTGTGTCTTCGTGTCATTTCACCTGACATCGCAAGTTTTAACAACAGTCGACACGGAGGAGATCCGGCTCAACTGCCTTTTCCATAGCCAAAAGTTATATTTAGAGAAAAGTAGGTTTAATGAGTCTTAAATTAAACAAAGTAAAAGGAATTATTGGCAAGTGACTCAAATTCAGCCACGAGGGCATCCTGTCGACGCGTTTCGCCCTAATTGGGGCTCATCAGGACAGGAGTAGCAAAGTTGTAACATTTAACACAAACACCTTGTGGGAAGTACAGCATCACCTAACTTACTTTGTTTAATTTAAGACTCATTAAACCTACTTTTCTCTTAAATATAACTTTTGGCTATGGAAAAAGGCAGTTGAGCCGGATCTCCTCCGTGTCGACTGTTGTTAAAACTTGCGATGTCAGGTGAAATGACACGAAGACACAAATTGTGAGCTAGGTGATGCTGTACTTCCCATAAGGTGTTTGTGTTAAATGTTACAACTTTGCTACTTCTGTCCTGATGAACCCCAATTAGGGCGAAACGCGTCGACAGGATGCCCTCGTGGCTGAATTTGAGTCACTTGCCAATAATTCCTTTTTCCTTTGTTTAATTTAAGACTCATTAAACCTTTTGGCTATGGAAAAGGCAGTTAAGCCGGATCTCCTCCGTGTCGACTGTTGTTAAAACTTGCGATGTCAGGTGAAATGACACGAAGACACAAATTGTGAGCTAGGTGATGCTGTACTTCCCATAAGGTGTTTGTGTTAAATGTTACAACTTTGCTACTCCTGTCCTGATGAGCCCCAATTAGGGCGAAACGCGTCGACAGGATGCCCTCGTGGCTGAATTTGAGTCACTTGCCAATAATTCCTTTTTACTTTATATATATATATATATATATATATATATATATATATATATATAAAGACAAGTTATTTGCAGTCCGCAATAGGAAATAGTATATAAAGTAAGATGTATCTGTAAACAAACTCTTATGAAAATAATAAGAGCTATTGACAAATACAAATCGGGCTGGTAGTTATATAGCCATTAACAAAACATTAGCTTTATTACTTCATAGGGGAGGAAACATCCACTGACCAATGGTTTCGGCTTGTTAAGCCTCATCAGAGTGAAATAGTTCTCAAGAACCCTATGAAGTAATCGAAGCTATTATAATGATATAATTTCGAAACAAGCACTGTACTATGGCAAAAGTAAATAAAACCTCCATCAGGTGATAAAACACCAACCAACACTACTAAAGTGTGGAAGTACAGAATTGAACCGAAACTACATAATAAATTTTATAGATGAATATAATATATATATATATATATATATATATATATATATATATTAATGTGACAATGGTTGCACATTGGAGCACCACTAAAAGAGTGCTGTGATGACACCCTCTCTTTGGAGTGGGAGCTAAAGAGTGCTGTGACAACAGTTGGAATTTACAAAATAAAATAAAACACATGAATCTCAAGAAAACATCTATACATACATTCAAAAACATTTTTCTTTCATACAAAACAGTTTATAAAACAATTTACAGTTCCAGTTTATACAGAAAATAATCAAAATTCTTACTTAATATTTACTCACAAATGTTTGCTAACAGGCACACAATCGTTTTAATTAATAGGTGGATAATTTACACATCTTTTATTACCATGCTTGTAAGGGTGATTGGCCAATAATCCTTGACAGATAATCTATTTAGTAAAGATCAAAATATCTCAAACTTCAACTTCAAAAATTGCTAAAAATTATCCTTACAAAAATAAAATGAGAACTTATTTTACTTTAAATTCAAAATACTCAAATGTCCTTAGCAATTAACAAACAAAGAAATTAAAGATTTTATACTTATGGCTATTGTCAAAGAGCGCTTATCATAATCTCATCTTCAACGTAATTAATGATATTAAATACCGTCTGATTCCATTTACATAGACGTTAAAATCTCAGTGTATAAGATTATCCATATTCTTTTACATCTCCATTTAGAACATTAATAAATAATTCTTATCTATCTTTTTATGACATTTTAATGGTCTCGCGAGTACCTCGAACGGGTGGTTATTCAATAATTAACTACTTAATAGTTTTTAATAGTATTTCTTAGTACAGATGACGTATTTTTCTTTATTAATCACGAAAGGTCTGGAATTTAGACTCCAAATGCGTTCCCTATGCTTTGTAAACGCAATAAATTGATATTGTATTTTTACGATAGATAAAACAAATATTTTATACACGGAAGATTAATAAATGAAAATGAATGGTTTTATATCTTAAAAATTGAAACTCGTTTTTACTAAGTATAGAATGATTTCACTTACACAAGGTCTTTCTCAACAGTAGTTATTTATGCAGATGGCTGAAAGATTGGGCTTGTATATACTTTGCAAATGCAATAACATTTGTATTCTTAACAATTGTAGAAAAAAAGATGTGTTCTACCATATATTTTACACACAGAAAATTGATTTAGTATTTTAATTAATGAGAGCTTCGTTGATAAATGCAATAAATTGATATTGTTTTTACACGGATGTATTAAATAGTTTTGTATTTTATCTCTTTGTAATGAACACTCGTTTTAACGGTATCTCCCAATAATTAATTTGCATAGGGTTTAAAGTTATATATTCGTTTTATGATCTTTTCACAGTCCGCTATTAATGTAATACACCGAAATTTAATCACATAATTAATAAGGACTTTGTCTTTTAATAGCAAAGAAGTACGCTTATTTTATACAGGGTGGAACCATTAAATATCCCGAAATTTCAATTTTTCCGTTTTCCTTCTATTTGAGTGGGTGTTATTTATACAATTTGAGTTTTCATGACCTCTAGTGACCTCTTTATCACATCGATATATATATTATAGTGGTTTTAAAGGGTTAAAAATAAAGATAAACGAAACAATTTCAAAACACCCTGTATAAAAGAACAAACAGAAATTACGTGCGAAATTTATATTAATTAATTCAATTTTTAAGTAATGGGTATTAATCAAGTTGTACAAATAATAATTAAAAATTTAATAGCTTTGCAAAGAATTAAATGGCAGAAGCCAATGCCATGCATTTATTAATTTAATTGGAGTTAATTGAACAATTATTGAAATATAATAAGCATAAAAGCCTGTAAAAACCCAAAGTGAAACACGTTGCGAACAAACGGATATATCAGGAGGGTTGAAATACCATGAAACGAAGCTCGGAGAATTGTATTTAAAACGTTTGTTACGATCGAACACCTGCAAACTTTTAAATGTCAAGTTCTAATAAATTTGAGTAGATAAACATGCAGATTCTACGTATATTGGAAACGGTTGAATGTCTTAGCATGAAATACTAAACAGGGGTTATTTAAAGTCACGTCGCCAGTCCACGTGTGTTTAGACAGCAGATAGTCAAGAATATCGATTTTGTACCACTCAGACCAGGGTAGAAAGGGACAGAAAAAACGCATAAGTAAGAGACACTAATAGGATAGGAGGGATTTGTGAAGCGTCACGAGGTCTACAATTGGTCGATATGTTAGTTTGGTTTGAAACAAGCACGAGGATAGTGGAGCGTGATATTCTTGAAATTTTATAAACGAGGTATTGAAATTTGCGGATTTGAAAATGGAGTTGAGTGCAAAATTGCGAGAATGTGTGGTGTTAACAGGGGATTTCGCGTTAAGCAGGTATGGGGAGGTTACATTCGGAATGTATAAATGCTTTTAGAGAACGTGGTGAGGGCCCTTAAGTTTTGGATCGCTCCAAACAACGTATCTAAGTATCACGAGTTGTAAGTATTACTAAATCAGTTAAATTATATTACAAGGTGATAGTCTCTTAATTAAATACGCGGTTAAGTGTGCCGAAATTACATTTTAATAGAGATATCATCTATAATTATAATCAACTCGTGTCGGGACAGTAAATAACGTGGTTTGAAGCATCTAACTAATGAAGAAATAATTTTAAATGGAATTTGGAATTGGTTATACCGGGGAGGCAGCGTTTGCAGTTCAATTTGGATGGAGTTTTTCTAGTAACAGCTAGAAACGACCTGCAGAACGGATCGAAGAAATAGACGACATCATCCACAAAGCAGAGATCTACTATAAATTTCCAGGTAACGATTTGAATTGTGACTTTATAAACTGTGAATATTGGGAGAAAGTATGAGAGTGAAATTTCAAGGTAGTGTGTATTATTTACGTATTGAACTTAATACGTGTAAAAACTTTATTATGGTATTTAACTAGAAAGTTGAAGGTGTCTATAAAGCTTTTAAACGTTCCATCAGAACGTGAAATTTTTGTGAAGAGTACATGGCTTTGTTTTGTTATTTGTTTTAAAAGTATGCAAATGCATAATTAGCTGGGTTATTCTGAGCTCACCCTACCCCAGAGTTTAGTTAGAGTAAAATGAATAAATAATTTATAAAAAAGGATTTTAGAGAAGGTATTATTCAAGGCCCATTTACTCCGGGTACAATTTCTGTGTTTAATGATTTAAAAATAAAATACTGGACATTATAAAATAAGGTTTTTCTGAAGTGTAACGTGATCAATGGAATATGGACTCTATTGCATTTCATTTGTAAATAGTTATAAATAAAAGCTTTATATTGGTTGTATTTGAGGTTTTGTTGCTGGTGTGCGTGTGTACGATTGAGAATATGCGAGTGAATCTAGATACCCAAGAGGAGATCCGAATGAGCTAGCCGGAAGCAGTTGAAGAAGGCCGTTCAATTGAGGAAGAGAGGAAAACGGGTAAGGATAACTTTTTTTTTTAATTAGTTAATTTTTAAAAATTTGTTTATTGTCGAATCTGAAAATTTTATAAAATTTCGAAAATAATTTATGGTTGGTAAGCATATTACCCGAGTTCCACGGCATAATTTACGAGCGTCTCGCGCCACATCTGATCTTGGCTGCCGCTAAGGTCATCATAGTTTTCAGTTGACAATTGTGAAACTTGTTTACATGGTGAAGATTAAACATCAAAACTTTGATGGCACTCTCAGCAATTAAAATTACACTTGTGAGGACTTTACCAAATATATTATGTATAAATGACTTATTAGACTTCAGTTACTAATAAATCCTTGTTTATATGCCCCAAGAATTATTCTCCCTTCTGTGAGATCCAATCTTATACAATAAGTGGTTTAATTTTTTCTATAATGTAATGAAGATATGGTTTCCACTTGTTCATTTACAGAATTAGAATTATTAAATTAAAACCACCAACAAACATAACATAACTATCCAGGCACATGACAACGTAATGAAAACAAGGAAGCTATGGCCTTGACGGCAGCTGAGATCAGATGTGGCGCGAGACGCTCGTCATAATTTTGACTCCCAATTCAGGAGCTGAGGCGATTCTTATAAGGATACACAGCAATTTTGACGCCCAATTCGTGAGGCTCGATCTAAAATAGGTTACACAGCAATATATATATATATATATATATATATATATATATATATATATATGTTTGAGGATGATTTTCTTGGGATATAGGTCAAAACATTAATATATACTTTAACATTTAATTGTGCCATAACCTCACTCGACCATACGTACGTTTCGACTGCTTGAGCCTTTTTCAATGGTTCAGTCATTCCTATAAATTAATTTACTAATATACTAACCTACCCTTATATAATTTTAACAACTGTTGTTAAATGTATAACGAATAGAATAGTTTAGGGTAAGTGACAAAATTATATAAGGGTAGGTTAGTATGTTAGTAAATTAATTTATAGAATGACTGAACCATTGAAAAACTCAAGCATCACAGTATGGTCAGTGAGGTTATGGCACAATGTTAAAGTATATAATGTTTTGACCTATATCAAAAAATCATCCTCAAAAAATATAAATAAAATAAAAAAATAAAACATTTAACATATATATATATATATATATATATATATATATATATATATATATATGTTAAATGTTTTTAGTTTCTCTTGACCTTAATATATATATATATTTATATTATATATATATATATATATATATATATATATATATATAATTAGTTTTTACACAAGGTAAATGATCATTTGGGCTTTGCTTAAAAGTCTAAGTTATTATTTCATCTTATTCATTTTCATATATATATATATATATATATATATATATATATATATTGTTTAAGTAACATTTAGTTATTTTGAGTTTCGCGGCTTTATGGGCATTATTTTCGGTTATCTTCGTTATTCCCACTCGCCATTTAGAAAACTGATAAGAAGTTGGTTGCTCGTCAACATCGTTTTGGTTAACATGGCGATCGCAAGCACTGGTAAGTTTTAATTTTCGTACTTACAATGCTTTGTCATGTTAAATAACACATTCGTAGTCGATACAGTTCACTAGCTCGTAAAATACGCCAACATTTTTTTGCTCCTTCAGCGGATTTGGAACTGGCGTATTTTTTGTTAAAAATTCGCATTTTTTGGAAGTTGACCTATGTTCGTTTCGAGGTTAACTTTTGAATATTTTCGTTTGACAAGTAGTTTATTCGTTTGTTAAATTGCTTAAAATTAGTGAATTAATTTGACTTTGAATATATTAATCGCGAATTAATTCTTTGAACAAATACGTGTGGTGTTTTGATAAACAAGATAACTCGTATTTGATAAACAAATTGACGGTTACATGTGTCATTTCGGTTCGGTTTCGGGAGTGCGTTCCGTATTGCATAAGGTAAATAGCATTACCATTGGAAGTATTCAACGCAATTGGGCTGCATTCAACGATTTGGAGATCACTCAACATTATTCGTGATTGGTCAAAATGGAGAAACAACAAGAAATCCTGCAAAAGCTGCAAGGTTATATGGCGAGTGGGAAAAAATTGTTAGGTTTAATGCACAATGCCGAAACTTCGAATAATCGTGAACAAATTGATAATTGTTTAATTCGCGCGGAAGATTTTTCAGAAACCGTTGATCGGTTTTCGCGGTTACAAACACAATTAATCGGTACCGTTGGCATATCTGAATCCCTGTTAGAGGAAATACACGCTTATGAGGATAAATTTGATGATATTTCGTATAGCATTCGTTCTAAAAGTAGAAATTTGAATAGGCTTTTGGATAAAATTTTAAATGCAAATTTAGATAGTTCGGTGGTTGCGAATTTACAAAAATCCCATATCAAATTGCCTGCTTTGAAACTGGCCGAATTTAATGGGGATATATCTTCGTATCCAAGCTTTATAGAGTTATTTACCAGTTTAATTGGTAATTCAAAAAAGCTTTCAGATGTTGAAAAGAGGGGTTATTTGGTCGGAAATTTAAGTGGGGAAGCAGCCGCTCTCGTTAAGAGTCTAAAAATTACAGGTGCCAATTATTCTGTTGCACTCGATCTGTTAAATAAACGATACCAAAATACGTGAATCATTGCTAACAATTATTTAAATAATTTGTTCAAAATACAAAGCATTACCGATAGATCACCCTCGTCTTTGAAGAAGGTAATAGATACATTTTCTGAAAATTGGGCAGCATTAAAAGCTGTATTACCAAGTCGGAAAGAGCAACTAAATTTGCTCATAGTTAATTTACTTTTAAAAAAGTTGGATCACGTAACGTGTGAACAATTTGAGTTAAGCATTGCAGATGATTGAAATAAAGTACCTTCTATTGATTGTTTGTTAGATTTTATTGGAAAGCAAAGCTATGCTCTAGTTAACTTAAACATAGTGACCCCATCGAAATTTAATAAAAGTATTAAAAGGGATCAATCGTATTTAAATAATAGCGGTAAAACAATGCATTCTTTAGTTGCAAATTCGGCTACTAATTGTGCATTTTGTACAAATGATCATGATCTGTTATCTTGTAAGTTGTTTAAGGATAAAACCGCCTATGAGCGTTTTAAGTGGGTTAAAGCTCACAACTGTTGTTTAATTTGTTTTAAAAAATCACATTTAGTTAGAGATTGCAAGGTCACAAAACTATGTGCCCTGTGCGATGGTAAGCATGCTACTCTCATTCACTATGCTCGAGTCCAGAATTCCAATAGGGATGCAAATATTTCGATTGCATCTGCTTGTGATTCATCGAGGGCTGCAGTGAATGTTGAATCAAAGCCTGCTTCGGAGCTTACGTCAGAAACGTCACGTTCTACGGCTTTTTCTGGTATGGCAGAATTGAAAGCTACCGTTCTACTAGGTACTGCTATTGTAAATGTTTTAACAGTACCTAATGGGAAAGTTCCCATTCGTATTTTATTAGACTGCGGATCCCAAATTAGTTTCGTCACAGAGAACTATGTACAAAAGTTGGGCATCGGTCGGAGTCACTCCTCAATGAATGTTGAAGGTCTTGGTCAGACTACCACGCGTAGTCGAGGAGTAGTAACTCTTACGTTACAATCACGTAATAGTAAATCTCCTTTGATGGCTGTCACTGCTCAAATATTATCGACAATCTGCAGTGACATGCCTGTGATTAATATTTCAAGTAACAATTGGAATCATTTACAAAATTTAACTCTTGCCGATCCTTATTTTGATTCAAAGGGATCAATTGATTTGTTGCTTGGGGCTGATATGTTCGCTCAAATATTATTAGGTCAGGTCATATCAAGTCACAATGGTATTGGACCATCATCCATAAATACCGTTTTCGGGTATGTGGTTATGGGTAAAGTGGCTTCTAATAATGGAAATACCGCTAGGTGCTATTTTGTCAAATCCATATTAGAAGAAAATATTAAAAAATTATGGGAGTTGGAACAAATTCCTGCCCATAACAAGGTTGAACCTTGTGAGGAGTATTTTAAGGAAACTCATTTTCGGAACGAGGAGGGTAGATATGTGGTTTCACTACCCTTTAAGGACAGTAGTCCACCTATTTTTGGAGAGAGCTATTCGACAGCTCTTCGTCGTTTGTTATCATTAGAAAAACATCTTTCGAAAAATTCTGAAATGAGTGTGTTATATAAGAAGGCGATGCAGGATAATATTGACTCGGGTTACATGTCTTTGGTAGGTGAGCCGAGGCAGCCTAATGTTTATTACATTCCCCATCATGGAGTGTTGAAACGTCATTCCACCTCCACTCAATTGAGAGTAGTTATGAATGCTTCGTCTAAGTCTTCCAACGGCATATCGTTGAATGATACTTTGGAACCAGATCTTGTCACACTATTTGTGAATTGCATGAGTTCTGCGATAGTAGCGAAATCGCTTTCGCTGCAGCCATATATTTTCGATTTATCATAAATGATAATGTTAAAACCTTTTTGGTTATTAGTCGTACGAGAGTTGCTCCTTTGAAGAAGCAGTCAATCCCTCGTTTAGAACTTTGTGCTGCAGTTTTATTGGCGGACCTTATAACATTTGTTCGAAATGTTTTTGAAGATAATATAAAATTTGCTAAAATAATGGCTTGGTCTGATTCTCAAGTTGTATTGTCTTGGTTACGGTCTCCTGCATATACATGGAAACATTCGTTGCCAATAGAGTGGTCTTAATTCAAGAACAATTGCAATGAAATCATTGGTTTTATATCTCATCCCAAGAGAACTGCTGTGATGTGGCCAGTAGAGGTTGTTTACCTTCTCAGTTGCTCAATCATGAGCTGTAGTGGTCTGGTCCCAGTTTTCTTTTGTATTTGTCAGATATTTGTCCTGTTCAACCTCTTTTGGAGGAAACAAGAAAGGAAATTAAAGAGAATATTTGCCTAACGGCAGCCGTAGAGGTAGAGTGGTGTTCGACCCTCATTGATAAATATTCGTCTTTGCCTAAATTACAAAGAATTTTCCGATACTGTTTGCGATTTCTTAATCGGTGTCATAAAAAGGGTCCACATTTGGGATTATTTACGATTAAGGAATTGCACGCGTCTTTATATAAAATAATTCAATTAGTTTAGGAAATTGAATTTAGAGTTGAAATTACTCAGCTAAAAAAGGGAAAGCTCTGTACTGGCCCTATTCGCAAACTAAACCCCTTCCTAGACTCTGAAAATGTCGTTAGAGTTGGAGGTCGTCTGAGGAATTCATCTTTAGATTATAATTCAAAGTATCCCATTTTGTTACCTAGAAAAGGGAATTTAACTCGTCTGATCATAGAACACTATCACAAAATATATTTGCACCCAGGTTATAGTACTCTCGTAGCCTTGCTGCGGAGACAATTATGGATTTTATCGCCACAGCAGGCGATTCGCTCAATTTTGTCAAATTGTTTGACTTGATTTCGAATTAACCCCACTCGGATTACCCCTCCATTCATGGCAGACCTGCCTGAATTAAGAGTTTCGCAGATCAAAGCTTTCAAGGTAGTAGGTGTTGATTTTGGGGGGCCGTTTTCCATTACTTCTAGTAAACTTCAAGGAGCAAAGGTTTTAAAAGCTTATTTGTGCTTATTCGTGTGCTTCTCTACAAAACCTGTCAATTTGGAATGTGCTTCGGACTTGTAAGCCTAGGCATTTTTGGCAGCTTTTCGTCGCTTCTTATCTCGTAGAGGCTCGTGCAGTCACGTATATAGTGATTGTGCAACAAATTTTATTGCTGCTAATAAAGCAATTGTTGAATATTTTCGATCAGCAGTAGAAGCTGAAAATTTAATTTAGTATTTTAAAGCACCCGCTTCACCTCATATGGGAGGGCTTTGGGAAGCCGGGATCAAATCCGTTAAAATGCATTTATATAAAGTTATAGGTGAAAACATACTTACTTTTGAAGAATTCTCTACGGTTCTGTCTCAGATTGAAGCATTGCTTAACTCGAGACCCTTGTTTGCTAGTAGCTCAGATCCAAATGATCTGCAAGCGATAACCCCAAGTCATTTTTTAACTATTGACCCTTTAGGTACATTTTTTGAGGATGATCTATTCGTTTTGAAAATGTCTCGTTTATCATGCTGGCAGAGGGTGCAAGCTCTGCAACAACAATTTTGGAATCGTTGGAGCCGGGAGTATCTTAATACACTCCAGCAACGTAATCGTTTTTTAACTGACGGCAATCCTCTAAAAATAGGAACTTTAGTGCTTATCAATAATGAACTATCGCCTCCGGACGTGTGATTGAGCTACATCCGGGTAGTGACGGTATGGTTCGTGTTGTGACAGTTCGAACAAATTCGGGTAGTTATAAACGGCCAGTGGTAAAACTCTGTCCTCTACCGAACCAATAGGTTAGGCTTAAACTTTGTAAACTTTATAGTGTCATGTCTCCAATTATTTTCGTTTTCGTTGTTTGTTTGGGTTGGGGACATTTTTTGGATAATTTTTTTCCGGTAAAGTCGCTTTACGGCGGGGGGAATGTTTAAGTAACATTTAGTTATTTTGAGTTTCGCGGCCTTATGGGCATTTTTTTCGGTTATCTTCGTTATTCCCACTCGCCATTTAGAAGACTGATAAGAAGTTGGTTGCTCGTCAACATCGTTTTGGTTAACATGGCGATCGCAAGCACGGGTAAGTTTCAATTTTCGTACTTACAATGCTTTGTCATGTTTAATAATACATTCGTAGTCGATACAGTTCACTAGCTCGTAAAATACGCCAACATATATATATATATATATATATATATATATATATATATAATATATATACATCCCACCATCAATCGGACGTCCGTACATTCTGATTTTACATTACATCCAACGTCCATGTGAAATACTACGTCCAGTATACGGACGCCGAATTTCCAGCATGTTAAATTTTTAGAGAAGCTTTGTAAGAGTTAAATATGTCATTTGGCAAAAATTAGGGTGGACGCCCCTTGGCTGCAAAACATTAAAAAAATATACATTTTTAGTTCAACGTTTTTACAGCAGAGGCACTGCGTTCGTCGGGTGTATATCGAGACCGTATATCTATCAGTCGTGGTATTCACAACCACACGTCCGGAGAATTGGCAACGTTGTACTCCTTGAAGTCGCTCGTTATTTTAGGTACACAACAACTAAGCTTTACTTGTTCGATTGACTAGCATGTGGGAGGGGAGTTTGACAGGCGCTTGCTGCATTTGCTTTTCCGTAAGATATTATTAGTTCACGTTTAAAGAATTACGTGACTAATTTGAAGGACGAAACTGCGTTTAGCGTTCATTGAAATAATACAGTAGTCTGTAAAATTGAAAATGCATACATGTAAATCATTGACTTTTATTAGGACATGATTTAGGCTTTAATTATTATAAGAACATACCGTGAGTAACAAATCGAGAATAATTTTGAACCCAAACGTTTGTCAACAAAGCGCTATATAATTTTGCTATAAAGTACGACATTAATTAAACTACATTGTTTGATGCAAATGTGATTTTCAGCATTACTACTTTTCTTATTTTGGTTATTTTAAAAATTCAGTGTTATGGATCTTGATTTTAATAATATTTTCTAGAATAACGCAATTTGAAAACAATTTTACCACTGTTTCTTTGTTGTTCAAGGTTGACATTACACCGTGCCATTGTATTCAAATCTGTATATTATTAAATCGATTGGTGAAGTGATTTTTAAAGAAGAGTCAAACTTATTGATTGCAATGTTATCTAAAAATAGTTTTACGGACACTTAAATTTTCTTAATGTAAAATATGATAGGCTTTGAGATGTAGAATTTTCATATATAAAAGCGGATGAGTTTTTTTTGTCTACATTCTACAAAGGTAATGAACAATAATTAATTCCCTTTTTTGAACACAAGATCCCTTGAGTGTATATACTATTTTCAAGTGAAGTCATTGAGAAGAACGACAAATATCTCCTTGTTATAAATAATTACTTTCCTCATTCTTTTAAATTTAGGTGTTCTAAACCCGCCGAATATACCGTGCTTGTAAAATTCATTATGATTAAGATTTTGCGGGTTCTAGGCTTAAATTGACTGTTCTTGGCTATATATTCATATTTTTTTTATTCATATTAAATAGAAAATGATCTTTGAAAGTAGATTAATAAAGAGGAACTTATCTAATAATTATTTGTATATCAAGATTGTGAAATTGCCTTTTGTGTACCGAGAATCGGCTTGTTGCTGAGGATAAATAATCTCAAGGTCGCTACAAAGTTTCACCGCCAGGTGTACAGGTGTTCAGAAATACCCTAAAGATAATTTCTTATATAACTGCACATACCAGCCTACATGCTTTTCAAATCACCTGCACATGCACAAACACACAGCGACAGACCCAGAACAGCAAAAGATTTTTTGAACAAATCGCTAGTATATTGTTTTAGTAATGTGTATAGTAGTTCTATTTTTTAAAAGTTCCGAAAGTTATATTAATTTATCTGATTCTCGATCTCTGGAAGTAAATTCCGAAACGTAGTCTCATAAAGCAGAATATAAGTTATACAACTTATACTTTTTGGTATTAATAAATCATGATTCATAACTTGGAAGAAACAATAATTGTTTCATTTTCATATTCTACCCTAGGAGATTTGATTATTTTAGGATTATTTTGATTACGTATCATGATATAAATTTTAACACAGACACACGCCTTCCTTTATAATATAAAAATGCAATTTAATTGAAACTTTATTTTTCCAGAAAATATACAAACGTAGTTCCGCTTAGAACCTTAATTTCGAAACTAAACGTATTATTAACATAATAAACTGCATTGTACTAAAACATTTGTAAAACTACAATAACAGTAGTAGTAAATAAAAAAAATCGAAAATAATACCTGTATAACTTACAAAGTACACAATCTTACCAAAATACGGTTATTATTTTGACGAGACATACTTATTCTGAACATAAACTTTTATTTTTAGTCAGTCTATTAGCTAAATTATCCGGAAACACAGTCTTTAACTTTTCACACTCATGACGTTTTGGGGATTTTTAGATTTTATGTCTTGCAAAGTATTTTTCAACAATTTTTTTGTTCACTAGTCCAAGGAACCACTTTTCTCTTTTTCTTTGTGTAATTTTTATTGTGCTCGTTTTCATTGTTGGCTTTAACTATCTGTTGACATCTTTCAAGATATACTATTAACTGACCAAAGCCCAAAGCTCTGCAAACCTGGCAGCGAAATAAGAAAAGAAATTACAGGAAAATGCCGAAAACCTAGCAGAAAACAGTACAAGCACCAGAACGCTTAGTGCCGGTGATACAATGACAGGTACCAGAATCTAAAAATGTCGGAGAACGCGAACTGGCGCCAAGGTTCAGAATAAAATCAGCCACATTTGATAGGAAGTCACCTATACAGGCATATCTTAAACAACGACCATGAAAGGGCGACCGCGTTAATTATTGCATTGTGAGGCGACGTACACCGCGTACTTAAATTGTAATAAACATGATGGTATTCTCTGGGGTAAAAGATTCCGGGGTTAAAATTCAGATTTCCGGGAGGGGACTACTTCGGAGAATGCGATCGGAAAGTTCAGAATAAGAGTCGGGAACATTTTGCGAATCGGAGCGTGGAATGTTAGAAGTATGAAGCAAATAGGTAAGCTAGAGAACCTAAAAATTGAAAGGAATAGGTTAGCACTAGGCATAGTAGGGATCAGCGAAGTTCAGCGGCCAGAGGCGGGGGATTTTTGGAATGGAGACTTCAGGATAATTCACACAGGAACAAAAGAAGGAAATTTGGGTGTGGAGATAGTTATGCGAAAAAAGATAAAATACTGTGTAGAAAATTACTTACAAAGAACGAAATAATACTCATGGTTAGATTAGAATCTAAACCGGTAAACACAGTAATAATACAAGAATACATGCCCACCTCTAGCTACACTGACGCAAAGGTAGAAGCTATCTACAAATATATCGAAGATATATTAATATATACGTAAAAGGACATGAAATTTTAATAATTACAGGGGAATTTAATTTAGTGGTAGGTGAGGGTAAGAAAGGGGCGGTAGTAGGTTTATTTAGTTTAGGCACGAGAAACGACCGGGGAAATAGGCTGGTAGAATTTTGCGACAAGAAGAATTTAATCATCACAAACACATTATTTCAACATCACGCTAGAAGACGATATACGTGGAGGATGCCAGGAGATATAGAAAGATATCAAATAGATTACATTATTGTTAGACAACGGTTTAGAAATCAAGTAAAAGACTGTAGAAGCTACCCAGAAGCAGATATAGACACTGACCACAACTTCATAATTATGAAGGCCGCACTTAAATCTAAAAATTTGAAAAAGAAACGAAAAAAGGCACTTTGAGTTTGAGAAACTAAAAGATAAAGATATTCAAGAAAGATTCGAAAAAAGTCAAATGAATTACTAAAAGATATTGGGAAAATATCTGATACTAAGGAAGTAGAAACAGAATGGAATAACGTTAAATCCAGCCTAGACATGGCGGCCAGATATATTCTGGGATATACATAAAAGAAAATGAGAAACCGTGGATAACAAAGAATATCCTGAATTTAATAGAAGAAAGACGAAAATACAAAATAAATCAGACAAAACAGAAAAACAGAGATACATAGCCAAAAAATGGAAAATTATTCGCAAATGCAGGAAAGCTAAAGAACAATGCATTGATGAAAAGTGCAAAGGGGTATAAACTAAGACGGAAATAGGAAAACAGATAAAGCATACAAACTAATTAGAATCAATTTTAGGGTTATAAAATCCTATAGCAAAAAATATAAAAGACGCGGGGGGAAACGTCATTATAGAAAATGTAGAGAAAGTGGGTAGATGGCAAGAATATATAGGAATTTATATGCGGAAAGAACGAACAGCATCAGAAAAGGAAGCAGACATTGAAAAAAATGACTTTGGGTATGCTATAATTAGAGATGAATTTGAATTAGCAATAAAGATTCTGAAAAATCGTAAGGCGCCGGGTACAGATAAGGTGCAAGCAGAAACTCTAAAAGCCGCTGGACAAGCAGTAACAGAATGTCTCTTCCAACTTGTACATTAAAGAAGCAATGAATACTGCCATAGACAGAAAGACATTTAGAATTACTATGCAGGGACAAAAAATTGAAATGATTAGATTTGCAGGTCATATAGCGGTATCAGCATCTAGCAAGGAAGAGTTAGAAGCTGCTATTAATGAAATGGAAACGGTTCTAACGGAGAAATACGCTATGAAAATTAACAAAAATAAAACTAAAGTACTAGTATGCAAAGGAGGAGAAAATAAATCAAAAACAAGAATACAAATAGGTAACAAGAACTTACAAGGGGTTAAGGATTTCTGCTACCTAGGAAGCCAAATAACATGGAAAAAGCGCAAAAGATATACAACAAGGATTAGTATAAGATCGTGCTACATTTAACAAGAAAAAGTAACTACTGTGTTCAAAGACAACAAACATAGAAACAAGGAAACGATTGCTTAAAATATGTGTGTGAAGCACAGCACTGTACGGCTGTGGAGCCTGTACAGTAGGAGAAGCGGATAAGAAAAAAGTTGAAGCCTTTGAAATGTTGTGCTACAGACATATGATAAAGATATCATGGACAGACAAAGTTAAGAACAAAGAGGTACTAAAAATGGTAAAGGAAGAAAAAATATATGGAAAACGGTAAAAATAGGAGAGATAGGATGATAGACCACATACTACGGCATGAGGAATAGTGCAGAATGCTTTAGAAGCAGAGATAGGAAAAAAGAGAAGTAGATGTAGACCTAGGTTAGACTACTGCACACAGATAGTGAAAGATGTAGACTGTAGGAATTTCAGGAAATGCATAGCGTAGCTCCGAATAGAAATCAATGGAAGTACGCATACAACCAGTCCCAGGATGGATAAACTAATGACGAAAAAGTAACTGTACTTGAACATGATGATTATTATAAGCAACTACAAGTATTAGTTGGGCAATATTCTCGAATAATGTTAATTGTGTGAAAGGATTTACTGGAAAACTATTAATTCAGCAAATGTCTAAGTGTTGGGGGATCTTGGCGGCCACAGGCTGCTTAACCCCCTTCACATACCATACATGTGATTTTCCAATACTCCACCCGAAGGTACTCCATTTTACCTCTCATCCGAAAGAGGGTGTATTTTGTGAAAATGCTTGCTTAACATTTTTAAGCGGATCGTGTCGGAATTCGCACCCGGGACCTTGGGCGTAGTAGTTACACGCATACCAACTACGTCCCGGACCCGCCACCCCCTTAACATACCATTAAATCTTGGTGAAATAGGGCATATAATTAGAAAACAATAGAAGTTGAACCGAGCTGTATATAGGCTGTGTGAGAATTTCAGGGAACTGTGTAGGCTAGCTCAGAATTTAAATAAGTGCAGATACGTGTCCAACCACTTTTGAGACAGAAAACCCAATGTCGAAAAAATAAGATCAGATAAATTTGATGACTATTATATACAACTGCAGATGTTGGTTGTGAAAGATCTGTAACTATTGTTGACTGTGAGAGAAGATATATTAAAAAAAAAATATTAAATCGGCAAATGTTCAAGTGCTGGGGGAACTTGGCAGCTACAGGCTGCTTATCTCCCTTCACAACCACTGAATGTCGAAGAAATAGGATATATAATTGAAAAACAATAAAAAGGGACCGAACTGCATGTAACAAGAAAGAACCGCGCCTATGATGAAAGACAACAAACATAAAAACATTGTTGAAAGCATATGTATGGAGCACAACACACTATGCCT
This sequence comes from Platerodrilus igneus, assembly GCA_036346225.1. Taxonomy (NCBI): domain Eukaryota; kingdom Metazoa; phylum Arthropoda; class Insecta; order Coleoptera; family Lycidae; genus Platerodrilus; species Platerodrilus igneus. Next base: position 335,966 of record JARFIW010001250.1, read on the forward strand.
ATGAAATGCGGGCAGTAGGATAAGCAGACAAAAAAACGGTAGCAGCCTTTTGGAATGTTGTGCTTCAGATGTATGAGAATTATAGCATGGACAGACAAAGTTAATAACAAATAGGTTATAGAAACAGTAGGGGAACAAGGATATCTGTGGAAAAAAATAGAAGAAATAGACGGGCAGAATACGTTTTAAAACATTTTTTTGTGAATGGTATGGGATATATTGCAAGTAAAGATAGGAAAAAGGAGGTAGATTTAAACCTAGATCAGATAGTTCTAGATGCAGACTGTGCAAATGTTTAGGTTAGTTCGAAATAGGAAACAATGAGGGTAGCGTCTAACCAGTTCTAGGACAGAAGGCCTAATGATGATGATGAGGCGAGGTCTTGAATATTCTGCAGGTCATACCAGATCATGACCAAAAAAGCTATGGGACCTCAACATCAAGGCTAGGAATGAAGTACGACGACTCTCTGTAACAAGTGTATCACGCTTAAGTGAAGGACCGTCACCAAAGGTATAACAAGAATTTGCAAGAGTTTAAAGCAGATATTTCCTGCTTGATGAGACTAGCCTACCTAACAACACCAGATAGCTTTCTAAAGTAACTGACGCTACAGACCTTTGTTGGCGGGGTACGTAACGGAGTGATGCAGCAAGCACTATGACTGTCTCGACGAAGGGCCTTAGATGAAACGCTACCTCATTCTTTGGAATTTGAAACAGCAAAGCAAACTTCGCATCATAGTAGTGGCAGATGCAAAATGTTCCGTTTGAAAGCAGCGCTCAGAAAGCATGGAGAAGGTGATTCACCGAGTAGTTCGTGAACACCAACCAAAGAGGAGGAGACCTAGATGCTGGAATTGTGGTGAGTTTGGGCGTATACAGTCCAAATATAAGCAGCCCAAGAGAGAAGTAAAAAACCCGGAAACTAAAGGGGTTCGACAGGAAGGGGCGAAAGTCAATCTGGACGGATTCTGCGCAGGAGATGATTATTGACATCGCACCATCCAAGCATGATGACATTATTTACATATGTGAACAATTTAGTGGCAAGATTGTGAATTTCTTGGTTGATACTGGAATAATGAGGACAATTGCTAACCCGGATAAAGTGCACAACAGTGGTATAGTGTCATTTGCACGGTACGTCTTCAAACCGTGGCTGGTGGTAAAATTCAAAGACATGGTTTGCTAAATGTAAAAATCAGAGTTGGGAGCAAATTATTTGACCACCAGGTAGTAATTGCGAACTCCACCAAAAAAGTTATCTTGGGAATAGATATTTTGAAGGGATACAAATTCCATGTAGGTATGAAAGAGGATGTCTTGAGAGTAGAGAACGAGGTAGTATTGTTTTGCGAACAGACGACGTCTCTATGCAAATTTGTTTTTGTTTGACGGACAAGGTTGTTCTACCTGAAGGAAACAAAATGTTGTACCGGGAGGCTTGGATGTTGTTCTCTGGGAAGATTTTGTGCTCGTTATTGAACCGATTAGTGACGAATTTCTTGGAGATGACGTGCTTTCGAGAAGACTGACGAAAGTGACGGATGGTGCACCTATTAGAATCCTAAACGCTAATGACTTCTAACATGCTAAAAAATAATTCAACGGTTGGTGGTATTCTTCGGTTGTCCAAGTGACGGGGTGTTCCGGTATTGAAAAAGAATCACCCACCAAGAAGTATTCCGCAAAGTTATTAGATCAGTTGACGAAACCGTGCCAGTTTCTTGAATTACAACAGCTGGCCGATCTTAAGAACTTGATCCGACAGTACTCGGAAGGTTTCGCAATCGACGGCGGCCGATTAGGAAAGACCGCAGTAGCCGAGCACAAAATCGATACAGGAGATGTCCGGTCAATATAATAGCAGGTGCGGAGACTCCCATTGGCCAAATGCGAGGAGGTCAAGAAGATTATTGGAGTTATGGAGGGGTAAGGAGTGATTGAGCATTCTGATAGCCCTTGGACATCGCTTGTTGTGCTTGTTAAGAGAATGGACGAGCTAACAAGATTTTGTTTAGACTACATGCGATTGAATGCCGTGATCAAAAAGGACAGATACCTACTTCTAAGGTATGACGACATCCTAGATACATTTTCAGGGTAGCAATGATTTTCAATTTTGGATTTAAAGAGCGGCTACTGGCAACTGAATATGGAACCCAAAGATCGAGACAAGACTGCTTTCACTATTGATACTGGCCTATGACAATTAACAGTCATGCTATTTGGACTTTGCAACGTTCCTGCCACCTTCGAACGTTTAATGGACAGCATCTTGCCTGGGCTTACGTGGAGAATGCGTCTGGTAATTTGTATGGCGTGATTCTGATTGGAAAGTCATTTGGGAAATATTTGAGAAATTTGGAAAAAGTGTTTTGAAAAATCAGGGAAGCCAATTTGAAGCAGAGTCCAAACCAGTGTCATCGACTAGGCAATGATGTGAAGTACCTAGAGCAAGCAATTTCACTCAATTAAGTCAGGCTAGACCCGAAAACAATTCAGGCGCTACAAGAGCGGCTGATGCCAAAGCAACCACCAGCTACGCATCTTTTGGGATTCTCCACTTACTGTAGAAGATTCTTTTCCGAATTTACAAATATTGTCAAGCCTTTAGTAAAGTTGGCTGAAGATGTCGTGATTATGTTTGGAATGAAGATTGCCAGCGTACGTACCAACAACTAGGGCAGTTATTAATAACAGATCTGATCTTAAGTTATTATCATCGATTGGAAAGAAAATTTATCTTGATTAAAGATGCACGCAATGTGGCCATCGAAAGTGTACCATCCCAAATGCAAGGCGGCCAAGAGAAAGTCATTGGTTACCTTAGCAGGATGCTCTAGAAACCAGAACGGAATTATTGCGTTACAAGGCGGGAACTGTAGGCTGTGGTGCAATCTGTAGAGCACTTTTGTAAGTGCTCCTACGGGAGAAAATTTCACCTGAGAAGCGATAACGCCGCTTTAAAGGTGCTCTTACAGTTTAGAAAGCCCGAAGTGCAAGTATGATGCAGTATGATTTCGACATGGAACACCGTGCTGGTGCAAGTCATCGTAATGCAGATACACTTTCGAGACGGGTTTTAGCCGAAGATTGTAATCATTGCTCAAAGGTAGAAACAAAGTGTGATCTACTTGGTGGATTACCGTGATCAATGACGATTGGTAGCCTATACAGATGCGAACGAAACAAGAGAATGACAAATACCTACGACTCATTCTGGCTTGGAGAGTCGGAGCAGAACGCGTTTCCTGGTAGGACACTAGTCCATTGAATAGCACTCTAAAGTCGTACCGGACACAATGGGAGCACTGAACAGACACTGCTGGGACGCAAAATACTTCTGCCGTGTGATCTTGTGTTTGGGTGTCAGCTCTGAGATGACTTCGTGTGCTAGGGCTACGTCGATGAGCTCAAACGCAAGATGCAGGACATCCATGGTGACGTTAGGAAAAATATCCGGTTCACAAGCGATTGAATGATAACCAGATATGACATCAAGGTACAGGAAGCTGGTTTTCAAAAGGGCAACCGCGTTTGGCTGCACAACTGCAGACGGAGACGTGGATTGTCCAAGAAGTTACAAAGACATTGGGAGGGTCCGTACAAATTTGTAAAAAGAAGCAACGACGTGGAATATCGGATTCGTAAGCTCCGAAAAGGTACGCGTTAACCGGTTAGCATCCTACGGTAGTGATGACGCCGGTAGTGCCGAAGAACGACACGCAGTGAAACTATCAGTTACGCTCGTTTAGATGCTAGCGAGTAGTTTATATGTAGTGTCCCACCTTGTATATGTATATGAATAGTAATTTTTTTTTTATTTATATGTTACTTATATCTTAATTATTGTCTGGTTCTTTATTTTGTTATGTATTTCTACACTTTGCTGTTATAGTAATTCCGGCGAATCGTTCTTGACCGACTCACGTCCTTTTTCATGGCCGGCTAAAGTTATAACCAGTTTGTGTGCTTTATTCTATCCTTATAAAACACTTGGTATTTTCAAAATCGAAGGTCCGCGGCTTCTAAAGTAGGTAACATGAACATTAATTGCTATTTATAAGCAATCGTAAACAGACAGTTGTTGTGCAGACGCCGACGAGGCAACAACAGTCATCTACCACCGCCTCCGGGCGACCAAAAGTGAGCAGCGGAACGGTTACGGCATGAGGAGTTCTCCAGCTATACGGGGCGCCGAGAAATGGGTACACAAGTGAAGTCGTTGGGGATCCACATCCGTCAGTCCTGTTAGACGAGCTACCGGACGATGGAGCGGCTTGTGGCGAATAGCCATCCTGTCGGTCGAAAACCACAGGCCAGTGTACCCAGGATCCGGATATCGTGTAGTTGGAGGACAACCAAAAGGAAGATCCGGGAAACTGCTCACTGCATCAAAACAAGAGGATTCCAGGAGCAGGTCTCTTGGAATCCAAACCAACATATATATTTAAGAAGATCAACCTATAAGAAACACCACAACAACTCATCACATCATCAACAAGCAGAAAAACTCTCGAGTTAAAAGGCATAATACCGATGCTGAGAACGTCGGGTCCAGCTAATGCACGGAATCGTAAACAAATTAGGTAAAATGTATTGTAAAAGTTTCATGCGGTCAATATAAATGTACCCTTCAGGTATTTGAAGATGATACTTTGATACTATTGTGTTAAAATGTGCTAATTTTTTGCACTATTTCTACTTTTTGAACAAAATTTTGTATTTAAAAAGTAGACAGGCTATTAAACTTAAAAGTTGTGAAGACTGTTTTGTATCGTCGAACAAAAGTGTTATATATTAATATTTGGCAAGATAGATATCAATATATAGAAGCAGAAAGTTTTTCGTTCTTAAATGTTAAAGTACAAATCAAGAAAAATACATTTCATCTGTTTTCGTTAGCAATTGTTTTCAAACAGCACTTGATATGCTAATCCTCGACCGTCGACTTCTCGGTCATCATATTCGCACAATAAATACGATACCTCTTGCTTAGACCTTGAATTTAATCTGATTCTAACTGTTCCGACAGACAAAATTAATGAAAACTGTGAAACCTGATTTCTAAACCATTTTTTAACTACAGATACAATGTGATTCTAGACAAATCCTTTAACGCATTATAACTTCCGTTGCTTTTGTAAAAACTTTTTTTACTTTTTAAGAAATGTTATGTAGGTAGCCTTCTAAGTCAAATAATTTCAATTATCACTCAAAATGATCATGTTTACATGGTTTAATTTCTAGAATAAGAAAAACTAATATGATGAAATAAATTCCATATATAATAATAAACGGTACTCATAACTTTTAATTTCAACGAAATTCATAAAGGAACTGCACAGAAAGCACAAATACTTAACTATCTTGTCGACAACGAGATATGCGGAAAAGCTGGCAACGTTGTGGGATCTTTGGTTGATATCGTATTTGGGCTGTATATGAAAGGAGTATATACATCGGAAGCTTAAAGTGTGCAATATAAAAGGACGCAGTGAAGATGAAAAAGTAAAAGTAGAAATTTTTGTAACAATAGATTCTAAACCCCTAGGTTCAAGCCCATTCTAAACGGTTTAATATACATGCATGTATATTGAAACATTAGCAGTATTTCTGGTGGACGCTGTAAGTGTTAGTTGTAAAAGGACGCACTATTAATACTGGGATGTAAATATATATATATATATATATATATATATATATATATATATATATATATATATATATATATATATCATCATCACTAGGTCTTCAGTCCTGGAACTGGTTAGACGCGTACCATCATTGTTTCCTATTCTGAACTAACCTACAGATTTCCCTGAAATTTGCACAGTCTGCATCTATCACTATCAGATCTAGGTCAACATCTACCTCTGTTTTTCCTATCTCTGCTTGTAATATATCCCATACTATTCCCCAAAAATCCCTTAGAACGTATTCTGCCCTTCTATTTCTCTTATCTTTTTCCCCAGATATCCTTGTTCCCCCTACTATTTCTATAACCTATTTGTTATTATCTTTGTCTGTCCATGCTATCGTCCTCATACATCTGAAGCACAGCATTTCAAAAGGCTGCTACCGTTTTTCTGTCTGCGTTTCAGACTGCCCGTATTTCATAGGCATACTGTGCTGTGCTCCGCACATATGCTTTCAACAATTTTCTTCTTGTTCTGTTTGTTGTCTTTCCTCATAGGCGCTGTTCTTTCTTGTTAGATGCCGTTCGGTCACCTATTGTTTTACAATTATATACCCTTTTTCCGACCTTCAGTGGTTGTGAAGGGAGGTAAGCAGCCTGTGGCTGCCAAGTTCCCCCAACACTTAACCATTTCCCGATTTAATATATTTTCCAATATATCTTTTCGCACAGTCAACATTAGTTGCAGATATTTCGCAACCAACAACTAGTTGTTTATACTAATCATCAGATTAGGTATTCCGTCTCAAAACTGGTTGGACACGTACCTGCACTTATTTATATTCTGAGCTAGCCTACATAGTTCCCTGAAATTCTCACACAGCATGTGTATACAGCTTGTTCCCCTTCTATTGTTTTCTAATTTTATGCCCTATTTCACCGAGATTCAGTGAAGGGGGTTAAGCAACCTGTGGCTACCAAGATACCCCAACACTTAGACATTTACCGAAATAATGGTTTTCCAGTAAATCCTTTCGCACACTTAACATTATTCGAGAATATTGCCCAACCAATTCTTGTAGTTACTTATAATAATCATCATGTTTAAGCACAGTTATTTTTTCGTCATTAGTTTATCCATCTTGGGATTGGTTGGATGCGTACCTCCATTGATTTCTATTCTGGGCTAGCCTACACATCTCCCTGAAATTCCTGCAGCCTACATCTTTTACTGTCTGTGTGCAGTAGTCTAACCTAGGTCTGCCTTTTCTTCTCTTTTTTCCTATTTCTGCTTCTAATATATTCCGCATTATTCCCTCATGCCGTAGTATGTGGACTATCATCCTATCTCTCCTACTTTTTACCGTTTTCCACATATTTCTTTCTTCCCCTACCATTTTTAGTACCTCTTCATTCTCAACTTTGTCTGTCCATGATATCTTCATCATACGTCTGTAGCACCACATTTCAAAGGCTTCTACCTTTTTCTTGTCCGCTTCTGCTACTGTCCAGGCTTCACAGCCATACAGTGCTGTGCTCCACACATATGTTTTAAGCAATCTTTTCCTTGTTTCTATGTTTGTGGTCTTTGAGCACAGTAGTTGCTTTTTCTTGTTAAATGTAGCACGGCCTTGTGCTAATCTTTGTTTTATATCTTTTGTGCTTTTCCCATTTTGCGTTATTTGGCTTCCTAGGTAGCAGAAATCCTTAACCTCTTGTAAGTTCGTGTTACATACTTGTATTCTTGTTTTTGATTTATTTTCCCCACCTTTGCATACTAAAACTTTAGTTTTAGTTTTGTTAATTTTCATACCGTATCTCTCTGTTAAAACCGTTTCCATTTCATTAAGAGCAGCTTCTAACTCTTCCTTGCTAGACGCTAATACCGCTATATCATCTGCAAATCTAAGCATATCAATTTTTTGTCCCTGCATAGTAATTCCAAATGTCTTCCTGCATTTGACAGTATTAATTGCCAAGTTAAAAATCAATGGAGATAGGGCACATCCCTGTCTCACCCCTTTCCTAAGGTTTACTTCTCTACGTTCCTGCTCTAATTATATTACTGCTGTTTGCTCTTTGTATAAGCTATGTACTATTCGTCTATCCCTATAACTCATTCCAATCTTTTTGAGTATTTCAAACATTTTTTTCCAATTTACATTGTCGAATGCTTTTTCCAGATCTACAAACCCTATATACACGCTTTCCCCTTTTTCTATAGTTTTCTCCATTATCACTCTCAGAGCTAAAATAGCCTCCCGTGTTCCCCTGTTTTGCCTAAACCCAAATTGGTCTTCTCCTAGTACTTTTTCCGCCCGTTTTTCAATTCGTCTTTGCACAATTCTAGTTAATATTTTTGACACGTGTGCTGTCAAACTTATTGTTCGAAAATTTTCACATCTATCCGCGCCTTTCTTTTTTGGTATAGTTACTATGATGCTACGTTTGAAATCTTTGGGTATCTCGCCTGTCTCATACATATACCTTACAAGTTGGAAGAGACGTTCTGTTACTGCTTGTCCAGCGGCTTTTAGAGTTTCTGCTTGCACCTCTTCTGCATATAAATTCCCTATATATTCTTGCCATCTACCCACTTTCTCTACGTTTTCTATGATGACGTTTCCTTGTGCGTCCCTTATATTTTTGCTATACGGTTTTATATCCCTAAAATTCATTCTAATTAATTTGTATGCTTCGTCTGTCTTTCTTATTTCCATCTTCGTTTGTACCTCTTTGCACTTTTCATCAATCCATTGTTCTTTAGCTTTTCTGCATTTTCGAATAATTTCCCATTTTATGGCTTTGTATCTCTGTTTCCTGTTTCGTCTGATTTATTTTTGTATTTTCGTCTTTCTTCTATTAAATTCAGAATATCCTTTGTTATCCATGGTTTATTATTTTCTTTTTGTGTATACCCCAGAATATCTCTGGGCGCCATGTCTAGGCTGGATATAATGTTATTCCATTCTGTTTCTACTTCCTTAGTATCAGATATTTGCCCGATATTTTTGAGCAATTCATTTGACTTTTTTTCAAATCTTTCTTGAATATCTTTATCCTTTAGTTTCATATATATATATATATATATATATATATATATATATATATATATATGCGACGTTATGCAGCGTACGGGTCAGATACAAATAGAAAGGATATTTACAGAGCAGACCCGCACGAATCTCGATGACGGAACAGAACATGAGAAACTTAGAAATACCGGGCTAACTACCAATGTGGAGAGGGGGGAATTACTAGCAACACAAAAAATACATCGTCATCGATTTTCTATTTACAGTAAACATTAATAAAAAAAAGAATTCGGTTTGCATCAACAAAAAAAAAAGAAATAAATAGTTGTATTATAAAGAACAAATTTTAGAAATTTACGTACGAAGTGCGCATTTCATTTGACATTTAGTATTCACTAATAAAAGAAAAAAAAGAAAAATTACTGCTTATGCTTGCTCGTAATACTAGAGTGTTAAAGTAAAAAAAAATATTATTTAGGGTCGAACAAATTCTAATAATCATGTAGTGAAGTACTATGGAGCACCAGCGACGTACAACCAACAAAAATAGGAAGAAAAGAGGTGCTCCCGAGATAAGGGAACACTAATACAACATACCTCCAAATGCCAGCTATTATCGTGTGCCCATTGCATCCACGGAGGTGAGTCAGCGAAGCATCCGGGTGCTGGCGTCCAGATGTAGCGTCTCCACGGTCGACAGATGTTGAACACTGTGACACTTCATGCAACGGCGGAACACATACCAGCGCAGTTGGTTCTACATAAAAAGAATAATCGGCCTACGTTCAACAATTTAGCCTCCAGCTAAGAGCGATACACCCAAAATCTACACTTCTCATAAAGAAAAAACACGCATCGGCTCTTGGAGTAATAAAACGAGTAGTTTAGAAAAATACATATGAGAACGAAGTGCAGAATCAAATTGAAAATTGTTTTAAATAACAAGAATTCGAGCTTCAATCCTCTTGTTATCAACATACCAAAAAGAAGATTAGAAAACTCGACCCAAGCTTTATCAAACAATACAATACACTATTTCAACAAGTCTTTCGGCCGTAGCAGTATAAGGATTAATTTTACTATAGTAATGTGTAGCCAGTTAACGGATACTCAAAAAAAGGTGCCAACTATAGAATTTATAGAATAAACTCGTTGTTTTAGAGTAGATAGATTGAAATTGGTTATTATTCGCAAGCGTATTTATTATAAACAGGTAAAATATACAGGATGTTATTGACGTATGAAAGAGTAGAAACGGAATTGATGTGGTTTTTAATTCATCGGCCGTAAATGAACGTAACAATATATATATATATATATATATATATATATATATATATATATATCGAATGCTATAAAAACTCGCCAAAGCAACAAGAGAGTATGTCGAACGGTACCTGGATCAATATCACCCACCCCACAACTATTTCGTGTGAATTGAGATCAGTTCTAGGGGACAATTCACTGGAAGAGCTGATGATAACCGCCATAATCAAAGACAACAAGTACATGAAAATAATGATGATGAAAACATGCACATATTAGCATACATTAATTTAACTCCTCGTTCTTCTGTATGACATTTGGCTAGAGAACTTAATTTTTCTGTGGGAATTGTGCATTCAATTTAAAAAAGATAAGCTACATCCATATCGGCAAATTCAGTTCTACATTTAGTACCTGGTGATTCAGAGAAAAAGCTAAGGTTTACCACATGGTTAATAGCACAAGTTCAAGAGGAATCAAGATCTGTCAAATACATTTGTGACTAACGAATCCAAATTTACTAATTACGGTATTATTCACAAACATAATAATCAGTATTGGTCTAATAATAATCCATTCTGGACAAATGATAGAAGCTTTCAACACGAATGGGGAACAAACGTCTGGTGTTAACTTATAGGTGGCAAACACTTGTTCTTTATTTCTATGATGGTACATTGACAAGTTTGAAATATCTTGACTTCCTAGCAAATCAGCGGACAATTTTTTTGAAAGATGTTCCACTAGACTCGCATATAATTTTATTTTTGCAGCAAGATGGGGCACCTGTACAAAACGACTCAAACGTGAGGGCTCGAGTTCCAAATAGAATTTGAAAATTTTATTCCAGGAAACTGGCGAACTGAGAGAGAGTGTGTGTGCAGTATAAATTGGTGAATATTTTTAAGTGTGGGTGGAAGTGATTTGAACGTATGCAGAGAAAGGAGTGGTTAAGAAGCCAAGGAGTTGAAATTGGAAGTGACAATAGCGCGTTATTTGATAAATCAGGAAAAATGGAGGAAGCCGGAGGTAGTAGGGATCAGTCAAAGACAGAATCGGGAGACCAAGGAAATGAGATGATCATCAGAATGTTAGAGAGGATGAGTGCGGAATCAAACAGAAAATTTGAACAGATGAGTGCTGAATCGAACCGGAAGTTTGAGCAATTGACAGAAACTCTAAGTGAAGAGATAGAGAAATCAGCCAGAGAATTTTCGGATTTTAAAAGTAGTTTAACAGTAAAGATGGGGGAAGTAGAGAATAGGGTTGATAAAAATGAACGTGATATAAGAGACTTGAGTCAGGAAATGGGACAATTAAGGACGGAGGTGAGAATCTTCTGTGAAGATGAGATTAATGTAAAAATGACTGAGGTAACAGATTCATGTAGAGATCAGTTAGGTACGGTAGAGAGAGAAGTAAGCGGAATTAAACAAAATGTATCGACTTTGATGGGGGATGGTCCCAGATTTGTAACAGGGAATATGTCACTGGACCAGCAGATGAAATTTTATGGGGATAGTAGGGTGAACCCTCAAATTTTTATAAACAATATTAAAGGTTTGGTAGGTAATTTGTTTGATGAACAGGCAAAGCTGAATATTGTAAAGGCGTTATTGAAAGACCATGTTGAAGCCTGGTATAATCTCATAGGACAGGAAATAGAGACATATGGTGAATTTGAGGACAGATTTTTTAAACACCATTGGAGCGACCACAAACAAGACCAAGTACGTGACAATTTGATAACTGGCAAATGTAAAGGAGAATTTGCAGGAAGTAGGGAGCAGTATGTTACACAAAAGTATAGCATAGCCAAGCAATTAAATCCTCCATTAACCGACCGACAAATTATAAAATACCTTTCAAGACATTTTGAGGTTGTGGTTCAGCAACACGTGGCGTTGCAGAATATCGTCAATAGGGAGATGTTTTTGGAGTACCTGCAGAGGTATGACGACGTAAGCAGTGGACGACCGCGTGAGACAAGGGAACGACAGGTGAATACGGTTAGGTTTGACAACAGAAGGGACAGCTATATAAGACGGGGGACAAATTTTCAATTTAACCACCGACAGAACTGGGAACCACAACGGACATTTTTTAGGAGCAATAGTGTAGGTAGGGGACCTACACCAAGACCGGGGGTGACCAGACAAAACAGTTCACCGGACATCAGGGGGACACAGACGACAAACAACACAGAAAGTGACAACACTAACAGGGTAGAAACGCCAAGGACATATGCTGAAGTAGTGGCAAGACCAGGACCGAGTAGGGAGAACAGACCTGGACAGGATTTTTAGACCACGACAAACCACTTAAAATTTTTGAGAAAAATTTAGGAGCGTTGTTGGATTCAGGAGGTGAGGCGAGTTTAGTATCAGTAGTTTAGTATCAGTATCGTCAATGAAATTAAAGAAAAGGTGTGTGACAGAAGTCACCTGGTAGCGCCAAATAAAAAGTGATTTGCTGTAGTGAATAGTGTAGTTATTTTAAAAGTAGAGTTAGGATCAGTAAGCTGTGAGCAGGAATTCATAATTGTACCTGGTTTGAAGTTTAAAGGGATATTAGGGGTCGATTGTATGATGAAGTTAGGTAGTTATAGATATGGAGAGGAAGGTAGTTAGAATTGGGGATAGAATATTGCCCTGGAAGGCAAGTTATGAGGTCACAGAGGATGACATGGGGTTATGTGTTAATGTTATAGAGGTAGATGAGGAAGAGGTGAAAGAGATCGACGCAGTTAAATATACTGAGAAAAAGTTAGAAGAGGTACAATTGGTAGTAAACAAAGAATCTGAACTAGTAGGGGTAGAGTCAAGCACAGTATTATTAGTGAATAAAGAGTCTGAAGTAATAGGGGTAGAGGCGAACGCAGCATTATGTTACACACAAAATTTAAAGGTAGGCATAAAAGAGATGAGTGGTAATGATAATTTTGATAAGTTAGATTTAGGAGATTTTTACGGGTGATTATAGTACATAAAGAGTCTAGAAGAGGTAAAGGATTTTCTCTAGAGGGAGAAAATGAAAATGTTAAGGTAGTATCGTTTGGTTTGTCCGCAGCAAAGGGAATAATAGTGAATGAGAAACAGACAAGTATAGAGACAGAGGAAGAAATATTTAAGAGTCAGGATAATAAGGATAGTTTTATTTTATGTGAAGCAATAGGGACTATAAGTATAGAGATAGAAGGAGAAGAAACAGGGATGAAGTTTATTAAGATTGTAAGAAGAAAGACTTGGAGGATCAAGAAAAGAGTCAGATTTAAATAAAGAGATGACTTAATAGATGAAAATATAAAGATGGGTGAATAGTTAGAGTTAGATTTAAATAGATAGAGATAGAGATAGGTGTATATAGAAAAGTAGAATTAGGAATAGGATAAATAAAGGGAGTTAGAGGTAGATATAGAGTTAGGTGTGAATAGTTAGTATAATAAATAGATAGTGATAGAAATAGGTAATTATAGAAATAAACAGTTGTACATAAGTAGAAGGAACTTCAATAAATAGAAGATGGTGTAGAAAAATAGATGTGAGTTACATAAAAAGAAATAATGATCGACAAAAGGTAAAGGTAAATAAATAAAAATAGAAGATGAAGAGTTAGTGATAGATAGAAATAGTTAGTTAACAAACAGTGATAGATGTGAATAGTTAGTTAGAAATAAAGATAGGTGTAGATAGATAGAAATAAGTAGAGATAGATAGAAATAGGTAGGAATAGGTAGATAATGAGTGATAGGCTGGGTAGATAGGTATAGGTAGAGTTAGGTGAGTAGATAGGTGTTTAGAAATATCATGTAAGATTAGGTAGTAGGAATTAGTTCACTTATTTAAATTAAACAAAATGTGATGAGTTTTCTGTGAATTGAAATAGGGGATTGACCTGGAATTATAGGTCAAATAGGTCCAAATAATAAAATTTTAAACACTGTGTATATAGGAAATAGGAGCAAATTATTTACGCGCCAAATTAATCAGTTTATATAGTGAAAACGGACGGTTATTAAGATATTTTTCTATTTTAAATTGGGATGTTAAAATTGCATAAGGGAAGAAGCTTTTGAGTACATAAAAACTCAAGGATACGCATAAGTAATTATAATAATTTTAAATCAAATGCATGGAAGCAAAAAGGGAGCTTGCATGTATAGAAAATCAATAATTTTAAATGCAAATATTTCCATTTACATAAAAGCCAACGTTCGTTTATACAAATACTAAGAAGGGAAGAAACTAGGAATTGTTATTTTAAATGATCGGTTTCTTCGAAGAACACCTGTTGGTTAAATGTCAGGTACATGAAAGCTTAAACGAACGTTAGCACAAAATTCTATAGAATTTTGTTTGCAACAGTCAATGGTATGAGCTGCTAAAATAACAAACCCCTTGAAGACTGAGTGGAATAAACGATCGATAATATAAGACAGACAGAGAAGCGTATAAAGAAAGCGTTGGGTACAAGTCACGTACGAAATACACGACTAAATGTAAAAGCCAAATACAATATCGATTTTCTGTGGCTTAAGAGGGGTTCTAAAGGAAACAACAAATATGCGTGGAACAGAGATAGATAGCTGAGAGGTGGCGCGTCATAATGGGGGAAAATTATATCATTGGTCGATGGCTGGCAGTTTTTGAGAAGCCCGCGTCCGTAGAGGGTATCAAACAAAATTCTATGTAATAGCACGACGAACGGGGGATTTTTCAGAAGTTAGAATTCGTTACGTTCGAAATTTTAAGAATCAGTTTAGAAAATAAGCTTTTCAAGGGAAATAGGTTCCATAGGGGGTTTAGAAAAGCGTATAAATACTCGAACAAAGATATTGAGGTTCTCTTTCCTTTTAGATCTGAGATGGTGCTTAGATCTGCTACGTAATAATAGTTTGTGCTCTTACGGGTATTAATTATTGTGTATTCGGTAAAATTGCATATAACATCGTGTTTTGAAAATATGTAAAGCTGTAGTAGCGTACCGCAAAAGTTGTAAAAGTGATATTGCACGAGTTGGTGCTAAAATTTCGATAAAAAGGTGCCGTTACTACTACAACAACTCTATTAAATGAAGGGATGGTGCTTGGGTAAGAGAAGTCTAAAAGCTTAACTTGTATGCATGAAGTATATTTGGTATGGAATGTTACATTTAAACAAAACAAATATTTGGGTAGAAGAATAGAGGTGGTGGCCGAGATTTTGATGGTGGGGATCAGTTGGATCCTAGCACAATCGAAGTATATAGAACGAAGGCGACTCCAGGTAAAGAAACTTAATTTCCTGTTTTTGTATAAACATTTGTGTTGATATTTTTGTGTTTGTGTGTTTTGACTTATTGGGGGTAGATTTATTACCATAAAACTTGTTTAAAGAGGTATATCTGCTGGACAATTAATTTTGATTAGTAAAAGGGTTTATTGAGGATATATAAATGTTTATTCATGATATAAAATGTTGTTGTAAGGAGTAAACGAGTCTTTAAATTTGTTTTTAATAAAAATGCAAGATGTAAAAGCATTTAGAGGAACTGGGTTATAATGAGCTCAAAATAGACCAGAATAAAGTCAAACTAGGGTTGCATGTGGGGCCCATCTACTCGTATTATATAGAATTTGTTGAAATATATTAAAACCAAGGACTTTAAAGTATTTAATGATTGAGCTGGTAACAGTTTTTGCAAACTGTCTGTACCAAGGTGTAAATATTTTATTAATAATGGAAACTTGTTAATATGTGTAAATACAAAAGCTGTATGTTTGTTGTATTATTTGATTGGTAATTTCATTTGACTGTGTGTGTGTGAGAAAGGTATGTACTTAAAATGGTAGGTATTCAAGAAGAGACCGATTGCTGAGCTAGCCAGGGTGAGCAGAATAAGGAGGCGTTCAAAAAGGTAGTGTACAAAAAAATTTTTGTTTTTTTTTTCAGAAAATTTTATGTTGGCCCAAGCATGGGCACGGATATATATATATATATATATATATATACATCTTTCAATATTTAGCTCTTCCTTACAATGTGCAGCTTTAGGTCTTCTATCAGAAAACAGGTACAAATGTAAGATCTTGTATGTGTATATAACATATTTGCTAAGGCCAACAACAATTCAGCAAAGTATTCGCCATTTAAATTTTTGTTTTATACATTTTTTATCTTAAGCACCACCGATCGAAGTACGCATTTAGGTCTTCCGGATGTATACTTTTTAGCAAAATTGCGTCCTTAGGTCACCTGGTAATGTATAAGGATTATACACACTCCATTAACTAGGTCTTCAGCACTGTTGCAACATCATATGCTACATCGCACAGTTGCAGTAAAAGGACATTAACCTTTTACACGATACCTACTCCTTCCTGATATACAAGTAGTGTTATATCAGTAGTGCTCTTGATTTTAAAGCGCACTTTCAGTTTCATGTGATTATGTGTTTTACGCACTCAAGGTTAAGGAGGGTATTTCTTAGTAAGCGCTTCTGGCCTTACTATTTTGTTCAGGTATACTATTCTATCTGTATGTGCTGATTACAATGAGCATGTGACATGTGATATTTTACAGTGTTGTAAAATTGTATTGATTATCATTAAGTTTTTAATATTATTTAGCTGAGAAATGTTTTACATGTTAGTTTTGTTTTTAGTGCTATATTCCTTTTCTTGGAAATAAATGCTTTGAATTCAATAATATTATAGTATGACTAGGTTTATCAGATTAGGTGATTTAGAATGTGCAATCCCATCAGAAATGAGATACAAATAGTTTAACAAATTGAAATTGAGTAACTAGTTTTTATTTTTGTTTAGTTTTAAGATACTAAAAGTGCATTTATTAAATATAAGATTTAATCATCTGTATGGAAAGGAGTCACTTGCAAAAGGCTTATTTGTCAATTCGGTTGGTTTAAGAGTTATTAATATACCGCTCAGGTGCAACCTATTTTTATAATTGGGTCTGGAAATCGGCCTTTTACAACTCTTTATAACCGCAATTTTAAATTAATCAAAAATTTGCTTTTTCTAATGAATTTTTAAAAAGAGTTTTAAATGACAATAACTTATTATAAAAACATGTTTTGTATGTTTGAGTGTGGAAGTAACATGACATTTAAGATAAATGTTTGAAGCTATTGGCTGATTAATTTTGGCAACCTACACTAAAGTTTACTTTAAAGAATCTAAGACTTGAAAGAATTGCAGATTTAAAAAAGTTTAATACTATACAGCTCTTTGTGAGTCTGCTGAATTAAAATTCAAACAAAAATCTATACGGCGAAGAAACTTTCTTGCATAAGGTTGGAAAAAAAACATTCTTTTTTTTAAATTTTAAAGCTTTTTAGTGCTCGAAGCTTAAGTATAGAAAGTAGAGAAGAATGCTTTGTTATTGTTTTAAAAAACAATTATTTTACTTACAACAAACATCTTGCAACCCTCAATAATATATGTTTAGCAAAGTAAGGTATTCAAACCTCAGGATATTCTTTAATTCATTTCTTTCTTATATCATGCCTTTATAATTTTCTAATGTAAGAACACACAGTATCATACAAGTAAATGTATAATAAAACCAATAATGTTTGTGCTTTGAATTCTTAAAACATGATGATTTTGGCAACAGCAGAGAAATTCAGCAATCTCCCTAACATAGAATAAAATATGAAGGTAATCTGTATATAATAAATTTCTACTAAAATTTTTTTGCTTCATATTTTCAAAATGTTGATGAATGAACTATATCCATCCTTAAATTGTAACCTAAAATAAAATTTTGTAGCATTAGAAATTTTTATTAGTTTGATCTAAATTTGGGTGCAACTTTAATTATTTAGGCTCTTCATATTTTAAAGATATCGAAAATTATGGCAGACTAAATTACGCCATTTTATGAAACAAATTTTTTTTTGTATATATACTAAATTTATAATATCGTGCACAACGTATTTTCTGTGCCCTCTGTTTTTCGAAAACTATTAAGTTTACCTGCTTACCAATCGTAGTTACAGTAACAACAATCATAATATGCAAACAACATTAAAATGTGTAAAATGTTCATTATACACATTTTGGTAGTCATCTTCTGTTTTTTTAATGTTTGATGTAGCAGTTTAGCTAACTGTGAAACCTACAACCGTGCCGAAATCAGTAACCATACTTCGGGTGTGGGGATAGTTATGTGAAAAAAGATAGGATGCTGTGTAGAAAACTACTTACAAAAAAACGAAAGAGTACTCATGGTTAGATTAGAATCTAAACGGTAAATACAGTAATAATACAAGTATCCATGCCCACCTCCAGCTAAAGTGAAGAAGAGGTATAAGCATTCTACAAAGACATACTAAGATACATAAAAGGACATGGAAATTTAATAAATACAGGGAATTTTAATGCAGTTGTAGGTGAGGGTAGAGAAGAAGCGGTAGTAGGTTTATATGGTTTAGGCACAAGAAATGACAGGAGAAATAGATTGGCAAAATTTTGCGACAGAAACAATTTAACCCTCACAAACACATTATTTCAACATCATGCTAGAAGACGATACACGTGAAAGATTCCAGAAGATATAGAACGATATCAAATAAATTACATTCTTGTTAGACAAGGGTTTAGGAATCAAGTAAAAGACTGTAGAAGCTACCCAGAAGCAGATATAGACACTGGTCACAACATCGTAATTATGAAGGCCACTCTAAATTTAAAAATTTAAAAAAAAGGAAGGAAAAAAGGCGATTTAACTTTGAGAAACTAAAAGATAAAGATATCCACGAAAGATTTGAAAAAAAGTCAAATGAATTGCTGAAAGATATCAGGAAAATGTCTGATATTAAGGAAGTAGAAACAGAATGGAATAACATTAAATTCAGCTTAGATATGGCGGCCAGAAATATTCTGGGGTATACACAAAAGGAAAATAAAAACCATGAATAACAAAGGATATCCTGAATTTAATAGAAGAAAGACGAAAATACAAAAATAGATCAGACGAAACAGGAAAAAAGAGATGCAAAGCCATAAAAAGGGGAAATTATTCGCAAATGCTGCCAAAGACCAATCAATTGATAAAAAGTGCAAAGAAGTACAAACTAAGATGGAAATAGGAAAGACAGACGAAGCATATAAACTAATTAGAATGAGTTTTAGGGATATAAAACCATATAGCAAAACAATAAGGGACGCAGGAAAAAACGTCATTATAGAAAATGTAGAGAAAGTGGTTAGATGGCAAGAATATATAGGGAATTTATATGCAGGAGAAGAACTAACAGCATTAGAACAGGAATCAGACATTGGGATATCCTATACTTAGAGATGAGTTTAAATTAGTATTAAAGGGCCTAAAAAATGGTAAGGCCTCACATATAGATAAGGTGCAAGCAGAAACTATATAAGTCGCTGGACAAGCAGTAACACAAAGTCTCTTCCAACTTATAAGCTGTATGTATGAGACAGGGGAAATACCCAAAGATTTAAAACAACATCATAATCACTATACCAAAAAGGACAGGCTCAGATGGATGTGAAAATTTTTGAACAATAAGTTTGATGGCACACGTATCAAAAATATTAACTAGAACTGTACAGTGTGTCGCAAATTGGATGTATTAAATGGGTAACTTAGTTGTTATTAAAGATACAATAAAACTGTGTGCACAGTCATGGGCCAACTTTTTGAGATCAATTCAATAGTAAAATCACAAATGAGCAATCCTCTTTGGTTTTCGAGTTATAGCCAAAAATTGATATTTTTAACAATTCTATTAATTCGTATAACTCGTTTATTTGCAAAAACATCCAAAAATACTGTAGAAGTCTTTTATACAGTTTTTTTACGTAAAATACAGTGGCATACGCAAATATTTAATATTTATAACACTTTTGAGGTTATAATATAAACTTGCATTTTTTAAAATGGAAACCATAATTGGTTCCCACTTTATTTAAAAGCTCTTTTTGACAGATTTTCAAAAATATATAGTTTAATATAATTATTTTTTCAAATGGCCGATTTATTCCATGTTTTTGGTATAATAAAATAATTTATTATATTGGTAATAAATAGTTGGCCGTGAAACAAAAACACAAAACAAGAGTTTATTATTGTACCACATCACATTTCTAAACAACAAAGTTTGAAAGCTAGAAGAATACAATATCATAACTACATATATTACATAAATTAATATAACTACATCTTAAATTAAAAATTATATCTCCCTATCCACATATAAATAGTCTATAATCTATATATGGATACACAAATACACACACACTCAAACACCTCATACCCCACACATACAAGCACGCACCCATGCATGCATGTGCACACACCCACACACCCTCACCTACACACACCCTCACACAATATATATAAAACACTAGAACACAGATGGGACTACTACAATATTTTATTTACTGACAATTCAGAGATATTGTTCAAACTGGCTTCCATTCTCTCTTAAACAAGGTTCGCATCGTTTTATTAAAGATTTAATAGAATTTAATAAATGAACCGCCTTAACTTTACGAAATGCTGCATCAATTGAATTTCGCAACTCTTCAATACTATGGTGCTGGGTTTTATAGATTTCCTCTTTAAAAAAATTCCACAAGAAATAGTCCAATATCAACAAGTCAGGAGATCTAGGCGGCCACTGAACAGGTCCAAACGTACCCATCCATTTATTGGGATATTCTCTATTTAAATAATCACGAGTAATTATAGCGTTGTGCGGGGGTGCGCCATCTTGTTGGAACCACACTTTTGTCTTTTTTCGAAAGGCATGTCCTCCAGTAATTCGTGCAAGTTGGTATCCAAAATTTCAATATAGCAACCAGCTGAAAGATTATTTTCAAAAATATGGTATTGAAATTTGCCACCAACAATGTAGCAACAAATATTCAAACTAAAACGGCCTTGTTGATGCCTCATATATGTTTGATAGGTATTTTCATTAGACCAGTGTCGATTGTTGTGTCTGTTGAAGATACCAGTACTACTCACATGTGTTTCATCAGACCATATAATGTTATTTCCAAAATTGTTAGTAGCAGCACATTTACGAAGATACCATTGACAAAATCGCCTTCTTTTTTGAAAATCGTCGGGAAACAAACTATGTATAATTTTAATTTTATAGGGTCGATATTTATTACGCTTCAATATTCTTGAAGCTGCTGATTTAGAAACACCCATTTTCCTTTCAATTTTCCTACATGATGCTCTTGGGTTCGTTTCCACACATGCTATGGTTGCAACATTATTTTGCTCTTGATTAAAAACTGCATACTGTTTCGTTCTAGGTTTTTCAAAACAGCCAAACTGTTGTAAATTACTATCTAACCTTTTAAACATGTTAATACTTGGTTGTCGTCTTTCAGGATATCTGTATTATTTACAAACAACATAGTAATATTATTTGCTATTAGTTACGCAATTACCTGTTAAAATATTTTGCTGACAGACGAATTCTCGCAGACTCAATAAATGCAACTAGCATATCGTAACTTTCAAATTTTGCCATTTAGTAACAGACTGAAGGTTCACTTACACACTAACAATACAATTTATTGCATGCGCAATAGATATGATTGAAGCTCATTGACGTTTGTTATACAAACAATTGTCGCTTTTTGTTTACCTTTTGTTTCGCGGCTAACTATTTATTACCAGTATAATAAATTATTTTATTATAACAAAAACATGGAATAAACCGGACATTTGAAAAAATAATTACTTATATTAAGCTATATATTTTGAAAAGCTGTCAAAAAAGCTTTTAAATAAAGCGGGAACCAATTGTGGTTTCCATTTAAAAAATGCAAGTTTATATTATAACCTCAAAAGTGTTATAAATATTAAATATTTGCGTACGCCACTGTATTCTACGTAAAAAACTGTATAAAAACCTTCTACAGTATTTTTGGATGTTTCTGCAAACAAACGAGTTATACGAATTAATAGAATTGTTAAAAATATCAATTTTTGGCTATAACTCAAAAACAAAAGAAGATCGCTCATTTGTGATTTCACTATTGAATTGATCTCAAAAAGTTGGCCCATGACTGCGCCCATAGTTTTATTGTATCTTTAATAACAACTAAGTTACCCATTTAATACATCCAATTTGGGACACACTGTACAAAGACGAATGAAAAAACGAGCTGAAGGAATACTTGAAGATGATCAATTTGGCTTTAGGCGAAACAGAGAAACACGGGATGCTATTTTAGCTCTGAGGGTAATAATGGAGAAAACAATAGAAAAAGAGGAAAGTGTGTATGTAGGATTTGTAGATCTGGAAAAAGCATTTGACAATGTAAGATGGAAAAAAATGTTCAAAATACTCAAAAGATTGGAATGAGTTATAGGGATACACGAATAGTACATAGCTTATACAAAGAGCAAACAGCAGTAATAGAAATAGAGCAGAAACGTAGAGAAGTAAACATTAGAAAAGGGGTGTAACATGTAAAAATTCCGAACTGAAGTATTTGTCAACATTACTGCTACAAACCCGTTAATTTAGTATTTATTTATTTAACGCTTTACCCAATATGAATTCCAATACTATTGTATATTTAGTAGACCAATAAAATTAAAGCATTTTATTACTACAGCTGATAACATTATTACAAACCTTGCGCGTGTTCCTTACTCGTATGTAGAATATCTAAGATTCTCAAGTTGTTTGTCGACTAGTGACAGGTGGTCACTTTTTGTCTTCTCGTCGAGCCGAAAGGTCACTTGTCTGTGATATAAAACAGACGAGATGTTACAGGAAATTAAGTTTTCCTGGTGTAAGCGCCGAAAAAAGTAAAACAGTTAATTTAGTTGTCTAAGACAGCAAAGTTATGAAGTAATTTGATCTTTACAACGGTTTGTTTTATAGGTAATTAATTACGATGTATAATAAAGTATATTGCAGTGCAACTTCCGTAATCTACAAAGATTCTAATGAAGTATTAAGATTATTCTACTTGGTTGATGTGTAAATAAAATTTATCTACATGGAAATTCATTTCGTACAAAATTTGTAAGCAGATTTGTTGGATAGTGCCGACACGTGACAGAATGCTGACGTCGCAACAAGTGCTAACAGGTCGTTAGGTCGTTGACGCCGGTGGGTAAGCCCATTTGATTTCCTGAAATTTTTGCTGCATGTGCTGTATTTTATTTCGTATACACATATATGAATTGACGTAATATTTAATTGTTCATTTGTAAATTACTTTATGCTCTGATATGCAAGTACTTTCCCGTACAGATAATTTAGCAGCCTATTTGTTAATAGAAAGAAGCTTAACTTTTTAAGGGCTTAATATTTAAAATATATAAAATGATTTTATTTCATTAATCACGTGTTCAAATTTAGATGTCATTCATTGTCAAACTATGTATAAAAAGATATTAAGTTACATCAATGATAGTAACATGCTGTTTGCAGCATTTGTTTAACTAAATGTTATTTCTTATCTTGTTTACCGAAACCTTATTTCAACATGTTGTTCGTGTGCCTTCATTCCAACAAATGAAATTTTAATTTGAGGTTAATTAACAAATACATTATTGCATGTATAAAAATTTTAATTTCTTGTACAGTTCTCGTAGCGCTGCTTCGGACTACTAAGTATAAATGAATATTGTTAATAAAATACAGACTTCAATTAAAATTCAGTAGAATTAAAATTTAAAAATTTAAACTTTACATCTCTTGAGTAACCTAGTAATTATATTCATAAGAATTTATCTTTGTTAAGTTGCATTATGATGTACATACTTGTTTGATATGAGAATATAGAAACTTTTTTTCTTCAGCTCATTATTTTATGAATATTTAATTTCCCCAAAGATTTTATGACCGTTAGAGGAATTCATATAATGATTCAGTGATAAGTATTTGAAACAAAATTAAGGACTTCGTGTAGTCACAGAATTATTAGGTAAATTATATGTTTGTTAGTTGTAATTATGTTTCAGAGCCATCCTAGAACTTCGTTAGAGCAGAAAGAAAAGTAAGTAACATATTTGTGATAATCAATCTTGTATTTGAAGTGGTTAGCGATAATCCAGGTTTCCAAATTTTCCCTTTAAGCAAATTCATTTAGTCAATTGCTTTATAAAAAATTTAGGTGGCGTCCATTATCTTATTTTTTTTTAACTTTAATAAACCCACTGACCCAATCTCATGCGACCATGGGTTAAAAGCTCAGCTAGCTAAAAGTCATAAGAGTTTTATTTTCTAAAAGCCGCTTGTCATCCAACCTTACCCTGGGCTTGTTACAATTTATAAGAATTCTCGATAGGTATAGAAAATCAACCACGATTTTTTTGATAACTTACACTACCGCCCATGGTCTGGGGCGTGATTGAAGGTTGATTAGAATTTAACTTACAGGGGTGGGACAGGGATGTGCCCTATCCCCATTGATTTTTAACTTGTACATTGAAGAGGCAATGAATAATGTCAAATGCAGGAAGACATGTGGAATTACTATGCAGGGACAAAAAATGGATGTGTTTAGATTTGCAGATGATATAGCAGTATTAGCATCTAGCAAGGAAGAGTTAGAAGCTGTTCTAAATGAAATGGAATCATTTCTAACAGAGAGATACGGTATGAAAATTAGCAAAAATAAAACTAAAGTACTAGTACGCAAACGAGGGGAAAATAAATTAAAAACAAGAATACAAATAGGTAACAAGAACTTACTAGAGGTTAAGGATTTCTGCTACCTAGGAAGCCAAATAACGCAAAATGGGAAAAGTGCAAAAGATATAAACAAAGATTAGCACAAGGTCGTGCTACATTTAACAAGAAAAAGCAACTACTGTATTCAAGGACAACAAACATAGAAACAAGGAAAAGATTACTTTAAACATAGTGTGGAGCATGTCATGTATTAATGTTTCGTTCTAGTTACTATATTATCTATTGCGCACGTGTGCGATACATTGCGCAGTACCAATATGGACGCGACCGTGAATACACGTATAGCTCGTAACCTTACATTTTATGTATCGTTTTATGTAATTGTATAAATACATGTTAATTGTAACAATTCATTATCGTAATATATCTATTGTTTTAGATAAACTTAAAAATAGCGGAATGACCTTAAATAAAGAAAAATCTCAATTTTGTGTTAGTAAAGTTCGATTTCTGGGGCATTTCGTTAGTGGTGAGAGAAATTCTCCTAACGAAATTAAAATACACGCAATTCGGGACATGCAGTCCCCAAAAAACAAAAAAGATTTACAACGATTCTTGGGCATGATTGTGTACTTATCCAAGTGTATACCAAATTTATCCAACGAAACTGGGGTACTTAGAAAATTACTTGCTAATAATGTTGAATGGTTGTGGACTTCAAACGCGGAACAATCGTTTAATCGATTGAAACTTTTAGTTTCTACAGCAACAACGCTTTCGTATTTTGATCCTAAGGTGGAAACTACCTTGTCGGTAGACGCTAGTCCCTATGGCCTAGGTGCTGTTTTGTGGCAAAATAACAAACCTATTGAATTTGCTAGTGTATCGCTGACAACCACACAACAACGATATAACCATATAGAAAAAGAATTATTGGCTATCGTTTTTGGGTGCGAAAGATTTAATTACTATTTATACGGATTACAGAATTTTAAAATCGAAACCTATCATAGACCTCTTTTAGGACTACTTAAAAAGCCGCTTGATGAAATGTCGCCTCGCATTTTAAGGTTGTCTCTTAAGCTTTTAAAATATCGTTTTACTTTAAATCATGTACCAGGCAAACAGCTTCAAGTGCCCGATGCACTTAGTCGGGAACCAAAAAAAGAAAAAATTTCAACTAATTACCTAGATTGTGGCTTAAAAGTATTTTCTATTCTTGCAGTTAGACCTGAAACAGAACAAAGAATTCAAATAGCTATTGATAATGATCAAACCTTACAAAAAATTAAACAGTATGTCATAAATGGTTGGCCTCAACATAAAAAATATGTTCCACCTGAAATTAAAAAATTTTGGTCGTTAAGAAATGACATTTTTCTGCATCAGAACATGCTATTTTTTAACAAACGTCTAATCCTCCCCAAAAGTTTACAGTCCGAATTTCTCGCATTGATACATAAGCACCGTCAAGGTGTTATTTCCTGCAAAAAGTTAGCTGAGGAATCAATCTACTATCCGGGATGGTCATCAGATCTAGAAAAAATAGTACTTACGTGTCCTACATGTCAAATGTACTATAAATCCAACACAAGAGAACCACTAACTCCACATGAAATTCCTGATTTGCCATGCCAAAAAATCGGAATTGATTTCAAATCTGTTCAAAATCAAGATTTTCTGGTTGTAGTAGACTATTTCAGCAAATTTGCTGTAGTAAATAAGCTGGTAAACAAAACTGCATCTACTGTTATTTCTGCATTAAAAAGTATTTTTATTATTACAGGAATCCCTCTAGAAATTTGCACAGACAATGGGCCTCCTTTTAATTCTCGCGAATTTTATGAATTCTCAGAAAAATATGATATAAAATTGGCCACCTCCAGCCCTTACTACCCACGTTCAAACGGCATGATAGAACGAAATATTCAAACTGTTAAGGGCTGATTAACGAAGGGCTTACAAGACGGTATTGACCCCTTCTTATCCATCCTCAACTATAATATCACCCCCAAACAAGATTTACCACCTCCTTGTAATCTTTTAATGGGACGCAAGTTGCGTTCAACTTTTCCTCTAAGTTTTTATCTACTCAAACCATCATTTCCATTAGAGGGAACCTCAAATAAGCTTAAAATATTACAAGATAAACAAAAGGCTTATTATAAGTCAACAAAAAAATTACCTCCGCTTGCACCTGGTCAAGTCGTACTAGTTCAATATGGAATCCGCAAATGGAAACCAGGTACTGTTATTTCTGAATCTGGGATAAACGATTATTCTATAAAAATCGGAGAAGGTGAATACCGTAGTAATCGACAGTCTCTTAGACATTTCCGTCAGCCACTGCCTACTCACGCAAAAGAAGAAATCGAAGAAGAAAGAGTGCGCCCAAGTGAAACAATACCAGTTACAAAAAAAACTCGCTTAAGTGAAACAATACCATTTCGAGATACTAAAATTATTGAGGAAAAAAATGTTATAACTAGATACGGTAGGGTTGTCAAAGCTCCTATTAAATTTACATGTTTATGATAGTTCTTAGTTAAAAAAAAAAAGGGCGTGTCATGTATTAATGTTTCGTTCTAGTTACTATATTATCTATTGCGCACGTGTGCGATACATTACGCAGTACCAACATGGACGCGACCGTGAATACACGCATCGCTCGTAACCTTACATTTTATGTATCGTTTTATGTAATTGTATAAATACATGTTAATTGTAACAGTTCATTATCGTAATATATCTATTTGCGTATCAAATAATAATACTGCCTTTTCGTAGAGTTTGTGTCTTAGTAAATAACAAACTATCACAGAGCACAGCACTGAAAGAAATATGTGGGAAACGCTAAAAAATAGGAGAGATAGGCATGAGGGAATAGTGCCGAATATATTAGAAGTACAGGTTGGACTATTGCACACAGATAGTAAAAGATGTAGGCTGTGGGAACTTTAGGGAAATGTGTAAGCTAGCTCAGAATAGGAATCAGGTACGCATCCAACCAGTTCCAAGATGGAATCTAATAACGAAAAAAGTAACTGTACTTAAACATGATGTTTATTATAAGCACCTACAGGTATTGGTTTTGCAATATTCTCAACTAATGTTAATTGTGCGAAATCATGTACTGTAATGAATACGATTACATCCTCCAGTAATATACGCATTAATTAACAAAGATCTTTTACTGTATACAAAACACCAATTTCTATTTCGATAATATAATGTTTATTTGTTACTTAGAACTCCATCTATGTTTATGAACTTGAGGTAGAATCACGGTTCCCTTCTTATTCGGTCCTCTGCGCGTGCTCGAGTAATAAATTGCTTTGGTGCTTAAGTTCTCCATTTAACGTACGGATGTGATCGGATAAACAAGTTTGACGCGTGGGCAAGCAGGTTTTTGAAAACATGCAGTCCCAAAGGCAGGTGGCATGGTCCCAGAGAATACCATTAGTATCGAGCAATAGCTTAATCGACCTATAAGATGAGTTATGTGGTTTTAGAGTAAACATCATCACGGTAGGTTAATAGTTTCAATTTTGCATTTAAATTATTTCCTCGATTCTTTTTAGCGCAAGTTTTATTTAGATACGTAGTATATCAAGTTTTTTTAATTATGGAATATAGCACAATCTAAATGTTATGGAACATTGTAATGTTTAGTGGACGAGAGAAACGCAAGTCTTTTTGTTATGCAGTATTGAAAGTTCAAATTGCCGAGTGTTACAAATCTTATAGAGTATTGTGAAACGTTCGGTTAACGTTTTTTTAAATGGACGTCAAGCAGTAATTCCAAGCAAGTGCGAAGGTCGCACACATGTTGTTGTTGTATTGCACACGAAAATTAACAAACGATGGTATAAGATTTAGATCCCAATAAATTGGTTAGTAAGTACTATTGAAATCATTCAGATGTTTGGAGGGTTATTTGGGGTGAGTGCTTTCCAATTCTATTCTTGTTTCACCGAACCATTACTGGAAATGTAATAATTTTTTTTGTAAATTTTATATAGTGATTTAAATTGGCATACGTAATTTTTTTGTTCAAGATTTAATAGTTAGATGTCGTATAAATGTTCGTAATAACGTAAAGAAATTTCTCTCAGATAGCTTTCTAGGAATTTAAAAGGTTAAACTAAAATGTGCTTGTAACTAAGCAGGTGACATATTCGTGTTTGTTTGTCACATTATAAAATCTAGTTTTTTTTTGACAGCACAATTAGAATACAGATTAGTTCATACCATAAAGATATTTGACCTTTTGTTCAAGAAATAAATTAATTAAAAATGTAAGTTCTACAGTTTATGAAAAGTCAATACATTTAATTCATAATATGTAAACCAAAACAGGATCCTTTTTCGGTATTAAGTACAAATTGTAGAACATTATTAAAAACAATACTTTTCCTAAAGAATTCTAATAAATTAAAACTTGCAAAATTCATATTAAATATAGATAGATAAAAAGCATTAAAACATGTAGAATTGTACAAATGATGTATATATATATATATATATATATATATATATATTTCTTTAAATCGATAGAAAATGGTTTAAGTTACTTCAAAGTTTACTTTCATTAAAGTTGATAACAATTTCTCGTAAAGCAGACAACCAAATTCACAAAACTTTTGAGTGTAGAGAGAAAGACCACCGACATTATACTAGCAAGATAAATTTGTGTTAATTTTGAATTGTTATTTTTGTGGATATTTAGCTTTTGATAAATTGGCTAGGCCCTAGTGAAGCCCTAACTCTAAAATGCTATGAAGTGGTTATATTTTCAGACAGTACGAGATCGTCGTTCCAGTTCAAGTTTGCAGAGTCACAAGTAAGTATTATGTTTCTATGTTTTGCTTGTTAAGCTTTTTTTTCTTTTCGAAGATTTCCGTATCTTATCTTCGGATCGTTACCCATTAAAGCTATTATTAAGATACGGGGCGTCCATTAAAAATTCTTTTATTATCGTATACTATCCTACGACCCTAACTCATAGATCTGTTCTAAGTTGAAGAAGCTTAGCTGGCTGGAAGATCTCTTTAG
Organism: Platerodrilus igneus; assembly: GCA_036346225.1. NCBI lineage: Eukaryota > Metazoa > Arthropoda > Insecta > Coleoptera > Lycidae > Platerodrilus > Platerodrilus igneus. Next base: position 365,611 of record JARFIW010001250.1, read on the forward strand.
AGGGTCCTATTACACTCAAAGCCGTTTTCCATACACTTTACCCTGGGCTTAAACCTTAGACAGGAACCCCTCATAATTTATAGAGACTCTGCCGCCTATAAGGTAGAGTAGTTAAATTATAAAAAAAGTGAAACAGTACTGGAAAACTTGTTACGTTTATTTTCGACGATAGATTTAAATACGTCCTTTTTTTGTAGTAATTCGTTTTTCATCCACCTAGCTTCTGTTTCTATTCAAAACGTCATCCTGTATTTTTACCTCGTTACAATAGTACGTGCAATTATAACATTTCTTTCAAATCTATTCATTCTAAAACGAAAATTTATTCGATAAATTAAATAGTCAATACCTTGTTTTAGGAATCCGTTAATTTGTTAAACATTCCGAGAACGTATAATTGCTTTCTCTTGTGTTTCCCATTTAAAGACTTGTCAAAATAATAGATCCTACTATTATTTGATAGCGTGTTTTCCAGTTTGCTAATCGCGCTTTAATAACGCGAGGATTGCAGTTCGGACTCGTGTTATTTGAACCCATTTTTAATTTGATTCTGCAGCTTGTGCGTTGAAATATTTTCTACATTATTCGTCCCAGTACGTCAAAAGCGATGCACGTTTTTTTGTTCGACTAGTAGGAGGTATCTTGCGTGTATTGGTGAGTTTTCCCGCGCTTACCCATTCTAATCAGATTCTCTTTATAGCTCTTAGCTGGAGGCCAAATTGGTTCTTTCTTTATGTAGGCCCAACTGTTCGTTGACGTAGACCAACTGCTTTTGTCTGTAGACCGCTGCTGCAGTTACGGTGGCAGGGCGAATGGATCCTGACTACCGTGGCGTTGTTGTGCTCACTCACCCACGATGGATTGCAAGATAAGCATCCCGACGCATAGAGGTATGTGACTCGTTTTCTTTTATGCACATCGAGAATTATTATTTATCAGCATCAGCGGTTGATGTTATGAAACTAGTTCACCATACATGTTTAAAAGCTAGCTTCGCTAGTGCTTTTGGTTATATTTCTTTAATTCTTACAACTTAGTCTACATTGAATACTTTAATTTAACACACTTGCTATGGAGAAAACGAACGTTTAATACTTTAATTTAATACACGTGCTATTAAGAAAATCTACATTGAATACTTTAATTTAACACACTTGCTATTGAGAAAATATAAGCATTACTTTTTTTCCAATGAGTTTTATTACATGTTAGCTACGAAATGCGCACTTTGTGGAACAATTATTGAATTCGTCTATAAAGTAAAATTGCTTTTTTAAATAGTAACTTTATTTAATTTTTTTTGCCGTTTAGATGGATTTTTTTTTAAAATTATAAATAGAAAATCGTTGGTGATATATTTTTTGTGTTGCTAGGAATCCCCCCACTCTTCGCGTTTGGTAGTCGGTCTGGTATTTACTGTTTTTCCGGTTACGTATAGGTACGTAGCAAACTATTAATTCGGCAAATGTCTAAGTGTTGGGAGATTTTGGCAACCACAGGCTGCTTACCCCCTTCACATACTACTGAATCTCTGTAAAATAGGACAAATAATTAGAAAACAACAGAAGGGGAACCAAGCTGTACCTAGGCTGTGGAAATTTCAGGGAACTGTGAAGGCTAGCTCAGAATAGAAATAAGTGGAGGTACGAAAAAATCTAATGACGAAAAAAAATAATTGCACTTAAATCTGATGATTATTATAAACTCCTAGTTATTGGTTTTGAAATATTTTCAACTAATGGTGGATGTTCAAAAGGAGATATTGGAAAACTATTAATTCGGCAAATATTCGAGTGTTGGGGGATCTTGGTAGTTGCAGGCTACTTAATCCCTTTCACACACCACTGAATATTAGGGAAATAGGGTATATATCTGTAAAACAATAGAAAGGCAACCAAACTGCATCTAACAAGAAAGAACAGCTACTATGTTCAAAGACAACAAACATAGAAACAAGGAAAGAATTGTTGAAAGCATATGTGGAAAACAAAAAAAAATGGAAAAATAAAAGAGCAGGATACCTTCTAAGGCATTTTTGGGAAATATTATAGGATATATTACAAGCAGAGAAAAGAAAAAAAGAGGTAGGGATAGACCTTGATCAGACTAAAGCACGCAGATAGTGAAAGATGCAGACTGTGGAAATTTCAGGGAAACGAGTAGTTTAGCTTAGAATAGGAAACAATGAGGGTACATGTCTAACCAGTTCCAGGACTGAGGACCTAATGATGATGATGCAAATAACACTGACTGCAACAATGACTGCGACAATGACTGCGAAAATGACTGCGACAAAGACTGCTACCATGGATGCCACAATGACTGCGGGAATGACTGCGACTATGACTATGATTATGACTATAACTACACCTATGGCAATGACTACGACTATCACTACGATTATGAGTACGACAATGACTATGGCAATGACTACAACAACGACAATGGCTATGGCTACAGGTATGACTACGACTATGACAAGGACTATACCAAAAACAACTACTATGAAAACCACCACGACAATGGCAATTGCAATGGCAATGACTATGACAATGACAACGGCGATGACTACAACTACGACTAGAACTACGACTAGAACAACTACAACATCGATTGCAACAACGCCAACGACTACAATGACTACGAAAACGGGGACAACAATGACTACGAATATGTCTATGACTACGGCAACGACTACGACAATGACTGAGACTATGGCTATGAAACTTACTACAATAACTACGGAAATGACTACGATAACGACTATGTCTATGACAAGGACCATGACAATGGCTACGACCATGACAACAATGACTATGACAATGACCTCGACAATGACCACGAAAATGGTCATGGCAATGGACACGCTAATGGTCACAACAATAGCTACGACAATGAATACGGCAATGATTGCGCCAATAGCTACGAAAATGGCTACAACAAAGGTTACGATTACGACCATGACGACGACCATGTTGACAGCCATGGCGACGACCATGACAACAACCTTGACTAGAACTAAGGTAGCGACTACGACAACGACGACAATAATTGCGACGCTGATCACGACATTGGCACCGACAATGACCATGACATGGACTACGACACTGACTACGACACCAACTGCGATACTGATTACAATACCGACGGCTACAGTGACCACTACTGGCTACGACAGTGACTATGACGGTGACTGACTATGACAAAGACTATGACAACGCCAATGACTAAAACAATAACTACAACAATTACTGCGACAATAACTACTACAATGACAGCGACCGCGACCTCTGCAGCAGCTACGACAGTGGCCATAACTGCGGAAAATGCAACGGCCACGTTAGCGCTTAGGACAATAACCACGACAGCGGCCAGGGCAGCCACCACAACAGCCACCATGACAGCAATCACTACAGGACCACGACAGCGACCACAACAGCGATCACTATAGCAACCACGGAAACAATCTTGACAGCAACCACAACTGCAACCACAACAGTGACCACTATTGCGACCAGGACAGCGACCACAATGACCCGGTCCCTGACTTAACTCGCTGAAAGTTAAAATGAATATTTATTGTGTTGTTTTGAAATCACCCTGGTTTGCGTGTGTGTGTGCGCGCGCGCATTTATTGTGTTGTTTTGAAATCACCCTGGTTTGTGTGTGTGTGTGTGTGTGCATGCTAGTTTGTCTGTATGTAGTGGTGTCATGTTTCCCCCTCCAGCTTCCGACCGCCAGCAGTCGGAAATCAGAAACTGAGAAGTCCACATTCCTGCACGTGTTCTGGTCATCGGCAGCAGGAAACCAGGGAGGGCACGTACTGTACAGTGTGTTTGCGTGTTTGTGTATTTGTATTTGTGCTGGTGATGTTTGTATGCGAGTGCGAAATTGTATGTGTGTGTTTTTCTGAATGTAGTGGTGTCAATGAATGGTGTCATAGGACTGCTTCCCTCTCCAATTCCCAAACGTCTGCAGCCGGAAATCAGAAACCGAGAAGTCCGCATTCCTGCACGCGTCCTGGCCGTCGGCAGCCAGAAACCAAGGGGGGGGGGCCACATACAGTTCCAGGTGTGGTGTGTCATCAATGATATTGCCAGCATGTTTTCTCAAAAGGTTACAGTAAGATTACTTGCAATATGGGTTAGTCAGGGCTCGAGTTATGAATACATGTGTGTTTGCGCCCTTGTTGTTTGTTATTCAGCTTAGGTACTAAATTTAAGTGTTAGTTTCAAAAAGTCCTAATCTATTAGCTTACAACTAAATTAAAAACTAAACTTATTCTACGTAGAAGTTCATCAATCCGTGTGAGACTTGTTTATGCACATGCACATAGTGTCACTGCACATATTCACTTAAATTCAGTTTAATTGTCTTTTATTATATGATTTAACTCCTGGTGCCTCAGCGGCACGACCCCTGGAAAGTCGTCAGTGGACGGGTCTCTGGTAGTTCCAAAAGCGTCTTTGTGTTATTATTGTAGTCTCTTTCGTTGTAATATTTTTAGGTTACGCGTTGTCATTTGGTCGCTCAAGCGATTTTAGTGTGTGTACGTGTGTCTTGTGTATATTAGTTTTGTTCTGTTTTGGTGTTTGTTTGTTTGTTTGTTTGTTAGTTAGTTAATTAGGATCGTTGTCTTTCATGTCTTTCGTGTAGTGTTTTTGTCATGTATTCTGTGAGTTGATTTATATGCAGAAAGAGGTCTTCGTCCCACGGTATGTTTGTCACAGTTTATCCGATGTTAAGTGCGTCTTGTATCAGTTGCCTTGTGTGGTGTGCGTTATCGTGTGGGTCCCAGAGATCCATGCAATTCGGCAGTAGATGCTCTAAAGTCCCCGTCTCCCCGCACGTGCACGTGTCTGTGTCAGTTAATTGAAATGACTGCGACAATGTCCACGACTATTACAGTAACTAGACAATGACTACAATAATAACTACGAATGGCAGTGACTATGCAGTGAGTGGCTATAAATATGACTGTGCTTGACAATGACTCTGAAAACGATTGTGACAAGGACCGTGACAATGGCTTTTGGCATCATTCTGATGATTACTATGATCATGGCTGTAACCATGCATGTAACCATGACTGTAACTGTGACTATGGCAAAGACATCTATATAGTTCAATTTTAAAAGTTAGCACTAATGCTGCTTGTTTGGTAACAGAATAATTTATAAAAGCGGCACAGAATTTGAAAGAGCAGGTTAAAATTGGTATTGGATTATATATTGCTGGATTGGAATGAGTGGTTGAACAGAACGACGGGATAATAAGAAGAAAATTAGCGCGAGGAAGTTAAAAGTAGAGGTTTTTCTAAATTCTAAATTCAGTTAACTATTTATAGATTTGGGTGGAAAATAACAGAAATTATATCAAAAACCTGGTGTGTGGAAAGCCAAGTAGTCCATGCGAAAGTGGAGCGTAGTGTGAAGACACAGCCGGCTACCGACATTGTTAGCCGGAGTTAAAAAAAAGGCCTACAACAAAGGATAAATCGGTGAGTATTGTGTTTTCGGAGCGTCAAAGTCATTTGGTAAGTTTATTTGAATTGGCACAAGGCTACGCGGATCTGTTTGTGTATTTGGCATATACGCATTAAAAAAAGGGTTACTTATACTAAAATTAAGGTAGTGCTGTTTGGTCGGTGTCGTGACCATCTACCTATCACCGAACCCACGGTAGGTAGGTGTAGATACCCTGAGAAAAAGAGATTCTAAATAGTCAAGGCACACTCATATAAGTTTTTTTGTAGACCTACCAAATATATCTAAAGCACGTAAAATAGTCAAAAAATTTCACACTATCAAGCAAATATATATAAAGTATTAAAAAAATTTAAATAAAACAAAATAAAGTAGCAAACCCAACGTGAGGCTCTAAGAAATATTAGTAGAATAAGGGACACCAAAGTTAGGTGGGGCCCGTAGTAAAATTTACAGGAGAAAAGGAGTTCAAAAGAAAGGTAGCAGAGATGACAGACAAGGAGACCAGACGTATAACGAGGTCAGGAAGGATAGACGGAATCGACGTGGAAATTGCAGCACAAGACGAGGGGCTAGATGCAGGGGGAGATGCCCAGGAAACGGAGGCGAGACATGTAGATGCGGAGGTAATAAATATAGAAGCGGACAAGACGACGGCACAGGAGGTCAAGGTGGCTGAAACGGCCGGAAATTAAGAAATTATGCGCTTTCTAATGAGTACGAGAACAATTTAAAAACGATTTTAAAACATCACACACTGAGTTAACAAACAAAATTGACGAGTCACAAGCCAAAATGACAGCAAAGATAGACGACGCTCATGCGTATTTACTGGCTTCGATTCAAGAGGTAAGGGACGAGCTCAAGGCTGAGTTACAAGAAAAGTTAGACCGCGTAGACAACAAAATTGAAAATACACGGGTACAATTTCAGGAGAGTTGAACGCAGCAAGGACTGACATTGGGGTAGAGGTTAAGACGCGTGTGGAAGCGGTTGAGGAGATTATGATCAGCGGATTTACAAATTTGAGCGGTGAGATACAAACATGCGACAAGAAGCATACGACCAACTACAAGAATTTAGGACAGACGCTGGAAACGCTACAACACGAAAATTTTAACGCTAGGACACAACTGGACGCAAAACTTAACGACAACGTGACGACATTAGAGAGCAGGGTTGGCGGAGAAGTTGAACAGCTACAAAACAGGTTAGACGACCTTAAAAGGAGACACGGGGAATCTGACTACGGACACCAAAATCGACTAAGCAGAGACGCTTTACCGAAATTTGAAGGACGACGGGCAGAACAACCGATGGGGTTTTGGACAAACTGGACGAGATTGTAGAGACAGAAAACGAACGGACGAAATTACAAATAGTGGGGGCGACTTTGACAGACAACGCGGAAAAGTGGCACAACATCATACGACGACAGTACAACACATACGCCGAGTTCAGACGAATGTTTATTGAACAATTTTGGAGCAACACGCACCAGACTAACATAAGGACTAACTTAATCACAGGACATTACAGCAAACTAAACGGGTCACGCGAGGAGTACGCCATAGACAAATATAACCAGGCACAACATCTGATACCGAAATTGGGGGAGGACGACATCATACTATTACTTGCGGGACATATGGAGCCGGAGGTGACAAAGGTGGTTGTGGTGCAAAACGTAAGGACCTTGCGAGAATTTCTAGGGGTAATGAGGAATTGTGACTTGGCGACAGCACTAGAGACAAAGACGCGTGGAACTGATTGGGAAAAGAGTCGGGGGTATAATGACGAACACCGACGACAGGCATACCACAACGAACACAGACAAAGCCACAGACAGGAGAGTTTCAACAACGGACATCGTAACCATTGGGGACACGACGGCAATAGACGCCAGCATTTCAATAGAGAATACCGGGGAAACGATTACATGGAACAAAATAGGTACCAGCACGGCGACAACACGTGTGACGGCCGTACTACTGGAGGCGGAAAGCGTGACGGATACAGCCGGATTGACAGGGACATAAACGTCCAACATATAACGACCAGCGCTGCGATGAATGACCCAGACAAAATAGAGGTGGTACAAGTGCACGAAGCACCACCGACCAAAAAAAAAACGTCAATTTTCTAAAGGCAGAGTTGTTAGGTTTAGATATAGATCCAGGTTATAGTTTAAGTGATTTATTGTTGAATAATTATACAGTTAATAAAAGGATTTTGTTGTTTATTAATATTAGATTAAGAGATTGTTTATATGTTGCTTTAATTGATAGTGGTTCACAGTTGTCGTTGGTAGATGAAGAAATTGTAATAAAACATGCAGAGTTTTTAAAAGGACGAATGGAAACTATTGATGGGGTCAATTTATGGTCGGCGATGAATAAAAAATTAACGACGATTTATAAGGTAGTCCGTGTACCGATATTTGTAGGGAATAAAAATGCCGGGGAAGCTGAGTTCTTGGTAACAAAGGGGTTACAATTAGATTTTATATTAGGGATGGATTTTATAGAGGGTTTTGGATTGAAAATAGATGGAAATGATAGATCGATTTGTATATTAAATAAAGATAAGTTATGGGTGGTGCCTACGGTTAGTTCGGAATATAGGGATGGTGATGATATTGATAAGTTAGGATTAGGAATGAATAGGGCAAGTAATTATAGGCAGGTTGAAGTGAGATTATGTAATTTGTTTGCGAAAATAATTGATGAGAGACAGATAGGAAAAGTGAATGATGATATTAAAGAAAAGCTAGGTGAATTATTTAATAGATTTGTAGGGTTATTTAATGAAGAGCCGAGATTTGCGAAGCAATATACGCACAAGTTAGAGGTCACGGAAGACAGCGGATTTTGTACCAAGGTGTATCCAATTCCGTTTGCAATTAGAAATAGGGTTAAAGCCGAGATTAGTAAGATGTTAAAAGAAGGAATCATCGAACCAGCGAAGACTCCATATGTGAACCCGGTCGTTATTGTACCTAAACCTAACAAAATAGATATAAGGATTTGTTTGGACGCGAGGAAGTTAAATTCAATTACGAAAGCTCAGTACGAACAACCACAAGGGTTGGATAATTTGTTATACAAGGTGTATGAGAGGAAGATTTTAGCAAGTTTTGATTTAAAAAATTCATTTTGGTTGATTCCGTTGCATGAGGATAGTAAGAAATTTACGGGGTTTAGTATTGAAGGGGAAATTTATATGTTTTCTGTAGTTCCATTTGGGTTAAGTAGTTCTTCAGCAGCACTTGTTAGGGCCATGCAGAAGCTGTTAAACGAGTATGAATGTTTCTGTACGCACTATGTGGATGATCTACTGATCTTTTCCAGGGACGAGCAAGAACATATGGGGCATTTAGAAAAGGTGATCCAAAGGCTGGACGAAGGAGGGTTGAAGTTAAACGTGGAGAAGTGTGAATTTTTTAAGAGCCAGGTCACGTATTTAGGGTTTGAAATTAATGAGCAGGGAATGAAAATTTGTAATAAGAGGCTAGACGAATTGAAAAATATTACTCAACCAAAGAATGTAAGAGGATTACGAGGATTTTTAGGGGTTCTAAATTATTATAAACGGTTTATACCGAAATATTCTGAGTTGTGTGTGCCGTTGGTGAGCGTGTTGAGGAAAAACGAAAGATGGAAATGTACTTCAGAACGGGAGAAGGCGTTCCAAGATTTAAAATGTGCATTTTATGAAGAGTTGTCGTTAAAGTATCAAAATTTCAAAGACGAATTTATTTTGAGGACGGATGCGTCAAAATATGCTATTGGGGCCGAGTTGGTGCAAATCCAGGACAGATCTGAAGTGCCAATTGTATTTATTTCAAGGGTGTTAAAAGACTGCGAAACCAGATATGCGACGGCAGAAAAGGAAATGTTGGCGATAGTGTATGCGGTAAAAAAGTTAAGATTTTATCTGTTGGGGAAGAAATTTTTGATAGAATCCGACAACACGTGGAAAAAAACATGAGGAAAAAAGAGTTTTTGAACAGTAGGTTGTATATAGTGTTGCAAGAGTACGATTTCGAAATTAAACATAAACCAGGAAACAAAAATGTGACGGCGGATTTTCTAAGCAGACAGCAGGTGGAGGCGAGTAAAGAAAACGGAAAGGATTGTTTAGTTGCTTCGTAGGAGTTCAGGGATGTTGGCCGGTGGACAAACGCCAAGCTTATGGAGACGCAGAAGCACAGTGAGGTGAGCTCGATACGCGATAAATTAACGACTGAGAAATTGGAGGAATACCGAGGATTTACAATAGTAGGCCAGTTTGTGGTAAAGAGGATAGGGGATGCAGAACTGTTGGTGCTATCCAGGGACACGGCTGTAGAAATTATAGACGACATTAATCTAAAATTTGGGCATATCGGCATTAGAAAAACATTTTTGGTATTTAGAGAGGCATTTTATACAAGAAATGACATCACTGTGGTTAAAGAACGGATTAATCGGTGTAAGATTTGCATTTTAGGGAAAGACAAAAACAAGTTGTTGCAGAACATACCGATGAATGTGAGCGTGAGTGGACCGTTAGATTTGGTAGCTATTGATTACTTGAGCAACCTAATTCCTAGTGAACAGGGGTATCGGCACATATTGGTGATGGTGGACGTTTTTTCGAAATTTGTTAAGTTATTTCCGGCAAGACGAAGTAACACGGTGCATGCTTTACAGTCAATTAGAGAATTTGGAAGGCAGGTTGGGAAAATGGATAGGATTTTGGTAGACAACGCGACATATTTCGATAACCAAAGATTTAGAAACGGGTTAAATAGAGAGCGTATTAAGGTATCATTTTGCAGCATACAGTATCCGAAAGCAAATCCATGCGAGCATTTTATACGAGAAGTCATAAAATATCTATGGTTGGCAACACAAGAGCACCACAACAGATGGGTTAGATATCTGCCACAGATGGAAAACATTATGAATTGCGTACCGAGTACTGTTACAAAACATGTCCAATAACGTTGCTTAGAAAGATTGTACCAGCTAGGCCATGGAGGGGAGAAGTCGAGGTGGAAGACATCACAGAGTTGTTGGGTAACGTTAGACCTAGAATTGAAAGGATGCAGCGTAGGAGGAACATCGAGCGAAGGCGTAGTAGGATTAAAAAAAGGACGATTTTTGAAATAGGAGATATGGTGGTAGTCAAAAGATTAAGGGTTTCAAACCGCGAAAGAAACATTTGCGCGAAGCTGCTGTTTCCTTACGAGGGGCCATACAAAATCACACGTATTTTTGCTAAGGGAAATACGTTCGAATTAGATACGATAACAGGGGAACGTCGTGGGCGTTTTCATTTAGAGAATTTACACCCATATAAAATTGCACAAGATGAGGGGTTAGCATGATGAGAGTTCATGAGACGGATAGTTTAAATTTGTTTTTTTTATAGTGTAAGTTGTTATATAGCGTATTTGTACAGACGTAAAAGATGATGAAATTAGGGGCCGTGTAATAATTAATCTATAAAAGGCGTGGAGTGATTTTAAATAAAACTAGAAATTTTCACATCACGAGAGGATTTATAAAGACCGACGAAATTTCCACTTTTATATAAAATCAGTGGGGCCTATGAAGTGTACGTAATATCTAAAAGAGTATTTTGTTGTTTTAAGGTTGTGTATATGCCAAAAAAGCCAATGACCAGATCACGTAATTGTAATTTTTGTGTTTGCCGTACTTTACAAATGGTGAAGTATTTAAAGTAGATTGGTCAGAGTAAAAGTGCCAATACGTGAAAGAATGACTTGATGACGTGAGAAAACTCAGTATTCAAGGATTTATACTAAGTCGTACGATGATAATCCATAGAGTGTAAATTCTGCTGGTCTAAAAGCCGGGTGCGTCTGTGTAAGTTCCACTGTTCACAACACATGGACAGGGTTATATGTGAAACATTTCGGCACATATTTATTAGAATCAACCTTTGGACAAACTTGTATTATCAAAATTTTATGTGAAAGTACTATATGTGATTTAAGTGATTTAAGTGCGACGTGATCATATTCGCAAATGATCGAACAGTTATTAATGTAATCGCAAAGTGTACAAATATAACTGATAGGTATTAGTGACACAACACTAGTTGTAACGATATAATTGGGTGTTGGGATTTAGAAATGTATAAAGAATAAGCATAATAATTTTGAAGGTGGCGGTATCACCTAGGTGAAAATAATAGGAGAGAACGATTTGAATATTTTTGGTAGAAAGACGTGTTTTGATAAAAATGTACTCAGTTTGAATAATTTAAAGTCGAAATAAAATCTTTTAGGAGCTAAAGCATCTGATTTCAATTTGAGAAGAGTATAGAGAGTCAGAGGGAACAGTGCGAGTTAAGAAGAGTGCAAAGTTAGTGGTGTAAAAATTAGAAGATTAGATATTGGAGCGGCACCGAGAGAGGTGTTAATAAGAGCTGGTATTTAGAGTGGTTTGGATTGAGGTGAATAAGAATTGGAGTGGATTTATAAGGCCGAAGGAAGACGAGTTAGAAGTGATTTGGGTTTTACATGTGATCGAAAGGCATTGGGTGGAAAAATTTATAAAGCGGCACAGAATTTGAAAGAGCAGGTTAAAATTGGTATTGGATTGTATATTGCTGGATTGAAATGAGTGGTTGAACAGAACGACGGGATAACAAGAAGAAAATTAGCGCGAGGAAGTTAAAAGTAGAGGTTTTTCTAAATTCTAAATTCAGTTAACTATTTATAGATTTGGGTGGAAAATAACAGAAATTATATCAAAAACCTGGTGTGTGGAAAGTCAAGTAGTCCATGTGGTTTGTGTGTGTGTGTGTGTGTGCATGCTAGTTTGTCTGTATGTAGTGGTGTCATGTTTCCCCCTCCAGCTTCCGACCGCCAGCAGTCGGAAATCAGAAACTGAGAAGTCCACATTCCTGCACGTGTTCTGGTCATCGGCAGCAGGAAACCAGGGAGGGCACGTACTGTACAGTGTGTTTGCGTGTTTGTGTATTTGTATTTGTGCTGGTGATGTTTGTATGCGAGTGCGAAATTGTATGTGTGTGTTTTTCTGAATGTAGTGGTGTCAATGAATGGTGTCATAGGACTGCTTCCCTCTCCAATTCCCAAACGTCTGCAGCCGGAAATCAGAAACCGAGAAGTCCGCATTCCTGCACGCGTCCTGGCCGTCGGCAGCCAGAAACCAAGGGGGGGGGGGGGGGCCACATACAGTTCCAGGTGTGGTGTGTCATCAATGATATTGCCAGCATGTTTTCTCAAAAGGTTACAGTAAGATTACTTGCAATATGGGTTAGTCAGGGCTCGAGTTATGAATACATGTGTGTTTGCGCCCTTGTTGTTTGTAATTCAGCTTAGGTACTAAATTTAAGTGTTAGTTTCAAAAAGTCCTAATCTATTAGCTTACAACTAAATTAAAAACTAAACTTATTCTACGTAGAAGTTCATCAATCCGTGTGAGACTTGTTTATGCACATGCACATAGTGTCACTGCACATATTCACTTAAATTCAGTTTAATTGTCTTTTATTATATGATTTAACTCCTGGTGCCTCAGCGGCACGACCCCTGGAAAGTCGTCAGTGGACGGGTCTCTGGTAGTTCCAAAAGCGTCTTTGTGTTATTATTGTAGTCTCTTTCGTTGTAATATTTTTAGGTTACGCGTTGTCATTTGGTCGCTCAAGCGATTTTAGTGTGTGTACGTGTGTCTTGTGTATATTAGTTTTGTTCTGTTTTGGTGTTTGTTTGTTTGTTAGTTAGTTAATTAGGATCGTTGTCTTTCATGTCTTTCGTGTAGTGTTTTTGTCATGTATTCTGTGAGTTGATTTATATGCAGAAAGAGGTCTTCGTCCCACGGTATGTTTGTCACAGTTTATCCGATGTTAAGTGCGTCTTGTATCAGTTGCCTTGTGTGGTGTGCGTTATCGTGTGGGTCCCAGAGATCCATGCAATTCGGCAGTAGATGCTCTAAAGTCCCCGTCTCCCCGCACGTGCACGTGTCTGTGTCAGTTAATTGAAATGACTGCGACAATGTCCACGACTATTACAGTAACTAGACAATGACTACAATAATAACTACGAATGGCAGTGACTATGCAGTGAGTGGCTATAAATATGACTGTGCTTGACAATGACTCTGAAAACGATTGTGACAAGGACCGTGACAATGGCTTTTGGCATCATTCTGATGATTACTATGATCATGGCTGTAACCATGCATGTAACCATGACTGTAACTGTGACTATGGCAAAGACATCTATATAGTTCAATTTTAAAAGTTAGCACTAATGCTGCTTGTTTGGTAACAGAATAATTTATAAAAGCGGCACAGAATTTGAAAGAGCAGGTTAAAATTGGTATTGGATTATATATTGCTGGATTGGAATGAGTGGTTGAACAGAACGACGGGATAATAAGAAGAAAATTAGCGCGAGGAAGTTAAAAGTAGAGGTTTTTCTAAATTCTAAATTCAGTTAACTATTTATAGATTTGGGTGGAAAATAACAGAAATTATATCAAAAACCTGGTGTGTGGAAAGCCAAGTAGTCCATGCGAAAGTGGAGCGTAGTGTGAAGACACAGCCGGCTACCGACATTGTTAGCCGGAGTTAAAAAAAAGGCCTACAACAAAGGATAAATCGGGTGAGTATTGTGTTTTTCGGAGCGTCAAAGTCATTTGGTAAGTTTATTTGAATTGGCACAAGGCTACGCGGATCTGTTTGTGTATTTGGCATATACGCATTAAAAAAAGGGTTACTTATACTAAAATTAAGGTAGTGCTGTTTGGTCGGTGTCGTGACCATCTACCTATCACCGAACCCACGGTAGGTAGGTGTAGATACCCTGAGAAAAAGAGATTCTAAATAGTCAAGGCACACTCATATAAGTTTTTTTGTAGACCTACCAAATATATCTAAAGCACGTAAAATAGTCAAAAAATTTCACACTATCAAGCAAATATATATAAAGTATTAAAAAAATTTAAATAAAACAAAATAAAGTAGCAAACCCAACGTGAGGCTCTAAGAAATATTAGTAGAATAAGGGACACCAAAGTTAGGTGGGGCCCGTAGTAAAATTTTACAGGAGAAAAGGAGTTCAAAAAGAAAGGTAGCAGAGATGACAGACGAGGAGACCAGACGTATAACGAGGTCAGGAAGGATAGACGGAATCGACGTGGAAATTGCAGCACAAGACGAGGGGCTAGATGCAGGGGGAGATGCCCAGGAAACGGAGGCGAGACATGTAGATGCGGAGGTAATAAATATAGAAGCGGACAAGACGACGGCACAGGAGGTCAAGGTGGCTGAAACGGCCGGAAATTAAGAAATTATGCGCTTTCTAATGAGTACGAGAACAATTAAAAAACGATTTTAAAACATCACACACTGAGTTAACAAACAAAATTGACGAGTCACAAGCCAAAATGACAGCAAAGATAGACGACGCTCATGCGTATTTACTGGCTTCGATTCAAGAGGTAAGGGACGAGCTCAAGGCTGAGTTACAAGAAAAGTTAGACCGCGTAGACAACAAAATTGAAAATACACGGGTACAATTTCAGGGAGAGTTGAACGCAGCAAGGACTGACATTGGGGTAGAGGTTAAGACGCGTGTGGAAGCGGTTGAGGAGATTATGATCAGCGGATTTACAAATTTGAGCGGTGAGATACAAACATGCGACAAGAAGCATACGACCAACTACAAGAATTTAGGACAGACGCTGGAAACGCTACAACACGAAAATTTTAACGCTAGGACACAACTGGACGCAAAACTTAAAGACAACGTGACGACATTAGAGAGCAGGGTTGGCGGAGAAGTTAGACAGCTACAAAACAGGTTAGACGACCTTAAAAGGAGACACGGGGAATCTGACTACGGACACCAAAATCGACTAAGCAGAGACGCTTTACCGAAATTTGAAGGACGACGGGCAGAACAACCGATGGGGTTTTTGGACAAACTGGACGAGATTGTAGAGACAGAAAACGAACGGACGAAATTACAAATAGTGGGGGCGACTTTGACAGACAACGCGGAAAAGTGGCACAACATCATACGACGACAGTACAACACATACGCCGAGTTCAGACGAATGTTTATTGAACAATTTTGGAGCAACACGCACCAGACTAACATAAGGACTAACTTAATCACAGGACATTACAGCAAACTAAACGGGTCACGCGAGGAGTACGCCATAGACAAATATAACCAGGCACAACATCTGATACCGAAATTGGGGGAGGACGACATCATACTATTACTTGCGGGACATATGGAGCCGGAGGTGACAAAGGTGGTTGTGGTGCAAAACGTAAGGACCTTGCGAGAATTTCTAGGGGTAATGAGGAATTGTGACTTGGCGACAGCACTAGAGACAAAGACGCGTGGAACTGATTGGGAAAAGAGTCGGGGGTATAATGACGAACACCGACGACAGGCATACCACAACGAACACAGACAAAGCCACAGACAGGAGAGTTTCAACAACGGACATCGTAACCATTGGGGACACGACGGCAATAGACGCCAGCATTTCAATAGAGAATACCGGGGAAACGATTACATGGAACAAAATAGGTACCAGCACGGCGACAACACGTGTGACGGCCGTACTACTGGAGGCGGAAAGCGTGACGGATACAGCCGGATTGACAGGGACATAAACGTCCAACATATAACGACCAGCGCTGCGATGAATGACCCAGACAAAATAGAGGTGGTACAAGTGCACGAAGCACCACCGACCAAAAAAAAAACGTCAATTTTCTAAAGGCAGAGTTGTTAGGTTTAGATATAGATCCAGGTTATAGTTTAAGTGATTTATTGTTGAATAATTATACAGTTAATAAAAGGATTTTGTTGTTTATTAATATTAGATTAAGAGATTGTTTATATGTTGCTTTAATTGATAGTGGTTCACAGTTGTCGTTGGTAGATGAAGAAATTGTAATAAAACATGCAGAGTTTTTAAAAGGACGAATGGAAACTATTGATGGGGTCAATTTATGGTCGGCGATGAATAAAAAATTAACGACGATTTATAAGGTAGTCCGTGTACCGATATTTGTAGGAATAAAAATGCCGGGAAGCTGAGTTCTTGGTAACAAAGGGGTTACAATTAGATTTTATATTAGGGATGGATTTTATAGAGGGTTTTGGATTGAAAATAGATGGAAATGATAGATCGATTTGTATATTAAATAAAGATAAGTTATGGGTGGTGCCTACGGTTAGTTCGGAATATAGGGATGGTGATGATATTGATAAGTTAGGATTAGGAATGAATAGGGCAAGTAATTATAGGCAGGTTGAAGTGAGATTATGTAATTTGTTTGCGAAAATAATTGATGAGAGACAGATAGGAAAAGTGAATGATGATATTAAAGAAAAGCTAGGTGAATTATTTAATAGATTTGTAGGGTTATTTAATGAAGAGCCGAGATTTGCGAAGCAATATACGCACAAGTTAGAGGTCACGGAAGACAGCGGATTTTGTACCAAGGTGTATCCAATTCCGTTTGCAATTAGAAATAGGGTTAAAGCCGAGATTAGTAAGATGTTAAAAGAAGGAATCATCGAACCAGCGAAGACTCCATATGTGAACCCGGTCGTTATTGTACCTAAACCTAACAAAATAGATATAAGGATTTGTTTGGACGCGAGGAAGTTAAATTCAATTACGAAAGCTCAGTACGAACAACCACAAGGGTTGGATAATTTGTTATACAAGGTGTATGAGAGGAAGATTTTTAGCAAGTTTTGATTTAAAAAATTCATTTTGGTTGATTCCGTTGCATGAGGATAGTAAGAAATTTACGGGGTTTAGTATTGAAGGGGAAATTTATATGTTTTCTGTAGTTCCATTTGGGTTAAGTAATTCTTCAGCAGCACTTGTTAGGGCCATGCAGAAGCTGTTAAACGAGTATGAATGTTTCTGTACGCACTATGTGGATGATCTACTGATCTTTTCCAGGGACGAGCAAGAACATATGGGGCATTTAGAAAAGGTGATCCAAAGGCTGGACGAAGGAGGGTTGAAGTTAAACGTGGAGAAGTGTGAATTTTTTAAGAGCCAGGTCACGTATTTAGGGTTTGAAATTAATGAGCAGGGAATGAAAATTTGTAATAAGAGGCTAGACGAATTGAAAAATATTACTCAACCAAAGAATGTAAGAGGATTACGAGGATTTTTAGGGGTTCTAAATTATTATAAACGGTTTATACCGAAATATTCTGAGTTGTGTGTGCCGTTGGTGAGCTTGTTGAGGAAAAACGAAAGATGGAAATGTACTTCAGAACGGGAGAAGGCGTTCCAAGATTTAAAATGTGCATTTTATGAAGAGTTGTCGTTAAAGTATCAAAATTTCAAAGACGAATTTATTTTGAGGACGGATGCGTCAAAATATGCTATTGGGGCCGAGTTGGTGCAAATCCAGGACAGATCTGAAGTGCCAATTGTATTTATTTCAAGGGTGTTAAAAGACTGCGAAACCAGATATGCGACGGCAGAAAAGGAAATGTTGGCGATAGTGTATGCGGTAAAAAAGTTAAGATTTTATCTGTTGGGGAAGAAATTTTTGATAGAATCCGACAACACGTGGAAAAAAACATGAGGAAAAAAGAGTTTTTGAACAGTAGGTTGTATATAGTGTTGCAAGAGTACGATTTCGAAATTAAACATAAACCAGGAAACAAAAATGTGACGGCGGATTTTCTAAGCAGACAGCAGGTGGAGGCGAGTAAAGAAAACGGAAAGGATTGTTTAGTTGCTTCGTAGGAGTTCAGGGATGTTGGCCGGTGGACAAACGCCAAGCTTATGGAGACGCAGAAGCACAGTGAGGTGAGCTCGATACGCGATAAATTAACGACTGAGAAATTGGAGGAATACCGAGGATTTACAATAGTAGGCCAGTTTGTGGTAAAGAGGATAGGGGATGCAGAACTGTTGGTGCTATCCAGGGACACGGCTGTAGAAATTATAGACGACATTAATCTAAAATTTGGGCATATCGGCATTAGAAAAACATTTTTGGTATTTAGAGAGGCATTTTATACAAGAAATGACATCACTGTGGTTAAAGAACGGATTAATCGGTGTAAGATTTGCATTTTAGGGAAAGACAAAAACAAGTTGTTGCAGAACATACCGATGAATGTGAGCGTGAGTGGACCGTTAGATTTGGTAGCTATTGATTACTTGAGCAACCTAATTCCTAGTGAACAGGGGTATCGGCACATATTGGTGATGGTGGACGTTTTTTCGAAATTTGTTAAGTTATTTCCGGCAAGACGAAGTAACACGGTGCATGCTTTACAGTCAATTAGAGAATTTGGAAGGCAGGTTGGGAAAATGGATAGGATTTTGGTAGACAACGCGACATATTTCGATAACCAAAGATTTAGAAACGGGTTAAATAGAGAGCGTATTAAGGTATCATTTTGCAGCATACAGTATCCGAAAGCAAATCCATGCGAGCATTTTATACGAGAAGTCATAAAATATCTATGGTTGGCAACACAAGAGCACCACAACAGATGGGTTAGATATCTGCCACAGATGGAAAACATTATGAATTGCGTACCGAGTACTGTTACAAAAACATGTCCAATAACGTTGCTTAGAAAGATTGTACCAGCTAGGCCATGGAGGGGAGAAGTCGAGGTGGAAGACATCACAGAGTTGTTGGGTAACGTTAGACCTAGAATTGAAAGGATGCAGCGTAGGAGGAACATCGAGCGAAGGCGTAGTAGGATTAAAAAAAGGACGATTTTTGAAATAGGAGATATGGTGGTAGTCAAAAGATTAAGGGTTTCAAACCGCGAAAGAAACATTTGCGCGAAGCTGCTGTTTCCTTACGAGGGGCCATACAAAATCACACGTATTTTTGCTAAGGGAAATACGTTCGAATTAGATACGATAACAGGGGAACGTCGTGGGCGTTTTCATTTAGAGAATTTACACCCATATAAAATTGCACAAGATGAGGGGTTAGCATGATGAGAGTTCATGAGACGGATAGTTTAGATACGCATGTGAACCATGTACATACACTATTGTACAGATAAAGCGAGCATGACAATAGGACGATATAGAATTAGCTACGACACACGACATGACGACAATAATTGCGACCTGACACGACACTGCACTGACAATGACCTCACGGAGACTACGCACGACTACGTGACCACTAGACTGTACCAATACGACGAATAACTATGACGACATACAAGTACGATGCACCATGACACTATGACAATACGCACTAACAACGCAATGACAAACACTACCCTTGACAAACACTGACAGCGGCCAATGCAGCACCAGCACCATGCACAACTAGCACGTGCCACGGAACACATAACTACACCACGAAGCGGCCGGGCAGCCACCACAACAGCCACCACAGACAGCGAATCACTACGGACCAGAGCGACCACGACAGCGATCACTATACAACCACGGACTAACAATCTCACAGAATCAACACACAGTGCACCACTTGACCAACAGCGACCACAAGCCGGCCCTGACTTAACGCCTGAAGGTTAAAAGATATTATGTGTTGTTTGAAATCACCTGTTTCTGTGTGCTTGTTGTCATTTCGTCCATGTGTGTGCAGCACGGTAGTGTGTGTTGTATGTCATGCTAGTGTGTCTGTGCATGTTGTGCATGTCGCCAGCGTCGACGCTAGTCACAGTCTACGTCGATAATCGGATCAGAATTCCTGATCGCAGGTCATTGGTCTGCTGTGATCGGAGTGGCAGATGTCATGGTTGCTTTGATTGAATGTGCTCCGTGTTTGAGTGAGTTGCATCATGATGTGTGGTTCTGTTGATGATGGCTGTCATATGGTGTCATAGTTCCTCAATTCATTGCCGGACAATCGAATTCCGAAATCTCAGGATCCTGCAAACCGGTGCGGCCTTCGCACGTCATGCGGGCAAAATCCAGGGGCATGTCTTGTTCAGGTTGCAGTGTGTGCATCATGTATATAGTTCAATGTTGCTAAGTATTTACGTATCTAGATGCGATAAATGTATGTCGTGTTTCTGAAGTTATGTAGACTTGGACATGAATTATGTTAGCTAATTCTAACTTGTAGGTTATTATATCACATGATACTATATCTGCACAGTGAACTATATCACGTCGTCATAGTTACAATCCATGTGAACTAAGTTCAGCTTGCGTAGTCATACATCAGTTTGTCAGATTTTTTCTGAGCTAGTTCACGATTTAAATTCTTTGTATCGGTTCTGGTTGTAATCTTGTGTTTAGACGTCCTTTGTTGTTTGTTATGCTTGGTACTATTTAGTGTCAGGTTTGTTAGTTTGTAGTTCTGTATGATTTTAGTGTATATTGTATTCGGTTGTTCAAGTATTTTGGTTGGTTGTCTTGTCAAGTTCTGTTTGTTTGGATCGTTATGTTAGTTTGTAGATTAGTTGTCGTGTTGTCGTTTATTCTGTTGTTAGAGTTATTTCAATGTATCTCTGTTTATGTTCGATAGTGTTGTCGAGAGTTGTCTGATATACGATTCGTCAAGTCCTACGTGTACTGCATATAATCGTGTTGTCGTTCTTGTTATGTGTATTGTGCGTGTACCATGATTTCGCTAGAGGTCTCGGATCGTCAATCGGTCAGCTCATGATTCTATAGTTGGACTGTCGAGCATTCGTTATCGATAATTAATTAGCACTCAGAATAGATTTCGTTTGTATACTAGATATCTTAGACAATGGAGTTGAAATATCGATGGATAAAGACTGTGATTGACACGATGAGATAGCGCATATAACTGTCATTAATATTTTATGATTCTATGAACATGACTGAATCGTGAATCAAAATGATCTATATGTGTGAACCTGTCTAAAGTCGTACAGTCTTGTGATGTGAAGCGCTATGAATGTCCGGAAGATTATAAAAGCGACAAAGGAAACGGTAGTTGGTTTTGGCAGTCAAATATTGAGTTAATTGAAGAGTGATTGGAAAGTACCGGATATTGGATTAGGAGGAAGAGTTAAAAGAGTCTAAATACTAAAATTAAGAGTGATGTTAGTAGGTTTGTGAAACAATATACTTATAACATTAAGCTGGTGGTGAAAGAAGTGTATCAAATGGAGTAGGTGAATGCCAGAAGCACAAATACGTAGTTAAGCTCCGTACGAATACTTAAAGGTCAAGTATGTAATTGTAATAGTCTAGCAAATTGTAAGTATTTAGAATATTAATTAAAGGTACTTATAAATTAAGCAGTAAGGTTAAATAGTACTAATAAGAAGGTAGTGCTGTTCGGTAAGTGTAATTCGATAAATACGAGAGGAAATAGTAGAGTTAAAAGATACAATAGTATAAGACTAAATTAGACCAAAAGAAATTAAGAGTAAATTAATAGAAAATTCAAAGTCAAGCAATACTAAGTATAAGTGAGTAAAAAGAGAGAATAGACGTGAAAATCAGAAAAGTAGGGCAGAGTCAAGATACAGCGAGACAGGTTAAGGGAGAGGAAGATGACGAGGGACAGAGTAAGAGGTAGGGAGGACAGGAACGAGGAGAATAGCAGATACGAGGTAGAATCAGGGTCCGGAATAGACGAATGTATATCGAGTAATAGCAAGAAGCTGATTAAAAGCAAAGACAGTGCTAGATACGGAATTAAAGAAATGCGATACAAGCGAAAGTCAAGAAAATGACGATGCTTTAGCATATCGCTTACATGAGTAACGATCAGCAACGCTGATCAAGAAAGTTAGACAAATACGCATACAATTGCAGAAAGAACTGAGTACAAGACTATTAGTAAGATTTCAGAGAGTTAAGACAGCTGACATGGAGGTTAAGAGAGTTAAGATAGTCAGGATTACAACAGTGGAAAAATGGTACAATAGAGATTACGAC
Source organism: Platerodrilus igneus (assembly GCA_036346225.1). NCBI lineage: Eukaryota > Metazoa > Arthropoda > Insecta > Coleoptera > Lycidae > Platerodrilus > Platerodrilus igneus. Next base: position 388,010 of record JARFIW010001250.1, read on the forward strand.
AACTACAAATTAGGAAGAGCAAACGCACAACACGAAGTTTAACGACTAGAACAACTGGAAGCACAAACTTACGAAAGTAACATTAGGACAGTGGAGCAAAACAGCTACAAATAAGACAGGTAGACGACAGAAAGGGAACGGTAGACACTGGAACACAAAACGATAAGAACGGACCGAAATTGAAGCGAGAGGTCAGAATAGACGACTGCGGTTGGACAAACTGAGAGAGGAGAACGAAGACTGGACGAGGATACAAATGGCGAGCTTTAGAAATAAGGAAACGTGCATACAACGAGGACATGACAAAACATTACGACAGAACGAAGTTAATACAATGTGGAGTCAACAAGCGATAGACAAGATAACTACGACATACTAAGCACTAACGGTCAGAGGAGTAGTTAGAAAATAAAGGCAACGCGAATACAAACTAATGAACAGGAATCAATATAACCGGGAATTGGACGAGGATGACACACATAGTGTTGTCGGAAAGGAGACGGAGCTTGACGAAAGTTTTGGGATGAACGGATTGAAACTTGGGATCAGACTAATGAAGATGACTGATTGGCGACAACTCGAGGCAAAGAGGAACTGAGGAAAACGAAAGCAAACCAACGCGAACACACGACAACAACAGCAAAGAAGAGATCAGACGGTAAGAGACCAGGGACAACGGAATAGACCGAAACGAATAGGAACGCCAAAGATAATGGACAATACGACCGACACACTGGACACTACGGAAGCGAAGCGGATCAAAGACGGTAACGACCGGATCGAAAGGACCAACGTCGAAGATATGACCGATACGAGCGGACGAAACATGACAAAGCGGTACAGACTAAGCACGACATAAGAAGAAGTAATCAGAAGTACGAGTGTCAGTTAAGAATACGATCATAATAAGGTAATTTTAAAATTGTTAGAATAGTTCAGTCTATATTATAAGTGATTTTTGTTGTAATATAAATTAATAAAAGTTTTGTTGCTTATAATATTGATAGGATGTTACATATGTGTTAATGAAAATTAGTTTCGTAATACATGAGAATTGGAATAAAACGAGCGAGTTTTGAAAATGGGTACATATGTGGCATAATAATATTAGAATTTATAAGGGTTGCGATTTGGGAATAAAGAATGAGTATGTATAGGTACAGATATTGGGATAGAGTAAAAGGGATTGGATAATATGATAATAGGTGAATGATTGTATAATAGGGATTGAAAGATATATTAGATGGAAATGATATAGATCGATATGGATGATATAATAAAGATAAGTATGGGTGCTAGGTATAGTTGAGATATAGGAAGGATGATATTGATAGAAGTTAGCGGAAATAGGAAAGATAGTGGATTAAAGATATATAATTGAGTTAGAATGATTGGCAAGTAGGATAAGGTGAAGGAATTAATGAAAGCGAATTGATGGAATAATTGAAAGCTAAGTAGAAAGGATTTGTGAATAAGTAACCAGATGTAATAGAAGGCAACCAAAACGTAGATTGTTAGGACAGGAGATATTTACCGAGTTAGATATAACTAAATTAGGATGTGTAGTAGAATAAGATATTACGTATAAAAAGGAATTAGTTAAGGTATTAGGATTAAGTATGTTAGAGAATTAGTAATTAGCTAACACGATAGGTATAGTTGTGATAGGTGTTGAGAGTTAGATTGAAAAAATATGTATTTGTGATGTTCAGGAGAAGATAATTGGCAAGTATGTAGAGAGAAGTATAAGTTTAGAAGTTTTAGGTTAAATTGTGATCAGATATTTGTGAGGATAGCATGAAGATATTAAATGAATTAAGAGGTTGATGAGGTTGGTAAATTTGATGGTTTTTGATAGATTTTGAGTTTGTAGTTAGATGGTATGGAATAGAAATGTAATCGAGAAGATTGAGTTACGTGGGCCATAAATGTTATAAGAGGTCAGTAGATTTATTCAGAGATAATTGATATAGACGAATTAGGAAAGTAACTAATGGGGGAAGTGTAGAATTAAGATTCGAAAGTAGAACGTGTAGATTTCAAGAGTTAAATGCGATTAGATGAGTTGAGAAAAATAAAGCAGATGTTATTATAGAGGTTAGAATTAAAATTGATTAGAATCGACAAGAAATAGGTAAGAATGCAATTAGAAATTTAAGTTGAAGAATGCGATATAGAATCAGGAACGAAATGTTCGGGTTGTAATGAGGGTAAGTCCAAGATTTACTGTTGAAGTTTAAAGACGTATCAGAACGGAAAGACCAGATGAAAAGGTCAATGTAGGGTGAAAGTTCAAGATGTGTAGATATCAGAAATTTATAAGAGAAATTGGACGAACGGTTCAACAATAAGCATTTGTAGAAGAAGGTTGTATTGTTGATCAGATAGCTGATTGCGATAGTAAACCAGGTTAAGATTGAACGATTCATTAGAGTATTCATGACAGGAGAAAGGATAGTAAGAAAGTGATAATGGATTGATTAGAAAGAAATGTTCATGTCGGAGAATTAGAGAATGTTAGTGTTCGGTGAAAACATTGTTATAGAGCAACAGAAGCTGAACAAGGTAGATTGGTAAAAGTTAACGTATTGATGAATTAGTGACTACAGTTTCAAAGAACGAATGGAGCGGATTACAGAGAAGGTACAAAGCTGATTCGTAGACAGGAATTTAGTAGGTTAGACGTTAGAAATTTTAAGGAATTTGGCAGTCAAGACGTTAGATTTGATGACGGAGAAATTTAGCAGTTGGAAAGAAAGCTAACAACGAGGTAATCGTAACGAGATTTAGAAACGATAAGGCAATTGGTAGATAGATAAACTGGTTCCAGAATTTGAGCATTGATACGAGCAACTGTATGTAGGGACAAGACAAGAAATGGTGATACTCAAGATGATAATTATTTCGAGGATTAATCAGGTCATCTAGAAACATTGGATGTAGAGGATGAATGAAGAATTTGAACGAATATGGAAAAGATTAATGGTTAAGATGGCTAAGGAATCGATGAGCGAATTGTATTGAGGCATTTGACAATAGGAATGATAAGAAGTTCGGAACAAATTGGGAAGTGGTTGTCGCTTACATTCATGATGAAGAAATTTCGAATTAGAATTTACAGCAAAGGGAACTGAAGGTTCAGAGATTTCATAGATTTAATGATTGAGAGTAGAGGTTGATAAAGATTTGTAAACGAGACTAAATTGAGGGTGTAAAGACATTAGAAGGCGTAGAAGATGAAAGAATTTGAATTTGTATCAAGATGAGGAATTTAACGAAATAGAAAACATGGGGCTAGAAGGAACGAAAATCAAGATTAATAGTGAAGTAAAAGTAGAATAGACCGATTTCTGTAAAATGTGGCTAATGGATTACAATGCATATATTGAAATAGTGTGAGAAGTACATAAAGGATGATTTGTAGTATGAAATAGATTGGATTTGAAGGACGTAAAATGAATTGGATTAAAAACGTTTAAGGAATAAAGCTGTATAAAACAGTTTTCAAACCGAAGGTTAAAACTGCGAATTTACTTAGATAACATTAGGTACTATTGATGACTATCGAATATTTGGTACTTGGATCCAAGATTGTGGGATAGTATTTAATGTAGTAATTACAATGGATGTAAAGTTAGATTTAAGTAAGTATATGACGAATGATTTAAGAGTTGTTATGAAAACGTCATGTACAGAATAACTAATAGATACGGGAGTCGATGTAAATCTAGTTTAAAGATGATGGTGTTGATTAAAATATGCAGAATTTAATCGGGCAAATTATAAGTGATACAACTGTTAACAAATATTTGTTGGAGTAAGATTTGATTATTAAAAGTATTGTAACGACGTGATTACGTAAATAACATTATAGATGTAAGAATTAATTTAAGATATAGGAGTACGAGAAAGTGTAGTGAAGAAGATGATTGGTGATGAATAGTATGAAGAATTGGAGCGGATGAAATGATAAGATTGAAGGTTTAGATTAAGGGTCGAGTATAAATGGATAGATGATAGAAAAAGGAAGGTTTAGAAAGATTGGTTCAATGAATGAGCAGTTTGAAATTTATAAGCACAATATTTGAAAAGAAAATTTAATTGGATAGGATAAGTGTAAGAATGGATTATGATTAAGCAAATTAGCTAAAATTACGAATGAAGTTAAAGAGAGGTTTTCAAATAAGTAAGTTAATGTTTGGTATATGTTGAATTATAAACTGGATTGTGATATAGTAAGTGGATGGTTAGTATTTTATGACGGATTGATGAAATGTAAAGCGATTTGAATATCGTAGCAGTGGATAATTAGGAAATGTATTTAATATAGTGGTTCATGATAATGAAGAAAGATTGGTCAAGTTAAGAGTAGTGGTAATGTCTAATTAGGTAATTTGTGGTGATATTGGGGATTAAATGAGTTGTCAAGAGTGTAATGGAAATAGGAATAGATGGTGTTCTTGAGCTAAGTTGAGTAGGATTAAAAGGTCGGCAAATTCCAGGATGGATTGGATCATAAACGACAGGCCATGGTAGTTATTGTACATCGATTGGAAGCAGGTTTAAAATTGAACATGTTAGTTGCGTTGAAATTGTATGTTAGCAGGTGAGTAGAGAATTATGTGTGTTTCGAAAGTTAATTTAGATTGGTTAATCAAATTAATATAAGTTGGGGAAAGATCAAGAAATTAAACTGTGAGTCTGTAGCACTAGTTGTGCATCATTGTGGTGTCTGTTTATCATATAGTAGCATGTTATTCAAAGTTGAGTTCACTTCTAAGTTAATCGGGACTGAAAGTACTTGTGACGCGTGTCTGGTAGTTCAAAAGCGTTTTGTTATTTATTGTAGTGTCTATTTTGTAATATTTAGGATGCTGTATTTGTCGTAGCGATTTGAATGTGTGTGTTCTGTGATTTATGGTGCATTTGTGTTGCATTGTTTTAGTAGTTTAATTGACCTTCTGAGTTGTTAGTCTTGTCAGGTATTCTGGAGTGATATATGGCAGAAAAGGTCGTCAGGTGTTTCAAATTTTGCGCGTGTTAAGCTCTATATTGCCTTGTGTGTTGGTTTTAGGGCCAGAGATTATGCATTGGTTAGGATTTAGTTCGTTCGTGTGGTTGTCTAGTGTTGTATCAAGTAATTGGAATTCAGTATTCAAGTTATAATTTTAGTAAATTATATAAGAACTGTGTCTAGTGCAAGTTATCATATGATGGACTATATCAATACTGTGTTTGCATATTGGTCTGCAAGTTGTCATGTTTCATTGGATCATGTCTTAACCTCGTACTCCGAGTCCAGCGTGTATTATGATTCAAATCATATGTTACGATATACGTGTAGACATATTGTTACGGATTTGTGTAAGGATTTAAGTGTGTTGATGGTTGTAATTGTTGATTTGATTGTGTTGTGAATGTTTTAAAGATGTGACAGATGTATATGTTAGATCGTTCTTGTCATTATTCGGAGTTACATTTAAATCATTAAGTAAGTAATTTTCAACAATTGTTGCATCAATCGTGTTGATGCGTACTGATCAGGGCGTAGTGTGGCACAGTGATCGCATTGTTACGGCAGTTAGAATAGTGCTTACCAAAGGAACGGAGTTTGTTAGTAAGTAAAGTTTCTGTAATTTATTAATTGACAGAGGCTCGAAATCTATAAGTTATTCATATGATAAAGAGTTACTATACTAAAATAGGACGTTTGTGGTGACAAGTGCATCACTTTACAACGGATGAAGGGTACAACTGGATATTGAGATTATATAGTCAACATGCATTAAGTTTATTGAATGACGCTACAATTGTCTATGACATTAAATAGTTACAATTCTAAATAAGCAATTTTAAGTATTAAAAACTTAAAACAATAAAGGTAGATACCCAAATGGGTTAATAAGGATTGAATAAAGTTGGACGGTAGAAAATTAATTAAAGAGAATTAAGTAGAAGTTAAAATTAAGTAAATAAGATTCGGTAAAGTACAGAAGGATTAAAATTATAAAAAGGGTCCAGGAAGTGCGGCAGCGAGGGAACCGTAAGAGCGGAGTTAAATGAGGTAACGAGATAAGAGGGCCAGACGAGGCTAATCGGCAGAGTAAGAATGTCGTCAGATTGAAGTTGAGTTGACGAGTTAAGAGGAATACGATAAATGCAACTATATACGAAAAAATATATACAAATACAGAAGAGTTCGACGGCATTACGCTTGCGAAATTCAAGTGGTAAGAAGTAACCGAGACAAAAATTCAAATTAAAATACAAATTGAGTAAACAAAATTTCAGAAAAGCAAAATTGAAGGTAGAGAATTATAAGTATAAATGTTAGAATAAGCGTGATATATGAAAAGAGATAAGACACAAAATTAGGAGCAGACAATTAAAGGAGATTAACATAAGGAGAAAGGGTGAAAAGAAAAGGAGAATTAGGAGAGTAGTCAGAGGATAACAACTAAAAGGTAGACATAGGAAAGAAGGGTGGAACTAGAATAGACAGCTAAAAGCGCTAAACAGAGACAGGAAATCTGAGAAGGAAAAGAACGACATAGGAGGCAAGCTGAGCGAAAGTTAGAGAAAACGGACGAAAGCTAAGGAAAGATAGGTATTTAAGCAAAACGTAACGAATTAAAAATGACGACATGGTACAAGGCAAATGAGAACGTAAGACGAAGAAACAATAAACGCGTATTAAGATTAAGGAAATGCAGACTACGAGACAGACAAACTAACCATCAAACGATTAAGAAATAAAAGCAGTCAATCAAGGACTTAATAGTAAGACAGCAAATTGACGGGAAAGGGACGGTGAGAAATCAGTGAAATTTACATTGCGAATAGAATGAGTAAAATTCTATCGACAAGAAATAGGACAGCACACGAGAAATTAGGAATGAAGGATTAGGCAAAATGGGAACTTAGACAGACAAGATAAGACGAAATAGAGAAAGCGACAGGTAGCAAGACGAGCAACGACAGGTAGACAGACAAACAGGCAAGACAGGAGATCACACGGAATGACGGACAAGCAAAAGGCTAGAAAAGGAACGTACAAAAAGGCGACTAACGGCGAAAATGTGAAAACGGACACATGGAGGCGAAGCAAAAGCGGCGAATAACAGATTGACAGGACTAAAACGAACATAAACGACAGGTGACGACACATGACCCGACAAAATCGAGTGTACAAGCACAATTGACACGCCAAAAAACAGTCAATTATACAGGTTATTTAAAGATAAGATCCAGGTTATGTAATGTTTAATTAAAATTAACATTAACAAAATTGGATATTATATAATTTAGGATGTGTTGTAATGAGGTTGACATTGGGGTTGTGTAAAAGTCGTGGAGAAGCAGAATTCGGGTAATTTAAATGGACTGGAAGTTAACATGAGAGAATAAGACGTAATAGAGTTAGGTAGATGAAAATCAGGAAGAAAAACGGCTAACAAAGGAAATAGAAGAAGGGAAGGATTTAGTAAGGGTACTAGATTGAAGATGGAAAGTAATCGATTGAATTAAAGAGATAAGTGGAATGGTATACGGAAAATGGAGAGGCGATTGTGAAGTTGATTAGGGAAGTAGGGAACGTAATGATAAGGAGAAGTGAATATTAATTGCAAGAAATTGAGGAGTAGTAGGAAAAGTGATGATAAAGAAAAGCTGAGAATTGTTAAAAGAGATAGTTATTTAAAAAGCCGAGTTGAGATTGAAGTTTAGATGATTTGTGAAAGGTATTATAAGGTTATTAATTTGAAATTATACAGAAAGCTATTAGTATGTAAAGAAGGATTAATCAAGAGACTCATTGTTGTACGATATTGGTAAATCAATAGATAATTTAAATGGACATGGAAATTCAATAAGGTATAGGTACAAACGAAGAAATGTATGGATTATAAGGTAAGTTACGAGATTAAAATTTACCAATTGTAGACAAATAAGGGTGATTGATTGATACAAGGAATTAATATTTAGGGTTTGGATTTAAATTTGTAGTTCATGAGATGTAAGACTTTGGGTAGAAGTGTTATCGGAAATTTATGGTACCTGGTATGATTGTGATAATCAAGGCAAGACTTATGGGCATGAAGGCTATTAAAGGGGAGATAGGTACGATATTGAAGTTAAAATAGGAGAGTCAATGTAAAAGTGGATTAATTTAGTGAATATAGGGATTAATGGATGAGATGCATAAGAATACAAATTTGTTAAGAGATAGCAGATTAGTTAAATTAACAGAGAATTTGTGATTAGAGTTGACAATTATTATTAATACAAAGATTAATACGATATTAGTTAAGATTAAGTTTAAGGAATATTATGATGGAGTCGTATTATTAAAGACGTTATGAGAAGAACTTCAATATAAAAGTGATTTTAAGCAAAGTCATTATCAAAGTTAGCGAATAATTCAAGGACGATTGTATTTGTAGGTGTTAGCCGAATGATATTTGAGGCAAAGTTAATGGATGCTTTGTTCGGAAGTGATGTAAAATTGGTAAAATTTGAAGGGAAAAGTGAAAATTCTGAGGCAGAAATGTTGGGAAAGTTAATTGGAATGTTAAGTGATTGTCGGAATTTTAATAAATCGACAGCAGTGGAAAGGCATGAAGTTTGAAATAGGTGTTTAGGAGTAGATGAATAATAAGGATAGAAAGCGAATTCAGAGGCAGGAAGAGGGAGTGAAAGGTTTAAGCGGAAAGTAGGAGTTGAGCGGTGAAAGAAGTTTGAAAGAAGAAGGGATTACATAATAGCATGATGTAAGATGGAATTGAGAAAGCGAGATTAGAACATAGCAAGTGAAGAGTGATACGGATTAGAATTTGTACATAGAATTATTATAACAAATTTAATTTGAGGGCGTATCGATTAGAAATAGATGGATTTGAGAATCAAGAACGATGGTTAGATATGAACGTGCTTTTATAAGATTAAAAGTGATGTGAAGATGTTGAGATTGAGAGTAATTATTTCAAGATGTACTAGTAACGTAGCAGGGGTAATGGATTCAGGTAAGATTTGAAAGGAAATTTGCAAGTATAAGATATTTAGTGATGGACGTAGGATGATGGAATAGAATTTGGACGGAAAATTGGAAAATTAGGTATGCATATCGTTAAAGTTTTTAGATAATTTACAACATTGGACAACTGAGAAGACGTATGAAAGTAATGGTTGAAAGCAATAAGTTGTAATATTCAAGGAAAAATGAATCATAGGCATTCAAACACAAAGTGTGAAGGATTGACAGAGGCAGGAAGGAATAGTGGAAGTACTGTACAAGAGTCCATGATACGTAGCTTGATGAAAGATTTAAGCTGGAAGAGCGAGGAAGCATAAGAAAGTGACATTAGAATTATAGCAGAGAATTGAGAACTAGAGGATTGGGTTCGAATCATACATGTGTAACGAAGATTGTGGTAGAAGGTGCAGACTGGTTGTAAGGGAAATCGAGAATTGATAAATCAGACGTATTGCTAAGAGAACTTTGAATCAAGATAATGGGAATGAGGGCTTATTATAAAATTTAACATAATTGGTTAAGAAGGTTTGAAGATTCATTGGAAAGACAAAGGAAGTTGGCCAAGAAAATTAGGTGGTAGGACTTGATTCGAAACAAATTCTGTTAAAGGAAATTTGCAAATGGGGTTCGGAAATTTGAAGAAGTTATTTGAAAATTTAAGTATTCCGTAGACAATAAAGTTGGAAAGTTGAAATGGGGATTTGGAAAAGGAAATTTTTGAAAAAAATTTAAAAGGGAAAAAATAAAATAAAGGTTTTTGAATAAGACCGAAAGAAATCCTAGATTTTTGAGGTTAAAAACAGGTTGGAAACAAAGCCCAAAAGAGGGGATAGCCAAAAAAATAAAATTGAGATCGAAAAAATGCCAAAATTTTTAGAAAGTTGTAAGTGGCCATGGGGAGGGAGAATTTGGGGCTTACAAAATTTTGGGTAGGTTAGAAAATTTGGGAAGGGGAAGGAAAAAAAAAAATTTTAAAAGGGATTGGGGTTGAAAAATTAAAAACCCAAAAAAATTTGGGAACTCGTTTTTCGGGGAAAAATCCCTATTTTTCTGGAAAATTTCAATTAAAAAACGGGGAATGTGGGGTTTTCTTTAAAATTTAAAAAAATTCCAAAGACAACACTAGTTGTAACGATATAATTGGGTGTTGGGATTTAGAAATGTATAAAGAATAAGCATAATAATTTTGAAGGTGGCGGTATCACCTAGGTGAAAATAATAGGAGAGAACGATTTGAATATTTTTGGTAGAAAGACGTGTTTTGATAAAAATGTACTCAGTTTGAATAATTTAAAGTCGAAATAAAATCTTTTAGGAGCTAAAGCATCTGATTTCAATTTGAGAAGAGTATAGAGAGTCAGAGGGAACAGTGCGAGTTAAGAAGAGTGCAAAGTTAGTGGTGTAAAAATTAGAAGATTAGATATTGGAGCGGCACCGAGAGAGGTGTTAATAAGAGCTGGTATTTAGAGTGGTTTGGATTGAGGTGAATAAGAATTGGAGTGGATTTATAAGGCCGAAGGAAGACGAGTTAGAAGTGATTTGGGTTTTACATGTGATCGAAAGGCATTGGGTGGAAAAATTTATAAAGCGGCACAGAATTTGAAAGAGCAGGTTAAAATTGGTATTGGATTGTATATTGCTGGATTGAAATGAGTGGTTGAACAGAACGACGGGATAACAAGAAGAAAATTAGCGCGAGGAAGTTAAAAGTAGAGGTTTTTCTAAATTCTAAATTCAGTTAACTATTTATAGATTTGGGTGGAAAATAACAGAAATTATATCAAAAACCTGGTGTGTGGAAAGTCAAGTAGTCCATGTGAAAGTGGAGCGTAGTGTGAAAACACAGCCGGCTACCAAAATCGTTAGTCAGAGTTAAGGAAAAGGCCTACAACTAAGGATAAATCGAGCGAGTACTCTGTTTTTCGGAGCATCAAAGTCATTTGGTAAGTTTATTTGAATTGGCACAAGGCTACGCGGATCTGTTTGTGTATTTGGCATATACGCATTAAAAAAAGGGTTACTTATACTAAAATTAAGGTAGTGCTGTTTGGTCGGTGTCGTGACCATCTACCTATCACCGAACCCACGGTAGGTAGGTGTAGATACCCTGAGAAAAAGAGATTCTAAATAGTCGAGGCACACTCATATAAGTTTTTTTGTAGACCTACCAAATATATTTAAAGTACGTAAAATAGTCAAAAATTTTCACACTATCAAGCAAATATATATAAAGTATTATAAATTTAAATAAATCAAAATAATATATATATATATATATATATATATATATATATATTGCTGTGATAAGGGGTTATTTAAGGGTGTATTGTATAGCAATGGTCATGTAGTAATTAGAAATCATAATAGGAAGCAGAAAACTGCATTTATTTAAGAGACAATTGAGTAATTGGAATAGTTTGTAAATAGTAAGCAGTCAACACCCTGTATATAGAGTATAAGTAGTTGTAAGCGACGCAAATAGTAACAATAGGACGTATAGTTAGCATAGAAATAAGTAATTCATGCATTAGATAAATAACAGATATTTAACACCCGGTATATAGAGTTTTAGTAATTTTAAGTAAGGCAAATAACTATATTTTTCAGTGGAAGCACGCGTATTTAAAAGTAAGCATAGTTCATATAATTAAACACGCATTGAAAAGGATTCGAATTAATCAGTTATGATAATACGGAGATAAGAGATGAAACTTAAAGAAGCGTTGTGTAAGTGCGTACAAACAATTAACAATTTTTAATAGTAAAGGTAATTAAAAATGCGTAAAGAAATAAACATACTTGAAAATTGAAATTCGAATTGCATCAGGTATTTGTGTATAATATGGAAACGCGATTATTTTCCCAAAATACCGCATGGTCTGATAACAAGGCATATGTAAGCAAACAACAATTACTCGAAAGGCCGAGAATGTTACATCAGAAAACCACTTTAAGTGTAAGAAATAGAGAGACCTTATTGGTTAAGATTAGAGATGGGCTTGTAAACCAAACCCACAGAAGAAGGGGGATAACTCATATATTAACAGCGAGAATGATAACGGAGGTGAGTTTTCAACTCAACAAGGCCAAGCTGTGTCACTATGAATCAAAGAGTAACGCGTACGTAATAATATTTTGATAGTAAAAGTGTTTAATGACAGATAGTGCTACAAATATGAAAATTTATATTGCCGATGAACAAATCTAAGTTGGACGACAATAAATCTAAGTTGGACGACAATAAATCTAAGTTGGACGATAATAAATCTAAGTGTGATAATAATAATTCTAAGTCTGAGGCTGGTGAGAATAATTCGAGGGTGTATAATAATCCAAGTTTGAGGGTGACAACAATAATTTAAGTGTAATAATTAAAGCGTGTGGATAGATAATATTTCAAATGGGTATATAATAATTCCGAATTGGTGGAGAATAATTTCGAATACGATGGATGGTATAATAATGCATGGAGAATTCTAATTGATGTTAGTTGTTAATGGATGTGTCAATAATTTTGGTTGCGAGAAGGAAATAAAGAAGCACACAGACCAGGTTAGATCTTTTTAGTTTTAAGACATATTTTTTATTTGAATTTGAATATTGAATTGCTTAATTAATATAAAATAGTGTAACAGAGTCAGCAACGAACTTTTGCATACGTTGAAAGTACGTAAAATAATAAAGGGGTTTTGAACGTTCCAGGCTTCTTTTGATAAAAATAATAGTTTTTGGTGACTTTAGATTGATAGCAGAACATATGATTTTGAGATAAATATGACTTATAATATTGATTGATTGAAAAGTGTATTTTATTAATTTTCAAAAACCTGTATATAATATTTCTTTTCATTATATGGAATTGAATTAACTTCATTTTATAATTCAAAATAAAAGCTAGTCGAGGCAGAATAATAACATTAGTGGGAGTGTAACTTGATCGAGATAAACACAGAGAGGTGGAGTTATAAGTAGAATACGCCATTGATACCGAGTACGGCGTTATCACATCAATTTATGTTATTGGTCGACACAAGGTCGGTCCACGATAGTTCCAGTTAGTTCATAGCAAATCCAGTTAATACATAGCAATATATATATATATATATATATATATATATTGCTGTGATAAGAGGTTGTTTAAGGGTGTATTTTATAGCAATAGTCGTTTAGTAATCAGAAATAATAATAGGAAGCAGAAAACTGCATTTATTTAGTAGAAAATTGAGTAATTGGGATAGTTTGTAAATAGTAAGCATTTAACACCCTGTATATAGAGTATAAGTAGTTTTAAGCGACGCAAATAGACACAATAAGACGCATAGTTAGCATAGAAATAAGTGATTCATGCATTAGGTATATAACAAATATTTAACACCCGGTATATACAGGGTGCCCACAATCTATCTCCGTATATGGGTAACTTTTTTATTATAGAAGATACAATATTGGTTAAATTAGCAAAGTTGAAGAGAAATTTACGAGTAGTATAATGCTTTTTTGAAAACTCACCTAGATGCTCAACTTTTTTAGATATTTGAAAAAAACTGAAATTTGCCATTTTCTTCAAACGCTAATAACTTTTTAACGGTTTAACCTATAGAGAAAATAAAAACTGCTTGTAAGGTAACTTTTTACGTAGAATTCAATAGCGTATATGACAATTTTAATTGGAAATGGGTTTTCAAGCTACAAACATAACCTCACTTTTTAAATGGAAACCATAGTTCAATATAACCCAAATGGAAAGGTTTTTCTTTTCTGATTACCCTGATGTAAGGGTTGATGTACTTATTTTCAGTAGTTTCTTCATAATAAAGAAAAACGATTTATTTATTTGCGGACATCAAGGAGTCCATGGATACATATTACAAACAAACAAAATGTGTAAAATCAATAATGGAAACACAAGTTTATTGTAACTAAATTTATTATAAACTAAGAAAAATAAAATACTTAAAAAATAAACTATCCATACAATACAAATAACTTAATCAAAGGAAACAAAAATTAATTAATGCGAATATGCCCACTCCTACATTAACATATGCTCAAAATGACCTCCATTAGCTTGCAAACACATTTCGCACCTTTTAATTAGGTTTTGGTGCACCTTATTTAACGTTTGTGGTTTTATACTTGTAATAGCTGCTGTAATACTATCTTTGAGTTGCTCAATGTTATTGGATTTTTTAGCATACACTACATCCTTTACAGTACCCCAAAGAAAAAAATCCAGTGGCGATAGTTCTGGTGACGTTGCCGGCCATGGAACAGGACCTGCATTGCCAATCCAATTTGGAAAACTATTATCAAGATATTCAGAAACGGCTTGAGCATTGTGAGCAGGTGCACCGTCATGCTGAAAATATTTTAAGTTTTGCAGTAAATGAAGTGGCAAATTATCGAGCATTTCTTGCAATTCGTTTTGTAGAAAATTCAAATAGTGTACACCATTTAAATTATAATTATAGAAGAAAGGCCCAAGTATTTTATTACCAAAATGGCACACCACACATTTATCGAAAATTGATGTTGATCCGCCTTTCTTCTGTTAAATGGGATTTTCCTGACTCAGTAGACTGTATTTTTCTGTTAAACATGCCTTTGTTAGTAAATTTTGCTTCGTCGGTAAATATAATAGTGTGACTAAAACCAGGATTATTATTTGTTTCATTAAGAAACCACCTACAAAACTGTTGTCTTCTCTCACAATCCCCATGATACAGTGTATTGCTAACATAGGTTTTGTATGGTTTGTAGCGGTTTTGTTTTAAAATTAGGCGAGCTTTTTCTGTAGAAGTAGCGCACTCAATTGCAGTTTCTCAGGTGGACGCTGTTGGCTTAAAATTTATGTAGGCTAACACACGTTCTTCATTATCAGTTTTGAATTTTCTTTTATCAGTACTGGGTTTTGTAAAAGCACCAAACCTTTTAAATTGTTTTCTAATTTAGAAAACAATCGTTTATCTGGCTGCCTTCTTTCCAAATATCTTTCATAATACATATCACCAACAGCATCACAATTTCTGTTACAGGCATAGTAACAAAAGAGCATGTCATTTTTTCGTCGTTTGTATACATTCTCTATTATAATCAAATAAATTTAAAAGTCTTCTACACAAAATTTGCAACCCAGAGCAAATAAACACTTTAACTAATAATATCTGACAAATGCCAGTTGTTTTTGTTTATTTAAAATATGTATCCATGGACTCCTTGATGCCGCAAATAAATAAATCGTTTTTCTTTATTATAAAGAAACTACTAAAATAAGTATATCAACCCTTACATCAGGGTAATCAGAAAAGAAAAACCTTTCCATTTGGGTTATATTGAACTATGGTTTCCATTTAAAAAGTGAGGTTATGTTTGTAGCTTGAAAACCCATTTCCAATTAAAATTGTCATATACGCTATTGAATTCTACGTAAAAGTTACCTTACAAGCAATTTTATTTTCTCTATAGGTTAAACCGTTAAAAGTTATTAGCGTTTGAAGAAAATGGCAAATTTCAGTTTTTTCAAATATCTAAAAAGTTGAGCATCTAGGTGAGTTTTCAAAAAAGCATCATACTACTCGTAAATTTCTCTTCAACTTTGCTAATTTAACCAACATTGTATCTTCTATAATAAAAAAGTTACCCATATACGGAGATAGATTGTGGGCACCCTGTAGAGTTTTAGTAAATTTAGGTAATGCAAACAATGATATTTTCCAGTAGAAACACGCGTATTTAGAAGTAAGCATAGTTCATGTAATTAAACACGCATTGAAAAGGATTCGAATTAATCATAACATAATACGGAGATAAAAGATAAAACTTAAAGAAGCGTTGTGTAAGTGCGTAGAAACAATTAACAATTTTTAATAGTAAAGGTAATTAAAAATGCGTAAATAGATAAACATACTAGAAAATTGAAATTCAAATTACATCAGGTATTTGTGTATAATATGGAAACGCGATTATTTTCTCAAAACACCGCATGGTCTGATAACAAAGCATCTGTAAGCAAACAACAATTACTCGAAAAGCCAACAATGTTACATCAGAAAACCACTTTAAGTGTAGGAAATAGAAAGACATCATTGGTTATGATTAGTAAGTCAAACCAACAGACAAAGGGAGACATACCCATATATTAACAACGAGAAATTATAACAGAGCTCAGTTTCAACTCAACAAGGCGCGTTACTCCGAATCTAAGAGTAACGATATATAATATTTTAATAATAAAATTGTTTAGTGACAGATAGTGCTACGAAGATGAAAATTGCCGATTAACGTAAGTAGAATTTGGGGAATTTATTTAAACTAAAATATAATAATAATAGGGCTCTAAGCACGAAGTAAACAGACCAGGTTAGATCTTTTTAGTTTTAAGACACTTTTTTCTATTTGAATTTGAATATTGAATTTGCTTAATTAATATAAACTAGTGTAACTGAGTCAGCAACGAACTTTGCATACGTAGAAAGTACGTAATATAATAAAGGGGTTTTGAACGTTCCAGGCTTCTTTTATAAAAAGAGTAGTTTTTTTGGTGACTTTAGATTGATTGCAAAGCATATGATTTTTGAGATAAATAAGACTTACAATATTGATTGATTGAAAAGTGTATTTTAATAATTTTCAAAACCTGTACATAATATTTCTTTTCATTATATGGAATTAATTAACTTCATTTTATAATTAAAAATAAAAGCTAGTCGAGGCAGAATAATAAAATTAGTGGGAGTGAAATTTGATAATTTAAACAGAGAGGTGGAGTCAAGTAAGAAAACGCCATTGATACCGAGTACGGCGTTATCATATCAAAGTATTTATTGGGCGGCACAACGTCGGCGATAGATAATCCTGTTAGTTCATAGCATGTTTATATGTGGCCCAATGTCGGGGCACGATAGTTCCAGGAATTCATAGCAATATATATATATATATATATATTATTGTCTTTATTGATATATATATATATATACTGATGTGATAAAGTGGTCATGAGAACTCATGAAAATCAAAATTCCATAAATAAAACCCAACCAAATAGAAGTAAACAGAAAAAAAATTAAATTTCCAAATATTTAATGTTGCTACCCTGTATAATACTAGTGTACTTTTTGCCCTTAACAGACAAAGCTCTTATTAATTATATGATTAAATTTTCCGTGTGAGGATATAAAGACAAAGTGAAATATATTTTCATGTGGACTAAAAAAAAGTTGCAAGTACAAAGCCATTAAATTCATTTCGTTTTAATAAAAAGCATATTTCTCCATGTATTACTGAAAATGAGTTTACATTTTAAGATAGAGATGCATTAGAACACGTTTCATTCGCTGTAAAAGCAAATCTAATTGGCATGTACAAAACCATTCCATTATTATAAAAATACACCTTCCGTGCATAAAATAAATAATTTTTTGTATAAAAACACGTTTTATTTACCGTATAACCAATCTTTTGTAAAATTATTAGAATGCAAATTAATTTTAAGTTATAAATTTTAAGCGTTTTCAAATATTAACCTTATTAGTTTACAAATCAACTGTAAAGAAAGAAAACGCGTACTTTAATTATTATCCATGGGTGTATATTTTAAAACTTAAGTAAAGAGTTTTTCTCATAAAATGCGTCACGTTTATTAAAAACTATTTTAAAATCCAATTAGTGATTACTAAATGCCGATACAAAGAAACCCGCGACCCACTAAAATAGAACAGAGATAGGATAACGCGAGGTATATAGTTTAATTGCATTACGTATGACGATACGAAAGGAGATAGTAGCGGATAACTTTGTGCATTAGAAAAAGATAAACGAGACGCTTCAGGAGAAACCTAAATCATTTCGGCCGCGATAGCTTGACGCTAATTGATCGTTAAATGCCGACATTCTAGTATATTCTTACATCGACCGTGAATAATTCTCGAGAAAAAATCAGGAATAGTATGGAAATTATGACGTAGTTAGATAATTTAATATAAGAGTCGGAACTTGATCAGACCAATTCATTCAAGATTCGAGTTACATGATTAATTCGCGATTTGTCACCAAGTAATATGTAATTTTGAGTAAAGATTTGAACGAATAAGTTTAACCGATTTATAGTACTACAATATGCAATAAGCACCATAAAGGTTTACATAAATATGAAACCTATAAATTTGAGTAGTTTCAAACAAAGAAATTATTGAATGCAATTATTAGATGAAGCATCATTTGTTTTGCAAAAATACTATGACAGTTGAACCTCTTTCGATCCAAACGCTACTCTGAAGTTAATTAATTAAAAAATAAAAGTAGATGCACTTTTGGTAACTGATATTCTAAAAGGAGATTTGAGATAATATGAACAAACTAGTAAACTGGGATTTAACGTCAATGTAAAATAGAAATGGAAAGGCTTTAATATTATTAATTTGGAGATGAAATTTTGATAAGCGCCATTTTTTGCAAGTATAAAACTTTGGTTTTCTGTTTGTTAATTACAAAAATAATTGAATATTTTGTAATTTAAATTTGGAATAAGTTCTCATTTTAATATTTGTAAAGGGGATAATTTGAATCAAGTTTTGAAGTCGAAGTTCGAGGTATTTTGACCTTTACTAAATAGACTATCTGTCAAGGATTATTGGCCAATCACCCTTGCAAGCATGGAAATAAAGGATGCGCAGATTAGCCGCCTATATGTTTATCTGTTAGCAAATTTAAGTAAACATTTTAATTATATTCTGTATGAACTGGAACTGTGAATTGTTTTATAAACTGTTTTGTATGAAAGAAAAAGTTTTTGAATGTATATGTTTTCTGGAGATTGCTATTTTATTTCATTTTGTAAATTCCATAACTTCCATTGAGCTAGCCAGGTAAAGTAAGGAAAAGGAAGGTAAGATAATAATAATTTCAAAATTTCCCAATTGCTGTAACATTGTCACAACACTTTTAGCTTGCAATTCAAAGAAAGGGTGTCACAGCACTCTTTTAACGACGCCCAACACGAGGTGCTATTACAGCACTTTTTTAGCAACAGGTACAGGTTCATTCCCACTACGAAATGTTTCTTATTCTGAACTACTTTCATAATCACTCTCACAACCTGCTGCTACAATAACACCTTCATCACCATTGAACTCACTTTCACTTTCATTAAGCATACTTCTTACACAGTCTTCAAACCCAGGATCATATTGTCTCATACTCATCGTTTAGATGTCATTAAAAGGAAAACTTTATATCGACATAACATAAAAGTGATACGTAACTGATAAGGTTGGGTTAGGAACACTCAAAGCGACACAAAGTCGTGAATAAATACTAACAACTCGCCGATAGCGAGAGATACAGACCATTAGCCAGCAGACAGTAAACTGGTTTGAAGGTACCTAAATGCGCAAAGTTCTCACTGCACCACTCTCTTGTTCTTCAAGCTTCAAAGTTTTACCTGGGTATTTGATGCTCAACCTCACCAATTACAGGTTAAAGCCTGGCAGCACCGATGAACTATTTGAATAAAATCGATTTGTAATATTACAGTCTATTAAAACCATATTCGTTTCAGAAATATTGACAATCTAGCCTGCTCCATGAGTGACATGTGCCAATAGTTTTTTTGGGTTGAAACTACAAAGATAAACAATAGAATTCTTTTTGGTAAAATCCACATCTTTGCTGCATTTAATGTAGCATTTTAGAGTATTAGTATTAACCGATATTTCTATATGCTTGTGTTTTTTTAGTGTTTTGTAGTTGTTCCATCTATCATCACCTAAAACTTTCTGCAGATATTTACTAATTTCCCTAATCTCATAAATACCTTCAGGAAATTCTATAAACTCTACATCGGGTCCAAAATAAAATGTATTGTTTATTCCTATTTCAATGTTTACAACCGTATTATAACATTCAGAATTGACTAATCCTAATACGCACCCCAATTCATTATCCAAGCTTATAGGTGGATTACAGCCTCTTGTTAAAAGTGAAAAGACTGACATAAGGATAAAGCTATTCTTGATATTTAGTTTATTTCTGTCGACATTCGTAAAATTCTCCATAATACCAACAACTCTATTGCACTTCATACGGGGCAAAATTTGCAAATAGTATGGGATCAAAATATTAGGTATACAAAAATAACTAATCAATGAAAATAATTGAAGGTCATATTAAATACGTAAAGATAATTTTTTACTAAAGTGGTATGCAAACTAATCAAATGATTCAAGTAATTACAATTAATTGGCTATTTACATATTTG
Source organism: Platerodrilus igneus (assembly GCA_036346225.1). Classification (NCBI taxonomy): domain Eukaryota; kingdom Metazoa; phylum Arthropoda; class Insecta; order Coleoptera; family Lycidae; genus Platerodrilus; species Platerodrilus igneus. Next base: position 408,295 of record JARFIW010001250.1, read on the forward strand.
CATGTCATTCCATTCAAACATATCCTTATTACTATTATTATACGATTGTGAGATACCGTACAAGCCAAGTAAATATTACCCGCAATTTTGTAAGTATGCAGTGAGTGGGCAATTATGCAAATCTCTGTAATTCTATTGGTCAAATTATAGTAAAGCAGTACTGTGGTAGACTGAGAATTATACAGATCTCTGCAATTTTATCAACCGAATATAAGGTGGAGCTGAGATAGTGGGAAGAAAGCATTATAAGGGTAACGTCAAGATATATTTCGATTTCTCTCCCACCACAAAACCCTCCATGAGCAAAATAAATCCTTCTCTTGCAGCCATACAACTCATCATATGGAATAAAATTTGTCCTAGAATTCTGTTATGTTACTAATAGTAATTTCTCTAAAAATAGAAGCACATAAATTAAAGGAATATGTAAATATGTTTTGTAAACTAAACATATAGATTTATGTTTCATATTATTAAATCAATATCAAAGTCAGTACAGTTCTTTAAAAAATAAATAACAATTGTAGTTGGACATACTATAAAATAAAAGGTAAGAAAATGTGGACATTTGTAATACAGCAAGACATGAGAGAGAAAGGGAGGGGCAAGAAAGAAAGAGGTGGAGCGAATGGGGAAGGAGTGCAAGAAAGGAAAAGAAGATGGAGAGAAGGAGCAATAGAGAAGTAAAGAGAAGATAGGCGAGAGAAAGAGAATGAAGTGAGGAAACGAAGAAAAAGGAGTGAGAAATAGCGAGGGCAAAATAGGGCAAGAGGGAGAACAAAGGAAATAAAGTTTGGGGAAAGGAAAACAAGAGGTAGACGAGAGGAAGAGGAAAGGGGTGAGCAGAGCAAGCAAAAGAGATAGTGAGAAATGGAAAATAAGGGCAAGGGGAAAGATAAGAAAAGAGGAGAGGATGGAGAGCAAGAGTGATTGGGACAAACAAGAAAATGGAGGAGAGGGAAATGAAAGTAAGAGAGGAAAGAAACGGACACATAGGTAGAGGGGAATATTAATATTATTAAAGATAGCAAAATCAAGAATGCTTTTAATATAAACAGGAGCTAAGACTTCATTTCTTTTCAAAAGAAAAACCTTATAGTATTTCTACACTACACTATATAGATATAGAAAAACAAACTAAAGGATTGCCAATACGTTCGCTAGGTAATATAAATGCAATTATAGGATTGGTTACTAGAAAGACTCTTCTAATTCAAAAGCAAGCATACTTTTATAATTTTCAGTTACATGATATAGTCTAGTTTTACAATTGCAAAAATCGACAACTAAAATATATAAAGTCAACTGAAATAAGATGAGTAAATATACTTCATTATAATAGGTAGTACTTCATGGAGTAAAACAAAATAAGATTAAATTAGATACTTACAATTGCCACCTACTTTGAGTAACATTCTAATCATGCATATGTTGAACAGGATTCCCAGGACCTGCAACAATACATTCAGATACACATACTGAAATGAAAAGTGGATGCTAACAAGAGTAAAAATTATTAAAATAATATATATTTTTTAAAAGTCTCCACCTTCAAGTTTGGCAGAAAAATGTTGTGCTTAAAAAATATTTTTTAAGACATTTCTGTTAACAGCATGTGTAATTTTATTAATAGCTTACTTATTAAAAAAATAGTTATTAGATATATGCAGTGTATGTGTGTGTGTTGTGTATGTTTGTGTGCACAGGCATATACACGCGTGTCTGCATATGTGTGTAAACTTAAGAAGGTCACCAAAATATTAAAATTTATTAAAAATAATATTAAAAATACTTATCAATTTACCATGACATAATAGTAACAATCGGTACTACCAAAAATGCTACACATTAGTAATAAGGCGAAAACTGTAAAAAGTGATGCTAGATTTATATATGCACGTGTGATGTGATTTATATGGTCAAATCCACTGAGTAAGAGTAAAATAGCAAGTACTGTAAATGTACAATAAATCAATAAATATGCACTGTGGATTTAACTTATATTCGTTACTTATATTAATTACTTGCACTTAGCATTGAAGGACCTTTCTCCAAAATTGTGATTAAAAAGTGTGGGTGGAATAAAAAGTTCCATATACTGTTGCTGATAGACGACAAATAGAATAAGTGTTAACGATCTAGCCCTGAACTTCATTTCAGTGTTTAAGCAATGCGCAGGGGTGGTCAGGGGAAAGCGAAGAAAATGAAGATAATAAAAAATAGTTGAGTGCCAGTGTGCCATAGTATATTAAAATAAATAGCTAACCTAGAGATGGTGTAGGAATCCTAAGGTCACATAACCGTAATGACGATCAATAATCAATAAACATGAGGTTATCCCTGAAAGAAACACATTTTAGTGAAATGCAAACATGAGACAGTAACTTGTGTCTCAAAATTCAGAAATATAACATATAGTAACATATATTGAATACAAAAAAGGTACTAATCCTTGTAAAATAAAACTTCTAAACTTTTACTCAAGTAATTATATACCAATCTGTATAATCTGTGAAGATATGACTATTTCTACAAATATCGGTATCACTTTTAAAAATTTCTGACCTCACTTATGTTTAATGTAAATCACTTAACGTATAGTTTAGAAATAATAATTTCAAAACCAGTTCAAGCATATAATTATAAATTAAATATTCAGCAACATAAAATTAGACATCAAAGCGGTAATTTAAATAATAGACGTTATTTTAAAAAGGGTTTAAAAGGGGTTACAACTAAATACCTTATCTGAACACTTTTTTATGTATATACAAAATTTTTTATAATAGTGTTTATTATGTTACAACATACCCTAATTACATATTTAAACATTAGTTTCTCGAAGTTTTAACATTTAACAACTTGAAAGGTTTTCTCTGAAATGTTTCACCAAATTATTTCTAAAGTAAGTTAAAAAATATTAGCATTTTCATTTATGAATGCTAACAAAAACTAGTTATTTAAATTATATATATATATATATATATATATATATATATATATATATGCCGTGGAACTTACAAAAAATTCAAGAACGAAGCTGGGAAAAAGCTTTTACATCGATTCTTCACCTAACTCCTACGAGCCCCACGAACTGGGCGTCATAAAATTGCCGTGGTAGTCGGGACTGTCTCTAGATTCACTATTAAAATTTGTGCCCCACCAGGGTCAACATATAATTTTCAAAAATTCAAAAATTTCAAAAAAAAATTTCCTTACCCTTTTATTTCGCCTTCAAACTCCTTCAGCTTCCCTGGCTAGCTCAGCTGTGCCTCTTCTCGAATACCTAAATTTACAACCATACCTCTTTCACACTCGCACACCATTCAATAAAATCACCAAATAATACAACAATCATACAACCTTTTATTTACGGCTATTAACAGATAAATTATATTCACATGTGTTAAAAACAGTTTGATACACTAATTATAAAACTCAAAATATGGTATGTTTTTAAAGTCCTTGATTTTTCTAATTCTTTTCAAACAAATTCAATGAGATATGAGTAGATGGGCCCCCACATGTTACCCTAAATTGACTGCACACTGAAGTATGGTGAGCTCATAATAACCCAGTTTAGTTTGTATATGCCTTTTACACCTTGCATAAATTAAAACAAAATTAACGGACCCGTTTACCCTTTACAATTCAATTTATATCCTGAATAAAATTTTGAATGTTTTAAATACACCCCTTTTCAATATTTAACCTCAATAAATTGTCCAATACATGTATCTTTTTCAATAAGTTTCTACAACCATAAATATGACCCAAAAGTCAACTACACAGCACAATATTTCACAAATGTTTATCAAACAGAAACTTCAAAAAAATTACCTGGAGAATTCTTTAGGCTTCTTTTCCTTCGAAGATGATTGCCAGAACAACTCTGCTTCGTTTCCATTCAAGGTGTTACTCAGCGGATCCACAAGCCTCCACCATCTGCCACCTCTGCGAGCCAAGCGTCTCGTCTCACAGTACCATTCCATATATCATGCATACAAACTTGATTATTTGTGATGCTTACCCCACATATATCATGCTTCCATTTATTGATTTTCGTGCTTTGTATTGTAGTAGCCGGACCTTTATTAATTTAAAATGCACTACTCGTATTTCACGTCAATAATTAGATGTCTGCTACTACTGTGTTACACTTGCAACCACTATATTTACGGTAATATAATCACATAAAATACTCACAGAAAGCTTTACTGTTATGGTGGTCGGCATTCAGTACTTTATCGAAGTAAAGTAAAATAGAAGAGAAGAGAGCGTTAATAATGTAGCTAGGGTATTTATATCTTTTTAAAAACCCCTCTAGTGGACGCACTTCCAGCGAAAAGCTTATTTTCAAATCTAATTCTAAAAATTTTTAATATAACCGTCTCGAAATTCGTAAAATTCGCTTCGGTCTATGTGCTGTATATCCAAATTCGCTTTCAACCGTCGCGTGTGCGTACGTTTGGAAAACTGTTTGTTTTTAACCAATGATAAAATTCTCTGTCGTCACAAACCCCGCCTAAGCTCTATTTATCTGTCTTATGCATGTCTGCTGTCTCGTTCAAAACCCCACTTGAGTTACGGAAAATCGATATTGATGACATCTTATCTCCACTCCACGTGTATACTGTACGTGCATTTTCAATCCCAACGCTTTTATATCTGTCTCTATCTGTTGTATATAACCGATTGTGCATTTCCCTCGCTCTTTAAGATGTTTGTTAGCCTTGTTGTTCATACCAAACTGACGGTTGAAAATAATTTCTATGAAAACCTATCGTAACACAATCGAGTTCGTCGAACGTAACCTTTTAAAACGCAGGTGTTTCTGTTAATTATCGACCGTTTAACATAACAATTCCTAGACGTTCTATTTCTTCGTATTTGATAAAACTGACGTTTGCTTTTACAACGACTACAATTGCCTTGGAATTATTGATTTTGTTACGCAAGCACATTCCCTTATGCTTATACGTGTTGGATTAAAATAAATTATGGTTGATTATGTGTATCCTTGAACTTCTACTTGCTTTAAAACTGTTTTTTCTTTATGTAATTTTAACATTCCAATTATTAATTATAAAAATACCTTAATCCTTGTCCGTTTTCCCTAAATGACTTAAATTAATTTTGCGCGTAAATAATTTGTTCTTTTCTATACAGGGTTGTTGAAATTTTACTGTTTCCCACTGATTTAACCCTTTGAATCCACAACAATGTATATATATATATATATATATATATCATACATACAAATTTTTACAATTAGCTATTTTTGAATTCAGCTGATTTTTCATATTGTTACGTGCCAAGGGTCACTTTAACATTGTGTTAGTAGTTTAGTTTTTAATGTACGGAAGTTTTCCCGCCATAATTTTCAAATACGCGAGACGCGGGAACTTTTAAAATAGACTAGGCGGTGCTTCCGGCACGTCAGAGTAGTGAGTTTGCGTAGTGTGTTTATCCCTAGAGGGTTAGGACAATACTAAAAAAGAGTGGGGTCGGAGTTTCGCGGTTCTCGCCCTGAATCGTGGCTATTTTGCCTTGGATCGTGAAGTTATGTGCACGTGATTGTCTGGTAACGTATCTTAGGGTCTACCTATGTAGAAATCCCTTCTCTAATTATCTTTTTGTTTGTCTACCTCTACCTCCTTCCTGTCAAATCCCTACATAGGTACAAATCTGCGCCACCGAAGGGCCTACCGACCTCCACATCTGTAGATGGAGAGACCCATGTTTACCGCCGCTAGCCGAGGATGTTCCTTACGCATTTGATAGCGTCGACGGAGACCGAGGGATTTCAGAGAAGCGAACTGTAACGCAATCCCGCCGGATACCGGATCCCTTATGTAAGTAACCTTTTGTTTATTTGGTGTTAAAATGACTCTCGTTTATCTTTAATTGTTTAATTTTTATATTGCAAATTATTGTGCAATATCGATGACATCATCAGTAGGTGACGCGCCGAAATCCGTATAAGAGTCGGCGCTGCCAACTGTGATAGTGTCTCTTACACCACGTTACCGGTGTAGTAAACACCGAACTTTAAATTTTAACTACCGTTTTGCGTGTAACAATATGGCGCTCCAATGTGTTATTTTAGGTGGTACTATACCTATGGAATGTATAGATTAATTTTAAACAGGCTTTTTCACCTAAATAAATGCATTATCTATGTTCACTAAGATATCTGTGGCTTTTTAATTTCAGTTGGCACCTTGTGAATATTCCCCCAGAAAATTTTCAGAATTGACAGATTGCGTTCGTAATTAAAAACCGTCATTGTAATAAATAGTTTTATCTAAAAAAACGTCATTCTATTTACCTTAATGTAACTAAAAAAAAATACTGTTCATAACTACAGTGCCTAAAATATGTGTTTATCTGAAAAAAATAGTGTGTAGTATTTATATGATACTTCAAATTTTACAGGGTTGTTTATTAACCTCAATGTTTCAAGTAAGTACAAATACGCATTTTACAGTAATTGCATTTCCTAAATATCGTTTAATGTAACAATTAAAACCTTATATCAGCTAAAATATAACCCTTGCCGTAAATAATTAAAAAAAAAACTGTACTAAGATTCTCTAGTTTATAAAAAAAATTTGTTTCAATCAATTACCTGTAACTATATTTAAACTCGTTTTTAAAGAAACCTTATGTTACAAACGTATTGAAATAAATTGCCTTTTAAATACCTTTTTATGTAAGGTTAAACTATGGATTTTTATGGTTATTGGTTAAATAATGCATTACATGGTGTATTTTCTAAATTAAGGGCTTTTTTCTTGTAACTTATGAAGGATATATCTCCTTATTAAGCATTTATCTTGTTTGGATACCTTTAAATACAGTTATTACAAAATTATCTATTAAAAATATAACTTTTGTTGCTTTCTTAACTTTAGAAGACAGGTTTTTTGAAACTTTTATATTACATTCTAAAAACCGCATTATGGTTTATACCTTTACAAGAAAATTTTGTGTTTAAAAACACTGAGTGAAATAAATCGGTTATTATATCTTTTAAGAAGTGTTTGACTATACGTTGTTGCTTTATAGGTTAAATGACATATCACCTGCGTCCATTTTCTATTTTGGAAGGCCTTTCTGTAATTATCTATAAAATATGTATTTAATTGAACATTGATTTTGCTGTCATACACCCTAAATGTGTTTCCTTAGTGTGTTAATTAATTAACGCTTTAACATTACCATATTATTTTTTATCGGTGACGTTCTTAACAAGGTTCCTCCCCTAAATACCGTATCGTATTAACTTAAAGTAGCTGTAACGTGTTTTTTACCTTCTGATCTGCGTCAAAATCGCATATCTTATATATCGTGTCTTGAATATTCTATTCACAATGAACGTTTCACATTTAAAATCCCTCGAATTGATCTACGAGCTGGAGTGTAGGAATATTATCGCAGCTAGCAATCAGAATGATAGGAGATCTCAACTCAGGGCCATTTTGGCACAGGAAACGAAAAGCATTGCTACCTTAAAGAACCCCGTTGGCGACTGGCCCCTTAACGTATCGGAAATTAAATTATCTTTAGATGATATATCGGGTATAATAAATAGAACGGATCCTGCTGCTACTAATATCGAGCTAGGGAGATTGACTTCAAGAATAATGCACGTCAAACAACGTGTCGAATTATTATCTTTATATAACGATGACCAAGCGACTCAATCTAAACAAAGTTTGTTGTCCGAGGTGTTATTGCTTGAAGGAATTGTTTTAGAAAGACTTAATCCAAATGCAGACGTAGATATATCGTTACCTTTTTCAAATCTTGTGCTTGCCGAACCTAAACCATTAGGAAAACCTATACCTGTATACAAATGGGGTCTCACTTTCGAAGGGTTTGATTCGAAAGTTTCTTTATCATCCTTTCTTGATCGTATCAATGATTTTAAAATCTCTCGCGGGTGTACCGACCACGACCTATTTGTCTCAGCTGGTGACTTGTTCTCGAACTCTGCGTTAATATGGTACAGAAACATACGAGACCAAATTTCTACCTGGGAGGAGTTAGTTGCGTGTTTAAAACGAGACTTTGCTACACTTCGTTTACAGTTTTACCTGGTCGGTAATGCAGTTAACAAAATGTTACGCTTAGATTCTGGTACATTGAAATGGCGATAGATGGCTCTTAAAAGCCGGTAATACAATTACCAAAGTTCATAAGATACACATGACGTCACTGATAATTTATATTGCGCCATAATTAAGAGAAGGCACATAAAATTTAAACAATAAAAATTAGATAATCTACTCACGTGAAGGATCAGCTAACCGGCAGGAAATCCGCCACGGTAACCTCGGCATCGCTGCTGGTAGAGTTGGACATCCAAATTATCTCGGGGTCATGGGATGCTCCAGGGTCATCTCCGTTCCTATATGCAGTGGAAGACGGGAATAGGGAATTAAGGAAAGATACTCAAGATAAGGAAATCTACATAATAAGATAACACGACACCCGGCACGACTGTTCACTTCAAAGTTCGGCGTAAAAAAGCCACGTTTCCGCGCGAGAACCGCGGAACTCCCTACTCTTTTGTAGCATTGCCTTACCCCTATGGGGATAATTCACACTTGCCAATTGCACTATTGTGACGTACCGGAAGCCCCGCCCAGTCTATTTAAATTGTTCCCGCTTCTTGCGTATTTAAAATTATGGCGGGAACTTCCGCACATCAAACTAAACATAACAATGTTTAAAGTGCAAATTGCACGTAACAATCGCGACAAAGCCACAAAAGAAAAAACTTAAAAAAAGAAAAAGTCTGTTAGCACAGTAACAGCTTAAAATCTAAGTCCTTACTACCCTATATAAACCCTAACTTAAAGCTACAAAATGTTTATATAAGGCGCCACCTGGTTTTTCGACCGATAGCACGTCTACCGAAGTACCAGGAAACGGAATAGGTAGCCCGATAGTCTTTGACTACACTACTTACCGACAGCACAAATTTGTCGGGGAGCATGAAACACTGCTTAAACTAACACGGGTGCGACAAGTCGCCTAACCTATCTAAACTTATCTAACTAAAGCTAACATATAGTTCTTATATGCAAACACACATGAGTGTCGCATCAAACTATTCTTCTTTTTTGGCAAGAAGTGCCCAAATTTAAAAAAGTTCATGAGAGTGCGTCACTTGCACTCTAGCAAATTTTGTTTCTGGTACTTTGGTTTCCTCCGATGCACATTTAACTTGTCCATGACACAGTTGTGAATCCACAAATTTACCAAAAGTACCGCCTACTAAATCCTTATATGCTAACCTGACAAATTACATTTCTAAATCGGGTTAGCTTTTTCACTTAAATTTCAGAAAGATAATTCCACGTCTGGTCATATATACCACACGTTAGGACGATAAAAGATAAGATAAGATCTCAAATTGATGTTAAAGATAATAGATAAGGTAAAGATATTAAGCTTAAGTTGTTATCCTCAAAGGTAATGAATAAGATAACGGTATTAAGCTTTAGTTATTATTTGAGATACTCGATAAGATAACACGATATTAAGTTAAAGTGATTATAAGAGATAGTAGGTAACATGAATTTAAACAGAAGTTATCGCTCAAGATAACCGGTAAGATAACGCGACATAACTCGAAGTTATTCCTAACGGTAGTCGGTAAGATAACGATAAATTAAACCAAAGTTATTACTAACGGTAATCGGTAAGATAACGATACTAAACTAAGGTTATTACCAAAGGTAATCAATAAGATAACGATAAATTAAACCAAAGTTATTACTAACGGTAATCGGTAAGATAACGATACTAAACTAAGGTTATTACCAAAGGTAATCAATAAGATAACGATATTAAACCTAAAGGTATTGTCAAAGATAATAAAGAAGACAAAGATATTGGCCTAGTTATTACCCAAGACAATGATAACAACAAGAGTGGCTCCAGTAGAGCCGTTTAAATGGGATTGACCCGTGCCCTCCAAAAAGAGAAACCTGTGAGGCAGGTCCGTTCGTAAGAACAGCACGGGGGACCGGCAAAGACCTTTGGGTGCATTCCTGCACCCAGTGTTGATCGATATCGGTGAAACTATTCACCCGATATCCATACGGTATAAAGATATACACATTCACTCACACATTCACACACTCATACATACCTTCACTGCCAGAGCCTATGCACTAACAGCGGCACCGCATGACCCCACGAAAGATTCGCAGAGACATGGTCCAAGTGTCTGTGAAAACCTCCCGCACAACCACACGGTGACTAACAGAAAAGAAAGGTAGTAGAGAAACAGGAACGGTAAAAAGAAGGAGGTTGGTTTTGAAGTGCATAAGAGGCACCTCTAGGTAGAAGAAAGAAGAGGAAGGGCTCGCATTGAGCAAAAGCGACAGAGGAAAGGTGGATAGCAAAGCGCTACTCAACCAGCAAGTGTGGTCAGTAGCTCGGAATGAGGGAACATTATTCTTATGAGGCAGACGGGTGTTCCGGGACAAGAACAGGTCCACCGAGAGAAGAATAAGGCATAGCGGAGATAGCGGGTTAAGAAAAAGTATAGTTTTGGACAAGCGTCCGAGAGAAAGTAGAGAATTGTCCCTATAAAACACAGCGCAGTCTGAAGGACCACCTGCGATATTAATCCGACAAGATAAGATATACACATTTTTAAAATTCACTAGACTCCTAAGAGAACTAGTACGATAATTTTCCTAACGAGTGCTTCAACTACGATAAGAAAATCAGACAAAAGTTGACACAACAACTTACAAGTATCATTACAGATACAAACACACAAAAACAACTGTTATAAGGTAGTTTTTTAAAACGGTAGCACCCTAAACACACAAATTTGCCCAATTATAAGCAGTTAAATACAGATACACTGTCCCCATATGCTAAAACAACCGAGAATTTAATAAAATAACAATAAGAAAACAATAGCGTCTCACCACAAAGTTCAATAAAAAATAACAAAAAAAAAGTTTATAAGTTATGTAGATTTAGTAGAAAAAGGAAGGAATAATGTTGTAGTATAATGATGTAGTATAATGTGGGCGATTGCAATAATTCAGAGGAAAAACACACGGAATAGACAATCCTAGCTTTTGCAACTGCGAATATGAACTATTTCTTTCAATGGCATAGATCGCGCGTGTCCTATGTGAGCCCAAAGAAGAAAGCATTCACTCAACATCAGCTAAAACCAGTCATAAAAATTCAATGGGTTATTTCAACCAAAGTTACGACAATTACCTTTCAATTAAACCATATAAGAGAAATACTAAAGACCGAACAATATGTAGTAGGAAAATTTCAAGGGTTAATTAAATGAAACGACAGAGCTATATTGGGGGGGTGTAGAGGATGAAGTGATATATATCTAACGGTATGGTGAAGGAAAAGTCAACCAGAAGAAAAAGATAGCTAAATTAAGGTAAGTAAAGTTAACGTGTAAGAAATTATATACTATATGAGAGAAGGAATAAGTAATTAAAGATACTAATTGAGGGTGAGAACAAAAAATATTAGGTAAATCGTGAGGAGAATGGGGCATGAAAAACTTAATTAGCATTTGGGTCGGCAGAGAATGGCTTAAGGTCTTTAATATGCCACCTGCCTTGGCGTTTTCCTTCAGTATCCTGAAGTTCGTAGATCAATTCCAGCGATTTTAAATGTGATACGTTCATTATGAATACAATATTCAAGACACGATATAAAAAATATGCGATTTTGACGCAGGTTAGAAGGTAAAAAACACGTTACAGCTACTTTAAGGTAATACGATACGATATTTAGAGGTAAGAACTTGTTAGAACGTCACCGATAACACCAAAGAAACACATTTAAGGTATATGGAAACGAAATCAATGTTCAGTTAAATACATATTTTATAGATAATGACAGACAAGCCTTCCAAAATGGAAAATGGGCGCAGAGGATATGTTATTTAACCTATAAGGCAACAACGTATAGTCAAACACTTCTTAAAAAAGGTATACTAGCAATTTATTTCACTCAAGTGTTTTTTTAAACACTTAATTTTCATGTAAAAGATAAACCATAATGCAATTTTAGAATGTAACATAAAGATGTATTTAAGTTTCAAAAACGGCCTTTCAAAGTTAAGGAAAGCAACTAAAGATATTTTAATAGGTAATTCTATAATACTGTATTTAAAGACATAAGGTAAGGTAAATACTTACATGAATAAAAGTAAAGTTCTTTAAGTGAAGAAGCTATTAATGCATTGTATCCTTATAAAGGAAATTATTCTAACCTAAAAACAAAGAAGAAGCCCTGAAGTTCATAGCCTGAACAGGTTGAAGGCGCCATCTGCTACACTTCGTTTACAGTTTTACCTGGTCGGTAATGCAGTTAACAAAATGTTACGCTTAGATTCTGGTACATTGAAATGGCGATAGATGGCTCTTAAAAGCCGGTAATACAATTACCAAAGTTCATAAGATACACATGACGTCACTGATAATTTATATTGCGCCATAATTAAGAGAAGGTACATAAAATTTAAACAATAAAAATTAGATAATCTACTCACGTGAAGGATCAGCTAACCGGCAGGAAATCCGCCACGGTAACCTCGGCATCGCTGCTGGTAGAGTTGGACATCCAAATTATCTCGGGGTCATGGGATGCTCCAGGGTCATCTCCGTTCCTATATGCAGTGGAAGACGGGAATAGGGAATTAAGGAAAGATACTCAAGATAAGGAAATCTACATAATAAGATAACACGACACCCGGCACGACTGTTCACTTCAAAGTTCGGCGTAAAAAAGCCACGTTTCCGCGCGAGAACCGCGGAACTCCCTACTCTTTTGTAGCATTGCCTTACCCCTATGGGGATAATTCACACTTGCCAATTGCACTATTGTGACGTACCGGAAGCCCCGCCCAGTCTATTTAAATTGTTCCCGCTTCTTGCGTATTTAAAATTATGGCGGGAACTTCCGCACATCAAACTAAACATAACAATGTTTAAAGTGCAAATTGCACGTAACAACTTCCTACCTTATGGCTATATTAACGACCTTTGGAACGAAATACGTAACCGAACCCAAGGTCCCGACGAAAATGTTGTTTCTTTTATTACCTCATTAGAAGCTCTATATAGCAGACTCGACAAAAAACCTTCCGAATCCGAAATTATCGGTCAATTACTTAGAAATTTAAACCCCTATTTCTCAGAACGTTTGGCATTACAGCCCATATCTTCGTTAGCCCACTTTAAAGACCTATGCCGTTCTCTTCAAGAAGTGAGGTCAAGAATTAACAAATATCGGCCACCGCCCGAGAAATTATCTGGTCTTCTAGAACCTGATTTAGCTTGCCAAGTTCGAGCTTCCCGTAAACTATCTACCCTTAACGTTCCTCCTACCGTAACTAATAACTCACTTACCTGTTGGAACTGCAAGCGAAGTGGACATAACTATACTGTCTGCACATACCCTAGAAATATTTTTTGTTATGGTTGTGGTCGCTCAAATATCTACAAATCTAACTGCGCCAACTGTAATCCTAACGTATCGGGAAACTCCCGTCGAGATATTTTAAATCAGGGTGTGAATATCTCAAGAAACCAAAATCGCCCTCAACACCAATCATCCAACGGACACAGACGTCAATAAATTCAAATCATAAAACCACTTCTAACGTTGTACCGTCATTAAATTTATCTAATAATAATACCGCTACTATTAATGTACAAAATGCCTTACCTTTATTAGAGGAATTATGCTATACTACCCCAGCCGAGTGGTCTAAGTGGTTACAAACCGTCAATTCCTTTTACCATAAAAAGACTGCTGCCGTTTCACAACTTGTTAAAAAACCCTTCGATAACCGTCCACACTTATCTATCTCAATTGGTTCCTTAAATGTAATTGCTTTACTGGATACAGGTTCTTCATGTTCTCTTATAAATAACGAAGGTTTACATCAATTATCTCAACAAAATATCAAAATTCAAATTATTCCCGAAAAAACTTCCATAAATTTAGCTGACGATAATCAAATACATGTAACTGGTTCCCTTAAGTTAAAAATTCAAGTAGAATCTCTTGAACGTGACGTTTTATTTTTGATTGTCCCTGCATTAGCATATCCCTTTCTACTGGGCGTTGATTTCTGTAAACTTTTTAATTTGTCACTTTACTTCCAAGATTTTTCATGGCAAACCTCTATTAAAACGAACTCCTGTGCATCTACAGGAATATCTAACAAAATCTCTCTTACTGACTCCCAAAATGTACCTCTTAACGCTACAATCGACAAATTTCGCAAACTTAATACCTCCGAACTTGGTTGCGTTACAACTGCAACACACGTTATCTCTACAGGTGATGCCCTTCCCTTTAAGCAACGTCAATATCCCTTATCGCCTGCCTTACAAAAGCATTTACATGCTGAAATAGACAAAATGTTAGAATCTGGTGTTATCTCTCCTTCAAATTCACCGTGGACCTCTTATTACTAGTTCGGAAAAAGAATGACGAATGGCGTGTCTGTTTTGATGGAAGAAAGTTGAATTCTGTGACTGTTCCAGACGCTTACCCTCTACCTAGAACTGACTCGATTTTAAGCCGCCTTCGAAACGCAAAATTTATCTCATCTATCGACCTTAGACAAGCTTTTTATCAGATACCTCTCGACTTATCTTCTCGTCAAAAAACTGCTTTTTGTGTCCCAGGCCGAGGTCTTTTCGAATATAATTTTTTGCCATTTGGTCTCTGTAACGCTCCACAAACTTTACAACGTACTATGGATCAAACGTTAGGTCCTATCTTACATCAAGAACGTGCCTTTGTGTTTTAGATGATATCTTAGTTATCTCAAGTTCTTTCGATGAACATATCGCCACATTAAATGAAGTTGCAGAACGTTTAAACGTAGCAGGTTTTAAGATAAACTGGGAAAAGTCTCAATTTTGTCGTTCATCCCTCACATTTCTCGGTTTTATTGTCGATGGGACTGGCTTGGAGCAGATCCTGCTAAAGTTGATGCTATTACTAAATTTAAAACACCTAAAACTGTTACCGAAATCAAACGTTTAATTGGAATGATTAGCTATTATCGCATTTTCTACCTAACCTTTCAACTATATCCGCACCCATTACTGCTTTAATTAAAATAAAAGAAATCCCAAACTATCGAGTGGAATTTAGAATCCCAACAGGCTTTTGAACAAATTAAAACATTAATCACCTCAGCACCTATCTTAATCTCCCAAATTTCGATGATAAGTTTTTATACAAACCGATGCCTCACTTACTGGGTTAGGTGCAATGTTATTCCAGGTAAGCAATGGTTTAGAACATCCAATCGCCTATGTGAGCCGTGCCTTAACTTCTGCCGAACAAAAATATTCTGCTACCGAACGGGAATTATTGGGCGTTATCTTTGGCATCGAGAAATTTAGAGGATATGTCGAAGGTACACACTTTACCGTAATCACTGATTGTGCAGCTCTCACTTGGCTTAATAACTTGAAACAGCCCGCAGGTCGTTTGGCAAGATGGAACTTGCGTATATCTCAATTTACTTTTGATGTTAGGCATAGGCCTGGCAAATTAAATATCGTACCTGATACCTTATCTCGTGACGTCGTCTCTCTTAATCTCCCAAATTTAATTCTGGATACCTGGTACCTCAATATGATTAAAAAAGTTTCCGATAATCCCGATAAATTTCCTACCTTTCGTGTAACTAATAATAGACTATATAAATTTGTATCCTCGTCCCACATAAAATATCGAATATACCTGAATGGAAACTTGTCGTGCCCACTGCAAATCGCAGTGAGGTGCTTAAATTATGCCACGACGATCCCATTGCTGCACACCTTGGTGTTACAAAACTCTCGCTAAAATATCTGAATTATATTACTGGCCCACACTTAAGCAATCTGTTTGTCGCTACATTAAGAGCTGCAAAATTTGTGGTTCCATAAGAGTTCACAAGATGCTCGCCCTGGTTTAATGGGTAACTTTAAGCGTGTATCTTATCCCTTTCAATTAATATCGCTTGACTTATTAGGACCTCTCCCCGATCGAAAAGAGGTAATCAATATCTTTTAGTGGTTACCGATTGGTTTTCTAAATTTGTTATGGTGCAACCCTTACGCAAAGCTTCATCTGCAGCTATAATTAAATTCCTAGAACAGAATGTCTTTCTTATCTTTGGTGTCCCCAGATTATCCTTTGTGACAATGGTGCACAATTTATCTCTAAAGATTTTCAGAATTTCGTTAAAAGTTATAAAGTACAAAAATTTGGTTTAATGCAAAATATCACCCCCAAGTAAACCCTACCGAAAGAGTAAATCGAGTTTTAATTACCGCTATTTCGTCTTATATTGATTCAGACCATACTACATGGGATGAACATATCTTTAAAATTGCTCAAGCTTTGCGTACATCTAAACAAACAACCCAATTCACTCCGTCATTTCTTGTTTTGGAAGATATACCCCAATCGATGGGAGTTACTATGGTTTAGTGCCTGACGATACTAACGTAATTGAATTTGACGATAAAACGTTGGGACAAGGACCAACAATCATTACCTTCTATCTTTAACGACGTTAGAAAAATTTGTTAAAAGCTTACGAAAAGAGCAAGGACCACTATAACTTACGTAAACGAAATATTTCCTTTGCCTTGGGCGAACAAGTTTGGAAAAAGAACTATGTCTTATCGGATGCATCTAAGAAATTTTCTTCAAAATTGGCCCCTAAATTCATTCTTTGTAAGGTCACTCGTGTCATTAGTCCCTGATCTACGAACTTCAGGATGCTGAAGGAAAACGCCAAGGCAGGTGGCATATTAAAGACCTTAAGCCATTCTCTGCCGACCCAAATGCTAATTAAGTTTTCATGTCCCATTCTCCTCACGATTTACCTAATATTTTTTTCTCACCATCAATTAGTTAACTTTAATTACTTCTTCCTTCTCTCATATAGTATATAATTTCTTGCACGTTTAACTTTACTTACCTTAATTTAGCTATCTTTTCTCCTGGTTGACTTTTCCTCGACCATACCGTTACTCAATATCACTTCATTCTCTACACCCCCAATATAACTCTGTCGTTTCATTTAATTAACCCTTGAAATTTTCCTACTACATATTGTTCGGTCTTTAGTATTTCTCTTATATGGTTTAATTGTGTGGTAATTGTCGTAACTTTGGTTGAAATAACCCATTGAATTTTATGATTGGTTTTAGCTGATGTTGAGTGGATGATTTTTCTTTGGGCCAACATAGGAGTCATGACCTATGCCATTATAAGAAATAGTTCATATTCGCAGTTGCAAAAAACTAGGACTACCTATTCCGTGTGTTTTTCTTCTGAATTGTTGCAATCGCCCACATTACACTACATCATTATTTCTTTCTTTTTCTACTAAATCTACATAACTTATAAACATTTTTTTCATTGTTTTTTATTGAACTTCGTGGTGAGGTGCCATTGCTTCTTATTGTTATCTTATTAAATTCTCGGTTGTTTTAGCATATGGGGACAGTGTATCTGTATTTAACTGCTTATAATTGGGCATTTTTGTGTGTTTAGGGTGCTACCGTTTTGAAAAACTACCTTAAAACAGTTTGTTTTTGTGTGTTTGTATCTGTAATGATACTTTTAAGTTGTTGTGTCAACTTTTGTCTGATTTTCTTATCGTAGTCAATGTACTCGTTAGGAAAATGATCGCACTAGTTCTCTTAGGAGCCTAGTGAATGTTAACATATGTTATATCTTATCTTGTCGGATTAATATCGCAGGTAGTCCTTCAGACTACGCTGTGTTTTATAGGGACAACTCTCTACCTTCTCTTGGACGCTTGTCCAAGAACTATACTTTTTCTTAACCCGCTATCTCCGCTATGCCTTATTCTTCTCTCGGTGGACCTGTTCTTGTCCCGGAACACCCGTCTGCCACATAAGAATGATGTTCCCTCATTCCGAGCTACTGACCACACTGGTTGGTTGAGTAGCGCTTTGCTATCCACCTTTCCCTCTGTCGCTTTTGCTCAATGCGAGCCCTTCCTCTACTTTCTTCTACCTGGAGGTGCCTCTTATGCACTCCAAAAAACCAACCTCCTTCTTTTTACCTTTCCTATTCTACTGCCTTTTCATTTCTGTTAGTCACCGTGTGGTTGTGCGGGAGGTTTCCACAGACACCTGGACCATGTCTCTGCAAATCTTTCGTGGGGTCATGCGGTGCCGCTGTCAGTGCATAGGCTCTGGCAGTGAAGGTATGTATGAGTGTGTGAATGTGTGAGTGAATGTGTATATCGTTATATCCGAGTGGATATCGGGTGATAGTTCACCGATATCGATCAACGCTGGTGCAGGAATGCACCCAAAGGTCTTCCGGTCCCCGTGCTGTTCTTGCGAACGGACCTGCTTCACAGGTTTCTCTTTTAGAGGCACGGGTCAATCCCATTTAACGGCTCTACTGGAGCCACTCTTTTTTGTTATCATTGTCTTGGGTAATAACTAGGCCAATATCTTTGTCTTCTTTATTATCTTCGATAATACCTTTAGGTTTAATATCGTTATCTTATTGATTACCTTTGGTAATAACTTTAGTTTTATCGTTATCTTACCGATTACCGTTAGTAATAATTTTGGTTTAATTTATTTATCTTACCGACTACCGTTAGGAATGACTTCGAGTTATTTCGCGTTATCTTATCGGTTATCTTTAGTAATAACTTCTGTTTAAATTCATGTTACCTACTATCTCTTATAATCACTTTAACTTAATATCGTGTTATCTTATCGAGTATCTCAAATAATAACTAAAGCTTAATACCGTTATCTTATCCATTACCTTTGAGGATAACAACTTAAGCTTAATGTCATTATCTTATCTACTATCTTTAACATCAATTTGAGATCTTGTCTTATCTTTTTTCCTAACGTGTGGTATATATGACCAGACGTGGGAATTATTTTTTCTCTGAAATTTAAGTGAAAAGCTAACCCAATTTAGAAATGTAATTTGTCAGGTTAGCATATAAGGATTTAGTAGGCGGTACTTTTGGTAAATTTGTTGATTCACAACTATGTCATGGACAAGTTTTAAATGTGCATCGTTGGAAAACCAAAGTACCAGTAACAAAATTTGCTAGAGTGCAAGGTGACGCACTCTCATGAACATTTTAAATTTGGGCACTTCTTGCCAAAGGAAGAATAGTTTCAATGCAACACTCATGTGTGTTTGCATATAAGAACTTTATGTTAGCTTTAGTTAGATAGGTTTAGATAGGTTAGGCGACTTGTCGCACCCGTGTTAGTTTAAGTAGTGTTTCATGCTCCCCGACAAATTTGTGCTGTCGGTAATTAGTGTAGTCACAGACTATCGGGCTACCTATTCCGTTTCCTGGTACTTCGGTAGACGTGTTATCGGTTGAAAAACCAGGTGGCGCCTTATATAAACATTTTGTAGGTTTTAAGTTAGGGTTTATATAGGGTAGTTAGGACTTAGATTTTAAGCTGTTACTGTGCTAACAGACTTTTTCTTTTTTTAAGTTTTTTCTTTTGTGGCTTTGTCGCGATTGTTACGTGCCAAGGGTCACTTTAACATTGTGTTAGTAGTTTAGTTTTTAATGTACGGAAGTTTTCCCGCCATAATTTTCAAATACGCGAGACGCGGGAACTTTTAAAATAGACTAGGCGGTGCTTCCGGCACGTCAGAGTAGTGAGTTTGCGTAGTGTGTTTATCCCTAGAGGGTTAGGACAATACTAAAAAAGAGTGGGGTCGGAGTTTCGCGGTTCTCGCCCTGAATCGTGGCTATTTTGCCTTGGATCGTGAAGTTATGTGCACGTGATTGTTTGGTAACGTATCTTAGGGTCTACCTATGTAGAAATCCCTTCTCTAATTATCTTTTTGTTTGTCTACCTCTACCTCCTTCCTGTCAAATCCCTACATAGGTACAAATCTGCGACACCGAAGGGCCTACCGACCTCCACATCTGTAGATGGAGAACCCACGTTTACCGCCGCTAGCCGAGGATGTTCCTTACGCATTTGATAGCGTCGACGGAGACCGAGGGATTTCAGAGAAGCGAACTGTAACGCAATCCCGCCGGATACCGGATCCCTTATGTAAGTAACCTTTTGTTTATTTGGTGTTAAAATGACTCTCGTTTATCTTTAATTGTTTAATTTTATATTGCAAATTATTGTGCAATATCGATGACATCATCAGTAGGTGACGCGCCGAAATCCGTATAAGAGTCGGCGCTGCCAACTGTGATAGTGTCTCTTACCCACGTTACCGGTGTAGTAAACACCGAACTTTAAATTTTAACTACCGTTTTGCGTGTAACAATATGGCGCTCAATGTGTTATTTTAGGTGGTACTATACCTATGGAATGTATAGATTAATTTTAAACAGGCTTTTTCACCTAAATAAATGCATTATCTATGTTCACTAAGATATCTGTGGCTTTTTAATTTCAGTTGGCACCTTGTGAATATTCCCCCAGAAAATTTTCAGAATTGACAGATTGCGTTCGTAATTAAAAACCGTCATTGTAATAAATAGTTTTATCTAAAAAAACGTCATTCTATTTACCTTAATGTAACTAAAAAAAAATACTGTTCATAACTACAGTGCCTAAAAAATGTGTTTATCTGAAAAAAATAGTGTGTAGTGTTTATATAATACTGCAAATTTTTACAGGGTTGTTTATTAACCTCACTGTTTCAAGTAAGTACAAATACGCATTTTACAGTAATTGCATTTCTAAATATCGTTTAATGTAACAATTAAAAACCTTATATCAGCTAAAATATAACCCTTGCCGTAAATAATTAAAAAAAAACTGTACTAAGATTCTCTAGTTTATAAAAAAAATTTGTTTCAATCAATTACCTGTAACTATATTTAAACTCGTTTTTAAAGAAACTTTATGTTACAAACGTATTGAAATAAATTGCCTTTTAAATACCTTTTTATGTAAGGTTAAACTATGGATTTTATGGTTATTGGTTAAATAATGCATTACATGGTGTATTTTCTAAATTAAGGGCTTTTTTCTTGTAACTTATGAAGGATATATCTCCTTATTAAGCATTTATCTTGTTTGGATACCTTTAAATACAGTTATTACAAGATTATCTATTAAAAATATAACTTTTGTTGCTTTCTTAACTTTAGAAGACAGGTTTTTTGAAACTTTTATATTACATTCTAAAAACCGCATTATGGTTTATACCTTTACAAGAAAATTTTGTGTTTAAAAAACACTGAGTGAAATAAATCGGTTATTATATCTTTTTAAGAAGTGTTTGACTATACGTTGTTGCTTTATAGGTTAAATGACATATCACCTGCGTCCATTTTCTATTTTGGAAGGCCTTTCTGTAATTATCTATAAAATATGTATTTAATTGAACATTGATTTTGCTGTCATACACCCTAAATGTGTTTCCTTAGTGTGTTAATTAATAAACGCTTTAACATTACCATATTATTTTTTATCGGTGACGTTCTTAACAAGGTTCCTCCCCTAAATACCGTATCGTATTAACTTAAAGTAGCTGTAACGTGTTTTTTACCTTCTGATCTGCGTCAAAATCGCATATCTTATATATCGTGTCTTGAATATTCTATTCACAATGAACGTTTCACATTTAAAATCCTCGAATTGATCTACGAGCTGGAGTGTAGGAATATTATCGCAGCTAGCAATCAGAATGATAGAAGATCTCAACTCAGGGCCATTTTGGCACAGGAAACGAAAAGCATTGCTACCTTAAAGAACCCCGTTGGCGACTGGCCCCTTAACGTATCGGAAATTAAATTATCTTTAGATGATATATCGGGTATAATAAATAGAACGGATCCTGCTGCTACTAATATCGAGCTAGGGAGATTGACTTCAAGAATAATGCACGTCAAACAACGTGTCGAATTATTATCTTTATATAACGATGACCAAGCGACTCAATCTAAACAAAGTTTGTTGTCCGAGGTGTTATTGCTTGAAGGAATTGTTTTAGAAAGACTTAATCCAAATGCAGACGTAGATATATCGTTACCTTTTTCAAATCTTGTGCTTGCCGAACCTAAACCATTAGGAAAACCTATACCTGTATACAAATGGGGTCTCACTTTCGAAGGGTTTGATTCGAAAGTTTCTTTATCATCCTTTCTTGATCGTATCAATGATTTTAAAATCTCTCGCGGGTGTACCGACCACGACCTATTTGTCTCAGCTGGTGACTTGTTCTCGAACTCTGCGTTAATATGGTACAGAAACATACGAGACCAAATTTCTACCTGGGAGGAGTTAGTTGCGTGTTTAAAACGAGACTTCCTACCTTATGGCTATATTAACGACCTTTGGAACGAAATACGTAACCGAACCCAAGGTCCCGACGAAAATGTTGTTTCTTTTATTACCTCATTAGAAGCTCTATATAGCAGACTCGACAAAAAACCTTCCGAATCCGAAATTATCGATCAATTACTTAGAAATTTAAACCCCTATTTCTCAGAACGTTTGGCATTACAGCCCATATCTTCGTTAGCCCACTTTAAAGACCTATGCCGTTCTCTTCAAGAAGTGAGGTCAAGAATTAACAAATATCGCCACCGCCGAGAAATTATCTGGTCTTCTAGAACCTGATTTAGCTTGCCAAGTTCGAGCTTCCGTAAACTATCTACCCTTAACGTTCCTCCTACCGTAACTAATAACTCACTTACCTGTTGGAACTGCAAGCGAAGTGGACATAACTATACTGTCTGCACATACCCTAGAAATATTTTTTGTTATGGTTGTGGTCGCTCAAATATCTACAAATCTAACTGCGCCAACTGTAATCCTAACGTATCGGAAACTCCCGTCGAGATATTTTAAATCAGGGTGTGAATATCTCAAGAAACCAAAATCGCCCTCAACACCAATCATCCAACGGACACAGACGTCAATAAATTCAAATCATAAAACCACTTCTAACGTTGTACCGTCATTAAATTTATCTAATAATAATACCGCTACTATTAATGTACAAAATGCCTTACCTTTATTAGAGGAATTATGCTATACTACCCCAGCCGAGTGGTCTAAGTGGTTACAAACCGTCAATTCCTTTTACCATAAAAGACTGCTGCCGTTTCACAACTTGTTAAAAACCCTTCGATAACCGTCCACACTTATCTATCTCAATTGGTTCCTTAAATGTAATTGCTTTACTGGATACAGGTTCTTCATGTTCTCTTATAAATAACGAAGGTTTACATCAATTATCTCAACAAAATATCAAAATTCAAATTATTCCCGAAAAACTTCCATAAATTTAGCTGACGATAATCAAATACATGTAACTGGTTCCCTTAAGTTAAAAATTCGAGTAGAATCTCTTGAACGTGACGTTTTATTTTTGATTGTCCCTGCATTAGCATATCCCTTTCTACTGGGCGTTGATTTCTGTAAACTTTTAATTTGTCACTTTACTTCCAAGATTTTCATGGCAAACCTCTATTAAAACGAACTCCTGTGCATCTACAGGAATATCTAACAAAATCTCTCTTACTGACTCCCAAAATGTACCTCTTAACGCTACAATCGACAAATTTCGCAAACTTAATACCTCCGAACTTGGTTGCGTTACAACTGCAACACACGTTATCTCTACAGGTGATGCCCTTCCCTTTAAGCAACGTCAATATCCCTTATCGCCTGCCTTACAAAAGCATTTACATGCTGAAATAGACAAAATGTTAGAATCTGGTGTTATCTCTCCTTCAAATTCACCGTGGACCTCTCCCGTATTACTAGTTCGGAAAAAGAATGACGAATGGCGTGTCTGTTTTGATGGCAGAAAGTTGAATTCTGTGACTGTTCCAGACGCTTACCCTCTACCTAGAACTGACTCGATTTTAAGCCGCCTTCGAAACGCAAAATTTATCTCATCTATCGACCTTAGACAAGCTTTTTATCAGATACCTCTCGACTTATCTTCTCGTCAAAAAACTGCTTTTTGTGTCCCAGGCCGAGGTCTTTTCGAATATAATTTTTTGCCATTTGGTCTCTGTAACGCTCCACAAACTTTACAACGTACTATGGATCAAACGTTAGGTCCTATCTTACATCAAGAACGTGCCTTTGTGTTTTTAGATGATATCTTAGTTATCTCAAGTTCTTTCGATGAACATATCGCCACATTAAATGAAGTTGCAGAACGTTTAAACGTAGCAGGTTTTAAGATAAACTGGGAAAAGTCTCAATTTTGTCGTTCATCCCTCACATTTCTCGGTTTTATTGTCGATGGGACTGGCTTGCGAGCAGATCCTGCTAAAGTTGATGCTATTACTAAATTTAAAACACCTAAAACTGTTACCGAAATCAAACGTTTAATTGGAATGATTAGCTATTATCGCATTTTTCTACCTAACCTTTCAACTATATCCGCACCCATTACTGCTTTAATTAAAAATAAAAAGAAATCCCAAACTATCGAGTGGAATTTAGAATCCCAACAGGCTTTTGAACAAATTAAAACATTAATCACCTCAGCACCTATCTTAATCTCTCCAAATTTCGATGATAAGTTTTTTATACAAACCGATGCCTCACTTACTGGGTTAGGTGCAATGTTATTCCAGGTAAGCAATGGTTTAGAACATCCAATCGCCTATGTGAGCCGTGCCTTAACTTCTGCCGAACAAAATATTCTGCTACCGAACGAGAATTATTGGGCGTTATCTTTGGCATCGAGAAATTTAGAGGATATGTCGAAGGTACACACTTTACCGTAATCACTGATTGTGCAGCTCTCACTTGGCTTAATAACTTGAAACAGCCCGCAGGTCGTTTGGCAAGATGGAACTTGCGTATATCTCAATTTACTTTTGATGTTAGGCATAGGCCTGGCAAATTAAATATCGTACCTGATACCTTATCTCGTGACGTCGTCTCTCTTAATCTCCCAAATTTAATTCTGGATACCTGGTACCTCAATATGATTAAAAAAGTTTCCGATAATCCCGATAAATTTCCTACCTTTCGTGTAACTAATAATAGACTATATAAATTTGTATCCTCGTCCCCACATAAAATATCGAATATACCTGAATGGAAACTTGTCGTGCCCACTGCAAATCGCAGTGAGGTGCTTAAATTATGCCACGACGATCCCATTGCTGCACACCTTGGTGTTACAAAACTCTCGCTAAAATATCTGAATTATATTACTGGCCCACACTTAAGCAATCTGTTTGTCGCTACATTAAGAGCTGCAAAATTTGTGGTTCCCATAAGAGTTCACAAGATGCTCGCCCTGGTTTAATGGGTAACTTTAAGCGTGTATCTTATCCCTTTCAATTAATATCGCTTGACTTATTAGGACCTCTCCCCCGATCGAAAAGAGGTAATCAATATCTTTTAGTGGTTACCGATTGGTTTTCTAAATTTGTTATGGTGCAACCCTTACGAAAGCTACATCTGCAGCTATAATTAAATTCCTAGAACAGAATGTCTTTCTTATCTTTGGTGTTCCCCAGATTATCCTTTGTGACAATGGTGCACAATTTATCTCTAAAGATTTTCAGAATTTCGTTAAAAGTTATAAAGTACAAAAAATTTGGTTTAATGCAAAATATCACCCCCAAGTAAACCCTACCGAAAGAGTAAATCGAGTTTTAATTACCGCTATTTCGTCTTATATTGATTCAGACCATACTACATGGGATGAACATATCTTTAAAATTGCTCAAGCTTTGCGTACATCTAAACACGAAGCAACCCAATTCACTCCGTCATTTCTTGTTTTTGGAAGATATACCCCAATCGATGGGAGTTACTATGGTTTAGTGCCTGACGATACTAACGTAATTGAATTTGACGATAAAATACGTTGGGACAAGGACCAACAATCATTACCTTCTATCTTTAACGACGTTAGAAAAATTTGTTAAAAGCTTACGAAAGAGCAAGGACCACTATAACTTACGTAAACGAAATATTTCCTTTGCCTTGGGCGAACAAGTTTGGAAAAAGAACTATGTCTTATCGGATGCATCTAAGAAATTTTCTTCAAAATTGGCCCTAAATTCATTCTTTGTAAGGTCACTCGTGTCATTAGTCCCCTGATCTACGAACTTCAGGATGCTGAAGGAAAACGCCAAGGCAGGTGGCATATTAAAGACCTTAAGCCATTCTCTGCCGACCCAAATGCTAATTAAGTTTTTCATGTCCCATTCTCCTCACGATTTACCTAATATTTTTTGTTCTCACCATCAATTAGTTAACTTTAATTACTTCTTCCTTCTCTCATATAGTATATAATTTCTTGCACGTTTAACTTTACGTACCTTAATTTAGCTATCTTTTCTCCTGGTTGACTTTTCCTCGACCATACCGTTACTCATATATCACTTCATTCTCTACACCCCCCCAATATAACGCTGTCGTTTCATTTAATTAACCCTTGAAATTTTCCTACTACATATTGTTCGGTCTTTAGTATTTCTCTTATATGGTTTAATTGTGTGGTAATTGTCGTAACTTTGGTTGAAATAACCCATTGAATTTTTATGATTGGTTTTAGCTGATGTTGAGTGGATGATTTTTTCTTTGGGCCAACATAGGAGTCATGACCTATGCCATTGTAAGAAATAGTTCATATTCGCAGTTGCAAAAAACTAGGACTACCTATTCCGTGTGTTTTTCTTCTGAATTGTTGCAATCGCCCACATTACACTACATCATTATTTCTTTCTTTTCTACTAAATCTACATAACTTATAAACATTTTTTCATTGTTTTTATTGAACTTCGTGGTGAGGTGCTATTGCTTCTTATTGTTATCTTATTAAATTCTCGGTTGTTTTAGCATATGGGGACAGTGTATCTGTATTTAACTGCTTATAATTGGGCATTTTTGTGTGTTTAGGGTGCTACCGTTTTGAAAAACTACCTTAAAACAGTTTGTTTTTGTGTGTTTGTATCTGTAATGATACTTTTAAGTTGTTGTGTCAACTTTTGTCTGATTTTCTTATCGTAGTCAATGTACTCGTTAGGAAAATGATCGCACTAGTTCTCTTAGGAGCCTAGTGAATGTTAACATATGTTATATCTTATCTTGTCGGATTAATATCGCAGGTAGTCCTTCAGACTACGCTGTGTTTTATAGGGACAACTCTCTACCTTCTCTTGGACGCTTGTCCAAGAACTATACTTTTTCTTAACCCGCTATCTCCGCTATGCCTTATTCTTCTCTCGGTGGACCTGTTCTTGTCCCGGAACACCCGTCTGCCACATAAGAATGATGTTCCCTCATTCCGAGCTACTGACCACACTGGTTGGTTGAGTAGCGCTTTGCTATCCACCTTTCTCTCTGTCGCTTTTGCTCAATGCGAGCCCTTCCTCTACTTTCTTCTACCTGGAGGTGCCTCTTATGCACTCCAAAAAACCAACCTCCTTCTTTTTTACCTTTCCTATCTCTACTGCCTTTTCATTTCTGTTAGTCACCGTGTGGTTGTGCGGGAGGTTTCCACAGACACCTGGACCATGTCTCTGCAAATCTTTCGTGGGGTCATGCGGTGCCGCTGTCAGTGCATAGGCTCTGGCAGTGAAGGTATGTATGAGTGTGTGAATGTGTGAGTGAATGTGTATATCGTTATATACCGAGTGGATATCGGGTGATAGTTCACCGATATCGATCAACGCTGGGTGCAGGAATGCACCCAAAGGTCTTTGCCGGTCCCCCGTGCTGTTCTTGCGAACGGACCTGCTTCACAGGTTTCTCTTTTAGAGGCACGGGTCAATCCCATTTCAACGGCTCTACTGGAGCCACTCTTTTGTTGTTATCATTGTCTTGAGTAATAACTAGGCCAATATCTTTGTCTTCTTTATTATCTTCGATAATACCTTTAGGTTTAATATCGTTATCTTATTGATTACCTTTGGTAATAACTTTAGTTTAGTATCGTTATCTTACCGATTACCGTTAGTAATAATTTTGGTTTAATTTATCGTTATCTTACCGACTACCGTTAGGAATGACTTCGAGTTATTTCGCGTTATCTTATCGGTTATCTTTAGTAATAACTTCTGTTTAAATTCATGTTACCTACTATCTCTTATAATCACTTTAACTTAATATCGTGTTATCTTATCGAGTATCTCAAATAATAACTAAAGCTTAATACCGTTATCTTATCCATTACCTTTGAGGATAACAACTTAAGCTTAATGTCATTATCTTATCTACTATCTTTAACATCAATTTGAGATCTTGTCTTATCTTTTTATCGTCCTAACGTGTGGTATATATGACCAGACGTGGGAATTATTTTTTTTCTCTGAAATTTAAGTGAAAAAGCTAACCCAATTTAGAAATGTAATTTGTCAGGTTAGCATATAAGGATTTAGTAGGCGGTACTTTTGGTAAATTTGTTGATTCACAACTATGTCATGGACAAGTTTTAAATGTGCATCGTTGGAAAACCAAAGTACCAGTAACAAAATTTGCTAGAGTGCAAGGTGACGCACTCTCATGAACATTTTAAATTTGGGCACTTCTTGCCAAAGGAAGAATAGTTTCAATGCAACACTCATGTGTGTTTGCATATAAGAACTTTATGTTAGCTTTAGTTAGATAGGTTTAGATAGGTTAGGCGACTTGTCGCACCCGTGTTAGTTTAAGTAGTGTTTCATGCTCCCCGACAAATTTGTGCTGTCGGTAATTAGTGTAGTCACAGACTATCGGGCTACCTATTCCGTTTCCTGGTACTTCGGTAGACGTGTTATCGGTTGAAAAACCAGGTGGCGCCTTATATAAACATTTTGTAGGTTTTAAGTTAGGGTTTATATAGGGTAGTTAGGACTTAGATTTTAAGCTGTTACTGTGCTAACAGACTTTTTCTTTTTTTAAGTTTTTTCTTTTGTGGCTTTGTCGCGATTGTTACGTGCCAAGGGTCACTTTAACATTGTGTTAGTAGTTTAGTTTTTAATGTACGGAAGTTTTCCCGCCATAATTTTCAAATACGCGAGACGCGGGAACTTTTAAAATAGACTAGGCGGTGCTTCCGGCACGTCAGAGTAGTGAGTTTGCGTAGTGTGTTTATCCCTAGAGGGTTAGGACAATACTAAAAAAGAGTGGGGTCGGAGTTTCGCGGTTCTCGCCCTGAATCGTGGCTATTTTGCCTTGGATCGTGAAGTTATATGCACGTGATTGTTTGGTAACGTATCTTAGGGTCTACCTATGTAGAAATCCCTTCTCTAATTATCTTTTTGTTTGTCTACCTCTACCTCCTTCCTGTCAAATCCCTACATAGGTACAAATCTGCGACACCGAAGGGCCTACCGACCTCCACATCTGTAGATGGAGACCCACGTTTACCG
This sequence comes from Platerodrilus igneus, assembly GCA_036346225.1. NCBI lineage: Eukaryota > Metazoa > Arthropoda > Insecta > Coleoptera > Lycidae > Platerodrilus > Platerodrilus igneus. The sequence continues at coordinate 437,684 of JARFIW010001250.1, forward strand.
CCGCTAGCCGAGGATGTTCCTTACGCATTTGATAGCGTCGACGGAGACCGAGGGATTTCAGAGAAGCGAACTGTAACGCAATCCCGCCGGATACCGGATCCCTTATGTAAGTAACCTTTTGTTTATTTGGTGTTAAAATGACTCTCGTTTATCTTTAATTGTTTAATTTTTATATTGCAAATTATTGTGCAATATCGATGACATCATCAGTAGGTGACGCGCCGAAATCCGTATAAGAGTCGGCGCTGCCAACTGTGATAGTGTCTCTTACCACGTTACCGGTGTAGTAAACACCGAACTTTAAATTTTAACTACCGTTTTGCGTGTAACAATATGGCGCTCAATGTGTTATTTTAGGTGGTACTATACCTATGGAATGTATAGATTAATTTTAAACAGGCTTTTCACCTAAATAAATGCATTATCTATGTTCACTAAGATATCTGTGGCTTTTTAATTTCAGTTGGCACCTTGTGAATATTCCCCCAGAAAATTTTCAGAATTGACAGATTGCGTTCGTAATTAAAAACCGTCATTGTAATAAATAGTTTTATCTAAAAAAACGTCATTCTATTTACCTTAATGTAACTAAAAAAAAATACTGTTCATAACTACAGTGCCTAAAATATGTGTTTATCTGAAAAAAATAGTGTGTAGTATTTATATGATACTTCAAATTTTTACAGGGTTGTTTATTAACCTCAATGTTTCAAGTAAGTACAAATACGCATTTTTACAGTAATTGCATTTCCTAAATATCGTTTAATGTAACAATTAAAAACCTTATATCAGCTAAAATATAACCCTTGCCGTAAATAATTTAAAAAAAAACTGTACTAAGATTCTCTAGTTTATAAAAAAAATTTGTTTCAATCAATTACCTGTAACTATATTTAAACTCGTTTTTAAAGAAACTTTATGTTACAAACGTATTGAAATAAATTGCCTTTTAAATACCTTTTTATGTAAGGTTAAACTATGGATTTTTATGGTTATTGGTTAAATAATGCATTACATGGTGTATTTTCTAAATTAAGGGCTTTTTTTTTGTAACTTATGAAGGATATATCTCCTTATTAAGCATTTATCTTGTTTGGATACCTTTAAATACAGTTATTACAAGATTATCTATTAAAAATATAACTTTTGTTGCTTTCTTAACTTTAGAAGACAGGTTTTTTGAAACTTTTATATTACATTCTAAAAACCGCATTATGGTTTATACCTTTACAAGAAAATTTTGTGTTTAAAAAACACTGAGTGAAATAAATCGGTTATTATATCTTTTTAAGAAGTGTTTGACTATACGTTGTTGCTTTATAGGTTAAATGACATATCACCTGCGTCCATTTTCTATTTTGGAAGGCCTTTCTGTAATTATCTATAAAATATGTATTTAATTGAACATTGATTTTGCTGTCATACACCCTAAATGTGTTTCCTTAGTGTGTTAATTAATTAACGCTTTAACATTACCATATTATTTTTTATCGGTGACGTTCTTAACAAGGTTCCTCCCCTAAATACCGTATCGTATTAACTTAAAGTAGCTGTAACGTGTTTTTTACCTTCTGATCTGCGTCAAAATCGCATATCTTATATATCGTGTCTTGAATATTCTATTCACAATGAACGTTTCACATTTAAAATCCCTCGAATTGATCTACGAGCTGGAGTGTAGGAATATTATCGCAGCTAGCAATCAGAATGATAGAAGATCTCAACTCAGGGCCATTTTGGCACAGGAAACGAAAAGCATTGCTACCTTAAAGAACCCCGTTGGCGACTGGCCCCTTAACGTATCGGAAATTAAATTATCTTTAGATGATATATCGGGTATAATAAATAGAACGGATCCTGCTGCTACTAATATCGAGCTAGGGGAGATTGACTTCAAGAATAATGCACGTCAAACAACGTGTCGAATTATTATCTTTATATAACGATGACCAAGCGACTCAATCTAAACAAAGTTTGTTGTCCGAGGTGTTATTGCTTGAAGGAATTGTTTTAGAAAGACTTAATCCAAATGCAGACGTAGATATATCGTTACCTTTTCAAATCTTGTGCTTGCCGAACCTAAACCATTAGGAAAACCTATACCTGTATACAAATGGGGTCTCACTTTCGAAGGGTTTGATTCGAAAGTTTCTTTATCATCCTTTCTTGATCGTATCAATGATTTTAAAATCTCTGCGGGTGTACCGACCACGACCTATTTGTCTCAGCTGGTGACTTGTTCTCGAACTCTGCGTTAATATGGTACAGAAACATACGAGACCAAATTTCTACCTGGGAGGAGTTAGTTGCGTGTTTAAAACGAGACTTCCTACCTTATGGCTATATTAACGACCTTTGGAACGAAATACGTAACCGAACCCAAGGTCCCGACGAAAATGTTGTTTCTTTTATTACCTCATTAGAAGCTCTATATAGCAGACTCGACAAAAAACCTTCCGAATCCGAAATTATCGATCAATTACTTAGAAATTTAAACCCCTATTTCTCAGAACGTTTGGCATTACAGCCCATATCTTCGTTAGCCCACTTTAAAGACCTATGCCGTTCTCTTCAAGAAGTGAGGTCAAGAATTAACAAATATCGGCCACCGCCCGAGAAATTATCTGGTCTTCTAGAACCTGATTTAGCTTGCCAAGTTCGAGCTTCCCGTAAACTATCTACCCTTAACGTTCCTCCTACCGTAACTAATAACTCACTTACCTGTTGGAACTGCAAGCGAAGTGGACATAACTATACTGTCTGCACATACCCTAGAAATATTTTTTGTTATGGTTGTGGTCGCTCAAATATCTACAAATCTAACTGCGCCAACTGTAATCCTAACGTATCGGAAAACTCCCGTCGAGATATTTTAAATCAGGGTGTGAATATCTCAAGAAACCAAAATCGCCCTCAACACCAATCATCCAACGGACACAGACGTCAATAAATTCAAATCATAAAACCACTTCTAACGTTGTACCGTCATTAAATTTATCTAATAATAATACCGCTACTATTAATGTACAAAATGCCTTACCTTTATTAGAGGAATTATGCTATACTACCCCAGCCGAGTGGTCTAAGTGGTTACAAACCGTCAATTCCTTTTACCATAAAAAGACTGCTGCCGTTTCACAACTTGTTAAAAAACCCTTCGATAACCGTCCACACTTATCTATCTCAATTGGTTCCTTAAATGTAATTGCTTTACTGGATACAGGTTCTTCATGTTCTCTTATAAATAACGAAGGTTTACATCAATTATCTCAACAAAATATCAAAATTCAAATTATTCCCGAAAAACTTCCATAAATTTAGCTGACGATAATCAAATACATGTAACTGGTTCCCTTAAGTTAAAAATTCGAGTAGAATCTCTTGAACGTGACGTTTTATTTTTGATTGTCCCTGCATTAGCATATCCCTTTCTACTGGGCGTTGATTTCTGTAAACTTTTTAATTTGTCACTTTACTTCCAAGATTTTTCATGGCAAACCTCTATTAAAACGAACTCCTGTGCATCTACAGGAATATCTAACAAAATCTCTCTTACTGACTCCCAAAATGTAACTCTTAACGCTACAATCGACAAATTTCGCAAACTTAATACCTCCGAACTTGGTTGCGTTACAACTGCAACACACGTTATCTCTACAGGTGATGCCCTTCCCTTTAAGCAACGTCAATATCCCTTATCGCCTGCCTTACAAAAGCATTTACATGCTGAAATAGACAAAATGTTAGAATCTGGTGTTATCTCTCCTTCAAATTCACCGTGGACCTCTCCCGTATTACTAGTTCGGAAAAAGAATGACGAATGGCGTGTCTGTTTTGATGGCAGAAAGTTGAATTCTGTGACTGTTCCAGACGCTTACCCTCTACCTAGAACTGACTCGATTTTAAGCCGCCTTCGAAACGCAAAATTTATCTCATCTATCGACCTTAGACAAGCTTTTTATCAGATACCTCTCGACTTATCTTCTCGTCAAAAAACTGCTTTTTGTGTCCCAGGCCGAGGTCTTTTCGAATATAATTTTTTGCCATTTGGTCTCTGTAACGCTCCACAAACTTTACAACGTACTATGGATCAAACGTTAGGTCCTATCTTACATCAAGAACGTGCCTTTGTGTTTTTAGATGATATCTTAGTTATCTCAAGTTCTTTCGATGAACATATCGCCACGTTAAATGAAGTTGCAGAACGTTTAAACGCAGCAGGTTTTAAGATAAACTGGGAAAAGTCTCAATTTTGTCGTTCATCCCTCACATTTCTCGGTTTTATTGTCGATGGGACTGGCTTGCGAGCAGATCCTGCTAAAGTTGATGCTATTACTAAATTTAAAACACCTAAAACTGTTACCGAAATCAAACGTTTAATTGGAATGATTAGCTATTATCGCATTTTTCTACCTAACCTTTCAACTATATCCGCACCCATTACTGCTTTAATTAAAAATAAAAAGAAATCCCAAACTATCGAGTGGAATTTAGAATCCCAACAGGCTTTTGAACAAATTAAAACATTAATCACCTCAGCACCTATCTTAATCTCTCCAAATTTCGATGATAAGTTTTTTATACAAACCGATGCCTCACTTACTGGGTTAGGTGCAATGTTATTCCAGGTAAGCAATGGTTTAGAACATCCAATCGCCTATGTGAGCCGTGCCTTAACTTCTGCCGAACAAAAATATTCTGCTACCGAACGGGAATTATTGGGCGTTATCTTTGGCATCGAGAAATTTAGAGGATATGTCGAAGGTACACACTTTACCGTAATCACTGATTGTGCAGCTCTCACTTGGCTTAATAACTTGAAACAGCCGCAGGTCGTTTGGCAAGATGGAACTTGCGTATATCTCAATTTACTTTTGATGTTAGGCATAGGCCTGGCAAATTAAATATCGTACCTGATACCTTATCTCGTGACGTCGTCTCTCTTAATCTCCCAAATTTAATTCTGGATACCTGGTACCTCAATATGATTAAAAAAGTTTCCGATAATCCCGATAAATTTCCTACCTTTCGTGTAACTAATAATAGACTATATAAATTTGTATCCTCGTCCCACATAAAATATCGAATATACCTGAATGGAAACTTGTCGTGCCCACTGCAAATCGCAGTGAGGTGCTTAAATTATGCCACGACGATCCCATTGCTGCACACCTTGGTGTTACAAAACTCTCGCTAAAATATCTGAATTATATTACTGGCCCACACTTAAGCAATCTGTTTGTCGCTACATTAAGAGCTGCAAAATTTGTGGTTCCCATAAGAGTTCACAAGATGCTCGCCCTGGTTTAATGGGTAACTTTAAGCGTGTATCTTATCCCTTTCAATTAATATCGCTTGACTTATTAGGACCTCTCCCCCGATCGAAAAGAGGTAATCAATATCTTTTAGTGGTTACCGATTGGTTTTCTAAATTTGTTATGGTGCAACCCTTACGCAAAGCTACATCTGCAGCTATAATTAAATTCCTAGAACAGAATGTCTTTCTTATCTTTGGTGTCCCCCAGATTATCCTTTGTGACAATGGTGCACAATTTATCTCTAAAGATTTTCAGAATTTCGTTAAAAGTTATAAAGTACAAAAAATTTGGTTTAATGCAAAATATCACCCCCAAGTAAACCCTACCGAAAGAGTAAATCGAGTTTTAATTACCGCTATTTCGTCTTATATTGATTCAGACCATACTACATGGGATGAACATATCTTTAAAATTGCTCAAGCTTTGCGTACATCTAAACACGAAGCAACCCAATTCACTCCGTCATTTCTTGTTTTTGGAAGATATACCCCAATCGATGGGAGTTACTATGGTTTAGTGCCTGACGATACTAACGTAATTGAATTTGACGATAAAGTACGTTGGGACAAGGACCAACAATCATTACCTTCTATCTTTAACGACGTTAGAAAAATTTGTTAAAAGCTTACGAAAGAGCAAGGACCACTATAACTTACGTAAACGAAATATTTCCTTTGCCTTGGGCGAACAAGTTTGGAAAAAGAACTATGTCTTATCGGATGCATCTAAGAAATTTTCTTCAAAATTGGCCCTAAATTCATTCTTTGTAAGGTCACTCGTGTCATTAGTCCCTGATCTACGAACTTCAGGATGCTGAAGGAAAACGCCAAGGCAGGTGGCATATTAAAGACCTTAAGCCATTCTCTGCCGACCCAAATGCTAATTAAGTTTTCATGTCCCATTCTCCTCACGATTTACCTAATATTTTTGTTCTCACCATCAATTAGTTAACTTTAATTACTTCTTCCTTCTCTCATATAGTATATAATTTCTTGCACGTTTAACTTTACTTACCTTAATTTAGCTATCTTTTTCTCCTGGTTGACTTTTCCTCGACCATACCGTTACTCATATATCACTTCATTCTCTACACCCCAATATAACTCTGTCGTTTCATTTAATTAACCCTTGAAATTTTCCTACTACATAGTGTTCGGTCTTTAGTATTTCTCTTATATGGTTTAATTGTGTGGTAATTGTCGTAACTTTGGTTGAAATAACCCATTGAATTTTTATGATTGGTTTTAGCTGATGTTGAGTGGATGATTTTTTCTTTGGGCCAACATAGGAGTCATGACCTATGCCATTGTAAGAAATAGTTCATATTCGCAGTTGCAAAAACTAGGACTACCTATTCCGTGTGTTTTCTTCTGAATTGTTGCAATCGCCACATTACACTACATCATTATTTCTTTCTTTTCTACTAAATCTACATAACTTATAAACATTTTTTCATTGTTTTTATTGAACTTCGTGGTGAGGTGCTATTGCTTCTTATTGTTATCTTATTAAATTCTCGGTTGTTTCAGCATATGGGGACAGTGTATCTGTATTTAACTGCTTATAATTGGGCATTTTTGTGTGTTTAGGGTGCTACCGTTTTGAAAAACTACCTTAAAACAGTTTGTTTTTGTGTGTTTGTATCTGTAATGATACTTTTAAGTTGTTGTGTCAACTTTTGTCTGATTTTCTTATCGTAGTCAATGTACTCGTTAGGAAAATGATCGCACTAGTTCTCTTAGGAGCCTAGTGAATGTTAACATATGTTATATCTTATCTTGTCGGATTAATATCGCAGGTAGTCCTTCAGACTACGCTGTGTTTTATAGGGACAACTCTCTACCTTCTCTTGGACGCTTGTCCAAGAACTATACTTTTTCTTAACCCGCTATCTCCGCTATGCCTTATTCTTCTCTCGGTGGACCTGTTCTTGTCCCGGAACACCCGTCTGCCACATAAGAATGATGTTCCCTCATTCCGAGCTACTGACCACACTGGTTGGTTGAGTAGCGCTTTGCTATCCACCTTTCCTCTGTCGCTTTTGCTCAATGCGAGCCCTTCCTCTACTTTCTTCTACCTGGAGGTGCCTCTTATGCACTCCAAAAAACCAACCTCCTTCTTTTTTACCTTTCCTATCTCTACTGCCTTTTCATTTCTGTTAGTCACCGTGTGGTTGTGCGGGAGGTTTCCACAGACACCTGGACCATGTCTCTGCAAATCTTTCGTGGGGTCATGCGGTGCCGCTGTCAGTGCATAGGCTCTGGCAGTGAAGGTATGTATGAGTGTGTGAATGTGTGAGTGAATGTGTATATCGTTATATACCGAGTGGATATCGGGTGATAGTTCACCGATATCGATCAACGCTGGGTGCAGGAATGCACCCAAAGGTCTTTGCCGGTCCCCCGTGCTGTTCTTGCGAACGGACCTGCTTCACAGGTTTCTCTTTTTAGAGGGCACGGGTCAATCCCATTTCAACGGCTCTACTGGAGCCACTCTTTTGTTGTTATCATTGTCTTGGGTAATAACTAGGCCAATATCTTTGTCTTCTTTATTATCTTCGATAATACCTTTAGGTTTAATATCGTTATCTTATTGATTACCTTTGGTAATAACTTTAGTTTAGTATCGTTATCTTACCGATTACCGTTAGTAATAATTTTGGTTTAATTTATCGTTATCTTACCGACTACCGTTAGGAATGACTTCGAGTTATTTCGCGTTATCTTATCGGTTATCTTTAGTAATAACTTCTGTTTAAATTCATGTTACCTACTATCTCTTATAATCACTTTAACTTAATATCGTGTTATCTTATCGAGTATCTCAAATAATAACTAAAGCTTAATACCGTTATCTTATCCATTACCTTTGAGGATAACAACTTAAGCTTAATGTCATTATCTTATCTACTATCTTTAACATCAATTTGAGATCTTGTCTTATCTTTTTATCGTCCTAACGTGTGGTATATATGACCAGACGTGGGGAATTATTTTTTTTCTCTGAAATTTAAGTGAAAAAGCTAACCCAATTTAGAAATGTAATTTGTCAGGTTAGCATATAAGGATTTAGTAGGCGGTACTTTTGGTAAATTTGTTGATTCACAACTATGTCATGGACAAGTTTTAAATGTGCATCGTTGGAAAACCAAAGTACCAGTAACAAAATTTGCTAGAGTGCAAGGTGACGCACTCTCATGAACATTTTTTTAAATTTGGGCACTTCTTGCCAAAGGAAGAATAGTTTCAATGCAACACTCATGTGTGTTTGCATATAAGAACTTTATGTTAGCTTTAGTTAGATAGGTTTAGATAGGTTAGGCGACTTGTCGCACCCGTGTTAGTTTAAGTAGTGTTTCATGCTCCCGACAAATTTGTGCTGTCGGTAATTATTGTAGTCACAGACTATCGGGCTACCTATTCCGTTTCCTGGTACTTCGGTAGACGTGTTATCGGTTGAAAAACCAGGTGGCGCCTTATATAAACATTTTGTAGGTTTTAAGTTAGGGTTTATATAGGGTAGTTAGGACTTAGATTTTAAGCTGTTACTGTGCTAACAGACTTTTTCTTTTTTTAAGTTTTTTCTTTTGTGGCTTTGTCGCGATTGTTACGTGCCAAGGGTCACTTTAACATTGTGTTAGTAGTTTAGTTTTTAATGTACGGAAGTTTTCCCGCCATAATTTTCAAATACGCGAGACGCGGGAACTTTTAAAATAGACTAGGCGGTGCTTCCGGCCCGTCAGAGTAGTGAGTTTGCGTAGTGTGTTTATCCCTAGAGGGTTAGGACAATACTAAAAAAGAGTGGGGTCGGAGTTTCGCGGTTCTCGCCCTGAATCGTGGCTATTTTGCCTTGGATCGTGAAGTTATGTGCACGTGATTGTCTGGTAACGTATCTTAGGGTCTACCTATGTAGAAATCCCTTCTCTAATTATCTTTTTGTTTGTCTACCTCTACCTCCTTCCTGTCAAATCCCTACATAGGTACAAATCTGCGACACCGAAGGGCCTACCGACCTCCACATCTGTAGATGGAGAGACCCACGTTTACCGCCGCTAGCCGAGGATGTTCCTTACGCATTTGATAGCGTCGACGGAGACCGAGGGATTTCAGAGAAGCGAACTGTAACGCAATCCCGCCGGATACCGGATCCCTTATGTAAGTAACCTTTTGTTTATTTGGTGTTAAAATGACTCTCGTTTATCTTTAATTGTTTAATTTTTATATTGCAAATTATTGTGCAATATCGATGACATCATCAGTAGGTGACGCGCCGAAATCCGTATAAGAGTCGGCGCTGCCAACTGTGATAGTGTCTCTTACACCACGTTACCGGTGTAGTAGACACCGAACTTTAAATTTTAACTACCGTTTTGCGTGTAACAATATGGCGCTCCAATGTGTTATTTTAGGTGGTACTATACCTATGGAATGTATAGATTAATTTTAAACAGGCTTTTTCACCTAAATAAATGCATTATCTATGTTCACTAAGATATCTGTGGCTTTTTAATTTCAGTTGGCACCTTGTGAATATTCCCCCAGAAAATTTTCAGAATTGACAGATTGCGTTCGTAATTAAAAACCGTCATTGTAATAAATAGTTTTATCTAAAAAAACGTCATTCTATTTACCTTAATGTAACTAAAAAAAAATACTGTTCATAACTACAGTGCCTAAAATATGTGTTTATCTGAAAAAAATAGTGTGTAGTATTTATATGATACTTCAAATTTTTACAGGGTTGTTTATTAACCTCAATGTTTCAAGTAAGTACAAATACGCATTTTTACAGTAATTGCATTTCCTAAATATCGTTTAATGTAACAATTAAAAACCTTATATCAGCTAAAATATAACCCTTGCCGTAAATAATTAAAAAAAAAACTGTACTAAGATTCTCTAGTTTATAAAAAAAATTTGTTTCAATCAATTACCTGTAACTATATTTAAACTCGTTTTTAAAGAAACCTTATGTTACAAACGTATTGAAATAAATTGCCTTTTAAATACCTTTTTATGTAAGGTTAAACTATGGATTTTTATGGTTATTGGTTAAATAATGCATTACATGGTGTATTTTCTAAATTAAGGGCTTTTTTCTTGTAACTTATGAAGGATATATCTCCTTATTAAGCATTTATCTTGTTTGGATACCTTTAAATACAGTTATTACAAGATTATCTATTAAAAATATAACTTTTGTTGCTTTCTTAACTTTAGAAGACAGGTTTTTTGAAACTTTTATATTACATTCTAAAAACCGCATTATGGTTTATACCTTTACAAGAAAATTTTGTGTTTAAAAAACACTGAGTGAAATAAATCGGTTATTATATCTTTTTAAGAAGTGTTTGACTATACGTTGTTGCTTTATAGGTTAAATGACATATCACCTGCGTCCATTTTCTATTTTGGAAGGCCTTTCTGTAATTATCTATAAAATATGTATTTAATTGAACATTGATTTTGCTGTCATACACCCTAAACGTGTTTCCTTAGTGTGTTAATTAATTAACGCTTTAACATTACCATATTATTTTTTATCGGTGACGTTCTTAACAAGGTTCCTCCCCTAAATACCGTATCGTATTAACTTAAAGTAGCTGTAACGTGTTTTTTACCTTCTGATCTGCGTCAAAATCGCATATCTTATATATCGTGTCTTGAATATTCTATTCACAATGAACGTTTCACATTTAAAATCCTCGAATTGATCTACGAGCTGGAGTGTAGGAATATTATCGCAGCTAGCAATCAGAATGATAGGAGATCTCAACTCAGGGCCATTTTGGCACAGGAAACGAAAAGCATTGCTACCTTAAAGAACCCCGTTGGCGACTGGCCCCTTAACGTATCGGAAATTAAATTATCTTTAGATGATATATCGGGTATAATAAATAGAACGGATCCTGCTGCTACTAATATCGAGCTAGGGAGATTGACTTCAAGAATAATGCACGTCAAACAACGTGTCGAATTATTATCTTTATATAACGATGACCAAGCGACTCAATCTAAACAAAGTTTGTTGTCCGAGGTGTTATTGCTTGAAGGAATTGTTTTAGAAAGACTTAATCCAAATGCAGACGTAGATATATCGTTACCTTTTTCAAATCTTGTGCTTGCCGAACCTAAACCATTAGGAAAACCTATACCTGTATACAAATGGGGTCTCACTTTCGAAGGGTTTGATTCGAAAGTTTCTTTATCATCCTTTCTTGATCGTATCAATGATTTTAAAATCTCTCGCGGGTGTACCGACCACGACCTATTTGTCTCAGCTGGTGACTTGTTCTCGAACTCTGCGTTAATATGGTACAGAAACATACGAGACCAAATTTCTACCTGGGAGGAGTTAGTTGCGTGTTTAAAACGAGACTTCCTACCTTATGGCTATATTAACGACCTTTGGAACGAAATACGTAACCGAACCCAAGGTCCCGACGAAAATGTTGTTTCTTTTATTACCTCATTAGAAGCTCTATATAGCAGACTCGACAAAAAACCTTCCGAATCCGAAATTATCGATCAATTACTTAGAAATTTAAACCCCTATTTCTCAGAACGTTTGGCATTACAGCCCATATCTTCGTTAGCCCACTTTAAAGACCTATGCCGTTCTCTTCAAGAAGTGAGGTCAAGAATTAACAAATATCGGCCACCGCCCGAGAAATTATCTGGTCTTCTAGAACCTGATTTAGCTTGCCAAGTTCGAGCTTCCGTAAACTATCTACCCTTAACGTTCCTCCTACCGTAACTAATAACTCACTTACCTGTTGGAACTGCAAGCGAAGTGGACATAACTATACTGTCTGCACATACCCTAGAAATATTTTTTGTTATGGTTGTGGTCGCTCAAATATCTACAAATCTAACTGCGCCAACTGTAATCCTAACGTATCGGAAACTCCCGTCGAGATATTTTAAATCAGGGTGTGAATATCTCAAGAAACCAAAATCGCCCTCAACACCAATCATCCAACGGACACAGACGTCAATAAATTCAAATCATAAAACCACTTCTAACGTTGTACCGTCATTAAATTTATCTAATAATAATACCGCTACTATTAATGTACAAAATGCCTTACCTTTATTAGAGGAATTATGCTATACTACCCCAGCCGAGTGGTCTAAGTGGTTACAAACCGTCAATTCCTTTTACCATAAAAGACTGCTGCCGTTTCACAACTTGTTAAAAACCCTTCGATAACCGTCCACACTTATCTATCTCAATTGGTTCCTTAAATGTAATTGCTTTACTGGATACAGGTTCTTCATGTTCTCTTATAAATAACGAAGGTTTACATCAATTATCTCAACAAAATATCAAAATTCAAATTATTCCCGAAAAACTTCCATAAATTTAGCTGACGATAATCAAATACATGTAACTGGTTCCTTAAGTTAAAAATTCAGTAGAATCTCTTGAACGTGACGTTTTATTTTGATTGTCCCTGCATTAGCATATCCCTTTCTACTGGGCGTTGATTTCTGTAAACTTTTAATTTGTCACTTTACTTCCAAGATTTTTCATGGCAAACCTCTATTAAAACGAACTCCTGTGCATCTACAGGAATATCTAACAAAATCTCTTACTGACTCCCAAAATGTAACTCTTAACGCTACAATCGACAAATTTCGCAAACTTAATACCTCCGAACTTGGTTGCGTTACAACTGCAACACACGTTATCTCTACAGGTGATGCCCTTCCCTTTAAGCAACGTCAATATCCCTTATCGCCTGCCTTACAAAAGCATTTACATGCTGAAATAGACAAAATGTTAGAATCTGGTGTTATCTCTCCTTCAAATTCACCGTGGACCTCTCTCGTATTACTAGTTCGGAAAAAGAATGACGAATGGCGTGTCTGTTTTGATGGCAGAAAGTTGAATTCTGTGACTGTTCCAGACGCTTACCCTCTACCTAGAACTGACTCGATTTTAAGCCGCCTTCGAAACGCAAAATTTATCTCATCTATCGACCTTAGACAAGCTTTTTATCAGATACCTCTCGACTTATCTTCTCGTCAAAAAACTGCTTTTTGTGTCCCAGGCCGAGGTCTTTTCGAATATAATTTTTTGCCATTTGGTCTCTGTAACGCTCCACAAACTTTACAACGTACTATGGATCAAACGTTAGGTCCTATCTTACATCAAGAACGTGCCTTTGTGTTTTTAGATGATATCTTAGTTATCTCAAGTTCTTTCGATGAACATATCGCCACATTAAATGAAGTTGCAGAACGTTTAAACGCAGCAGGTTTTAAGATAAACTGGGAAAAGTCTCAATTTTGTCGTTCATCCCTCACATTTCTCGGTTTTATTGTCGATGGGACTGGCTTGCGAGCAGATCCTGCTAAAGTTGATGCTATTACTAAATTTAAAACACCTAAAACTGTTACCGAAATCAAACGTTTAATTGGAATGATTAGCTATTATCGCATTTTTCTACCTAACCTTTCAACTATATCCGCACCCATTACTGCTTTAATTAAAAATAAAAAGAAATCCCAAACTATCGAGTGGAATTTAGAATCCCAACAGGCTTTTGAACAAATTAAAACATTAATCAGCTCAGCACCTATCTTAATCTCTCCAAATTTCGATGATAAGTTTTTTATACAAACCGATGCCTCACTTACTGGGTTAGGTGCAATGTTATTCCAGGTAAGCAATGGTTTAGAACATCCAATCGCCTATGTGAGCCGTGCCTTAACTTCTGCCGAACAAAAATATTCTGCTACCGAACGGGAATTATTGGGCGTTATCTTTGGCATCGAGAAATTTAGAGGATATGTCGAAGGTACACACTTTACCGTAATCACTGATTGTGCAGCTCTCACTTGGCTTAATAACTTGAAACAGCCCGCAGGTCGTTTGGCAAGATGGAACTTGCGTATATCTCAATTTACTTTTGATGTTAGGCATAGGCCTGGCAAATTAAATATCGTACCTGATACCTTATCTCGTGACGTCGTCTCTCTTAATCTCCCAAATTTAATTCTGGATACCTGGTACCTCAATATGATTAAAAAAGTTTCCGATAATCCCAATAAATTTCCTACCTTTCGTGTAACTAATAATAGACTATATAAATTTGTATCCTCGTCCCCACATAAAATATCGAATATACCTGAATGGAAACTTGTCGTGCCCACTGCAAATCGCAGTGAGGTGCTTAAATTATGCCACGACGATCCCATTGCTGCACACCTTGGTGTTACAAAAACTCTCGCTAAAATATCTGAATTATATTACTGGCCCACACTTAAGCAATCTGTTTGTCGCTACATTAAGAGCTGCAAAATTTGTGGTTCCCATAAGAGTTCACAAGATGCTCGCCCTGGTTTAATGGGTAACTTTAAGCGTGTATCTTATCCCTTTCAATTAATATCGCTTGACTTATTAGGACCTCTCCCCCGATCGAAAAGAGGTAATCAATATCTTTTAGTGGTTACCGATTGGTTTTCTAAATTTGTTATGGTGCAACCCTTACGCAAAGCTACATCTGCAGCTATAATTAAATTCCTAGAACAGAATGTCTTTCTTATCTTTGGTGTCCCCCAGATTATCCTTTGTGACAATGGTGCACAATTTATCTCTAAAGATTTTCAGAATTTCGTTAAAAGTTATAAAGTACAAAAAATTTGGTTTAATGCAAAATATCACCCCCAAGTAAACCCTACCGAAAGAGTAAATCGAGTTTTAATTACCGCTATTTCGTCTTATATTGATTCAGACCATACTACATGGGATGAACATATCTTTAAAATTGCTCAAGCTTTGCGTACATCTAAACACGAAGCAACCCAATTCACTCCGTCATTTCTTGTTTTTGGAAGATATACCCCAATCGATGGGAGTTACTATGGTTTAGTGCCTGACGATACTAACGTAATTGAATTTGACGATAAAGTACGTTGGGACAAGGACCAACAATCATTACCTTCTATCTTTAACGACGTTAGAAAAAATTTGTTAAAAGCTTACGAAAAGAGCAAGGACCACTATAACTTACGTAAACGAAATATTTCCTTTGCCTTGGGCGAACAAGTTTGGAAAAAGAACTATGTCTTATCGGATGCATCTAAGAAATTTTCTTCAAAATTGGCCCCTAAATTCATTCTTTGTAAGGTCACTCGTGTCATTAGTCCCCTGATCTACGAACTTCAGGATGCTGAAGGAAAACGCCAAGGCAGGTGGCATATTAAAGACCTTAAGCCATTCTCTGCCGACCCAAATGCTAATTAAGTTTTTCATGTCCCATTCTCCTCACGATTTACCTAATATTTTTTGTTCTCACCATCAATTAGTTAACTTTAATTACTTCTTCCTTCTCTCATATAGTATATAATTTCTTGCACGTTTAACTTTACTTACCTTAATTTAGCTATCTTTTTCTCCTGGTTGACTTTTCCTCGACCATACCGTTACTCATATATCACTTCATTCTCTACACCCCCCCAATATAACTCTGTCGTTTCATTTAATTAACCCTTGAAATTTTCCTACTACATATTGTTCGGTCTTTAGTATTTCTCTTATATGGTTTAATTGTGTGGTAATTGTCGTAACTTTGGTTGAAATAACCCATTGAATTTTTATGATTGGTTTTAGCTGATGTTGAGTGGATGATTTTTTCTTTGGGCCAACATAGGAGTCATGACCTATGCCATTGTAAGAAATAGTTCATATTCGCAGTTGCAAAAAACTAGGACTACCTATTCCGTGTGTTTTTCTTCTGAATTGTTGCAATCGCCCACATTACACTACATCATTATTTCTTTCTTTTTCTACTAAATCTACATAACTTATAAACATTTTTTTCATTGTTTTTTATTGAACTTCGTGGTGAGGTGCTATTGCTTCTTATTGTTATCTTATTAAATTCTCGGTTGTTTTAGCATATGGGGACAGTGTATCTGTATTTAACTGCTTATAATTGGGCATTTTTGTGTGTTTAGGGTGCTACCGTTTTGAAAAACTACCTTAAAACAGTTTGTTTTTGTGTGTTTGTATCTGTAATGATACTTTTAAGTTGTTGTGTCAACTTTTGTCTGATTTTCTTATCGTAGTCAATGTACTCGTTAGGAAAATGATCGCACTAGTTCTCTTAGGAGCCTAGTGAATGTTAACATATGTTATATCTTATCTTGTCGGATTAATATCGCAGGTAGTCCTTCAGACTACGCTGTGTTTTATAGGACAACTCTCTACCTTCTCTTGGACGCTTGTCCAAGAACTATACTTTTCTTAACCCGCTATCTCCGCTATGCCTTATTCTTCTCTCGGTGGACCTGTTCTTGTCCCGGAACACCCGTCTGCCACATAAGAATGATGTTCCCTCATTCCGAGCTACTGACCACACTGGTTGGTTGAGTAGCGCTTTGCTATCCACCTTTCCCTCTGTCGCTTTTGCTCAATGCGAGCCCTTCCTCTACTTTCTTCTACCTGGAGGTGCCTCTTATGCACTCCAAAAAACCAACCTCCTTCTTTTTTACCTTTCCTATCTCTACTGCCTTTTCATTTCTGTTAGTCACCGTGTGGTTGTGCGGGAGGTTTCCACAGACACCTGGACCATGTCTCTGCAAATCTTTCGTGGGGTCATGCGGTGCCGCTGTCAGTGCATAGGCTCTGGCAGTAAAGGTATGTATGAGTGTGTGAATGTGTGAGTGAATGTGTATATCGTTATATACCGAGTGGATATCGGGTGATAGTTCACCGATATCGATCAACGCTGGGTGCAGGAATGCACCCAAAGGTCTTGCCGGTCCCCGTGCTGTTCTTGCGAACGGACCTGCTTCACAGGTTTCTCTTTTAGAGGGCACGGGTCAATCCCATTTCAACGGCTCTACTGGAGCCACTCTTTGTTGTTATCATTGTCTTGGGTAATAACTAGGCCAATATCTTTGTCTTCTTTATTATCTTCGATAATACCTTTAGGTTTAATATCGTTATCTTATTGATTACCTTTGGTAATAACTTTAGTTTAGTATCGTTATCTTACCGATTACCGTTAGTAATAATTTTGGTTTAATTTATCGTTATCTTACCGACTACCGTTAGGAATGACTTCGAGTTATTTCGCGTTATCTTATCGGTTATCTTTAGTAATAACTTCTGTTTAAATTCATGTTACCTACTATCTCTTATAATCACTTTAACTTAATATCGTGTTATCTTATCGAGTATCTCAAATAATAACTAAAGCTTAATACCGTTATCTTATCCATTACCTTTGAGGATAACAACTTAAGCTTAATGTCATTATCTTATCTACTATCTTTAACATCAATTTGAGATCTTGTCTTATCTTTTTATCGTCCTAACGTGTGGTATATATGACCAGACGTGGGAATTATTTTTTTTCTCTGAAATTTAAGTGAAAAAGCTAACCCAATTTAGAAATGTAATTTGTCAGGTTAGCATATAAGGATTTAGTAGGCGGTACTTTTGGTAAATTTGTTGATTCACAACTATGTCATGGACAAGTTTTAAATGTGCATCGTTGGAAAACCAAAGTACCAGTAACAAAATTTGCTAGAGTGCAAGGTGACGCACTCTCATGAACATTTTTTAAATTTGGGCACTTCTTGCCAAAGGAAGAATAGTTTCAATGCAACACTCATGTGTGTTTGCATATAAGAACTTTATGTTAGCTTTAGTTAGATAGGTTTAGATAGGTTAGGCGACTTGTCGCACCCGTGTTAGTTTAAGTAGTGTTTCATGCTCCCCGACAAATTTGTGCTGTCGGTAATTAGTGTAGTCACAGACTATCGGGCTACCTATTCCGTTTCCTGGTACTTCGGTAGACGTGTTATCGGTTGAAAAACCAGGTGGCGCCTTATATAAACATTTTGTAGGTTTTAAGTTAGGGTTTATATAGGGTAGTTAGGACTTAGATTTTAAGCTGTTACTGTGCTAACAGACTTTTTCTCTTTTTAAGTTTTTTCTTTTGTGGCTTTGTCGCGATTGTTACGTGCCAAGGGTCACTTTAACATTGTGTTAGTAGTTTAGTTTTAATGTACGGAAGTTTTCCCGCCATAATTTTCAAATGCGCGAGACGCGGAACTTTTAAAATAGACTAGGCGGTGCTTCCGGCACGTCAGAGTAGTGAGTTTGCGTAGTGTGTTTATCCCTAGAGGGTTAGGACAATACTAAAAAAGAGTGGGGTCGGAGTTTCGCGGTTCTCGCCCTGAATCGTGGCTATTTTGCCTTGGATCGTGAAGTTATGTGCACGTGATTGTCTGGTAACGTATCTTAGGGTCTACCTATGTAGAAATCGCTTCTCTAATTATCTTTTTGTTTGTCTACCTCTACCTCCTTCCTGTCAAATCCCTACATAGGTACAAATCTGCGACACCGAAGGGCCTACCGACCTCCACATCTGTAGATGGAGAGACCCACGTTTACCGCCGCTAGCCGAGGATGTTCCTTACGCATTTGATAGCGTCGACGGAGACCGAGGGATTTCAGAAAAGCGAACTGTAACGCAATCCCGCCGGATACCGGATCCCTTATGTAAGTAACCTTTTGTTTATTTGGTGTTAAAATGACTCTCGTTTATCTTTAATTGTTTAATTTTTATATTGCAAATTATTGTGCAATATCGATGACATCATCAGTAGGTGACGCGCCGAAATCCGTATAAGAGTCGGCGCTGCCAACTGTGATAGTGTCTCTTACACCACGTTACCGGTGTAGTAAACACCGAACTTTAAATTTTAACTACCGTTTTGCGTGTAACAATATCAAATACTTAAGTTGTAAAATCATATATAAAAAATTCACACTGACCAATATTCAAAAGATATAATACTTGTCATAGATTTCATTAAAAATAATACTTTCACCACTACATGTGATATCTTGTTAAACTGTTTTATAAAAATATAAATTCAGAAACTTAAGATCAACAAATTATGAATCACTTTCATAATTATCATTTTAATAAATGTGTAACTACTTATAAAAGGCGAATATAAACTTCTCTTAATATTACTATTTTACAAATGTTGAACTTTAAACTATAAATTTCATCTGATAACTATTATTCCAAGGATGATACAACGAAAACAACATTTAAGCATTAGACGACTATTTGCCAGATGTGAAATAAAAGCAACATCTGGCACAGTGTACAATAAAACCCACTCACCAAGATTTGGTAAAAATTCAACAAACAAGAATTTTTTACAGTTCCAAGAAGTTATGAAGATCCATTGTTCATAATATTCAAAGAAACTGAAAATTTTCCGAGAACTACCCATCAAGTGTTTTGAATACCTGTTGTATGTCAAAGTTCAACTTCCAGATGGCATACTCTTATAAAAAATGGCATTTAAACTGCTTTGCAATTCCACAGTTATCAAACGATAAAAATAACACCGTAGTTCCAATACGAAACAATCGCATACATTTTCATGCTTCTTTAGATTTAAGTTACTAATTTTTACATTCCATAGTTATGCTATAAATATAGTACTCTGAAATTCACACATAAATTCCAATACTTTAAGGTTACACATTGTTAAAAAATATCAAAATAAAATAGCAGGACATGCTGTCAAAACTAATTTCGCAGGTTGTTACACAAAACACTTTTGCCTTCAACACAAAGTGTTACCTTTAGAACATGAAAAATACACTACAAAAATCATATAAGATATTCGACCATACGTGATATACATATTGTTAAATGTAAATCAATAGATGCTTTAAATTAAATGCTAGTACATGAGAGAGTGATTACAATTATCGAATAAATGAAAGCATCGGTATTTTGAAGATGGTTCAGTAAAACCAAAACTAAAGTTATTATGAGAAGCTTCCTTCAAGATACCTGTCTAAATAGCTACATCTAAATATAAAATAATGTTCTATAGTAAGATATTCACAAAAACCACTCAAAATATCAATTTATGACTGAAAAGAAAGCAGACAATATAATATACAAAATGAACTTAACATTATAAAAGTGAACATAATACAAAACCAAATTGAATAAGTACACCACAAAAGAAATTCAACATCAAACTAAAATAATAAATTCTGGGCACAGTTTTAATACCTACAGAGTAAGTAAAAGTTTAAAAATACAATAAAACATACAATATAACCTGTAAAATAAATTTAAATATAAAATAAAGTCTTTCACTACATGTATAGCTTTTTCTCCCTTAGTCACAACCTCAAAGTTGGTTTGAAGCTGTTTCCCATTCTGAACTAACTTTTTCAGTGACATCTAACTATCTTTATCTGTGTATTTCTTAAACTCGTCTATTAGCCTAAGCAACGTCAAATATGGCCTCATGTCGAAAGAAATTTAAGTCAAGCTGAAATTTTGTCAGTTATTAAGACTTATTTGAGGCACTTTTCCCTAAAAGTCCCTGTCCATCCTCCTTTATCTTACCATCCTACTCTCTCTTAAACATGAATCGGCACACTTTAAAGTTTAAAATTCACTACAAAAAAGTAATAAGAAATTTTTGTTTTATATGAAAATTTCACAAAAATTCAATTAATTATGTACATTTTTGAATTTTTAGATTCTGAATTATATAAACTCTACTATCAAGCTTGTTAAAAGTTATTCGAAAATATGAGCTGAACGAAATTTGTAGAGCAGTTAATCAGCTTCTAAACAGTATGTGTATCTTACACTAGAAGGTTAGGATCGTGTAGTATGTGACAAGAACTATTGTTCACAAGCTGGTGTGGCGTATGACTCACAAACTTAGTAACAAGACATTTTGCCATAACAATGTTATGTTATGGCTAAATAAATTTCTCGGATTCTCTAAATTTATTTCTCCCTTACATGAGTTTATTTCACTACACATTTTATTTAACTTCTTTAATTTAGTTTTGCGCACAAGTTTCCTTTCTGTTATATGCACATTTCACTGCATACATAGCTATATTCATAACTCTATTAAGTTCTCTCTTATCTCATTGGTATTAGTATTTACCTGTACATATCCGGTGTGGATTTAAATCTTGTCGTTTCACTTGACATTATGTTCTGCTTTTCAATTCGATTGGAATCGTTGTTTGCACCTGCTGGTACATAGCTGGTCATTGGATTTCCTTATTTTGAACTAAGATATTAGAGTTGATACATATGTCTGATAAGAATTACACCATGAGATGAACACAGGTATGAATGTTTTTTCAAACATTTTATTTTGCTAAAAAAACTTCAAGGTATGTTCTGTTGCTGTTTTTCTTGATATATCTTGTCACATAACCTAGTGACGGTAAGAATGATTTAAGATATTTTATATATATATATATATATATATATAAATATATATATATATATATAAATATATATATTATATATATATATATATAAATATATATATATATATATATATATAAATATATATTATATATATATAAATATATATTATATATATATATATATATATATATATATTTCTGTGGTTTTTGAATGTTAAACAGCATTATTAATTCATTTGACATATTGAGGTAGTAATTCAATATGTAGAAACAAGCATATGTGATTAGAAACGCTTTGCGAGTTATTTTTAGGGTAAAATTTAATAATTTTCTGAAAAGTTTCAGTAATTCAAAAGTTAGTTTCACTTAATTCATTTTAATGTAAACGTTCGAGAAGTATAGAAAGGGTAATATAGCATTTCAAAGGTCAAACTGTAAATAGGATATGTATTTAAATCGTAGTTTATAAGTGTAGAGATAATCTGTAACAAGCTTTAACATATTCGATTTTATAATTAGCTTTAGGAAGGAGTTATATCAAGGACGAATATTGCACCATATATAGTAGATTATTTGTTAAATTATAGCATTTAAGTGTAGATAATAAAAAGCTTTTAGCTTCATTCTAAATGGCAATTACATTGTTAAACATTGTTTGTTAAAAGAAATAGTTTCCTAGTAAAATGAATGCGACCGTTGAAAGTTCTCTAACAATTTTAATGAAGAGCATTAAAGATAAGACACAAATAACAGAGCAATTCTCTGAAGGATGGCAGGTGGTGCCGATTAACAGGGATCTATTGTTTGTGTGGAATGGGCAATGGTAAAACGTTACTATACAGGTGTCAACACAGAACGAAGAGGGATTATTACGTTTATAGTATAGATAGAAAGAGGCTAGAGATGTCGTTTATTAAGTGTTTGTTTAACTTGAGAGAAAGCAAGAATAAGATAGAAGATGGAGAGTCAAGGATAGAAATACCACGTATTATTATAGACATAGTTGAGTGGGGCATTTTGGTCGGTCAGAAATACAAGTTGTTAAAGAAAAATAAAGAGTGATTACTTTAGGTTGTATGAGTGAAAGAAAGAGAGCTGGATTGTGGGGTTCGTTAAGATTGGGGTTCAGGCAAGGTAGTGGAATGAAAACCAATTGACGGTTAGACGAAGTAAGGGATAGAAGATGGAATACTTATGTTAGAAGTAGATAGATCGAACAGTAGAGGCGTGTTTAACAATAACTTTAGCCAGCAGAGATTAATTTTAAAAGAATATCAAAACGGTTGGAACAGATAGGGAAAATTTCTTAGATTTCGATGGCAGTTGATGTTTGTATACAAATTTTCGAGAAAACTTAAGACAGTTAGGAGGGTCTGTGTGTGTATTGTACAAAATTGGCAAGTTTTAGGGGGGCTGAAAAGTGTATATAAGTACCGGGAGTTGAAAGTAGGGCTCTCTAACATTTTACGTTCTTCGTGATGAATTAGCTTACAGCTAGAAGTCAACTTTGTAATATACAACCATTACAAGTCAGTATTGAATTGCAACAAGCTATCAGTAAAGTAATTTATAAATGTTTTAAAGTATGATACTAATGAAGAAGTAAGTACAGACTGCTTGATGTTATGTAGTTGTATGGAGAGTGCAAAGCTTGCTCTAAAATGAAGTAGAAATCTGTGGCTGAGTGATTTGGTTGCACACCAAAGATAAACAAGAGCACTAGCAGACTTGGGGGAGTTTGGATGTACCGTCATACTGGTTGATGGGAGAACACAATAGCGGTGGGCAGTTAAGGCTGGTGCAATCCTGAGTCGGGACGTTCCTGGGGGCACAGTCTTTGATGAAAGGCAGCAGTTATTGATGGAGATTGCAGATCCATGAATCATGAGGAAAGTCAGGTAACTGATGTTGTTTTAAATTGTTTTGTGCATAACTGGTGTAATGACTTTTGATGATTTCTTGGTATTTTACTATGAACTAAACGAGCAATATTTTTATGAATTATTAATTGAACTCTCTTGATATATTAATTTATTATTTTATTTATGTGGAAAATTATGTGTATAAAATTTTGATATTTAACATACTTATATATGTACAAGGTAAGAGGGACTTTTTGGCAATAGATTGTACAAAAATTTGCACGAATGGTTATAGTTACTGTGAGCTTATATTAATTCAGGGGTAACGTAAGGTTGATGGTAAAGCTATGTTACTTTATTTGGGTAATAATTAATCTGGGAAATATGTGAGTTAGAATTGTTTTATTTTGAGATGGGAAATGTTTATAAGATAATTGATATGTGAATAAGGAGTTGTTGATGATGTTTGATGCTTTATGAATCTGTAAATAAATCTAGGTGAGTTACCATAGCAGCGTTTATATATTTTTTTTCGTAGAAAAGTTAGCTTTATTTTTCAGATTGCAGAAGAGCAGCCATGGCAGAAGGGATTTTTGAGAATTTGTTGACCCAACAGGTGTGGAGGCGAGTTTAGTAGATGTAAATTCGTAGAAATAATGTCTACCCAAATAGTGGGCCTTTTAGAAAAGGTAATTTCGTATGAATTTATAACACCCTAGCAGGGACTTGAGTCTAGTACCAGAGGAATTCGCGGCATATATATATATATATATATATATATATATATATATATATCGGTTTTCAATGGACTCATGCAGTTATTACAAAATTAATGTTTTATTTCAGGTTTTTTTTATCAGCATTAAAGGTCATTCAATACCTTATAGGATGTTTTACTACAAAAATCTACCCGACAGAATTTAGAATGTATCTGATACAACACAATTTTCTAGCTGTGTTGGACTTCTACTTGTGGTCCTGAATTTTCATTCTTACCTGAAATGCTAGATATCCAGCTCACTTTATCGTTATTGTTATGGTTCCAATATTCTTCTATTTAAGTTGTAACACCTTGAGAATAACCTCGACAAGGTAACAGTTGTTATTTCTTTACCTTAAGTTCAGGTATGTTTAATTGTATTTTTCTTGGTGCTCTTTGTTTTATGTATGAAGTATCTATTACGAAAATGAAGTAAGTAATTTACTAAATTACATTTAATATTTTTTTATTTAAAATACTGGTAAATTACTAAAGCGCTCTGTTTATTTAAAAAATTTATGGTCTTGGACAAAGCCATAATATGTAGTTTTGTATGTTATTTTATTAAACGAAAAGAAAATGTAGAACCTATAAGTTTCATGAAATATTATGGTTAAAGGTCATACCTGTATCTGTTCAACTTTATAAAACGGACACTGTTGTGTCTTTAGTTAGTAAGAAGTCAAGTTGTTAAAATAACTTCTTTTGTATGCCTTCAAAAAATTTTATATATAGAACATCAAAACTCTATTAGCTTCCATTTAAAGTGTCTGTTGTTATTACTGAAATTTTACTACCGATAAGTTTTTTATTCTGTTACAATATATCAGAAAATTTTTATAGTTACTGCCTGTGTATTTTATTACATATTGTGTGCTCTTAATTTTTCTAGATGTGTTTAAAGGTGGATGCTTTACCTCCCTGATGATATTCTAGTCTCTTGCTTCTCAACGCGACCCATGAGGGTTGATGTTAGCTGTGCCAGAGTGTAATTTACACTCTGTCGTGCAACTGCCCTTTTCATACCACCGTGAAAATGGTATGGTGTAACTTACCACCACATTCTTGTAAATCTGTGACCAGTTGTAAGGTGAATGCACTAGTCACAACATAGTTTGAGTGGTATAAACTATGTAGTGCCAGTGTAGTTTCAATTTCTAATTCCAATTAAGTACACATACATTTAGAAATATATCCTAATTTCTTTAAAAAATTAAACGTAAAGTTTAATTCTATTATTTAATACTGAATTTTGCTAGTATAAATTAAATGTTGTTGTCATTAATAAGTTTCATATTTCTCTCCTTTCAATATAATGTGAAGTTTTTAAATATTTATTTAGAATAAATGAAAAGTTATTCATGTAACCTTTAAAAAATTTTTGTAAATATTTTATTTCTTCTAGTTTTGGGATCATGAAAGTAAATCATATTATTGTACATTTTTGTATAACTGCAAGATGAATAACTTCAGCGTTTTATGTTTCAGAAACCAGAAATACCAATATACGTATCCTAATGAATAACGATATCAAACATGAATAATCCTGATTTAGTATATATAATATATGATAAAAGTGTGAAAGAGAAACAGTTGTGGTTGCTAAAGGTTTGAAAACAATAATTGATGCTGGTTTTACAAGAGGAGATAGATTACAGGAGAATATCGAAAAACAAACTTCTATTTAATTACACAAAATGTACATTCAAGCATATACACGACCGACAAGTATTAAAGCTACATTTACATAATCACAAAGGACCTAACACAATTCTTCCCAGTACATCAATCCCCTTTCTGTGAAATTTGGCAAAGATATTTGCTTTTAAAAGTAACTGCTTTGTTTGTAGAAAAAGGGCAGTCGTTGAATTAAAGTCTCATTTATATTGTAGACAGGATATTCGCCTAGAATCAACCCTAGACGAAAACATTTACTTAAGAAATGTAATGAACGGAGTACTGAATGAGTAAGAGTAAGAGGACTCCTTCGACGTGTCAATGACCTTGTAGTAGCTGAAGCACACTATCATAAGCAATGCCATGGTGCTTTTTGCAAGCCAATCTTAAAGGAGCAACGGATAGGTAGAGAACAAAGGAAAATGACTTTTTAATTCTTTCAAAACCATTTAAGAAAATGATGAATACTAATTTACAGTTAAAAAACTTCAAGACATTAGGATAAGCCTTTATGAAAAACAAAACACATATTCTGATAGGCATTCAAAAAATTTCCATAAGGAACACTTTAAAGACTGATCGCTGGAGGAGGGCTTAAAGGGAGGGGGTAAATACTTTTAGGGAAATCTCCTCTAATTAGGATCTAACAACCGGAAAAAAGTCAGCTTGCCTCTAATTTCCTCCAACATAAGACGTTCATTGCCTGGGCTACATATACTTGATCACTAGTCTTCCTCTACTTACTTTACCATTGGCTTTGCTCCTTATTACTGTCTTAATTTTTAAACAGCCTCCCAGAGCATTGCATCCCAAAAGTGTTCATTGTTCTAAGTTCTTTGTCTAACATCCATGTTTTGCAGACGTATAGTGATATATAGTAAACATAGATATTGAATAGCCGATTCCTAACAGCTGAAATTATATTAAATTCTAGCATCATACCTTGCATCTCATAAGCATTCATTCCTTGATTTGACATATTTTTACTAGCATTCTTAGTTGTAATGCAACTTCCTAACCAAAACTACTTTACTTCTTATAATCTTTCAGACTATGGGTTTGCTATCACCTTTATACTGTTATTTTGTTTACTACATCTCATTATCTTAGTTTGATATTATTGATTTTCATATTTAAATGACCAATTAAAATTTTCCAAATTCTTATGTCCTTCTAACAATATAACTATATTATCCACGTACCTCAGCATTTGAATTTTCTCTTCTTAAATTTTGGCACATCACTTTTACCTCTTTGATTTTATTTATTGCTTGTTCTATACACATGTTAATGAAAATTGATGATAAATCTATCTCTATCTGACAATTTTACAAATTTTCTATTCTGCTTCATCATTATCTATTTCCAGTACAACCGTTTCTAATATAAATTTCATTTAAAATCCTAACACTACATTCCGGCTTACATTATCAAAAGCCTTCACCACGTCTGTAAAGACTATTACTTCATACTGCTACCCTTTCCTTTAATACTAACCTTAGTGTCAGGGTTGCTTCTCTAGTACCACTGTTCTTTCTATACTAAAACTGGGTTTCTTCTAATCTCTCTTCTATTTTATTCTGTCATCATCATTAAGTCTTCAGTCCTGGAACTGGTTAGACGCGTACCTCCATTGTGTCTTATTCTGACTTAATCTACCCAATTACCTAAAATTCCCACAGTCTGCATCTATCACTATCTGCGTGCAATATTCTGATCTAGGTTTAAATTTACCTCTCTATTCCTATATCTGCTTGTAATATAGCCACACTATTCCCCATAAATGCCTTAAAACATATCCTGCCCTTCTATTTCTCCTATTTTTTGTTTGTTTTAGACAGATATCTTTATTCCCCTACTATTTCTATAACCTCTTTGTTATTAACCTTATCTGTCCATGTTGAAGCATAACATTTCAGAAGGTTTCTTCCTTTTCTGTCTACTTCTCCTACTGTCCCTATTTCATAGGCGTACAGTGCTGTGTTCCACACATCTGCTTCCAACACTTTTGTCCTTGTTTCTATGTTTGTTGTCTTCAAACATAGCCACTGCTCTTTCTTGTTATAGTTCGGTTCCCCTTCTATTGTTTTGTAAATATACACCATATTTCACCGATATTCAGTGGTTGTGAAGAGGGTTAAGCAGCCTGTGACTACCAGGATCTCCCAACATTTGAACATTTGCCAAATTAATAGTTTTCCAATAAACCCCTCTGCACAATCAAGATTAGTTGAAAATATTGCAAAACCAACAACTGTAGTTGTTTATAATAACAATCAGGTTTAAGTGCAATTATTTTTTGTCACTAAGTTTTCCGTCTTCAAACTGATTGGACGCAAACCTCTACTACTGATTTTTATTCTATATCTTATATATATATATATATATATATATATATATATATATTATATTGGTTAATGTTTTTGAACTATGACTCAGAACACTAACTGTCCTCTAATCGCATTCATCCTGCTTTCTTTGAAAATATCACTAATCTACTCCTTGCAAAGTCTGAAAGCAGTTCTCTTCCTTCATTTATCCTGCCTATCAGCCCATATAATATGTTTTGTGTACTGCCTTTCCACCATATCTAATTAATGTTGGTGGTAATTAATCTTCCTACACAATTCATTTATTTTATTTCTATGACACCTAAAGTTTTGTCTAAGTTTCCTCATCAAAATACTTTTAAATTTAATTTTTCTTCTCTTAAACAAAAGATCACCTAAATTATCCGTTCTTTCTTAGTTACAGAGTTTTAAATTCCTAATATAATGTATACTTCCTCTAATACCGATTCCTTAAAGAACTGCTAATGTTGAAACATAAATAAATTTTTAAGATATGTAATTTAGCATCATCCGGTATTTAATTTAAAATAGCAAGTTTTATCACCGAAAATTGTAGAATTTACGTCCGCGTACTTATAAATAGAATACACTTTACAAATATCACGTTTTATGTGATAATTTTACATTCTTTCAAATGAGACTTGTAGGGTTTATCCAGGCTGCTAGTAAAAACATGTCGTTTAGAGTCGTGTAATTGCACCTGCGGTCCAAATGCTTTTTTTTTTGGGTGGTCAGTCTCATACGAACCATCTAATCTGGACACTTCCACTTGATTTATTGTAGGAGTAGGATACATCGTGGTCTAAAATTTGTGTGGAAATGTCATAAGGCCACATCTTCTTGCGTAATGGCCAATAGATTAGATGCTCCAACTCAGGGTTGCAATGGTCAATATCAATTAATTATTTATCAGACTAATATTTTTTGGTATTTCAGTGCAACAATTTAGAGTTTAATTTATTCCATTAGAAGTAACTCCAAATAAAATTAATAAATTTTGCAAATTACAATGTCATAACTAAAGCAATATACGTTGTTGCGCGATAACATTAGAAGAGTAAACACCTGGTTGGAGATTAGCATTGTTCCTAAGGTCAATCATTCTGGAGCAGCAACAGGTGTTGCCAGTCGTCCCCTTCTGAGTAGGTCTAATTCGCTCTAAATTGAATGTATAAAAAGGGGTAAGCAATTTATTTCCTTTTATATTATCAGAAGTCATGAGGTTACACTTCGTTTCTTAAAGCTAAACATTTTAGTAACGAGTAAATTCTTTTCTAACATGATGTCAATTTTAGAGTAAAAGAACCATTAGTTTTCAATTTTGTTGTAAAGTAAAAATATAAAATTCCTTGAGTAATTGCGAACACAGAATTAGAATTTCTATAAACAAGAATCTAACTTTTCGATATTTTTTTTAGTTAAGACTATAATACGTTTCTTACCCTTGTTAATGTCGTAAATATGAAGCCAAACAGATCTGAATAGAATAAAACAATTTTGTAATATCAGACTTCATTAATACTGTCTGAGCGTTAACTTAGTTTCGCAATTTATAAACAAGAAATTTATGAACTGGAGCTTTATATTTATATATTGCTAATTCTCAAATAGCTTCATAGGGAATATCTGTCCAAACTTGCTTGGTGTTGCAAAACTGATTTTGATTCTTTTTATTACACTTTTTTTTGTAAATACGACAATTATTGAAATTTACCACTAGGGTTAAATATTTATTTAAAAAGTTATTTCAGAGTGGTCTATGACCCTAAAGTTAATAGTTCAAAATTAGAGTAATGGTGGATCATCTACATTTCAGTAAAGTGTTGTTTTGTATTTATTTGTGTCTAGGTGGCAAACCACAAATGGTGGTCTTGGTTTAATTAATTATATATTTTCTTTTCATGGATAGAGTATAAAAGGTTAATAGAACAGTCTGTTCTATTGTAGAGATTAATTTAAGAGGTTTCTCCTTTTTCACAGGACTTTTGCTTTTGTGTTGTTATAGTGTAAACACACGGTTGTGTGTTATTTATGTAGAGTGTTTTTGAGAATTGTGAACCATTGTACAAATTTACCAAGAAAGTTTGTTTGGAATAGTGGTGTGTTATTGGCAGTGAACCTAGTTGGGGGGGATTTGTCTATATAAACCACCAGGAAACGGTGAGTCACTCTCTGTTAAAATTCATTCAAGCTACGAACAACTTTAGTACATAAGTCAAGCGACTAGTCAGTTTTGATATTTTATTGAAATCATTTCAACGTACACAAGTTGGCGTACTGTTGAATTAACAGTTTTAAATTTGTTAAATATATTTTGAAAAATCGAAGCGTGATGTACTGTAAGTAGAAATTACTTTCTTAATTTGGGGGCTGGTGCTTGTGGAGCACTCAGATGGAATAGGAGATGTAAATGAAACTTAGCTGATGAGTGGAGGATTGGTGTTATTATAGATTGGAGAAATAAAAATTTGGATAGATGATTGCTGTCTCATATGGTGTGAGTCAACTTGGGGTGATTCCAGTACATGCAGTCGTTGAGGTCAGCGATGGTTTAATGGCAGATAGCTGTTTATTTATTTATTGAACATAGCAACCAGCAGAATATAAGTTCCAACAACAGGCTGCTTAACATAAAGGATCGGACAAATGTTAGTTCAAACACATTAGTAACATGTTAGATTACAGCACAAAAATCACTAAATAAAAAACAAAGAAACTTAAGAATAATATACAAATTACAAATTGCAAATTACAAATTAAACCACATGTTTTTTAAAACAACTAGCATAAAGTATTCCAATTCGTTACAATTACAAAGTGCATTATGTTATATTAGGTACAAGGTTAATCTAGTACTTAAATAAGTGATTTAAATTTGGCTGGTCTTGCTCATACGATAACAGTAAGCAAACTTCATTTTTGAACTTTGCTTTTGAAACAGTCAAAAACCAATCAACTGCATTTGTGTTATTTATGGCTTTACAAATTTCATAATGTGGGAAATTAATCATATTATCAGTGTGTATTTGTGGAGTGTACACTAATTCAAAAGGCCTACTACTCAACCTCGGAACTACAAAATAAAATTTACTAATAAAGTTCAGATTAGAATCAAACTCTGAATGAAAAATTGAAAAAGAAAACATTAATATTTTTAAAAATCTCCTGCGTTCTAAAGATAAGTATTTAAATCTACTCACTAATTCAGAATATCTCATAAATTGTGGATAAATTCCAGTTTCACTTTGATGGGTATGACTGTGTTTTAATAATACAATTAAAAGTCATCAACAACAGATAACTCAAGATTTGCCCTTTTGGGCTTTAACCGCCTTACAGGCTCCTGTATATCATTCAATGTTATTTCATTTATAGCTAAAATGTCAGCCGTAAAATTCTCTTTAGGATCGAAGGTCACAGATGTATAGTTAGGTGAATTGACACTGTATACCGATTGGAACCACTTCCTTTGGCGTATTTAAATCGGAATTTAAATAAGTATACGGAAAGGAATTGCCTACATTATTTTCGCGTTTTTGTTTTAGGTAAGACCAAAAAGAAGTAGCATTATTATTGATATTATTTTCAATTAAATCCATATGATTCCGATGACAGTGTTTGATTTCAAGCTTTATTTGTTTATACAATTGATCGAACTTTCTATAGTAAGTATTTTTCTTATAATGCTTCCAAAGCTTATGCAGGTGATGTTTTGATTTGATTTTAGCAATTAATTCGGGTGTAAACCAAATGGGGTAGTTATATCTATGTTGCCTTGTTTTAGGTACAGCAACATCCAATGCTAGAAATAAGAGATGAAACCGATCTGTTTTTTGATCAATGTCAGAGAAGAGGTTTATAGAATTCCAATTCGTAACATTCAACATATTATAAAGAAGATCATAATTTGCACGCTTAAAATTAAGTTGAGGACCAGCAAAGCTATATTGTTTTGACTCAATTGTCGCGTTAATAGATATGATTAGAATAGGATGGTAATCATTCGCCCTTAATAAGAGATCTTCGCATCCGGAAATGTTAATTGATACATTACAAAAAACATAGTCAAGTGTCCTTCCTAATTTATTTAGTTCAGCACTGTATTGCGTCAAATTATGGAAGTTTGCAAAATTAACTATTTCATGTTCTATGTTCGATCTAGGATTTGACAAATCATTATTTAGTTAGGACAAATTGAAATCACCTGCTATGAGTAAGACCCCACTGATAAGTCTATATTTATTGTATAAATTATTGAAAAAGGTATTATATGTGGTTGTGGCAGAGGATGGAGGAATATAAATGGCACAAAAGTTGATGTATGTATTACCTGTTTTTAATTGAACCCAAATATCTTCTAATTCAGTTTCTAGTCTTTCAATTCTTGAAACACTAATTATATTTTTAATTGCAATCAACACATCTCCATCCTCAGAAACGCCAAGCTGTGCAAAATTTCTATCCTTCCTAAAAATAGTACATCTATTATCTAAAATTTCATTATCACAAATATTATTATTTAACCATGTCTCTACTATAATGATTACATCATAATTATATGCAAGAGCATTTAGTAATAGTGAATGTAATTTAGTTTTTATTCCACCAACATTCTGATAATAATGTTTGAACTAGTATTTTTAATGGACATCAATAAATTCATTTACGAATTTAATTAAATAAATTTTTCTCTCGTCTTTGGCCCGCATAAAGATCTTTCCATTTTTGCACCACAGATACTTGATGTTATTAGTTTTCTTGAATTCCCGAGCCCGCACATATAATATCCGATTAGCAGGAGTTTGTGCTACATCCCAGGTAACTGATATTTTTTGCAAAACATTTATCTTGTAATTATTTGGTGTTATGACATTCTGTGCTTTTGGGGGTGTATTTTGGTGAAGTCTCTGGACAAAGAAATTGAGTATTTTATATGTATAATGAATTATTTTAAAAATATGTTGAGGTCAAAATTTGTATCATAAAATATTTGTGTATTAACGGCTTGTGTAAAAGGTAAATGGGTTTTAGGTGTTTTTCAGTGCAAAATAAGTTTAGCACAAGTTCAAAAAGATTTACTATGAGCTCTTATTAGACCAGGGTTTTAAAGTAAGGTTATGGTTAAGCCCAGCTACTTTCAATAATTATTAAATCTAGAAAGTATGTTTTAAAGGAAATTATTCTAACGTGAGGATGGTTATTATGTTATCTATGAAAGAATTAATAATAATAGGAGGAATACTGTTTGGTAAGAATTTTTCTATTGGAATAAATTGTTATAATTTTGTGTAGTCGAGTTTTCTTTCTTCAAATAGTAGGGCAGTAATTTCAGAGAGCCGCTGAAAAGCCGTGGTTTATATCCCCGGAAAGCAGCATTTTAAGCAGTGTAAAAATCTAGAAGTTTTGGCATCCAAAAAGAGTAGCATCTTCAGAGGATAAAATAAGTATTGAAGATGAAAGTAAGTTAAGAGGAGTTTTTGTTTTTCATGTAGATTCCAGGGCAGAAAAGACGTTCAATTTAAGGGGCACGAGTTTGTACTGAGAGGAGTTCATGGCATTTTTATGGTTCCAAAGCATGGGGCTCTTTCCAGCTTGTTTTCAGGGGAAACTCAGAGCAAATTATGACGCCCAAAAGTGTGGGGCTCGTCTCCAGTATGCATTAGCTATATTTAGGTCTCGATTCTTTCAAGTTCATTATATCTGGATCTGGTATCGACGTCATAGATCGTCCAACAAGAAAATGCACAGGAGTCAATGGCTCTAGGTCGTTACGATAAAAAATTAAGGGAGTGAGAGACGTTTAGTTGAGCGTGGATTCCACCTACGTCAACAGAGTGTACATCTCCTCAAATGTTAACAGTGTAGCATCGATAAAGCGTTCAAAGTGGAATTTAGAGGACTTAACGCCTGCCTCCCAAATTCCTCGTATATGTGGGCTATAAGCCGGGATAAAATGCCAATTCACCACTTCGTAGCTAGCTGAATTGACAATATCACCACGTTGCTGTTTTAGAAAATAATCTAACTCCTTCAACTCCGAATTGGCCCAAACAAAGTTGGTACCATTATCTGAGTAAACACGCAACGGTTTACTCCTATGAGAAATAAATCTTCTAAACGTCATCAAAAAACCTTCAGTTGACAAATCAGTAACTAACTCTAGGTGAGTTGCCTTAGTTACGAAACACACAGAGACATAGGTAACATTTTATGGTTTTTGAACCACGACCCTTGCGGTCTTTTATAAAAAGTGGACCAGCATAATCAATACAGGTGGTATAAAATGGAGGAGCAAGAGCGATACGTGAAGAAGGAAGATTTTCCATGATAGGACCTGTTACATGTGGGGAGAAACAAAAGCATCTCACACATTAATGAACTACTTTCTTAACTAAATTATGACCTCCAATAATCCAGTATCTCTCTCGCAAGTGAGATAAAGGCAGTTGAGCGCCAACATGAAGAAGATGTAAGTGCTCTGGCTTAACCAAAAGATTTACAATAGGGTGTTTTCAAGAGATAACCAAAGGGAAGTTTTTATTGTAATTAAATTCAGAATTGTGAAGTCTTCCACCAACCCTAATCATACCTAACGAATCCAGAAAAGGATTAAAGGACAACAGAACAGAGGACCTTAAACCATTGCCCCTTTCCAGTGTTTTAAGTTCATCAGAAAATGATTCCCTTTGAGAAATTTTTATGAGTACATAAAGAGCATTATGTAGCTCACCGGTACAAAGAAGACTAAATTGATGGTCTGCCAAAGTACTTGAACAATTTTTGACAAAGCACATAGAATATGCAGTTACTCGGACCAGTTTGGTGAAAGTAAAATAGCGGTCAAGTGGAGGATATTTAACAACGTTAACAGAAAGACATTAAACGCTTGCCTTTATTTCTGGTAGGTTTTCAGGAATGCTGAATTGAGGCCAAGAAGACTCATCTTCTTGCAACCATGGAGGTCCATGCAACCACAGATTAGACTTCTTCAGTACTTGATGACTGACGCCTCTCGATAGAAGATCAGCAGGATTGCATTTGGTTGGCACATGCCACCAAATGTCATTCGAAGTGAGCCCCTGAAGATCGGCGACTCTGTTGCATACAAAGGTCTGCAACACACTGGGATTAGTTTTTAACCAACCCAAAACAATGGTTGAATCGGACCAATACAAATAACATGAGATAGACAAATTTAACGCTTTGATCACTTGTACTGAAAGTTTAGCTAAAAGCACTGCAGTACAGAGTTCAAGCTGGGGAATAGTTAGAGGTTTCAAAGGAACAACTCTAGACTTTGAACAAAAAAGATCAACATTGACATTGCCCTCCACATACGTTGAACGTAGAAAAATACAAGCTCCATATCCATACATGGGGGCGTCACAAAACCCATGCAATTGAATTTCAACTGACATTTTAAATAAAGCATGTCGTCTTACTCTTAAATCATTAAGACCTACTAATTCTGCACAGTAAGTTTGCTATTTAGCATATCTTGAGGAACGAAATCATCCCAAGCAAGGCATTCTAACCATAGCTTCTGGAGAAGCATCTTGGCACGTAATACACATGGGCCTACAAGACCTAATGGGTCAAAAATTTTGGAAATTTCCAATGAAATAATACGCTTTGTTATCTTTGAATTAGGAATAATGGAAATAATAAACATGAAACAATCTAATTGAAAATCCCAAATCAAACCTAAAGTACGAGTGGATTCATGAATTCCAAATTCAAGAACACTGGAATGAATATCAGAGGTGAAATATCTTCCAAAGCCTCCTGACTGTTGGAAATCCACTTGCGCAAATTAAAGCAACCGGAACCAAGCACTTGGACCAATTCTTTACAAAGTTTCCATCCAGATAACGCTGTATCCGTACCAGAAATAAGATGATCCACGTAAAAATCTTCCTTGATGACTCTGGATGCATCAGGAAATGAATGTTCACAATCGTGCCCGAATTGAGTCAAGCAACAAATAGACAAAAACGATGCAGAAGCTGTGCCATGTCACATCATTTAAGCTATAATGAAGTATAGATTCAGCTGGAGAAGAACTCCACAAGCTTTGCTGGGGAGCATCTTTGGTTTGGCTCAACTAGGACTTGACGATACATCTTCTCTACATCAGCTACAATTGCAAGTGGATGTTTGCAAAACCAAATCAAGATACAAAATAGATCCTGTTGTATGGTTGAGCCAACCATCTGAATACTATTTAAAGAATGCCCGCTCGTGGTATCTTGCGACCCGTTGAAAACGACACGAGGCTTGATCGTTAAACTACCCTCTTTCAACACACCATGGTGAGAAAAGCAATACAAAATTTTAGATAAATTAGGATCAACGACTGTCGTATGACCCAAATCCGTGTATTCCTACATAAAATTCTTATATCGGGTTGCCAATTCTGGTTTGGTTTGGAATCGCCTCACTAACGATAAGAATCTCTTTTCAGCTACTTGCAAGGTATCACCCAATAAGTCAGGAGAAGACTTACATGGAATCGAACGAAATGTTGGACCCAAATCACTGTAGTTTGAATGATTCGATCCTCTACTAGAATTCTGAGAAACAGACTGTTCTGAATCCGCCGTAACGTATTTCTTAAGAACATCTTCTGCCTGCAACACGGCAGAATAGTAGATGCTTTCAAATTCCATTTCTAAATCACCACATTCCGGATTTAGCTTCCGGATTTGAACATCAACCTCATAATATTTCGATAATAACGTGAAATATCACCCAACCTTTATTGCAACGCCATAAGTGGCCTTAAATTTAAGGCTGTATCAGCGCTTGTTTTTAAAGACTCCAACAAGTTTACATATGTACTAAACCACATAAGTCTTGCTTCAATAAAACCCCTTGTTACAATTAGTGACTCCATAATCACAACTAGAAACGCCCTTTACCGTTTTGATTCGCCGCCACTGGTGGTTCTAACGAGCCGCCACTGGTGGTTCTAACGAGGCGCCGCTGGTGGTTCTAACGAGCCGCTACGGGTGAGAAAATTTGACAGAAATAAGTAAATTCCCACCTTACAGTTTCAAATTATAAATGTGCAACTGATAAGACAATGGCTAGGTAAATTGGCAGTTTTAACCAACCTATAAGTAAAATAAACTCACTTTATTTAATAAACACATTGACATAATATGCAATAGAAATGTACACCTGCAAACAACAGATGCAAGAAAAGGAAGG
Organism: Platerodrilus igneus; assembly: GCA_036346225.1. Taxonomy (NCBI): domain Eukaryota; kingdom Metazoa; phylum Arthropoda; class Insecta; order Coleoptera; family Lycidae; genus Platerodrilus; species Platerodrilus igneus. The sequence continues at coordinate 475,113 of JARFIW010001250.1, forward strand.
TTAATGGACTTACCGTTGCTTTGCACACGAAAGTAAGCATTTTTGTATCTTTGTTTAGCTTTCACGGGTCAGACGGTGTTCTCACTTTTACCTTCAGAATATATATATATATATATATATATATATATATATATATATATATATATATATAGAAACTTGTAGCTCACGGCAACTAGGAATATCGATTGATGCGATGCTCTGTCTTTCTCGCACCAACACAACTACAAACAGAAAAGAACAATGGTTGTTTACTAACCTAAATGTGCTTTGCAAAGTACTGAAATTAGTGCTTGCAAGATTTGTTTTCTTGAAGTTTATAATTCATGTGAAGGACCTTTGAAATAATACCACTTCAAAACCATCAGTAATGAAGGCAATTTGTATAAATACATTGAACTTTAAGCACCATGTAATTAATTGTCCGGTTCGATAGGAACATGTTGTGAATATTAGTAGGGCTTCACAATGATCTCGCCGATACTTCATACTCTGAAATAATTTCGCTGGTTCAATTTTTAATTCTAACAACTATAACTGCAATTACACATGTTTGACAGAGCAATTCTTATAGACTACTTTTATTAGAGAGAGAGAAACGTTCACATCTATAAAATGACACTATCCTTTTTTAATACAAAGAAGCTTCGATTGCGAACTTTAAATGGCAACCGGTAAACAATTATGAACCTAAACAATTACATCAATTATTCATGTAAATTCTTCACATTAATACACTGCGTACAACCTTGGTGTTTTCTCATGAACAAATAACGACATACCACAAAATTTCACCTGTTTTTGCATGATTTGCCTACATATCTATATTTTATTCAAACCATAATTAGAAAAACCTAGGTCGCATTCAGTATTCAGCTGTGGTGTAGATAGTTAGTTACAGGCATTATATTGAAATGTATGGTACATGGTATTGCCAGCTGTGAAAAAAATGTTTTGTTTCTGCAGTGCATCAATCAAACTGCATGAAAATAGGAACTCATTACGATGTAATGAGAGTATGCCAATAAGCGAAAATAATATATAATATTTATTACAAACAAAGTTTTCTGAAATTAATAGGACTCTAGCGGCGATGACAATGCTATAACAAGAAAATTTAATAAAGAAGAATCTGCTACCGCCACTCCACAAAAATAAAGACAATTAAAGAATGTAATTTTTGAAAATAAAACATTAAAGTTTGGGTTTTTTTAAACATTATGTATATTATATTTAATACAAAAATAATTCTTGAAACAGAGGCTCTCGGGGTGAAGCCCTAGTACTGCGAAGGCCCCATCCGAGCTAAATTCATCACCACGTGAACGTTTTTGCTTAACCTAAAATCTCCATTCTCAAGTATTCAATTACCTAATGGGGCACAGCACCGTTCAGAACCCATTAGGGTGCCCCATTCCGTATTCATCATTTGAAAATGATTCCACATTCCTCATTAAGCAAACAATCGACCAACAAAGACACCCGCCGTCGGAGCCCCGACGCTGCGCTCGCACAACCTCCTAACATCAACAAAACACGCACCACTGCGACAAGAATAAAACCGAGGGTGAAGCCCTAGGGAGCCTCATTCCACATTCATCATTAAGCAAACAATCGACCAACAAAGACACCTGCCACCGAAGCCTCAGCGCTGCGCCCCCACTACCGCCTAACATCAACAAAACACACACAAAACCAGTTTGCTGCAGAATCTGCCTTGTTATACTTGTAACTCATTAATCTACTAACGTGACAAAAACTCCAATTACCTATATCCAAATACAATTAAATCCCAACACTGCATTTAAATGTATTATCTAAGCACGTAGGTGAAACACAATTACATCTAACCCCGATTACAAGCTATGTAATGAAAAAGTACAGTCTACTTAAAGTAGGATATCGTATTCAGCCTAAACGCTGAGTTGCAACAAACGCATCAGGATGTCAGAAAGAAAATAAAAGTCGACCACATCGGTATTACAGTATTATTTTTTTTTGTTGTGATTATTATATAAACATGATAATTTAAAAAAAAAATTTTAAGCTTTTTCAGTAGCAGCTAAAGTACCTCGAGTTATTTCATTTGGCAGCAAAATTGCACTCTATTTCACTAATTTAAATTTGTTGAAGGTCACAACTTAATTGGTCAACTTTAAAGCATGATGCAATTGAATATTTTATTTGTGACCTAAGTCAACATTGCAGTGGTTTTAAAACAATTTTAATATTTTTGTTGTGTGTCTATTTGTAGCTAAACTGTTTGCTTTAGACCCCAGGTTTATTAACAATTTTTATTTGTCTTATCAGTCTCTACACTCCCTTTAAATTAATGACATAAAACTAATGCAACCCTGAATACACACACACACACACACAATATATATATATATATATATATATATATATATATATATATATATATATATATATATATATATATTGCTGTGTAACCACCACACCAAAATCCGGGTACTCCGCTTTTCGAATCGAGCCTCACGAATTGGGCGTCAAAGAATGCTGTGTATCCCTGTATTAGATTCGAGCCTCACGAATCGGGCATCAAGAATGCTGTGAATCCTACAAAAAGCTATTCATTACCTTAACTGTGTTGGTCCATTGACTTTCTTCTGTTCATCGCCTCGGCTGCTCCCCTAGATAAACCTTCATCCTCATTCATAAAAAAAAACAAACACATTCCTACCACAAACATCAACGTTAACTCTATTTACATCAATATTCACAATACATTAAAATTTCAAAATTAAAAATTCAGCATAAATTTCAGTATCAGAAAATTTCAAGATTTAAATTTGTTATCATTTTAATGTGCATCCAGAATTAAAGTCGTTGTAGGATGCCTAATAATTACTATAACAATATATGCAGACCTGAGTCTGAGTACAAAGGGAGCATCTACCACCCCTTTACGTTAATTAACCAGGTTCGTCTAATTGAGCTCAAAGACATACCCAAATTTTCATCACGAACATAAATACTAAATACTCCTTTCGACTTAAACAAGAAAATTTCACCTTAAAATTAAAAATTTGTTGTTAGTACAACTTCATTACTGTCCATTTTAAGTAAATAAATTATAAAGTTATTCAACACACACGAAAACATCAAAGTTCAAACAAAATAGTATAATTTACCTGAAGGTTACTGCACTCGTAGCTTCAATGTACCTCGTCCCTTTTGTTAATCACACCATTCCAACTGGGTTATATTTACGGCTTCTGATTCTCAACGCTTTTAAAATTTCTCCACCACCATTCATCTAAAGTTGTTTCAGGGCTTTTCCGGAACTCATCTGTGTATATCTGAACCTTGTTTTGTGGATCCAGTCATGTTTATGAACCATTTAATTATTAACACCCCCGAAAAATAGCAAAGAAATTCATGCTTCTTTCACCAATATACGCCAAAACTGCCTACTTTTGTGTATTCATTCGTCGTTGCAAATTTTGACTAATTAGTACAGTGATACTAACTTTATTACCTTGTATCTTCTTTTCTAAGTGCACTAAAGTACATTCATTGTAGCACGTAAAGAACAAACTGTTTTTTAAATCACCAAAATATACGAGCAAACTGTTTAAATTATTTAATCAAAACCGGAAAACTAAAAAGCACTGTTTAACGCATTGAATCAAGTCGAAGATATAAGAGAGCTTGTTCATATTAACCTCGGTATATATAGCGGTTAGCCTGTCTGTCGGTCTGTTCCCCAAAACGGACAATTCTAAAGAATTTCGCATGCTAGGTTCCCATTCCGCAGCCCGGCATGCGATTTTTACGAAATTTGCACTCGCACCAGTTAAAATCTCAGAAATTCTCACACGGCACGCAAACATGTCCGAGAATAACTAATTAAATTTTGTACAGAAATTGTTGTTTCTACCTCTCATATGTGCATCTTATTTTCAACCAATCGTGACCCTCGTGACGTTGCTCATATCACGCCTTTAATTATTAGTGTCTTTGTCTTACGCACATTATCTTTCCTTCTCTAACCTGTTCTTAGTGGTGCAAATTGATATTCCTTACTATCGATTATTTCAGTCCACATGGACTGTTATCTGGGTTAAATAACCCCGTATCTAACCTTCCCGTTAATATAAGCGACGGTTTCTCCAACATTCTCTGAAACCATTTGTTATCTGCAAATTTTCGCCGTACATGACTTTTAAAACTACGCAGGTGTTCAATCGTACTATTAATTCTCAGAGCTTTATTTCATGGTATTTTATTGGGTTTTTACAAGTTTTTATAGATATTATCTGTTACTAACGGTTCAATTAACTCCAATTAAAATAATACCCTTTAATTTTTAGTGAATCCTAATTAAATATTAATTATTATCTGTACATTTTGTTTAATACCGGTTACTTAAAATAGAGTTAATTAATATAAATTTTGCACGTAATTTCTCTTTGTTTCTTTACTAGGAATAATTAAATTACACGCAGAGCTTTTTAATACTGCTTCCTTTTTTTTATAGCAAGCGTCTTGTAGATGATTTAAATCTCTTATGTTTAATGAAACGAATGAATTTTTATGCTTCACGCTTTTATTTAACAACGCGTACCTTTTCCCAAAGCTTCTACACGGTGATTAAAATTATTTGATGTGATTATTTAATTTTCTACCCTGGTCTAAATATGAGTAATATATATATATATATATATATATATATATATATACTGATGTAATAAACAGGTCACGAGGTTCATTGATACCCAAATTCCATTCTTTGTCATTAAAATACAAAACCCTTATTAATTATGTGATTCAATTTGTGATGAACAGTGGCAAGATCATAAAACTGATAGAAACTTTATACCTTATGTAAATCAACCGTTTTTAAAGTATATTGTAAATAAAAAGCCATTTAAAATATCCACGAAAAAACCAAATCAATCTTATTGCATTTAGCAAATTGAAGCTTTAATTAGCTAAATCGACTTCCGTGCACATAAGTAATTATTTTAAGAGGTAAATACAAAGTTAATACATCCCTGTCAGAACAATATCAGATTATTGCCTTTATTAATTAAAATACTAAATAAATAATTTTGTGTATAAAAACACATTTTATTTACCGTAACAAACAATATTTTGTTACAATTACTAAGATGCAAACCTTTTTGCATTTGCAAAACCATATTCTCGAATATTCTTGATTAGTAAAGAAAGACTACGTCAAATCCTAAGAAATGTTTTAAACGTCATGAAATAAATAAACGTTTATTCAAGGAACTAACGCGACAATTAATAACCTCATAAAATCAATTTTATAGTTTTTTGCATTACTATAAGATAGAATGCGACGATCAACTCCGTACGTTCGACAAGAATAAACGGTACGTTTTACTGCATACATAAATCATGTAGCTGGACACTAATTGATCGTTAAATGCCGGCATTCTTGTAAATTCTTACATCAACAGTGACTAATTCTTGAGAAAAAATCTGAAATAGTATGAAAATTGTGACATAATTAATTTATATTGTATATAAGACCGAAACTCTATTAGAGGGAATTATTCAAGAATTAATTCGCGGTTTGCCAAGAACATTAAGAATTGCGGTTTAGTATTTGGAGATTTCATTATTTCGCAATTTGTCACCAAGTAATATGTAACGTTGAGTAAAGAATTAAACGAATAAGCCGGAGCGATTTATAATATTACAATATGCAATAAGCACCATAGAACAATGCATAAATATGAAACTTGTAAATTTGAGTAGTTTCAAACAGGAAGTTACTGAATGCAACTATTAGATGAAGCATCGTTCATTTTGTAAAAATACTATGGAAGTTGAACATTCTTCAATACATAAGCTACTTTAAAGTTGGTTAATTAAAAGAAGATGCACTTTAAAAACTTGATATTCTAAATGGAGATTTAAAAGAATATGGACAAACTGGTAAACTGGGATTTAATGTCAATATAAAATGGAATCAGGAGATATTTAATCGTTAATTACAAGTTATATAAGCGCTATTTTTTCCGTCACAAGCATAAAACTTTGGTTCTTTGTTTGTTAATTGATCAAAATAATTGTATATTTTGTAATTTAAATTTAGAATAAGTTATCACTTTATTATTTGTGAAGAGAATAATTTGAACCAGGTTTGAGTCAGAGTTCATAGTATATTAACCTTTAATAAATTATTCGTGACCATTATTGGCCAATCGCATTCACGAACGTGGTAATCAAAGATCAGCAAATTACCCACCTATTAATTAAAAAGAATAGTGTAAATATTAGCAAAGATTAGATAAGGAATATTTTAATATTTAAGTATCTTGTAAGAATTATTGTCTGTATAAATTCAAATTGTAAATTGTTTTAAAAATTTTTTGGTATGAAAGAAAAATGTTTTTGACTGTAAAGGTGTTTCTTAAGATTGCTGTATTTTATTTTATTTTGTAAATTCCATATCTTCCGTTGAGCTAGGCAGGCAAAGTAAAGAAATGAAACAAAAGATAATAATTTCAAATTTACAATTTGCTGTACAGGTGTCACAGCACTCTTTTAGGAACCCCCAACCCCAGATGTTGTCACAGCACTCTTTTAACGGTGTCCCAACCTACGGCTCAATTGAGTCCTTTAAAAATTACAGTTTCTTGTCTTGTAAGATTTTGTAAAGTTTTTTCTTCTTTGTAATGTCTAATTGGTTTCCAGTATGACTGACAGGAAGAAAGAGGTTCAGGAAAGTTTGAGAGCTGAGAGAGTAAACATCGATTCTCAGAAAAGTGTTTATATAAAAGAAGAGAAAAAGGAAAAACAAAAGGCCAAAAAGATCGAAGAGTGTGAGATACCTAGGAGTCAAAATGATGGCTCTCTTAAATCAAAATATGCAAGAACAAAAAGAAAATATGATGGAAATGAGTAAAGGAATGAAAAAGTATGCAAGAACAAAAGAAAAATATAAAAGAAGAGAGTAATAAGAAAAGTATGAAAGAAATGGGTGACAAGTTTAACAAAAATATTCACGAACTACAAGCAGAATTTAGAGATAACAGCAAAATTGGAGGAAAAGTCTAAGATTAGAAAGTGAGAAGAATGAAAGGAAATTTAAAGAAATTGATGAAAGACTAACTACAGGTTTAGAAGAAACTAACAAAACCATTGAAGAGATGAAGTTTAAAATTAGAGAAAAAGTAGTACAAATTTTATAGGATATGGAAGAAGTTAAAGAAGAAATTGTTCAAATAAAGACGAATCATGACACAAATGAGAAAGGAACATATGGGAAAATTAAAATTTTAGATCAGACAGTAAACGAAATTGAGGGAAACTGTCAAGCTGGATTTAAAACATTTAGAAATGATTTGGGAAATTTCAAAACAGACTTGGGGAAATTTTGAAAATAAGTTTGAAAATTTAGAAGATAGGTTTAAAAATATTCATGTTGGGAAACCTATGCGATGGAGTCCAACCCTAAGATATTTTTAAATAACTTAAAAAGTTTAATACAAGGGAGCTGGAATGAACAAAGGTCCATGTAGAAAGGGAGTGCAGAAATTTGATATGGACTAATTGAGAGTGAGTTGAGTTCATTTAAAGACTTCGAGATTGAATTTTTAAAATGTTTCTGGGGAGACAAACAGCAATTTAAAGATAGAGATAATGTATTGATGGCAAAGTATAGTGGCGATTCAGGCATGACTAGGGAGTTAAATGTCATCAAGAAATTTAGCGTTGCCTAACAACTTGATCCTCCTTTAGAGGACAAGCAGATTATAAAGCATTTAGCAGGGCACTTTGAAATAGAGATAAGGCAATGCATAGCCTTACAAAACATAGTAAACAGAGACGTATTTTTGGAATATCTTCAATGTAATGATGAGATGGGTCAACCAAGAAGGATGGATACCAGACCAAGAAATCAGCCCATGAATGCTTTTAGATTTCAAAGGAACAATAGACAGGGAAAATACCAAGGCAAACCATTTGAAAGAAATTTACAGAGAAGTAATTGGAATAGAGGAAATGCCACCGGGAGAGACTGAGAAGGAAGAACAATAATCCCACACCGTTGAGAATAGGACCGTATGATAAATTTACAAAGAGATTGAAGAGATGGTAGCAACGAAACATACGCAGAGATAGTTAATCGACCTGGAATGTCAAATAGGCAAGATTTTTAGATACAGATAAATCAAACGACAAAGGTACAAAAATTAATAAATATGAGCATGCGCATGAATTTATAAAATTTGAGTTGGAAAATTATGTAAAAGTTAATGAAAAAAATAATTTACTACCCAAAATAAAATTGTAAGTAGAAGGAAGAGAGATTACATTACTTTTAGACACAGGAGCTGAAGCGACATTGCTAAGTGAAGGTTTCATTAAAGATAATTCAGAGGAGTTAATGCAGAAAGTTATCCATATTAAAAGAAATAATTTAATATCGTCGAATATTAAGAAGTTTGCAGTCAAGAGTATCATAACTCTAAAAGTGAAGTTGGGAAGGATTGAATTTGAGCAAGAGTTTTTAATAGTGCCAGGGTTAAGAGTTGATGCCATTCTAAGAAGGGGTTTTAATAGTAAGCTAAGGGGTATAATAGACACAGAGAATAAAGTGGTGATTATGGGGGATAAAAGAATTAAATGAGACGAAGAAGTCCATATAGAGATAGAAGGAGATTGTATGAATTTGAATCAATTTGAGAAGATGGAAGGTAAAGCAGATGAGAGTTTAAGTATTAAGTGCCCTGGTGAAGTTAGAAGAGAAGTGGAATCGTTTGTAAAGAAAAAGTCAGAATTATTGGAAACTGCAAAAAATGTTGTACAAAAGACAGAAATAATAGATGAAACTGATGAAAATAGTATGATTGCAAATGTTGAAAAGAAGATAAAGAAACTTTCCGTGAATGTAGTTTTTAAAAATACAATGAATAAAGGTAGTGAAATATTAAATAATGATGAAATAGTTTGGACAGCAGAGCTTAATAATTCGTTTGGGATAATTTCTATTAGAAAATCAAATCTTTCTGTGAAATGACGTATGTACAAATATGGAGGTTTGTTTATCGAAACCTTTATTTAGATGTAAGAAGGAATTGGAAGAGTAGGAAAAAGAAAGAAATTGATGAAGTGAAAGAGGACAAAGGAATTAAAAGTGAGAGTATACATGTGAATCATTTTGAGAGAGACTTAAAGGATAATGTAGAAAGAGGAAGAATTATTGTTAAATGTCCAGATGAAGAAATGATATAGAGTGGTTATTAAAGGAAAAATGTTCTGAATTGGTAGATAGAGTCAGGAATTGCTACAGATGATGAAATGAGTTAGAAGTTATTAATATTGAACCATTTAAGGCTAAAGTTTAGATGTAGAATGAAGATTAATTGAAAGATGTTCAATTTGAAAGTAAGGTAAGTAGGCTAAATATACAGATTCTAGACCACAAGTTTATATGACATGAATAGTATAGCTGTGTAGTTGCTGGGTCAACTTCATGAAAATTTTATATCAATACTTTTCCAAGGTTGTGATAATTTAGAGAGAAATTTGCTATAATATGATGAGTGGAGCATGCAAGTGAGATTTCTATTTGAGATGAAACTTGATGAGACCGTATGTAAATATGAGAAAGTTAGAAGTATAGGATAGTAATGTTAGATTGTAGAAGATATTAGGATATAGTTAACAGAATTTTAATTAATTTTAAGATACAAATAGATAAATTATTAAAGAGAAAAGTCCCAGTATGAAAAGATTAAGCGTGTGTATTATAAACTTATAGAAATAGTTGTAGATAGTACGTAATTAGAAATAAAAATGATAAAATTACTGATTCATGTGGAAATATGATGCAGATTTCGAATTTTATATTTTAATTTGAGGGAAAATGATGTAATAAAGAGGTCACGCGAGGTCACTAAAGCTCAAATTCCATAAATAAAAACCACCCAAATGGAAGTAAATAGAAAAAAGTTAAAATTCCGAATATTCATTATTCTACCCCCTATAAAAATACAAGCGTACTTCTTTGTCATTAAAAGACAAAAACCTTATTAATTATGTGATTCAATTTGTGATGAACAGTGGCAAGAACATAAACCTGATAAAAACTTTATACCTTATGCAAATCAATCGTTTTTAAATCGAATTGTAAATAAAAAGCCGTTTAAAATATCTGCGATAAAGACATCAATCTTATTTCATTTAGCAAATTGAAGCTTTAATTAGTTAAATTGACTTCCGTGCATGTAAGTAATTTTTTTTAAGAGTTAAATACAAATCCAGTTAACACATCCCTGTCAGAACAATATCAGATTATTGCCTTTATTAATAAAAATACTAAATAAATAATTTTGTGTATAAAAACACGTTTTATTTACCGTAAAACCAATCTTTTGTTACAATTACTAAGATGCAAACCTTTTTGCATTTGTAAAACCATATTCTCGAATTTTCTAGATTAGTAAGGAAAGAATACAATCCTAAGAAATGTTTTAAACGTCATTAAAAATTAAACGTTAATTCACGGAACTCGCGCAACAATTAAAAAACCCCATAAAATCGATTTTATAGTTTTCTGCATTACTATAAGATAGAAAGCGACGCAACGATCAACTCCGTATGTTAGACAAGGATAAACAGTACGTTTTACTGCATTCATAAATCACGTAGCACGATATTAAATGATCGTTAAATGCCAACATTCTTGTAAATTTTTACATGAGCGGTGACGAATTCTTGAGAAAAAATCTGGATTGGTAATTAATTTATATTGTATATAAGACCAGAACTCTATTAGAAGGTTTCATTCAAGAATTAATTCGCAATTTGTCACGAAGTAATATGTAACGTTGAGTAAACATTTGAACGTATAAGAGCGATTTATAATATTACAATTTATATATATATATATATATAATATATTAACAAGACAATACATAAATAAAAACTCGATAAAAAATACTCTTTATAAGATGTATCAAAACTAAGTTTAATTTATCCTGTATAAATGCATTTCTACATTCTATCTTGTAAATAAAATTATTCCTAGTATTTAACATAGTGGAATAAATATATAAAATGAGTTACTGAGAATAATTAACAAAGTCGGAATGAAATTCATAGTCATATATGTTTGTAAAGCTCTAGAATATTGAAAATAACATTTTCCCATGCCGGCAAATTATATTTTCTTAGTAATCATCTCGCTTGTTTCAAAGAATTTTATAATAATCAGAAATTGTAAGTTACAGAATACAAGCATAAGAACATGATTGTTTCTGCCCACGATCCCCTGTAGGCTATTTAAAACACAGATTATTGATTTTTTAAACTGTAGAAGCTATATAAGAAAGTGTTAATAGGATCTAGGTTTCTCTTTCATTAACTCTTTCCTAACTGATTGTAAATTGTTTTTCAAAATAATTCTTGATTAATTATACTAAAAAGATAACTATGAAAATAATTATTGAAACTTATTGTAACTGCAAGTCATTGAAGTAGCAGATATCCAATTAGCTAATAAAGATAGGAAATGGTTGACCTGCCATGTTAAAGTTCAACAAAGCTGATTTAAATTCACAAATAACAGAAAAAATTTATGAGCATTAAGGTATTTAAACCAATAAAAGCTTGGAAAGTCTTTCAATATGACCACCAGCACAAAGAATCATACTACAAGGTCGAACATTAAAGGCAAAGGTCAATAATGTTTACTATATTCATAAGCGTTGTGTGTTTTTCTGTAATTAGAGGAAAGATAATAATTGTTCTTAATTTATAATGAACACATTTGATGTAGAAAGAATATTTGAATAATTTATTAGATAAGAAAAGTTTTATTTCAGCTAATTTATGTAAATAATTTGAAAACTGCTGTTATTAATACTAGTAATTAATTAAATGATTGAAAACGTAATTTACAGTAAATGTTGGATATTTCTTGTACAAGCAATTCCCAGGGTATAAATAGGAGGAAAAAAGGTGTAATAAAATTAAGATTTAAAATTTTAGTCACAAAAATGTAATAGAAATTTGTATTTGATTTTATGCAGATAATATATATATATATATATATATATATATATATATATATATATATAATAAAATATTTAACTGGCTTTAATGAAATTTTGTGTTTTGATAATCATGAAATTACCCAAGAAGGACGTCTAAAAAATGTGTCTAGTGTAAAACTGTATTCATCATCATCATTGAGTTTTCAGTCCTGAAACTGGTTAGACGCGTACCATCATTGTTTCCTATTCTGAACTAACCTACAGATTTCCCCGAAATTTGCACAGTCTGCATCTATAACTATCTGATCTAGGTCTACATCTACTTCTTTTTTCCTATCTCTGCTTGTAATATATTCCATACTATTCCCCAAAAATGCCTTAAAACGTATTCTACCCTTCTATTTCTCATATTTTTTTCCCAAAGATATCCTTGTTCCTCTACTGTTTCTATAACCTATTTGTTATTACCTTTATCTGTCCATCCTCATACATCTGAAGCACAGTATTTCAAAGGCTGCTACTGTTCTTCTGTCTGTTTTTCAGACTACCCATATTTCGTAGGCATACTGTCTGTGCTGTGCTCCACACATACGCTTTCAACAACTTTTTGTTTTGTGTTTGTTGTCTTTCATCATAGGCGCCGTTCTTTCTTGTTAGATGCAGTTCGGTCCCCTTCTATTGTTTTACAATTATATGCCCTATTTCTCCGACATTCAGTGGTTGCGAAGGCGGGTAAGCAGCCTGTGGCTGCCAAGTTCCCCCAGCACTTGAACATTTACTGATTTAATATTTTTTCCAATATATCTTTTCGCACAGTCAACATTAGTTGCAGATATTTCACAACCAACAACTAGTTGTTTATAATAAGCATCAGATTTATATGCACTTATTTTTTCGTCATTGGGTTTTCCGTCTCAAAACTGGTTGGATATGTACCTGCACTTATTTATTTTCTAAACTAACCTACGTAGTTCCCTGAAATTCTCACACAGCAATACAGCTCGATTCCCTTTCTATTGTTTTCTAATATTATGCCCTATTTCACTGAGATTATTGAAGGGGGTTAAGCAACCTGTGGCTACCAAGATCCCCCAACACTTAGACATTTGCCGAAATAATAGTTTTCCCGTAAATGCTTTCTCGCAATTACCATTATTGTATTGATGATAATTTTTCTTAATCTGTAACGTTCCGTTTATATTATTATAGTAGGTATAAGTTTCCCTAAGTCGGTTCCTGTACATATTTAATAATTTAAAAAGCCTTCAAATTTCACTGTTTGCTGAACGCTCCATAATATTTAAGTTTAAGTGATAAATGTCTATAACATACTTGTGCACAGCGCATTCTCCCTTTTCTTCGTTGGGCTTTTGGAGAAATTTTTAGAAGAACATGCGCCTTTTTCGCGATGTAGCACTTGGAATGAAGTTGTGTACGTTCTTTGGTTATTGCTAATTTAGCGGATTTGTATTGAGTTATATCAATTTATGCAGTTTATAAACCTTAAGTTGTTCCAGAGATTTTACTCAATGCATTTAGTAAAATGTAATTCCTAGTTATGCATTTAAGAAATCAATTATACATGTGGCGAATTAATAAGTTTAGTTTACAAGGTCGTATATTTGCCGTGTCGCCGGTCTGAAAGTGTTTTCGCAGGTCGTTCCACGTGTGCTTAATTGGTTTGTTGTAGGTTATTGTACCCGCCAACCCTTGTTTACGTATGTCAGCTGTTGACGCCAATTGTCTTTGGAATTTATGCAAGTTGGGCTAACAAGAAAACCTTAAAAGTATTGCCGTTAGCATGTACTGATCCATTCATTGGGAATAGAAACCACAATAATTACTCACGTGCATGAAGGCAGTTTAATTTAGCTCAACACCCCTTACTTTGTGTAGTGGTAGGACCCATCTTACAAGGTAAGAATTTGTAAAATAGCATTTACTGTGATACCATCGTCATCTAAGTGCGGGCACTGTGTGCTAAAATTTTATTTGTCATTATAATCCGAAGGTATATACATTGGATTTAATCATATCACTTTATACGTGTTTTATGAATTTAAATGTTACAGTTATTTACTAAAAACAAACTTTTCCACAACTGTAACAGAACCATAGTGATTCAAGTAAAATTATGTTTATTGTACAATTTGTTGCTATAACGATCGCCTGCACGAGGCATTTCGTTGATTAAATACAAACATAAGTTCACTTATCTGTTAGTAGGTCTGGCCAGCGCGAAATTATCATAATAACTTACTAACCTTGATTTAATAATAGCATTTAAATTTTCTAAACATAACTTTATCTTATATTTTTCTTTTATGCCATATGAATGTTTGATCTTGCATACTAAAGTATGCAATGAATTTGTTTTATTAAAATATGCATTTCTTTCAGGAAAAGTTTGTGAATAGAGTTACATTGAACTATTGACATGTATTATTTGTGAGAGGATTTAAAGTGTTAGGGTGGGTCCAGTCCCACTACACTGCAAGATTCTTATGTTTCATTTCAAGAGCTTTGAGAGTATTACGACCAGTGACGAGATTCTTTCGTTACATCTAGCATATCGATATTACTGGTGGTGCCCACTCGATTTTGTCATTATTCTCGATTTTCAGATCATTTACCAGTTGTATTTCAAGGCTGTTGGCAACCCCAAACTACGACTTTCTACCATACCCACCCCTCGCTGACTTGAGCTATGTCTATTAAGGATTTTTATCCATCCCGCGGTGTCATAATGCCGAACAGACCCGTAACAAATTCAATATACTAGAATTAATTAGATATGTTCGAAGTAAAATTTGATTTTATAGGTGGACTACAATGAGTAGCAAGGCAGATAGAAAGGTAATTTTTTTTTCTTAAGTTAGATAAGCTATATTAAAATCATTGTATTAAGGAATAGCTGAAAGCAATGTGGAGTTTGAAAAAAACAAAGCTTTATAAAGTAGTAAAATATTAGACTAAGCTATTTCATTAAATTTGCTTACCATATTAACTGTATCTAGCAACAAAAGCTATCGTATTTTTTATTTCATGTGAGAACTACATGCAATGTTTTAGAATTTTCAAAAGATTTTGTTGGTAATTTCTTTGATGAAGTGATTTGTGTATTTGTTAGTAATTTCTTTGCTGAAGTGATTTGTGTATTACATATTTATTTGAAATTTTAATACATATAAGAAATCGCATACAACCACATTTCATTATCTACAAGTCAATATAAAAAAATAATAGAATTTACCGCTAATAAGCATTGCAGTCCAGCCTGAAATATTTCAACATGTCGGTAGTCAACCAAACAATTTTTAATATTCTCCCATGCAGGAATTGAAAGTGTCATATTGAGATCTCCTTTACACCCTGGTCCATTTTGCCACCAACTTCCACTATCAGGATCTAACTTTAATACTTTACTATCCTACAACAAAACAATAAGAGTAACAATCTAAAATATGGCATTAAAATAATGTTAATTTTTTAAAGCCTATCAACGTATTATAACCATTATTGAACTTAGTTCACTTTCATAAATTATTATTACCATATATGAAACAACAGAAAAAAATGACAGTGAGGACAAATTGGTTTTATAAATGTTCAAATTTACAAAAACATCTGTTAGAAAATGTTCTTGTTAACCCGGCCTTTAGAGAGATTTTATAAACAGTAGGTATTATAAAAGTTCTAGTAATATTTCTCTTGATTTGGTTGGTCTATTTATAAGCTAGAGCATTTTGGAGATCATTCAGTTGTTCAATTATTTGCCTGCATTCTTCCAGTTATTTTGTTTGAAGACTTTCATGATCAGTGATTAACGTAGTACTAGAAGTTTCCAAGTTAAAGAACTGAGATCTATTAGAATGCACATCTCATTTAGATGATTCGCTTCAGCTATGGTAAATATTCTCAGTAGCACCCTAAAGTCACTTACTAACAAATAATGTTTTTACTAAAAATCATGTAAAATGTGTACCTGTTGGATTGATTGCATTTATTATAGTGACTGCTTTGGCGTAGTTGACTATGCATGGATGACTGCTTATGCATGGTAGGTAATAGTTTTCATTTCTTTGAAGTTGGATATCAGAGTCTGTCGATTTGTAGGCCTTCTTTCTCCTTATTGAAGCATGATTGTTGTTTACAGATTTGTCACTTCCATGTTCCTTTGTGCATGGCAGTACAGTGAAGTAAAAAGTATCTTGGTCTAATCAAAGTAAATGTAGTGGTTTCCCAGCAGATCTAATTAGTCTAACAAATCCAAGAGTTTATACTGCTTTCGACATTTTATACATATATGAACTACAAAAATGTACATAATGTTCTGGATACTCCAGGAGATGATGGTGGATATCATTTGTCTTTGATCAAACAAAGTTTTTCTCAATATTGTTCAGTTGACTTGAACATAGTGTATATCTAGAAGTCTAGTGATATGATTTGTGACATTTCAAACATACAGTACAAAAGCAATGCTCAGTATCATAGATTTAGGATAGAAAACCATGTGATGCCTTTATAATATCCATTAACCTAAAAAAGATTGCTAAAATAACTCGTTTCTTATATTACTGAATCAACTTTCAGAAGTGCTGTGAGCTCAGTTAATTTGATGTTCAAGATTCTACATGTTTCTGGTATAAGTAAGTATAGTTACTAGTACATAACGAGGAAAATTCAAGTAACTTCAAGCTTTAGGTCACTGTTCACTGTAGCTATGAACAGGAGACTTCTAATATACGCTGGCTTTTAAGCCTAGAAACTTCTAGAATTAAACTATTTAGGATTTTAGTGAAATATCAATAATTTTTTTATTTTTAATTAATATCTAAGTTTCCATTAAATTACAACAGATTGTTTTAAAACCACATGTATATATTGTTTAGCACATAAATTCTACGTATAACAATTGTTTCATTTCAGTTAACTATACTTCAGTTTCAATTAACAGAATACTGGTTTGTACAATTTTGCAATGCCAAAAAGAATAAATTGCATGTGACAGAAAACTTATACATAAGAAGTTTTTATTTTTCAAAATAAAAAATGCAATTGAATAATGATATTGCAGCAATATTAAAAAATCATAATATATGATTAGTCAGTTACATGTGGTCAAACAACAAAACCAATAACACTACTACTGCAAGTGATATATCACCCAAATCAGCTTTGTGCTTATTTCATGAAGTTCACAGTGAACTAAATTAAATATGAAAGTACATACGTTTGAACATATCCATTTTTTCTTTAATAGGATTGAAGATACTCTTTTAAATAATAGAACTATATATCTATCCCACATTTAATTTTTTGATCTTGTTTTTTAAAATATCATCCAAAAAAAGTAATAATCTAGAGACTAGACTCTCAGTATTCATTTAAAAAATATTCTTTTTTTTAAAAATTAAATATCTTAATTTTACAATTGTTTTGGCCGCCTAATAAAATCTAAAAAGATAACGGCCATCGTCAGAACATGTTAAAAATGTTAAAATAATTGCTTATATGACAAACAAGAGTTCAACAGAAAACCAGAAAATTTTGAAAAATGCGGACACTATTTAGTAGTAAATGAATTCCTAAAAATTTTTGGTTTTAAGAACAATTTCATTATAAATAAAGTTACTTACATATTGATAATGTCACGGTACAATCCTATGTGCCATCACAACGATGTGATGAATTAAAATTCTTAATATTATCATTGATTAATAAAACTTTCAGGTGACCATAATAGCCCTACTTAAACGACATTAATGAATGTGACAGCGGAAGCTTGTGCACAAAATCAGAAATTTTAACAAATTATGGCCCTAGGTGACGGCACTGTTTGACATAATATTAATATATTCATATGCAAAAATTAGATTAACATGTAAATATTTAAAAATTGTTATACTATAATGTAGTTTAATTTTAAAGCATATTAATTTAGTTCGTGATTCGACCCAAAGAGTAAAAATTTAATATTTCTATGAATGTGCTTCCAGTAGGTAACCACAGATAATAGTATATCAAAAATTAATTAAGTATCTTTTATTTTATATTATATTACTTATAGAAAATCAACACACCCAGATAACACAATACCATTCCATTCTGCATATCCTATGCAACACAAAAAATGCTTCTTCAATAGTGCCATTCATAGACTGTTAAATATACCGCTTTCAACACAAAATATAAAAAAGAACTTAATAACATTAAATATATAACATATGAAAATCAATACTCTAACAATTTTATAGATTTCATAAAAAATTTTATATAAAAACAAATTCAACACAATACAAATCCTACTTCAATATCAAACAATGACATCGCCATAAAAAGATATTACTCCATATTCTTTATTGCAAATTTAATATACAAAATCGCAAAACATTCTAAACAACAAGGACATAGTCATATCATTTTCTGTTCCAAATCAATAAAAAAAATACTATGCCAAGGATTCCACTGTACCTATTGAACGCAGTTGTATCTATCAACTTACTTGTACTTCATGCAAACGAAACAACCATAATACTGTCTACAGAGGTAGAACAAAGCAGTTCGTTAAAACTAGAGACTTAAATAACATTCACAATATTTAGAATTTCAATATCATAACAGGAACAATTCGGATATAAAATCTCCTTTTGCTCAACACCTTTGTTCAGCTTTATATAATTTTGATTATGAAACTAACTGTAAATTATTACATTCCACCAACTCTTACAAAAAATCAGTTCTTGGAACAACTTATGAAAATTAAGCTGCTTCATTAAATGATAACATAATTTGCCTTAATGATAGTTCACCATCGGACAATAATAATATTTTAAATCTTTTTCTACCAATAAAAACACAACACAATGGATATTTTCCAAAAATATTTTATAAAACATTTTTCAACAGTTTTCTACATTAATACTATTATCTGTGGTTATCTACTGTTAACACATCCATAGAAATATAAAATTTTTACTTCTTGGGTCGAATCACAAACTAAATTCATGTGTTTTAAAACTAAACTACATTATGGCATAACATCATCATCATTTTGTTTTTGACCTTACTTAAGGTCGGTTTGACGTAGCTCTAACTTCTTTTCTATTCTGTGCTAATCTAAAAAGCTCTACATACCCTTCACAACCTAAATTTCTAATAATTTGACTAATATAGCTTGGTCTAGGTCTTCCTATATCCTTCTATCTTTTTCCTATCCACCTGGCTCTACATAGATAATAGCAACCTGATGGTTGTTAAAGAACTCTAACATGTTTACATGATTACCATTTATAAGGAAATGAACTATAACCTGGTTATCCGCTTCAAAAAAGGAAGTGTTAAATTATATGTTATGGCAAGGCTTAAGCAACAAAACGCTACCAACATGCCAGACCGCTACCTACTTGTGAGTTATGTCATGGTGACGTTTATTAAATTATATGTTATGGTAAGGCTTAAGCAACGAAACGCTACCAACATGCCAGACCGCTAACTAATTGTGAGTTATGTCATGGTTACGTTTATTAAATTATGTTATGGTAAGGCTTAAGCAACGAATCGCTACCAACATGCCAGACCGCTACCTAATTGTGAGTTATGTCATGGTGACGTTTATTAAATTATATGTTATGGTAAGGCTTAAGCAACGAAACGCTACCAACATGCCAAACCGCTACCTACTTGTGAGTTATATCATGGTGACGTTTATTAAATTATATGTTATGGTAAGGCTTAAGCAAAGAAACGCTACCAACATGTCAAACCGCTAATTGTGAGTTATGTCATGATTACGTTTATTAAATTATATGTTATGGTAAGGCTGAAGCAACGAATCGCTACCAACATGCCAGACCGCTAACTAATTGTGAGTTATGTCATGGTGACATTTAGTTAACTGATTTTTATTTACTTACTCTTTTTGTTTTGTTTTCAAACTTATTTAAAGTCGG
Organism: Platerodrilus igneus; assembly: GCA_036346225.1. Taxonomy (NCBI): domain Eukaryota; kingdom Metazoa; phylum Arthropoda; class Insecta; order Coleoptera; family Lycidae; genus Platerodrilus; species Platerodrilus igneus. The sequence continues at coordinate 495,070 of JARFIW010001250.1, forward strand.
TTTGACGCAGCTCTAAATTCTTTTCTATTCTGAGCTAGTCTAAAAAGGTCTACATACCCTTCACAACCTAAATCTCTAATAATTTGACTAATATAGCTTTGTCTAGGCCTTCCTACTCTATTTTTATTTGGTAGTCTATAATCTAAGACTTTATTAAATAGTCCCTCATGTCTTAACTGGTGCCCTATCATTCTATCTCTCCTGACCTTCAATTGTTTCCACATACAGGGATCCTCACCTATCCTTCTATAAACTTCCACGTTTGTTACTCTATCTGTCCAACTAATCTTTAACATTCTCCTATAACACCAAGTTTCAAAAACTTCTATCTTTTTCTTATCTACTTCTTTAATTGTCCAAGTCTCACTACCGTATAGTAGAACGCTCCATACGTACGACTTTGAGAAACTTTTTCTATTATCTAAACTAATACTATTAGCTATTAGTAAGTTTTTCTTTTTTAAAAACATTTTTCTAGCTTGAGCTATTCTAGCTACTATATCCCTTCTGCTACGTCCATCCTTTGTAATTATACTACCTAAATAGCAAAATTCATCTACCTCCTCTAACTCGGTATTAACTATTTTTCATTTTGGTTTAGAACTAGGCTGTAACTCACTTGCCATTATCTTTGTCTTTACTGAGTTAATTCTCATACTATTGTTACTCTGTAGTATCTCATCTAAAATATTTAAAAACTCTCCTAACTCTTTTCTAGACTCTGCTATAATGGCTATATCATCTGCAAAACGTAGCATGTCTATTTTCTGTCCCTGTACACTAACACCTATCTCTTTTCTCTCTCTAGCTAAGTTTAAAGCTTCCTCAATATAAACATTAAAAATCAAGAGAGACAGTATACAACCCTGTCTAACACCATTTCTAATCTTAGCTTCCTTTTCTATTTCATCAAATCTAATTACTACGCTTTGGTTTTTATATAGACTGTAAATAATTTTTCTATCCCTATGAGAGATTCCTATTTTTCGCAAAACTCTGAACATAACAATCCAATTAATCTTATCAAATGCTTTTTCTAAATCTACAAACGTGAAATGAGTCTTTTTATTTTTGTGTAACCTTTTTTCGATAATTACCCTAATCATTAGTATCGGTTCTCTAGTCCCTCTGTCTTTACAAAAACCATATTGGTCTTCGCCTAAATAATTCTCAGTCAAAGCTTCTACTCTATTTTTAATTATTATTGTTAGTATTTTGGAAGCATGAGAAGTTAAACTAACCGTTCTAAAATTCTCACACCTATCAGCTCCTGACTTTTTTGGGATTGGGATAATAATATTTTTTTCGAAATCTATTGGAACCTCACCTGTGTCATATATTACTTTTACTAGTTCATATAATCTGTCTAAAGTTTTCTGACTTGCATATTTTATTAGTTCTGCGGGAATATCGTCTATCCCTGGCGCTTTATTTAGTTTAAGATTCCGAACAGCTCTATCAAATTCCTCTCTTAATAATGAGAACCCTATTTCTACATCCTCTTCTTGGTCGTTCTCTAACTCATCCATATCGTCTTCCTTATATAAATCTTATAAATATCTTTTTCATCTGTATGCTACCTCAACTTTATTTATTAGAAGCTCATTATTCTCGTCTCTAATACCATTATATATTTTTTTATCTTCCTCAAAAAACTTTTTAACTGCCCCGTAAGCCCTGTCTGTCTTACCTACTCTCAAATCATCTTGTATTCCCTTACAATTCTCCTCCATCCATTTATTTCTAGCTTTTCTACACTCATGTACTATTGAAAACAAAAAATATTTTTTACTTTCCTTCGTGAATATCAGATAATTAATTGTATCTTTATATTTCCTAAAACCTTACCTGATATCACAAGGTCGAGAATTTCTTATTAACAATGAAAGCCCAAGGTAAAGTTAGATGGAAAACGGCTTGAGGAAAAGAAAAACTCTTTAGACATAAACGGCTAGTAGAGTGTTAGCTCTGGGTAGATCATGAGCTTGGGTCATGGGTTGTCAAATGACCAAAAATATAAATAATGAGCGCCACCGTATTTTTCAATACAACAACCTACAAAAATTAACTGTGCTTGTATTAAGGGAATGCGGAAACCTTATATCAACACCACTAATATAGCCATAAAACTTGAATTTCACTCTTTTAAAACACCAAAATCTCAAACACCAGATGTCATACAGATGTCTCGACTTGACCTGTGAACAAACAAATGCACAACATGGACACCGTTTGTGTCCTCAAAAATATTTACCAAAAATAAAATAATAGAATTTAAGTTTCAAAAGTATACACCCAGGGTATTTGTTATCATTACACACACTTTCTGATCAGGGATGACTTGTAAATTTTACTTGTATTTTAAATGATAAAAAAGTCATGCAAAAAAAAAATAGATTCTATTTGATTAAATTTCTTGATTCGTTTTACTATAATATTTTGATTCGTTTTACTATAATATTTTCAACTAATAATTTTTTATAGAACAGAAATATAATAATAAGGATTTGCATTCAATAACATAAAGATCTCTGAATGAATCTTTCTTAATAAATTAACATAAAGATCGCTAAATGAATCTTTCTTAATAATTTAACATAAAGATCTCTAAATGAATCTTTCTTAATAATTTAACATAAAGATCTCTAAATGAATCTTTCTTAATAAATTTTATGTAAATTTTGAGTTCTCTTAATTATTCATATTACATATTCTTCAAGTCATAGTAGTACTACGTTGACTTTAACAATGAAATTTAATTACCTAAGTTCAGATAAAATAGCATGTATCAACCTAAAGTTACTTTTACTTAATAGGTATTAAAAGAATTCCTCATGTTGATTAAAAATCAAAGTACATGACCTCAAAATTATTAAACATATTTTTAAATTAGCGTAACATGACATGTGAGGTCTAAATTGGACAGCTGAATATATTTTTTTTTATTTGACATAATATGTCACTAACAACTTTTTAGCTTAGTTAACATTATCTGTATGTGCAATCATTTTGACAAGCTATGAATTTCCTTAAACGATTTTTACGTGACTAAAGTTCAATCTAATATTTTCTTATTGCAATTTAACTAATAATGAAAGTGATTAAATGCTAAAAACACTCACGTGTGGAAATACTGCTGTGAACAAAAGAACTCGGACTATAACCTCAGCTGTCGGAAATTCCATCAACATCTGCATTCTGCGATGCACAAATAGAAGCCACGTGAATACGTACGAAATTGCTGGAACATTGAGAACTCTTCTGAATAAAACAGTATTTAACGAAATCAATTCCTCCTTGATTTTACATCGTATAAAATTTAGTATTCCAAACCTCAAACTAAATTTTCTTGAAATTAATTCTTTGACATTACTGATATGATAAACTTATAGGATATTGTATATGATATTCTCATATCATATGGTTATGTGATATTGCACTAAGAGGAAAATATTAATAAAATTTATTTAAATAATTTATACCAACTGTTTTAATGATGAGGGGGAGATTCCATCTCCTTAGGCCTGCAGGGATCAACTGAACTGCTCTAGGTAGAACATACAAAAGAATACCATCACGCTAAAGCGGCTAGGAACAACCTCCAGACACGAGGTTTCAATCAATTCTAATTCTTTTTCGAACCGTGTTACAGGCCACGTGTTTAGACACGACCATCTTGACTTTACTACGCCGCTTATCGCAGCTTGTCTCTTCAAACGTTGATAGCAAAGTGCTCGAATTGACAACTCGACGAAGCTTAGTAACGAATCTTAGACCTCAAAGGTAAAAGAGTCTATATGCTATTATAAATTTTATGTAGTATTTTTATTGTACGGAATTTTACAAATTATATTTTTATATTATTGCTGTTTTATTTTATATTAATGGACAAAGTGCAACTACGAAAAAAAAATACGTTACACTATCTTATTTCCAACTGTATTATATTTTTTCTTACTTTCACTATCCACTTCTCTGAAAGGTTTAAGCTTTCTTCTATTCTCTATTAAATCTAATATCTCCTTTGTTACCCAAGGTTTTCTCGCTTCTATTTTTTTCTTACCTATAGTCTGTGTTGCTGTATCATGTACAGTCAGTTTTATTTCTTTCCATCTATTTTCTACGTTCCCTCCTACAGCTATCTCTTTGCTCTTATTATCTAATACTTGTTTATATTCCTTTTTACCCTACTATCATTAAGCTTACCTAGATCCCATCCTCTCTTTTAACCTTTCTCAATTTTTGAATTTTAGTTTACACTTCATTTTAACTAAGTTATGATCGCTATCTATGTCAGCCCCTGGATAACTACGACAGTTTTTAACTTGGTTTCTAAATCTTTGTTTAATTAAAATATAATCTATTTGGTATCTAGCCCTATCACCTGGCACTTTCCAGGTATATCTTCTCCTAACATGTTGTTCGAATAGGGTGTTTACAGTTACTAATGTATGTTCTTGGCAAAACTCAACTAATCTTTCTCCTCTATCATTTCGTCTGCCATACCCAAATTTTCCTACCATTTTTCCCTCACTACCTTCTCCCACTGATGCATTAAAATCGCCCATAACTATTAAACTCTCATCTCCTTTTATTTTTCTCACTATACTATTTATATCCTCGTATACCTTTTCTACTTCCTCATCCTCGTTCTGAGTTGTTGGCATGTAAACCTGTACTAAAACAGTGTCTGTGGGTTTTGTACTCAATCTAACCATAATTATTCTATCACTAAATTGTAAGTACTCTTTAACTTTATGCCCTAATCTTTTACCTAACACTATTCCTACCCCTGCCTGTCCATTAGTTGAAGAAGTTGTAATTATTCTATAATTATCTTTCCAAAAGTCATTACTATCTGGCCATCTCACCTCACTAATACCTAAAATGTCCAGCTTTCCCTTTCTCATTTCGACTAATAAATTCGTTAATTTATCTACTCTAAGTAATGACCTTACATTCCAAGTCCCTATCACTAAATTGAACTGTTGTTTTAAATTCTTACGATGACGAGCCCCAAGTACCCCCTCCCGGAGATCCGAATGAGGGAGTATTTTACCTCCGGACAAGAATTTTACTTGCGAGCTCTCCATCATATATATTTCCTGTTTTAGGCCACGCACACCTGGGAAATATTGTGGTAGGTTCCCATATCTTTCCACAATGCAGTTTTTAAAGATTTTAGAAAAAAGCCGTATTCGTCACGGCCAACCCCCAACAAGCTTGTAAATTATTGAGGATCGCCCGAGACCAACCGACCCTCCAATATCTTTTAGCCAGCAAGGCTGCTGCCCCTAGCTGCGCCTTTTAATCGCCTTTTACGATAAGCAGGCTTACTATAGTAGTATTCTTTATCCCCTACTATAGGGATAGGCATAACAATTTTAAAAAATTTTCATATTGATCTAATTTTTGCTTATGAATATATTAATATTGTCAAACAGTGGCGCCATCTAGGGCCATAATTTGCTAACACTTCAGATTTTATGCATAAGCTTCCACTGTCATATTTATTAACACAGAGCAATTACTATAGAGGTATTTTTCCACTGCTAGAAACATTACAACATAGGCAGCAATTTTAAATTTGCAAAAGATGGCAAATATAAATGATTTCATAATGTAAATTGCAGTTGCAAAAAATAGTGTTTTTAATATGCCCATGTTCTACTGATTTGTATTAAATCACACACATTTAATGTAGACAAAGTGTTGCAAATGTTAAGATTGTGTAGAGGCTCAAATTCTTGTTACGAATGTACTACCACCAAATAGCCACAAATTTGTTATTTACACTTGTTGATATTACAAATTAATAAAAAATTAAAATTACCAGAATTTGCATATGATAATAATGTTAAACTAGCAATAACCTAAGGCATTCAATGAATATAATCCTGTTTTGAAAAGAATGGTTTCTCATTGGTGAGGGCATACGCGCCTTTTACAAAGTTTAGCACAAGACGTGGAATGAGAATTTCCTGGAATAAATGCTTTGGTAAAATAAATTAAACACTATAAATAAGAGTACATTCACATTAAAAGGGATAATTGTTGCATTTTCAGTGAACCAGCAAAAATTTAAAATAATTAAGTGCTACAAAATAAGTAAAATAAAAATATTTTATTTAAAAGTGCAGTTCGAGTGAGTATGCCTTCACTGATTTACAATCATAAATAAAATCTGCATGTTTGATTTATTTTGGTAATGGGATTGTTCTAAGGTCTTGAATACCACAGTAAGTACGATTCTAAATGGGATTCTAAATATGACTTCAAGTACAACTGTTGGAACTCTAATTAGGTTTCAATTGAAAGTTTTAAACATTACTGCAAATATTTCTTTGATTATTAATGCCTTCATAGCTTCACTGGATCGTTTATTTCTAACTTTGCTGCGAATACTAGGTCTAACTTATCTGGTGTGCTTCTGCTGCAACAGAATTTCCTGTGAATTGGGTTTTGGATTTAAACTTGGTGTCAGTTTTGAATAATTTTGTTTGGAGATCAATCCTTGAGATAGACATCTGTGTTGAGAAACTGTTTAAGTGGCCATAATTCAAGACTTCTGTAATTAAAGCCATATTAACCTTTAAGTTTTGTTTCCTAAAACCTTATTGAAAAGTACATTGTGTACTCAATAATTTCAGTATGAAATTTTGTAGCTGTAAAATTTAATTAATTCAAATATTTATTTAGAAAATTATTTATAACAAAAAGCAATGTACATGTAATTTTGTTCAAAAGTATATTTTTAAAAACATAATCTCAGAGTCAAGAATATTCTGACCCTGAAAGGTCAATGTCAGTATATGCCAAGTGTAGGTTGATACTTTGGAGAATTTTTGTAATTTTTATGTGATTTATTTTTCACTAATTCTCTTTTTTATTTATTATTATTATCTGTAAATATTTGTGCTCCAGAAATTTTTGTAAGGGTTAATATACCAATTTATTCAAGCCAGAGAGAGTGTATGTTCTACCCACTGAAATAGCCTTGTATGTGGTTGCTTATATTTAGTTAGGAGATTCTGCGACTGCTGGATAGGGAAGTTACTACAAGGACAGTCAAAAAGAAAATTGGCGCACAACGTAAAGGATTGACAGATCATCAGACTTCCAATACCACAACAGAAAATTGACACCACGGCATAGGGGCAGTAATGCATTGCGTTATGCTAACATTAAACTAGATGCAAAAGAAAGGAATTAATTTTCAATGGACTAACTTGTTATGAAGTACCCTGCATAATCTAAATTTTATTTAAAATAGATAGTGTTCAAAAACAAGACTTGCAATTAAATCGGAATCTGTATTCAAAACATAAACTGAAAACCTCAAAGATAATAATATGATTTCTGTTAAATACATATTGGAACTCAAATCAAGGATTGTAAATTATTTTAAACCACAAGAATGTATACAGACCAATTTTAACCATAAAATTTCCTGGAGGAAGCATGTCATGTTTGAAGAAAGCTTTCAGAATCGTTAAGAAAATATATGAAATTCGTTGATATGCACCCCAAATATGAGCTTTTAGAAATGTTAGTTAAATTAATTAAATTTAATATTACATAGTTGCAATTATCATAAAAAGAAACCACATACATAATTGAATAAATGTAATAAACTAGGTGCTGAACAATGAGAATATATAAGTGTGAAACATTTTTTCTTAATTGAAAGAATGTATTGGTATGTTTGCATTAAAAGATTTTGGAGTTAACAAACGCACCCTCTCCTAATGTCATTAACTAATAAAGATGAAATTTCAATCCGTAATAAGGGACTTTAAGAAGACTTCCGATATAACTTTGAACTCTAACTTGAGCGGAGTTTGACGAGACTGACAGGGATTCGTTACGGATTGTCCTTAAGCGCCACTACACTTAATCAGTGTTTACCAAGAATACCATCTGGAAAGTGTAGGAACTAAATGGTAATTAACCGATATACGCACAAATGCTTAAGTAGTAATATTTTCGTTATAGAACCTGTAGGAAAAAGATATTCATAGACTTGCAAACCTTAATTATCAATAGTAAGTAACAAGATATCAGTACAAAAGGAAAGTAACACAATGCGTGAAGTACCAACCATGTGTACTTGTACTCACATCAACATGGACAATTTACTTATTATGAAGATCGCTTATTACTTTTAGTATAAACTTTTTATCATTAACCTTACAATTTTGCTGGGAAACTTATGGACAGGTGTTCGTCATACTTTTAGAATTGTTACTTACTGAAATCACAAGACCAGGCAACAAAAATCAATTACATTATTACATTCTTTTAGGAATATTTACACAAATATATCAAGTACTTTTTACTAAAAAGGAAATAAGTTATTGTACTTGCTATCTAATTAAAATGACTGAGTGGTTAAAATTCTTACAGCCATTGTTGGCAAAATTTTTTCTTATCTTTCAGATCTGAACTTATAGCATTACAAATTACGTTAACTGTATATAATAATTAAAATGAGCTTTTAATAAGAATAGTGTTTAGTATTCAAAATATATAATCTTTTACATTAACCACACTTTGTTATCATATCGAACAAAACTAGATCTATTTATAGTGGCATAATTTAATTATTTGTGAACTGAGAACGCAAAGTTATTTAATTAGTTTAAGCTAGTTTTTATAATATTAGATTCTTGGAAGAACGAAAACACGAACAAGAATCGTTAGACAAAAAAATAACATGCACCAAACAGTATGTGTAGTGTAATCTGAGAATTTTACCAACTTAGATGAACGTCTTATTCCTTGAATCAGCTTTGCTTCTGCAAATGTCGACTGGAAAATATTACTGAATTATCATAACCAATTCCATAATAAAATATCTTCAAATCACTTGAAACGGACTGCAGTTGCCATAAGGGGAAACATGATATCTCGGGCGTGATAATAAATTTCTGCATATGGTCTAATAACCCTCAAAAGATTGCCATAGATATCATTATACAAAACTGCTATTTAATATCATTATAAAAACGCATATATAAAACGTAGTTCTTGTTTAAATTTTATTTAAACTTTGTTTAAACTTTGTAAAAAACATTTATTGCATTGTAAAGAGAAAAAGGTTAAATGCATTTAAATTAAATTGAAATTGCCAACCATTTTGAATTGAAACATCAATTCGCCGTGCCCGTCTATTCAGACACCCACACTAAAATCTTTTAGCACGAGACGCCAGTCACTCGCGGCCAATTTCATTCCTATGTTGCTTGGATTAAGGGTGAAAAACAACTGCTTAACTGAACATGATATTCAGAGAGCGCAATGCAAATCTAAGATAGACGAGCATGCACCAAATATTGCATATCTAGTTTTATCACTATATAATGAAACAAACAATGACCAAATATAGCTAGAAATACAGTGTTTCACTTCCAGGTTAAAAGTTTGTGTACTTTGTTTTTGACGAATTCATCTACGAAAGTTAACATTTGTTTTGCAAAGAGCATTATTTTATAAATTCGAGTAAATAGGAAACAACAAAATATAATAAATGGCATGTTGCATATAAAACAACTTGAAACTAAATCTATTTGCAAACTTTTATGCGTACAGAAAATAAAAATGTTTCAAGTGTTGGGTTTCAAAGATAATGTAATTGTTTCATATAATAAACTACAATGTAATTATTTTAGATGGCTTCAGACCAAGAAATTAAAGCATACACCTACATAAGTAACACTTACTTCCTATGTGTTATTTGTTATAAACTCAATAGTAAAATTGTGAAATAATGTGAAAACCACCAACAACATACAAAGTAAAAAGGGAATTAAAAGACCATAATTATATCCAATCAAGATTTGAAATGAGTTTTTAAGAACCAGTAATAAGTAAACATCAACATGTAGAGTGATGCTGAATAAACGATCGCGGACATGACCACGGAATTAGAGTTGATATGTTAGTTTTATATGAGAAATAATGTGAATCGAAAAGTGAGATTAAATGTACAGAGCTCCAAGAAAAATTTGGCTAGATTCACACAGGGAAAAGACGGCAATCGCTATGTAATAAAATACATCTGCAAGTGGCAAGGTAGTTTCAAAAATGCGGAAGCGCAGATATATTATCGTAACTATTTGGAAACAAAAGGTTAGGACCAGGTGAGTCATCCCACAATTCAATTGGAACTTTGTAGCATGTCAGAGTCAAGAAGTTTCTGTGTTTGGAACTTTCCTAACTGATGAGAGGAAACATACTGACGATTGTTGGAAATCCTGGAATTGAAAAATTGCCACTTTTATGTAATGTTTTAAGAACAATCTTATAAATTTTTAAATGTCAATTATGAATGTTTTGGTAGTGACATTCATTGAATGCAAATAATTATTCAGTTGGACTAATGAGTGCTTTGAAATGCTAGATTTATTAGTGAAATTTAGGGTGGAAATAATATCATCAAATTAACATACTTTGGAAAGTACAATGATATAGTACAAAGTTGGTATTTACTGTCTTTTTTTTTGAACGACATTTCCAATAATTTGAAACTTATGAATGTCATATAATTAAATATGAAAGAAGAAAAAAATTGGAGTAGCGAATAGTATTGTCAGTGGCTTAGATTTAAGTTTTATTAGGAGTGTTTTTTTAGAATTTATTTTGAAATTTTTCGTATAGTTAAAGGTGAAAAATTTAAGTAAACTGAACAAAAATTATTTTTAAAAGTCTACTGAAAATTCGATTTCCAATTAAACAAGAAACAACCATAATATGAATAAATAACACACAAACTCCTTTCTATAAAAATGTTATTACTAAAATAATTTTATCATGTTAAAAAATGTTAAGTTTAAAAGCGTAAATGCTAAAATGTCAAAAACAATTATAAAAGTACTTACCTTATAACTAATACCACCCAACTCCAAATACAAGCAAATGATAAAAACATTCCATCCTATCCAAACTGCATGCCATATAACATACTAAAATATAGAATTTGACAAAAAAAATTATGCACTATTTATATACCCAAAGCACATAACTCAGTCTATACTGAAAAACTCCAAAAAATCCGAATATAATAAAAACTATTTCAAAGAAGTTCAGTAATATGGATATCCATAGAAAACCTAAAAAATCAAATACTTGCCGTTGAATAATGGCCAGCTAAAATAAATAAACAATAAATATACATACATTCCAGCAAAATACCTACCAATTGTAATACACAGACTATAATCATAAAATAACGAGGTTTGCAAATTCCCATAGCAAAATAACAATTTTCTGGCAAAGGTTGTACAGAACGGTTTAATATCAATAACACAGTTCATAATAAACACCTAAAACAGAATATAAAAACAAATTAATATTAAATACCAAGTGAACGGTACAAATCTACATTATATTTTTGTAAAAAAGTAGTCTAAAGTACTAAGTGTCAAATAATTTTTAACTCCTAGAAGTAAAATATGTAATTAACAATAATTAACAGAAAACATGGTATCGTAGTAAATCATGTTAGTCTACTTCAGTCTACTTGTTAATATTAATTAAGAATTAATTCGATCAGACATCAACGTTAACACAATGACAATCAGTCTTGTTCAAAGATGTCAAATGTATGCTAACCAAAATAGTAAAAATCATAATATATATATATATATATATATATATATATAACATGATATACCTACAGGTATGCAATAATAATAAATAGTAATCCCTTAATAAGAGTTTGCATGAATAAAACCAATTATATACAATCCAAAAAGTTCAAGAAGCAACCAGATTTAAAAATTAGTTAAAGTTACAAGCTGTTTGTAAGTTTTCAGGACTCAAATGACATAATAAGATAAAGCGATTCACAATTAATCAAATTCACAAACCATTTTACGATCAAAAACAATTCACAATTAATCAATTTTACAATGAAACTGCAGTTTTAATAATTTAGAGTACATAAAATATGAAAACTATTTTTTGGTAATCGATTTTGAAAGCATACATATTAAAGTTATTTAAAATACCTATACAATCAAAAGCATTTCTTAATCAATCCAACTCTAAAACAAATAATTTTTAATAATTTGAATCAATAATTTGCGACGTACCTTTTTTCTGCAATCTGCTATTTGTTTGAAAATGCAATATTTGTGAAGCAATTGAGGTTATTTGTTGAAAACAATTCAAATCAGTTTTAATTTTCTAGATTTTAAACCCGTAATCTAGTTATTGTATAGCGATATGCTGTTGTTTTCAAGCTTGAATTGTTTGTAAGATGTGCCTTATGCCTGTGGGGGTGATTCAATTCTTGTTTAATTCGGACAGTCAAACTTTGGAGAATAGATGAGAAAGTATTAACTCTTGACAGCAGTAAGGTGTGCCTGACAGGCACAGAGTGGTTGTAAAGAATTTCTTCCTGAACCTGGCATATTAATTTTGTTATATTTGGTCAACACATAACCCTTTTAATATTATACAACCCTTAGCAATTTTACAACCTTCAGGAAATAATACAACCATTAACTAATTATATAACCCTTAGTACAATTTCGTTGGAATTTAAATAACCTTTTTGAAGTTTTATACATCCTCTGAATTTGCACAATTTTTGGTACAGCTTCCTCAGTACAACTTATACGACCGACCGTCCAACTTTTACAAGCTTTTACATTCTTACAAGCATAAATTTTAATGTTTATTCTTGATGTCTAATTACGTTATTGTTTCGCCTTCGTGTTTTGTACAAGTAAATGGATGGAGGACACTTTATTTCAAATTTATTAATTAAATGGTATTAAGGAACTTATAAAAGAATGTTAACACTGATATGTGCGATAACTGCTAGGCATAGCTTGAAGTTTACGACTGAATGGTATTTATGTCGGATCTGGTTTGTCTCTGCAGAAGATGAGCATTATCCTATCTCACTGCTGGAGGTATGTTAATAGTTTTTATCTTGAGTTCAAAAACATATCTACGATATAAAGTTGTGAGCAACTTGTGAAGTGATTTAAAACTATTAGATTTGTTAAAATTGCAGCCACTAATTTTATTATGTTTTTGACTAAGTCGCAAGCTATTCAAAATTATTTTATTTAAGCTTGACATTTTTAATCTAAAAATTTTGATTATAAGAATTAATTAACTCTAATGTTTTAATATATAGCAAACTTTCTGCCATGTTAAAAATGTTGTTAACAAAATATGCACGCCTTACACAAAAATTTTATCTTTGTATGGGATTTAAATTTATTTAAGTTTTTTAAAAGCTGAAAAATGATTTCAAAAATTATTTTGCTTAGATGAAAAATATTAATATTTGCTAGCATCTTTTTTTTTATTTTGAGAATGCTAATATGAGTATTTTTTCTTATGATAATTTAATAACTATTAAATATCATTGACTACATGGTTCCGGTCCATGATTTACTTTACAAATACGAGTTTAAGGCACATCAAATAAATTTAATTTGGTATTAATTTGTATTAAAAAATGTGAATGCCTCTATGTGTCTATAAGTTTATTTTGAGCTACTTGTATTGATGAAGCTTTTGTTTGAAAGTTTATTCTGTGTTTAGTGTCCATTTAATTAGGTGTTGAATTTAAGGACATGTCGCAGATTTTGAGTAAAGTTTTATGAGGAATTAAATACTGAAAAAGATCTGTAAACCTTTAAAGTATGTTTCAATATTTCTTATTGTGTATAAATGTTAAATAATTTTAGTGTGATTTCAGCTATTGTTGGAAGGGTCCCTAACCTCCTTCTGTTTCCTTCCTGGGTTAGGTGGTGTTCGCAAATCTGATTCCAGCTACCCATATTCTCTGCCAGAATTTTTCTAAATTGCCTTGGTCATTCTTTCCACCACCACTTTTAATCGATAGTCTGATTTACTCAGAAATCTCCCAATAACATCCCTACAGATCTTATTGGCAAGATTCGTTTTCAAAACGTTTTGTCTATTTTATGCTTAGTAAAAAGTTGCCCACAATGTATTATTAAAAAAGTATTTAAATAATTTTCAAGTACCAGATAGTGGTAACATTGGATAACCCATTCATTTAGTTGTTGCCACATAATATGTAAAATCGTTGCTTGGGATTTTCAAGTGATTTGGTTTCCAAGAACTCACTATGCCAAGTTCATAATCGCCATAGTTCGGGACATCTTGGTCATTTAACACAGAAGTATGATGAAGTATAGTTAGCAAGTGGTATAGTCATACAGTAATATCTTCGTTTGGGAGAGGGTAGGAAAGGAGCAGTGGTAGGTTTATTTGGTTTAGGCACGAGAAACGACAGGGGGAAATAGGCTGGTAGAATTTTGCGACAAGAACCATTTAATCATCACAAACACATTATTTCAACATCATGCTAGAAGACAATATACTTGGAAGATGCCATGAGATATAAGAAGATATCAAATAGATTACATTCTTGTTAGAGAACGATTTATGAATCAAGTAAAAAACTGTAGAAGCTACCCAGAAGCAGATATAGACACTGACCACAACATCGTAACTATGAAAGCCGAACTTAAATTAAAAAATTTAAAAAAAAAGAAACAAAAAAAGGCACTTTGACTTTGAGAAACTAAAAGATAAAGATATTGGGAAAATATCTGATACTAAGGAAGTAAAAACAGAATGGAATAACATTAAATCTTAGACATAGCGGCCAGAGATATTCTGGTGTATACACAAAAAGAAAATAAGAAACCATGGATAACAAAAGATATCCTGAATTTAATAAAAGAGAGACGAAAATACAAAAATAAATCAGACGATACAGGAAAACAGAGATACAAAGCCATGAAATAGAAAATTATTCGCAAATGCAGAAAAGCTAAAGAACAATGGATTGATGAAAAATGCAAAGAAATACAAACTAAGATGGAAGTAGGAAAGACAGATAAAGCATACAAACTAATTAGAATGAATTTTAGGGATATAAAACCACATAGCAAAAATATAAAAAACGTGGGAGGAAAACGTCATTTTAGAAAATGTAGAGAAAGTGGGTAGATGGCAAGAATATATAGAGAATTTATATGCAGGAGAGGAACTAACAGCATTAGAACGAGAATCAGACATTGAAAATGATGACTTGGGATATCCTATACTATGAGTTAAAATTAGCATTAAAGGGTCTAAAAAATGATAAGGCGCCGGGTACAGATAAGGTGCAAGCAGAAACTCTAAAAGCCGCTGGACAAGCAGTAACAGAACGTCTCTTCCATCTTGTAAGCTATATGTACGAGACAGGCGAGATACCCAAAGATTTCAAACGTAACATCATAGTAACTATACCAAAAAAGAAAGGTGCGGATAGATGTGAAAATTTTCGAACAATAAGTTTGATAGCACACGTGTCAAAAATATTAACTAGAATTGTACAAAGACGAATGAAAAAACGAGCTGAAGAAATACTAGGAGAAGATCAATTTGGGTTTAGGTGAAACAGGGGAACACGAGAGGCTATTTTAGCTCTGAGACTGATAATGGAAAAAACAATAGTAAAAGGAGAAAGCGTTTATATAGGGTTTGTAGATCTGGAAAAAGCATTCGACAACGTAAAATGGAAAAACATGTTCGAAATTCTCAAAAAGATTGGAATGAGTTATAGGGATAGACGAATAGTACATAGCTTATACAAAGAGCAAATAGCAGTAATAGAATTAGAGCAGGAACGTAGAGAAGTAAACATTAGGAAAGGGGCGAGACAGGGATGTGCCCTATCCCCATTAATTTTTAACTTGTACATTGAAGAGGCAATGAATACTGTCAAATGCAGGAAGACATTTGAAATTACTATGTAGGGACAAAAAATTGATATGCTTAGATTTGCAGATGATATAGCGGTATTAGCGTATAGCAAGGAAGAGTTAGAAGCTGCTCTCGGTTTTGAAGCTTACTTTAGATTAAACAACATGTAATAAATATTACGTAAAAATGTGTAGAGATATTAGGCTTGAATTGACCCTCTATAAAAATAATAACAAATATTCGTCAAAGTATTGCGGGAAAATAAACTTGTTACACAGCCCTTTCCAAAAGAAAAAATTCGAGGAAATATTTAAGACTAAGTCGGAAAAATTTTTTTTGTTACTAAAACTATAATTGCAATTTGCAACTAATTTCAACATACAAAAACCAAAAAAATAACTTTCTAAATCAACAGGGGTACTGCATGTATACAAATGAATGACCAGTAGCTACGCGTACTACATGCCAAAAGGGGACAATTTCGAGAAGTCATAATCGATATCTTTACATAATCGGTCAATATCATATTGCCTGATTATATTTGTCAATTAGCTCTAACGGAAATAGATACTATGCTGACGTTAATCAAGTTGTGTAAGAAATTGGAAGAAACCTATGCATCCAAGCAGAAATTAGTACAGAGTCAGGCGAATTATGTTTCGAAAGCACAAGGAAATTCAAAGTCACAGGTCGAAAATAAGTGGTCAGCTCCTGTTAGAAACTTTTCAGCGCGAACTGGTCGTAGTTTTTATAATAAATCATTTCCACCTCAGATACAATCTCTTGGAAATAATAATAGTCCTTCTAGTAGTGTCCCTACAAATAAAATCAAGATGAAGAAACTCACGTGTTGGAATTGTTTAGAAGATGGTCATACTTTTTGGAGGTGTAAGATTCCTCGTAAAATATTTTGTTATAGTTGCGGATATAATGGAGTTAAAAGAGTAACTTGTCCGTCGTGTTCAAAAAAGCAAGTAGGTAGGCAGTTGCAGAGTGGCCGGCATCATGCCTCTATGCAAAAGGTTACAGTTAGGTTGTGTGAACAGAATAATTTTTTTGATAAAGATGATTAGTCGGAATGGGTTGGAATAGTTAAAAATTTTTGTCAAGCTACCGTCAAGCCAAAAGTCAATGCCTTATTTGTAAAGAAAAGAAACTTCAGGACAATCGTCCTTACATTATGGTAAAATTGTTGGATAGAAACGTCACGGGTTTGTTTGACTCCGGTTGTACTATTACCGTGGTTGGTTCATTAGCGTTTTCTGTTCTAGAATAATTGAAATTAAAAATTTTCAAAACGGAAAAGAAAAATGTTTCCACTGCAGATGGTGCTCCGAAAAAAGTTATTGGTTCAGCTGATCTACCTATTAGAATTGGAAGAGAGTATCGTATTATTATCACTTTGGTCGTACCGTCTCTCGCGCACACATTTATCTTTGGTAGCGATTTTGCAAAATCATTTGGTCTGGTAGCAGATTTCAGAAACAATACATGGCATATTCAAGAACATAATAGCAATAGTATTTCGTATCTAAGTCAATCGTCAGTACCCTTGAGTTGTAGTAATGAATTACTTAGTATAGATGATTTGTTGGAAACACAGCAAAAAAAGCGCGAATAGCAATAGAATCCTTCAATGGAATTAGTAGTGAAGAGAAACTGGGGTGTACAGATAAAATTGTATTAGATATTGATACCGGTGATGCGAAACCCTTTTGTAAGAAACTATACGTCATGTCCCCTTTTATGAGTAAGATGTTAGATAAAGAGTTAGACGAAATGTTAAGATTAGAAGTAGTGGAAGAATGTCACAGTCCATGGTCATCTCCCGTATTGTTAGTAAAGAAACAAGGTGGCGAGTACAGATTTTGTTTTGACGGAAGAGCACTCAATGATATTACTAAACATGACAGCTATGCATTTCCAATAGGATCATTAATTTACTGGTGCAAATTATATTTCTAGTCTTGATCTTAGAAAGAGTTTTTGGCAAATCCCACTTTCCGAAACATCTAAGGATAAGACAGCTTCTAGCGTTATTTCAAGAGGACAGTATAGGTTTGTTACAATGCCATTCGGATTAAAGAATGCTGCTCAGACACAACAGCATTTAGTTGATTCAATCTTTGGACCAAAGTTTGAACCTCATGTGTTTTGTTATTTGGATAACATAATCCTGTGTTCACCATCCTTTGAGGAGCATTTGAAACTTTTAGAAACTGTGAAAGAACGCCTTAAGGAAGCAAACCTTACGATTAACTTAAAAAAGTGTGAATTCTTTAAGAAATCATTGAAATTTCTCGGTTATGTTGTTGGGTTAAATTCTCTTCATACAGACCCTGAAAAGGTTTCTGCAATGGTAAATTTTCCTAGGCCTAAGACTGAGATCAAACGCTTTTTAGGAATGTGTAGTTGGTATCGTCGTTTTATAAAAAACTTATCGTCTCTAATATCATCAATCAGTGATTTGGTAAAAGGAATAAAAAAGGTTAATCTACTGTTTGGACGTCCGAAGCTGAGAACTCGTTTGTTCAGATCAAACAGGCTTTAGTCTCCGCTCCATTATTATCACAGCCGGATTACTCAGTCCCATTTATTGTCGAGTGCGACGCCAGCGACGCAGGGCTCTAAGCAGTTTTAGTTCAGAATATAGATGGTGTCGAACAAGTTATCTCTTATGCCAGTAAATCACTTACACGAACCAAGCGAAATTATTCAGTCACGGAGAAAGAGTGTTTTGCTGTAATTTTCGCTATAGAAAAATTTCGACCTTGGGTAGAAGGCACCCGTTTTACTGTTATCACCGATCATTTTTCGTTCTTATGGCTTAATAATTTATAGAACCCAACAGGAAAATTAGCTAGATGGGCTGTCCGTCTACGGCAGCATACTTTTGAGTTTCAGATTGTCTTAGCCGAGCAGTTCCAGTTGTATTCTGCCGGGGCTTACAATTGGTACTTTTGGGGTTCGCGTTCTGATTTAAAAGCAATTCTAAATAAATGTTTTTATTGCATGGATATTTGGTAAGCAACCGAGAAGTTTTAGGTAAGCTGCTACTGATAACCTTCAAAGAGTGCCTGCAATTTAAACAAGATAATGTTAAACTTCCAATTTTTTTAAAATAAAGTACAAGGTCGTTTTATTTAAAGAACCTTACTCCATAATAGTGCTTCTACGTCAAAGTCAATGACACAATTGGGGTTATTGCTTAGTTAAAAGCGGGCGCAGTTTAAATTGCATCCTTTTTTATACAAACTACACCGTTTTACTGGCAACAGTAAAATATAAATAAACTGAACGCATACGAGATGCGAGGAACATTTACTACGAGTGAAAAAGTATAGTATCATTTTAACGCTTTTTCATATTAAAAAGTTTTTTATTAAATATACCAGCGAATAAAATTAACAGTAGAAATAGAAGGGTTGCTACTTATTTACAACTGTAACAAATCCGCACATAATTTGAAAACCAAGATTTAAAATTGGATATGATGAAAAAGTCCAAATTTTTAAGTGCTGAAAAAATTTAAGAGAATGGCAGTCCTCAAAATTTAGGCTGGCATTAATAATAACACATATTCTTATTACAAGTTTGCATGCATTTGCAAAGTATCTGAAAACTGTTTCTAGGCGGTTCTACAGTGTCTTATAATTTGCTTTCAAGATTTCGTTACGAATAGTATTATTTCCACATCTGATAAATATATAAAAGGTGCTACATTCATGTGTTATCCAAAACAGAATATAATTTGTGGACTAGAAACGGCTTGTAGTCCCTTCGGTACTACGTTAGACGCCGAGTACCCCTTTCGCACAATACCCTTTTGACACCTTTAACAGGACCACTTCGCAGAGTAGACCGCGCCAAGATCACTTCTCCCTTAGTAGACTTCGTTAAAATGACTACGAGGAGTTGATCGGATTAAGATCATTTCGCGCTAGTAGACTAAATTAAACCGATTTCAAAAAGTTGATCGGATCAAGACCACTTCGCCCTAGTAGATTTCGTCAAAACGATGTCGAGAAGTTGATCGGATTTAGACCACTTCGCCCTAGTAGACTACGTGAAAACGATTTCGAGGAGTTGATCGAATTTAGACTACTTCGCCCTAGTAGACGTCGTTGAAACGACTTCGAGGAGTTGATCGGATCAAGATCACTTTGCCCTAGTAGACTGTGTTAAAACGACTTCGAGAAGTTGATCGTATCGAGACCACTTCACTCTAGTAGACCTTGTCAAAACGATTTCGAGTTGATCGAATTTAAACTATTTCACCCTAGCAGACTTCCTTGATACGACTTCGGGAAGTAGATCGGATCAAGGTCACTTCAACATAGTAAACTTCGTTGAAATGTCTTCGGAGAGTTGATCGAATCAAGACCACTTCGCCCGAGTAGACTTCGTTCAAACGACTTCGGGGATTGGACCGGATCAAGGCTACTTCGCCCAAGTAGACTTCGCCGAAACAAAAGTTAAGTTTATAAACCTAAGCTTGTAAAGCTAAGTTCGTAAAAATAAGTTTGCAAAGTGAAGCTTGTAAATTTAAGTTCGTATAGTTAAGTTAGTTACGTCGGTTAAGACGGTTAAGCCGGCTAAATTGGCTAAGTCTGCTAAATGGGCTAATTCGGTTAAACAGGTTAGGTCGGATTAGCCGACTAAATCGGGTACGTCGGATAAGCCGGTTAGGCCGGTCAAGCCGAACAAGTCGGTCAAGCGGATCGAGCCGGTCAAGCCGGCCTATTCGATTACGCCGGTTAAGCCTTCCAAGTAAGCTAAGTCGGTCAAGCCGATCAAGCTGTTCAAGCCGGTGTTTAAATCCATTTTAAAAATTAGTTAGCTAGCTTTGGATAGTTTTAAGTCGACCCTTCAGGTCGCACCGGTAAGCAGAGCTGGTGGCTGCTATCCGATAGTACGGATCCCTCCCCCTTTCACTTTTGCTTGTGTCTTGTTGATCGCGCACACTCCACAATCAACACTAGGGATACCATTATTTAAACCCTATTTTTAGTTTTTGTTTCAGTTTGTTAGATGCTTATTTAGGATGAATTAATTTTGAAGCTAGATTTAATTTGAAGCACGTTTATATTTTTCGCGTTTAAACCCAATGTAGTACCTTCGGGTGGAGCATTGGGGACGTAGCCACAAGTATAGCGGCCCTTATTCACATTATAATGTTCAAGCCGGTGAAGTCGGCCTAGTCGGTTAAGCCAGCTAAGTCGGTTTAGCCGGCTCGGCCAAGTAAGTCCAGTAAGTCTGTTAAGTCGGCTCAACAGGTCAAGTCGAACAAACCGGTGAAGTTAGTCTAGTCGATTAAGCCGATCAAGCCTATTAAATCGGTTAAGCCGGTTAAAACAGTTAAGACGGCTAAATCGGCTAAGCGGTTTACGTCGGCTAAGTCAATTAAGCCGGTTAAGTCGGCTATGCGGATAAATCGGCACAGTCGTATAAACCGAGTAAGCCCAATTAGCCTGTTAAGTCGGTCAAGCTGGTCAAGTCGACCTAGTCGGTGAAGTCGGTTTAGTCGGCGAAGTCCGCTAAGTTGGTTCAGGCGGTCAAATCGGCCATGCCAGTCAATCCAGCCAAGTCAGGTAAGCCGACCAAGTCAGACAAGCCGACCAAGTCAGGCAAGCCGGTGAGGTCGGCCTAGTCGGTTAAGCCGCTTAATCCTGTTAAACCGGTTAAGACAGTTAAAGCGGCTAAGTCAGTTAAGTCAATTAAGTAGGTTAAGCCGTTTAAGTCAGTTCAGCCGGCTAATCCCGTTTTGCTTGTTAAGCCGGTTAAATCGATTAAACCCACCAAGCCTGTTAAGTCGGTTAAATGGCTAATTCGGTTAAACCAGCTAAGTCGTTCAAATCAGTCAAGCCAGTGAAGTTGGTGTGGACGGTTAAGCCGCTTAAACTGTTAGGTTGGTTAAGACAGCTAATTCGGTTAAGCCGCTTAAATCGGCTAAGTCAGCCATGCGTAGGTCAGACAAATCGGCCATGTTGGTTAGGTGGGTGTAGTCGGCCTAGACTGTTAAGCCGGTTAAATCAGTTAATCCGATAAAGTCGGTTAAGCCGGTTAAGATGCTTAGGTCGGCTAAGTCGGCCATGCCGGTCAGGCCGGGTGAGCCGGTGACGTTAGCCTAGTCGATTAAGCATGTTATGTCGGCTAAGTCGGCCATGCTGGTCATGTCAACCATGCCGATCCAAAGTTCTATCCGGGTGAGCAGGTGAAATCGACCTAGTCGGTTAAGCTTCTTAAGCCAGTTAAACCGGTTAAGACGGCAATGTCAGCTACGTCGGTTAAGTCGTTTAATTCGGTGAGGTCAATCAAGTCGGCGATGCCGGTAAAGTCGGCCTAGTGCGCTTAGACAGTTAAGTCGGTGAAGTCAGTAAAGCCGGTCAAGCGGGCAAGCCGGTGAAGTAGGTCAAGTCAACTAAGTCTGTTAAGCATGTTAAGCAGACTAAGTCGGCTAAGACCAGTAGGCCGGTTAAGTCGGGAATGCCGGTCAAGTCGGCCATTACAGTCAAGCAGTTGAAACCGGGCGAGCCGGTGAATTCGGCCTAGTCGGTTAAGCCAGTTATGCCGGTTAAACCGGTTGAGTCGATTAAGCAGTAAAGTTGTGTAAATTGGCTAATTCGGTCAAGTAGTTCAAGCCGCGCAAACCGTGAAGCCAGTCTAGTCGGTTAAGCCTTTTAAACCGATTAAATCGGTTAAACCGGCGAAGCCGGATGAGTCGGTTAAGCCGGTCAAGACGGCTACACCGACTCAGCCGGCTAAGTCGGTCAAGCCGGTGATGTCAGTTAAGTCAGCTAAACCGGTTTATTCGGTTAAATGGTTTAAGCCGGCTAATTTGACTAAATCATTTAAGTCGGTCCGTAATTTAATCGACTCCTGGAATATATCCCATATTATAACCTCCAGCGATCACAATCCAATAACATTCAATTTCCTCCCCAACCTCCCACTATGCCAATTCCATAAATCGTCATCGAATAACACAAATAAAGCAGACTGGCCCCGCTTCCTGAAATCCCTGAGAAACCACCAACCTGCCCTACCACAAAGTTCCCATCCAACTTTACTCGCAAACTCCATTGTCCAAAATATCCACCAATCCACTACCATTCCGACAAGATACCACACTACTCGCACGAAATACTGTTGGAGTCCTACATTACAAGACACAAGACGACGCCTAAACGCCCTACGACACAAAATACAACGACTATGTAGACTCGCAGTTCCGAATGACCACATAGCATTATTGAACATACAATTACGATCAACCTTCAAAAGTTTCATCTACGAGGCAAAGAAGAATTATCTACGAAACATTGTTGACCACCCCAATACCGATCCTTGGAAAACTTATCGCAGGTTAGTAAAATTCCCTCCAAATCAAATCCTAACAATGACCACATCACTCCAAAACCCCACCATCCAAAATACTTTATCCCTCATATTAAACACTGTTATCCCTCCTACTTCTATGGATATCCCTTCCTTCCAACAAGACCAAATCATCTCCAATTGCAAAACCCCTCCTAACACGCCTTCAAATGATATCATTGACACCAACTTTTTTGACTCCATTGTTTTTCAAGTTAAACCCACATAAATCTCCAGGTCCTAACAACATCACAAACACCATCATCCAAAAATCATGGCCAGTAATCCGTCAATCTATCATCCAACTATTCCAAAAGTGCCTAACCACCGGTATCTTCTCTGACACCTTTAAACATGCTAACATCACCTTATTACTGAAACCTGCAAAACCCCCTGAAGACCCACGTTCTTACCATCCAATTTCCCTTCTTTCATCCATCGATAAACTCCTTGAAAAACTTATCCTACAAAAACTCCAGTCGCATATCAAAAATTACTCCCTGATTTCCCACAACCAACACGGTTTCCGCCAAGGTCACAGCGCAGAACTAACAATCCAAATACGTCATAGCAATTTTTCTTGATTTCCACTCCGCCTTTGATCTCCTTTGGTGGCGCAATGTCCTGATCCAACTCAAAATACTGAATTTCCCCTCCAATGTATATAAAATCATCTAATCATACCTGTCTTCCCGAACAACAAGCCTTCATACAAACTACTTTTCCAATACCATGTCCCTAACACAACGCTGTCCTCAAAGATCTATTCTCTCACCTTCTCTTTGGAACCTATCCATTAACCCCCTCCTTGACCTTAATATTCCAAACACTGATACCTTCGCCTATGGAGACGACCTTACATTCCTCATTCGCGGAAACTCCCGCCTCCAATTACAAACCACTGCAAATATCCTAATCCAACATATTGAACGATAGTCTATTCTAAATAAGTAACCCATTTCTCCTACCAAAGCCAGAATGTTACTTCTAAAAGGCTTCCTTGACCTCCGCCATAGTCCTACTATCCATATCTTAGGAAGACCCTTAACTTTCTCTGAATCTGTCTCCTACCTCGGTATCCATTTAGAAATCCGCCTGAAGATGCACACTCACCTCCAAAAAATCTGTTCAAAAACCAAGTTAATCCTGCACAACATTCAGCAATCTTTACCAAAATCAATCCAACTAGCCCCACCTACAAGAAGACTAATCCTGAACAATATCATCATCCCCTCTTACGTGTAAAACGGTAGTTAAAATTTAAAGTTCGATATTTACTACACCGGTAACGTGGTGTAAGAGACACTATCACAGTTGGCAGCGCCGACTCTTATACGGATTTCGGCGCGTCAACTACTGGTGATGTCATCGATATTGCACAATAATTTGCAATATAAAAATTAAACAATTAAAGATAAACGAGAGTCATTTTAACAACAAATTAATCCGTTTTGACACAAATAAGTAAAAGAGTACTTACATAAGGGATCCGGTATCCGGCGGAATTAGAGATCATCCGTCGACGCCATCATATGCGTAAGGAACAGCTACAGCTCGGCTCGGCTAGCTGAGGTGGAGATGAGGCCTCTCCATCTACAGATGTGGAGGTCGGTAGGCCCTAGGCGACGCAGATTCTTACCTATGTAGGGAATTGACAGGAAGGAGGTATAGGTAGACAACAAAAAGATAATTAGAGAAGGGATTTCTACATAGGTAACCCCTAAGATACGTTACCAGACAATCACGTGCACATAACTTCACGATCAAAGGCAAAATGGCCACGATTCAGCGCGTCACCACAACTCCTTGTCTAGTATTGGTATACCCCTATAGGGATATGCACACTACGCAAACTCACTACTATTACGTGCCGGAAGCACCGCCTAGTCTATTTAAAATTCCCGCGTCTCGCGTATTTGAAAATTATGGCGGGAAACTTCCGTACATTAAAAACTAAACTACTAACAATGTTAAAGTGCAAATTGCACGTAACAATCGCGACAAAGCCACAAAAGAAAAAACTTAAAAAAAGAAAAAGTCTGTTAGCACAGTAACAGCTTAAAATCTAAGTCCTAACTACCCTACATAAACCCTAACTTAAAACCTACAAAATGTTTATATAAGGCGCCACCTGGTTTTTTCGACCGATAACACGTCTACCGAAGTACCAGGAAACGGAATAGGTAGCCCGATAGTCTTTGACTACACTAATTATCGACAGCACAAATTTGTCGGGGAGCATGAAACACTACTTAAACTAAAACAGGTGCGACAAGTCGCCTAAACTATCATAACCTATCTAACTAAAGCTAACATAAAAGTTCTTATGTGCAAACACACATGAGTGTTGCATTGAAACTATTCTTCCTTTGGCAAGAAGTGCCCAAATTTAAAAAATGTTCCTGGAGTGCGTCACCTTGCACTCTAGCAAATTTTGTTACTGGTACTTTGGTTTCCTAATGATGCACATTTAAAACTTGTCCATGACATCGTTGTGAATCAACAAATTTACCAAAAGTACCACCTACTAAATCCTTATATGCTAACCTGACAAATTACATTTCTAAATCGGGTTAGCTTTTTCACTTAAATTTCAGAAAGATAATTCCCACGTCTGGTCATATATACCACACGTTAGGACGATAAAAAGATAAGATAAGATCTCAAATTGATGTTAAAGATAGTAGATAAGATAATGACATTAAGCTTAAGTTGTTATCCTCAAAGGTAATGAATAAGATAACGGTATTAAGCTTTAGTTATTTTTTTTTTTGAGATACTCGATAAGATAACACGATATTAAGTTAAAGTGATTATAAAAGATAGTAGGTAACATGAATTTAAACAGAAGTTATTACTAAAGATAACCGGTAAGATAACGCGAAATAACTCGGAGTCATTCCTAACGGTAGTCGGTAAGATAACGATAAATTAAACCGAAATTATTACTAACGGTAATCGGTAAGATAACGATACTAAACTAAAGTTATTACCAAAGGTAATCAATAAGATAACGATATTAAACCTAAAGGTATTGTCAAAGATAATAAAGAAAACAAAGATATTGGCCTAGTTATTACCCAAGACAATGATAACAACAAAAGAGTGGCTCCAGTAGAGCCGTTGAAATGGGATTGACCCGTGCCCTCTAAAAAGAGAAACCTGTGAAGCAGGTCCGTTCACACGAACAGCACGGGGGACCGGCAAAGACCTTTGGGTGCATTCCTGCACCCAGCGTTGATCGATATCGGTGAAACTATCACCCGATATCCACACGGTATATAACGATATACACACTCACTCACACATTCACACACTCATACATACCTTCACTGCCAGAGCCCATGCACTGACAGCGGCACCGCATGACCCCACGAAAGATTCGCAGAGACATGGTCCAGGTGTCTGTGAAAACCTCCCGCAACCACACGGAGACTAACAGAAATGAAAAGGCAGTAGAAATAGGAAAGGTAAAAAGAAGGAGGTTGGTTTTTTGGAGTGCATAAGAGGCACCTCCAGGTAGAAGAAAGTAGAGGAAGGGCTCGCATTGAGCAAAAGCGACAGAGGGAAAGGTGGATAGCAAAGCGCTACTCAACCAGCCAGTGTGGTCAGTAGCTCGGAATGAGGGAACATCATTCTTATGTGGCAGACGGGTGTTCCGGGACAAGAACAGGTCCACCGAGAGAAGAATAAGGCATAGCGGAGATAGCGGGTTAAGAAAAAAGTATAGTTTTTGGACAAGCGTCCAAGAGAAGGTAGAGAATTGTCCCTATTAAACACAGCGCAGTCTGAAGGACCACCTGCGATATTAATCCGACAAGATAAGGTATACACATTTTTAAAATTCACTAGACTCCTAAGAGAACTAGTATGATCATTTTCCTAACGAGTACATCGACTACGATAAGAAAATCAGACAAAAGTTGACACAACAACTTACAGGTATCATTACAGATACAGACACACAAAAACAAATGTTTTGAGGTAGTTTTTTTTTAAATCGGTAGCACCCTAAACACACAAAAATGTCCAATTATAAGCAGTTAAATACAGATACACTGTCCCCATATACTAAAACAACCGAGAATTTAATAAGATAACAATAGGAAGCAATAGCATCTCACCACGAAGTTCAATAAAAAACAATGAAAAAAATGTTTATAAGTTATGTAGATTTAGTAGAAAGAGAAACAAATAATGATGTGGTATAATGTGGGCGATTGCAATAATTCAGAAGAAAAACACATGGAATAGGCAATCCTAGTTCTTGCAACTGCGAATATGAACTATTTCTTTCAATGGCATAGATCGCGCGTGTCCTATGTGAGCCCAAAGAAGAAAGCATTCACTCAACATCAGCTAAAACCAATCATAAAAATTCAATGAGTTATTTCAACCAAAGTTACGACACTTACCACACAAAATTAAATGACGTAAGAAAAACACTAAAAACCGAATAATATGCCATAGGAAAAGTTCGAGGGTTAATTAAATGAAACGACAGAGTTATATTTGGGGGTGTAGAGAATGAAGTGATATATAACTACGTTATGATTAAGAAAAAGTTAACCAAAAGAAAAAGATAGCTAAATTAAGGTAAGTAAAGTTAAACGTGTAAGAAATTATATACTGTATGAGAGAAGGAATAAGTAATTAAAGATACTAATTGATGGTGAAAATAGAAAAATATTAGGTAAATCGTGAGGAGAATGGAACGTGAAAAACTTAAGTAGCATTTGGGTCGGCAGAGAATGGCTTAAGGTCTTTAATATGCCACCTGCCTTGGCGTTTTCCTTCAGCATCCTGAAGTTCGTAGATAAGGGGACTAATGACACGAATGACCTTACAAAGAATGAATTTAGGGGCTAATTTTGAAGAAAATTTCTTAGATGCATCCGATAAGACATAGTTCTTTTTCCAAACTTGTTCGCCCAAGGCAAAGGAAATATTTCGTTTACGTAAGTTATAATGGTCCTTGCTCTTTTCGTAAGCTTTTAACAAATTTTTCTAACGTCGTTAAAGATAGAAGGTAATGACTGTTGGTCCTTGTCCCAACGTACTTTATCGTCAAATTCAATTACGTTAGTATCGTCAGGCACTAAACCATAGTAACTCCCATCGATTGGGGTATATCTTCCAAAAACAAGAAAGGACGGAGTGAATTGGGTTGCTTCGTGTTTAGATGTACGCAAAGCTTGAGCAATTTCAAAGATATGTTCATCCCATGTAGTATGGTCTGAATCAATATAAGACGAGATAGCGGTAATTAACACTCGATTTACTCTCTCGGTAGGGTTTACTTGGGGGTGATATTTTGCGTTAAACCAAATTTTTTGTACTTTATACTTTTAACGAAATTCTGAAAATCTTTAGAGATAAATTGTGCACCATTGTCACAAAGGATAATCTGGGGGACACCAAAGATAAGAAAGACATTCTGTTCTAGAAATTTAATTATTGCTGCGGAGGTAGCTTTACGTAGGGGTTGCACCATAACAAATTTAGAAAACCAATCGGTAACCACTAAAAGATATTGATTACCTCTTTTCGATCGGGGGAGAGGTCCTAATAAGTCAAGCGATATTAATTGAAAGGGATAAGATACACGTTTAAAGTTACCCATTAAACCAGGGCGAGCATCTTGCGAACTCTTATGAGAACCACAAATTTTGCAGCTCTTAATGTAGCGACAAACAGATTGCTTAAGTGTGGGCCAGTAATATAATTCAGATATTTTGGCGAGAGTTTTTGTAACACCAAGGTGTGCAGCAATGGGATCGTCGTGACATAATTTGAGCACCTCACTGCGGTTTGCAGTGGGCACGACCAGTTTCCATTCAGGTATATTCGATAATTTATGTGGGGACGAAGATGCAAATTTATATAGTCTATTATTAGTTACACGAAAGGTAGGAAATTTGTCGGGATTATCGGAAACTTTTTTAATCATATTGAGGTACCAGGTATCCAGAATTAAATTTGGAAGGTTTAGAGAAACAACATCTCGAGATAAGGCATCAGGTACGATATTTAATTTGCCAGGCCTATGCCTAACGTCAAAAGTAAATTGAGATATACGCAAGTTCCATCTTGCCAAACGACCTGCGGGTTGTTTCAAGTTATTAAGCCAAGTGAGAGCTGCACAATCAGTGATTACGGTAAAGTGTGTACCTTCGACATATCCTCTAAATTTCTCGATGCCAAAGATAACGCCCAATAATTCCCGTTCGGTAGCAGAGTATTTTTGTTCGGCAGAAGTTAAGGCACGGCTCGCATATGCGATTGGATGTTCTAAACCATTGCTTACCTGGAATAACATTGCACCTAACCCAGTAAGTGAGGCATCGGTTTGTATAAAAAACTTATCATCGAAATTTGGAGAGATTAAGATAGGTGCTGAGGTGATTAATGTTTTAATTTGTTCAAAAGCCTGTTGGGATTCTAAATTCCACTCGATAGTTTGGGATTTCTTTTTATTTTTAATTAAAGCAGTAATGGGTGCGGATATAGTTGAAAGGTTAGGTAGAAAAATGCGATAATAGCTAATCATTCCAATTAAACGTTTGATTTCGGTAACAGTCTTAGGTGTTTTAAATTTAGTAATGGCATCAACTTTAGCAGGATCTGCTCGCAAGCCAGTCCCATCGACAATAAAACCAAGAAATGTGAGAGATGAACGACAAAATTGAGACTTTTCCCAGTTTATCTTAAAACCTGCTGCGTTTAAACGTTCTGCAACTTCATTTAATGTGGCGATATGTTCATCGAAAGAACTTGAGATAACTAAGATATCATCTAAAAACACAAAGGCACGTTCTTGATGTAAGATAGGACCTAACGTTTGATCCATAGTACGTTGTAAAGTTTGTGGAGCGTTACAGAGACCAAATGGCAAAAAATTATATTCGAAAAGACCTCGGCCTGGGACACAAAAAGCAGTTTTTTGACGAGAAGATAAGTCGAGAGGTATCTGATAAAAAGCTTGTCTAAGGTCGATAGATGAGATAAATTTTGCGTTTCGAAGGCGGCTTAAAATTGAGTCAGTTCTAGGTAGAGGGTAAGCGTCTGGAACAGTCACAGAATTCAACTTTCTGCCATCAAAACAGACACGCCATTCGTCATTCTTTTTCCAAACTAGTAATACAGGAGAGGTCCACGGTGAATTTGAAGGAGAGATAACACCAGATTCTAACATTTTGTCTATTTCAGCATGTAAATGCTTTTGTAAGGCAGGCGATAAGGGATATTGACGTTGCTTAAAGGGAAGGGCATCACCTGTAGAGATAACGTGTGTTGCAGTTGTAACGCAACCAAGTTCGGAGGTATTAAGTTTGCGAAATTTGTCGATTGTAGCGTTAAGGGTTACATTTTGGGAATCAGTAAGAGAGATTTTGTTAGATATTCCTGTAGATGCACAGGAGTTTGTTTTAATAGAGGTTTGCCATGAAAAATCTTGGAAGTAAAGTGACAAATTAAAAAGTTTACAGAAATCAACGCCCAGTAGAAAAGGATAAGCTAAAGCAGGCACGATCAAAAATAAAACCTCACGTTCAAGAGATTCTACTCGAATTTTTAACTTAAGGGAACCGGTTACATGTATTTGATTATCGTCAGCTAAATTTATGGAAGTTTTTTCGGGAATAATTTGAATTTTGATATTTTGTTGAGATAATTGATGTAAACCTTCGTTATTTATAATAGAACATGAAGAACCTGTATCCAATAAAGCAATTACATTTAAGGAACCAATTGAGATAGATAAGTGTGGACGGTTATCGAAGGGTTTTTTAACAAGTTGCGAAACAGCAGCAGTCTTTTTATGGTAAAAGGAATTGACGGTTTGTAACCACTTAGACCACTCGGCTGGAGTAGTATAGCATAGTTCCTCTAATGAAGGTAAGGTATTTTGTACATTAATAGTAGCGGTATTATTATTAGATAAATTTAATGACGGTACAACGTTAGAAGTAGTTTTATAATTTGAATTTATTGGCGTCTGTGTCCGTTGGATGATTGGTGTTGAGGGCGATTTTGGTTTCTTGAGATATTCACACCCTGATTTAAAATATCTCGATGGGAGTTTCCCGATACGTTAGGATTACAGTTGGTGCAGTTAGATTTGTAGATATTTGAGCGACCACAACCATAACAAAAAATATTTCTAGGGTATGTGCAGACAGTATAGCTATGTCCACTTCGCTTGCAGTTCCAACAGGTAAGTGAGTTATTAGTTACGGTAGGAGGAACGTTAAGTGTAGATACTTTACGGGAAGCTCGAACTTGGCAAGCTAAATCAGGTTCTAGAAGACCAGATAATTTCTCGGGCGGTGGCCGATATTTGTTAATTCTTGACCTCACTTCTTGAAGAGAACGGCATAGGTCTTTAAAGTGGGCTAGCGAAGATATGGGCTGTAATGCCAAACGTTCTGAGAAATAGGGGTTTAAATTTCTAAGTAATTGATCGATAATTTCGGATTCGGAAGGTTTTTTGTCGAGTCTGCTATATAAAGCTTCTAATGAGGTAATAATAGAAACAACATTTTCGTCGGGACCTTGGGTTCGGTTACGTATTTCGTTCCAAAGGTCGTTAATATAGCCATAAGGTAGGAAGTCTCGTTTTAAACACGCAACTAACTCTTCCCAGGTAGAAATTTGGTCTCGTATGTTTCTGTACCATATTAACGCTGAGTTTGCGAACAAGTCACCAGCTGAGACAAATAGGTCGTGGTCGGTACACCCGCGAGAGATTTTAAAATCATTGATACGATCAAGAAAGGATGATAAAGAGACCTTCGAATCAAACCCTTCGAAAGTGAGACCCCATTTGTATACAGGTATAGGTTTTCCTACAGGTTTGGGTAAAACGAGAGCGAGATTTGAAAAGGGTGACGATATATCTACGTCTGCATTAGGATTAAGTCTTTCCAGAACAATCCCTTCGAGCAATAATACCTCAGACAACAAACTTTGTTTAGATTGAGTCGCTTGGTCGTCGTCATATAAAGATAATGATTCGACACGCTGTTTGACGTGCGTTATTCTTGAAGTCAATCTCCCTAGCTCGATATTAGTAGCAGCAAGATCCGTTCTATTTATTATACCCGATATATCATCTAAAGATAATTTAATTTCGGATACGTTGAGGGGCCAGTCGCCAACGGGGTTCTTTAAGGTAGCAACGCCTTTCGATTCCTGAGCCAAAATGGCCCTGAGTTGAGATCTTCTATCATTCTGATTGCTAGCTGCGATAATGTTCCTACACTCCAGCTCGTAGATCAATTCGAGGGATTTTAAATGTGAAACGTTCATTGTGAATAGAATATTCAAGACACGATATATAAAATATAAAATAGTTAGGCAATTCGGGAGGTAATAAATGCTACAGCTATTTAAAATTAGTATGGTACGGTATTTAGAGGTAAAAACTTGTTAGAAACGTCACCGATAAAGAATAATATGCTAATGTTAAAGCGTTAATTAATTAACACACTAAGGAAACACATTTAAGGTGTATGACAGGAAAATCAATGTTCAATTAAATACATATTTTGTTGATAAATACAGAAAGGCCCTTCTAAATAGAAAATGCACGCAGGTGATATGTCATTTAACCTATAAAGGAAACAAGGTATAGTCAAACACTTCTTAAAAAGATATAATAACCGATTTATTTCACTCAGTGTTTTTTAAACACAAAATTTTCTTGTAAAGGTATAAATCATAATGCGGTTTTTAGAATGCAACATAAAAGTTTCAAAAAACCTGTCTTCTAAAGTTAAGAAAGCAATAAAAGTTATATTTTAATAGATACTCTTGTAATAACTGTATTTAAAGGTATCCAAACAAGATAAATGCTTAATAAGGAGATATATCCTTCATAAGTTGCAAGAAAAAAGCCTTAATTTAGAAAATACACCATGTAATGCATTATTTAACCAATAACCCTAAAAATCCATAGTACAGTTAACAAGTGGTTAAAACACTTTTTTTTATAAACAAACTAGAGAATCCCAGGTGCCGTTTTTTATTATTACAGCAAGGGTTATATTTTTTCTGAGATAAGGTAAATAACTTTTAAAGCAAACGGTATTTAAGAAATGCAATTAAAAATATTTATTATACGTACTTGAAAAAGTAAGGTTATCCATCTTGGTAAAAATTTGAAGTTTTATATAAACACTACACACGCGTTTTCAGACAAACAACACATATTTCAGGCAATTGTAGTTATCAACAGTATTTTTTTTTTAGTTACATTAAGGTAAATAGAATGACGTTTTTTTAGATAAAACTATTTATTACAATGACGGTTTTTAATTACGAACGCAATCTGTCAATTCTGAAAATATTCTGGGGGAATATTCACAAGGTGCCAACTGAAATTAAAAAGCCACAGATATCTTAATGAACATAGATAGTGAATTTATTTAGGTGAAAAAGCCTGTTTAAAATTAATCTATACATTCCATAGGTATAGTACCACCTAAAATAACACATTGGAGCGCCATATTCTTACACGTAAAACGGTAGTTAAAATTGAAAGTTCGATATTTACTACACCGGTAACGTGGTGTAAGAGACACTATCACAGTTGGCAGCGCCGACTCTTATACGGATTTCGGCGCGTCAACTACTGGTGATGTCATCGATATTGCACAATAATTTGCAATATAAAAATTAAACAATTAAAGATAAACGAGAGTCATTTTAACAACAAATTAATCCGTTTTGACACAAATAAGTAAAAGAGTACTTACATAAGGGATCCGGTATCCGGCGGAATTAGAGATCATCCGTCGACGCCATCATATGCGTAAGGAACAGCTACAGCTCGGCTCGGCTAGCTGAGGTGGAGATGAGGCCTCTCCATCTACAGATGTGGAGGTCGGTAGGCCCTAGGCGACGCAGATTCTTACCTATGTAGGGAATTGACAGGAAGGAGGTATAGGTAAACAAAAAGATAATTAGAGAAGGGATTTCTACATAGGTAAGCCCTAAGATACGTTACCAGACAATCACGTGCACATAACTTCACGATCAAAGGCAAAATGGCCACGATTCAGCGCGTCACCACAACTCCTTGTCTAGTATTGGTATACCCCTATAGGGATATGCACACTACGCAAACTCACTACTATTACGTGCCAGAAGCACCGCCTAGTCTATTTAAAATTCCCGCGTCTCGCGTATTTGAAAATTATGACGGGAAACTTCCGTACATTAAAAACTAAACTACTAACAATGTTAAAGTGCAAATTGCACGTAACACCCCTTCGTCCGTTACGCTGTTGACTTTTGGTATCCCCTAACAATCCCACATTCCCGTAGAATCCTAAACCCAATCATACGTCCTTACCAGTTATACGTTTCTCGAGCCTTTCAAACCACCTCCACTCCTCCCTATACACAATATTAAAAATTCACCCATTAGAAATCCAACTACATCCTTTCGTGCAAACTCGTAACCTAAAATTCCTTTGTCCGATCCACCTCCATAATGAAACACTATCCCCAGATACGTACCGCACAATTGCTACTTCCGATTTTAAGACACGTATCTACAACTCCCTCCACTCCTGGTAAGAATCATGGTCCTACTCCGATACCGGCAGAAACACCCATCGAATATTTCCTACCATTACCGACATCCCTACTCACATACAAAACTCCAGCCGTACAACTATCCAATTCCTAACTGGTCATGGAAAATTCCAATCCAAACTACACTCCTTCCACCTAATATCCTCTCTTCTATGTCCATGCAATCTTGATTCCCCGAAACCCCAGAACATCTATTATACCATTTATTGCCCCGCCCTTACTCCCATCCAAAATACCTTCAAACAAATCATTCAACTCGGCCCATTTTCCCCACTACCCGATTTTAAATTCCTAATCACTAACTTTCCCCTTCCTTTACATGCCTTCCTACAAGAAATTTTAGACACCAAACCTTTTATACCCCCACCTTAACGCCTCTAACCTGTGATCAAATACGAAAACAACAAGTTAATACTGCATCGGACCACAAAAAGCTCCACCCCCTGCCCTGGATCAAGTTGTTGAAATCACCCGAAGGTATAAGCAAGTCTGAGGAGAAGACCACCTAAAACCGAATAAATTTTAATTTATTTTGTTTTTCTTATTTGTTTATTTCTTTCGTATTATAAATTAGACTGTTCAAGCTAGGATGGGCCAATGCCCTAGGTATAGCTTAAAATAAAGAATATTCATACATACATACGGTCAAGCAGTTCAAGTCGGTGAAGTCAACCTAGTCGGTTAAGCCAGTTAAACCGGTTGAGTTGATTAAGCGGTTAAGTTGTCTAAATTGGCTAATTCGGTCAAGTCGGTCAAGTAGTTCAGGCCGGTCAAGCCGTGCAAACCGTGAAGCCAGCCTAGTCGGTTAAGCCTTTTAAACAGGTTAAGTCGGTTAAACCGGCAAAGCCGGTTGAGTCGGTTAAGCCGGTAAAGATGGCTACACCAACCCAGCCGGCTAAGTCTGTTAAGTCGACTAAGTGAGTTATGCCGGTTTAGCCGATTATAACGGCTAAGCCGGTTAGGCAGATTAAAACGGTTAAGTCGAGTAAGCCATTTAAATTGGCTGAGTCGTCAAACTCGGCTAAGTCGGTTAAGCCGGTTTTCCGGTTAAGTTAAGTTAAGTCGATTTAACCGGCTAAGCTGATTAAGTCGGGAAGTCGGCTAACTCGGTTAAGTCGATTGAGTCGGTTAAGCCAAATGAGTCAGATCAGCTAGCTAAATCGACTAAGTCGGATGTCAGTTAGGCCTGCAGCTTGATTTAATTCGTTTGACGTTCTGCCGCCTATTTTTGGGCGCAGTATCTATAGAAAAGAAGAATGTAATTATAATATTTCAAGTTAGGGATCGATAGGGAACGTTAGGGACGAATATAAGATTTACTTAGAATAAAATACTTAGACCAGGGAGCACGAATTTGTAAATTTACAGAGTAGGCGGAATAGCTGGATTCACTATTAAAAATATTTGGCGAATGCTTAGAAAATTTGAATCCATTTTTAAAATTAGCTAGCTAAATGTGGATAGTTTTAAGACGACCCTTCAGGTCGCACTGGTAAGCAGAGTCTCGACTGCTATCCGGTACTGCGGATCCCTCCCTTTTACTTTTGCATGTGTCTTGTTGACCGGGTACACTCCAAAATCAACGCTAGGGATACCATTATTCGAACCCTATGTTCAGTTTTAGTTTCAGTTTGTTAGATTTTTATTTAGGACCGGTTAATTTTGAAGTTAAATTTCATTTGAAGCACGTTTATTTTCGCGTTTAAACCCAATGTAGTACCTTCTGGTAGAGCATTGGGGACGTGGTCGCAAGTATAACGGCCCTTATTCAAATTATAATGTCAGTTACGCCGATTAAGCCAGTTAATCCGGTTAAGTCAGTTAAGCTGGTTCAGCCGGCTAAGTCGGATCAGCCGGTTAATCGGGCTAAGGCGGTTAAGTAGACTACGTGGTCTAAGTCGGTCAAGCCGGTGATATAGGTTAAGTCGGCTAAATCGGTTTATCCGGTTAAACGGGTTAAGCCGGCTAATTCGAGTAAGTCATTTAAGTCGGCCAAGTCGGCTAAGCCTGTTACGTCGGCCTTGTCGGTAAAATTGGCCTTGACGATCAGGCCAGTCATGCCGGGCCAGTCGTTGAAGCCGCCCTTCTCGGTTAAGCCAGTAAAGTCGGTTAAGCCGGTAAAGTCGGTTAAGCCAGCTCAGCCGGCTAAGTAGGTTAAGTCGGCTGAGTCTGTTAAGACGGTTGAGTCGGATAAGTCGGCTTAATCGGCCATTCCGGTCAAGCTGGTGAAGTCTGTTATGCCGGTTAAGACGACAAACTCGGTCAAATCGGCTAACTCGACTAAGTCGGCCGAACCAGTTAAGTCAGGTAATCGGTGAATCCGGTTAATACGGATAATCCGAATCAGTCGGTTAAGCCGACTAAATCAGTTAAGTCGACTAAGCATATTAAGTCAGTTATCCGGTTAAGTCGGTTAAGCTGGTTGAGCAGGATTAGCCGGCTAAGTCGGAGCAGTCAGCTACGCCGATCCAGTCGGTGTAGTCGACCTAGTCCGTTGCTACGTACAGCGACGTAGTCTAAAAACAAACCAAAAGAAAAAAACAAAAAAAGGAGGACATGGCTCATTCGGTGATAGGGCGGGGTATTATACCTACAAAAATAATGGAAAGCGTGAAATAAAAATACACGCACTCATTCTTCACTCAACAACAAAACAAAAAAACTCTAATTAAAAAACACGTCACTCAAAAACTTTAATACTAAAAACAAATGAAAACAAAAATAATCAATCAATTCTTAACAAGACGAACTGTCGTTTTTAGATACCTACCCCCATATTAATTAACGAAAAAAGGAAAAAAAGAAATTACAACCCTAAAAACAGCAGCTCTAAATCGTCACCTTAAATCTAACATATAAAATCGTTACAATAACTACAATATCAATAATCAGTGTCATCCCACGTATAGATAATAATCATTTTAAAACCACAAGGTGTAATCCTCACACAAAACTTAAATACACTGGTTCGACCAGTTTATAGAGCCCATACAAAGAAACAGTAGACAAACACTCACCCACGTGTCGTATATGTTGGATCTACCACACCCTCTGTAGGGCCGCAGGGCCTAGCACCACGCAATTTGTGCCATATAAAAAGGGGCGGCAATCGCCTCATCAATTGGGTCCAAGGTAGCAGGTGGTCCTATCCACCGGAAGAAGCTAGAATGGTTATAGGTGAATTAATTTATTATCGTCAAAAGTATCGGTTTGTAAAACCATCATTACTTACCACGCTGTACTACGTGCGCGAAATTCCCACGAAGAAAACGGAAACAACAAAAATATAACGACTGTTTTCATCGAGTATAAGGAAGAGAAAGTAAGTATTAATTTATTTAACTAAATAACCAGAGCTCCAAGTACTATTGTTGTTATCGAAACGTGATTAGGAAACTTGAAAACACGGTCTTATTGGATAGTTCATAACCTCATTTCAACGAGCCTTTAGATGGAAATCACATAAGAATCAATTATACGCGGTCGTAATGTATAACAAGTTAACGGATACCTAAAACAAGGTATTGACTATTTAATTTTAGCATAAACTTTATGTTTCGAAATAAATAAGTTTAAAATGAAAATTAGTAGAAAGCGTACTTATTGTAAACAGGATGTTGTCGACGTAAAACGGAATCGATGAGAATGAATAATAATATAAACGGATACGGTTTTACCTTACATTTGATTTTCCAATGCTCCACCAGAAGGAACTACATTGGCCAGAAAGCGAGTTATTTAATCTGGAAAATTTTGAACTTTGTCGAACCCTTACTGTTCCAAGCAAGGGAGGGATCTTTAACGTGCATGACAACACTCATACACGGGATCTTCATTTTACCTGTCATCCGAACGAGGGTGTATTTTTGTGAAAAATGCTCGCCTAACATTATTCAAGCGGACCGTGTCGAAATTTGAACCCGGGACCTTGGACATAGTAGTCACACACATACCAACTACGCCACGGAGCCGCTCGATACGGTCTTACCGTCGAAAATGAACGTAACACAGTTAAGCCAGTTAATACGGCTAACCGTTTAAGCCGGTTTACCTGGAGAAGTCGGCTAAGTCGGTTAGGTCGTCTATGTCGTTTAAGCCGGTCAAATCGGCCTTTCCGATCATGCCGCCCCAGCCGATGAAGTCGGCCTAGTCGGTTAAGCCGTTTAAGACAGTTAAGTCGGCTAACTCGGCTAAGTCAATTAAGCCGATTAAGTCATTTTATGTTATGCCGGCCAAGTCGGTTTTGTCGATTAAGTCGGCTCAACCGGTTAAGCTGGTTAAGTCGGCTTAGTCTGTCATGTCAGCCATGTCGGTCTTTCCGGCCGGCCTAGTTGGTTAAGCCGGTTATGTCGGCTAAGTTAATTAAGTCTGTTATGTCGGGTAAGTCAGTTAGGCCGGTTAATCCGTTTAAGTCGTTTTAGCCGACTAAGCCGGATCGGCCGGCTAGGTCGGCCAAGTCGTTCAAGTCGGCCAAACCGATCAAGCAGTTCAAGCCTTTCTAGCCGGCCTGAACTTCTAGGAGCTGTTCCAGATTCTGCAAGTGTAGCTTCTAACTAAATAGGTGAATTAATGTCAACTCGTACAATTGTAAGATCCTTGTACGTTTGATATGTACTTGGGGCATCAGAAATATTACCAGATGGTGTAAAAGGATTACCCGCAGAAGAAGCATTTTTGATTTGAATCGGTGATAATGGTCGATTGCTGGATTTTTCAGAACAAATACTTTACTGTAACACAAACCTTG
Source organism: Platerodrilus igneus (assembly GCA_036346225.1). NCBI lineage: Eukaryota > Metazoa > Arthropoda > Insecta > Coleoptera > Lycidae > Platerodrilus > Platerodrilus igneus. Next base: position 534,545 of record JARFIW010001250.1, read on the forward strand.
CTATGCAAAAAATCAAGTAATATACGGTTGCCGTATATTTTTTAACATTTTGACATCAGAAAAGCGCTCTTTGAAAAAATGTCATAAAGTTTAATTTGATATCAGAAGCAGTTTGATAAATTTTAGAATGGCATATGCATGGAGCGTCCGTATACAGACGCTCGGTGATGGACGCTCTACTGAATGCAAATGAACAATGTATGGGCGCTCTAATAATAGAAGGATATACATACATATATATATATATATATATATATATATATATATATATATATATATATATTCTATCGTGTAATTAATAGGTTAAGGGTACATAAATAGATTTTAAGACAAGCTAGGACATACAGGCAGAATATACGAGTAAGTTAATTACGTCTGTTAGATTAGTTAGTTAGAGCATAGTCAATTTAATTTAGGAATTTTGGGTTAATTAATTATAGCTTTGCATTTATTTAGTAAGGGACAGCATTTATTTATAGCATAGGAACAATATTTATAAAGTAGGACACGAATGGTCAAATTCACCGTATTAACTATAGCAGATGTTACGATAAACAAGTTTAACGCTTTTCGGTTGAAAAGACAAACAAGTACATTAAGGAGTGTTCCAAGTAGTCGTTTACCTCAAGGTTTATATGTAAACAGCATAAACAAGCTATTAAATTTTCCAAGAAAAGCTAAAACTGTTGAAATTGGTAGGATCAATTTAAATCTTAAAGGAAGTATAGTAGAGAGGCCACAATCAAGCAATTAAGAGAAACAAGAATGGAGTATAGAACACATTAGCATGAGGGAGATGTAATTTATTTTGTCGAGATAATATAGGAGGGAGACATAAACGTCTTTTGCATAGAGGAATAAAATCAATAATTTCTGGAGAGAAATTTAGCGATCTCATTGGACGTGACGTATAGACGCGTAACAGTTTAAATACGTGGTAGGGAAACATTCGACGGGGATGTGTAAGAATGTAGCATATGTGGAACAAGGTAGGAGATAGGTAAAAGTGTGATGAAAAAGGTTTGGTTTGGGGTTAAGAGGCGTGATTGTACGTAGAATCGATTTCCGTTGGAGTAGTTCTCGCGAAAATGCAAAGACGGTTGACTGTTTTCGTACACTTTCCGAGGAATTTTAGATGTTTTAAGCGTGGTAGTTCAGAGAAAACTTGAAACCGTTTGAGATTTTTAACAAGAAGTGGACGACGATTGGTGATTTTCCCAGAATGTTGGTCGGTTTGTGGGTAAAATACGTGCCGGACTTCAAAACAGGGGGGTCCGGGAGTGCTTATATAACCACCTTCAACGAGGTGGAGGGTCTCTTATTCTTAACTTCTCGCTCGTCAAGTTTACTTCGAATAGTGCAGTACTTGAGTGAATATAATTAATTATATGTGAACACAAGTTGTTGTAATAAGTTCAGTAATTACAATTTTGAAATAAATAGAAAGTATGTAGAGTTAATTTGGGTGATTGGAACGTACCAAATTGGTTAAAATTTGGGATTGATTGCTGAATGCAGCAATTTTTGATTGGTGCTTTATAAATGAAAAAAAGATGCGAATTTTTGGGACGTTGGAGGCAATTGGGTGTAATGTAAATAAAGAGATTTGGATAGCAGCGTGACGAATGGAATGGTAATTCGACCTGGCAGCGGTCCCACAAGAGAATGGTTACCAGGTAACTTGCTTGATAAAAACATTTGGTGGTAGTTGTTAGCAGTGTTTCTTTTTATTTTTCTTGTGCTCTGGAGTGATTTTATTTCATAAAATCTTAATGAACTGAAAATTTTAAGGGACTTTTATAAGGTAATTTGCTGAGGTAGAAAAAGGATAAATAATACAAAGATAACCGCCATGTTGTACAAAGTAAAGGAGGACTTAGTTTATTTTTTCACAGTGCCGTAAATTTGCACTCAAGCGTAAAGAGTTTTACTATGAGCTAATTATAAGACTGGGGTTTAACGTCAAATAGATTTCGTTTCTACTCTTAAATCCTTTACCAACATCCTGTACATCTTACCTGTTTATAATAAATACGCTTTCTAATAATTCTCAAATCTATTTGCTTTAGAACGAAAGTTTATGCTATAAATTAAATAGTTTATATCCTGTTTTCGTTATCCGTGTTTTGAGTTTTCCAATCACCAGCTGGTATGGTATGATAACAGGAGGATTGCATTGAATTCTTGTTATTTAAACGAGTTAATTTGTATTCGATTCTTTTTCTGTATAAATACGACAATAATGACTCGTCGTTAATTTTACTTTTCGCTACCTTTTGTGTTGTCTTCAAAATTTCGTGCACACACTGTGTGCTCCACCCGGTGGACTGGAAAGATCTGTATTATAAGTACTAATAAGTATGTTTAATAACATACTTATTAATACTTATAATTATTCTAAATAACATTCTGGTTAGACATAGCAGCGTAGTATACAACAAAAGCAAGAAACAAAATCAATAACCACAATACACAACAAAATTAATTCTTACAATTGGCGAGCTGTAGTTTTTAGGTCCCTCCCTATATGAATTACGTGAAGAAAAATTACCCAATTACAACTCTAAAAACCACAGCCCTACAGTATCAGTGCAAATACCAAATTCAGTACATAGAACTATCCGAATAAATACAATATTATTGACAAACATCCTCTCCCCTAAAGGTAATCATTTTTAAACCATTTACACATTAATAAGTAGTATAATTTCTTTTTAGTTATTTAAAACAAATATTACTGCATTCCTAACAGGGCAATAAATAGCAAACTAGTTCCGCAATTTTCGGGTATGCAAATTAATGTTGGGAATGCCGGAGTTTAAAATGTAAAGTTCAAATAGATATGGTTTCAACGTAAACAAGGAAGACACTCACCAGTATATCCAACGTGTAGGCTAGTCACACCGTCTCCAAGGACAGTGCAAAACAGATGTTCTCGGGATCACGCCATGCGCATGTCCTCCTGTACCAACAGGAGAGGCGGTTCAACTATATCTTTCCAGTCCACCGGGTGGGGTACACAGTGTGTGCACGAAATTTTAAAGACAACACAAAAGGTAGCGAAAAGTAAAACTAACGACGAGTCATACAGAAAAAGAATCGAGTACAAATTAACTAGTTTAAATAACAAGAATTCAATGCAATCCTCCCGTTATCATAACACACCAACAGGTGATTGGAAAACTCAAAACACGGATAACGAAAACAGGATATAAACTATTTATTTTATAGCATAAACTTTCGTTCTAAAGCAAATAGATTTGAGAATTATTAGAAAGCGTATTTATTATAAACAGGTAAGATGTACAGGATGTTGGTGAAGGATTTAAGAGTAGAAACGAAATCTATTTGAATGAGTAATGAATTAGAAAGAAAAACGGGGTACTTTAATTTATGCCGAAAATGAACGTAACACGGACTTAGTTTATTTCTTTCAAGTGCTGTAAATTTGCACTCAAGCGTAAAGAATTTTACTATGAGCTCATGATAAAACTGGGGTTTAACGTCAGGTATGAGAAAATCCCAAATACCTTAATAGGGTATTCGGTTTATTTTGGGGTTATCAAAATTCAATTAAATTTTTGAAAAAGGATTTGTTACTATTTCAAGTGATACAAGTGTAAATATAAAATGAGCTTTGAAAATGTTATATTTATGTTGTAATAAATAGAGTGTGTTGTATTTTGAGAGTTGAGTTATTTTGTGTGTATGATTGAAGGGAGTGATTTTATTTAGATGACGGCAGAGCTAGGCAGTGAGCAGGAGTTCGTAGAGTGAGCAATACAGGCAAGCGTCGTTGTTGATATTTATGAGCATATAATCGAGTCAGACTGGAGCAGCTGAGGTAAACTACACAATAAATAATGACAACCAACATTGGGGCTCGAACAGAGCCTATAAATTCACAATAAATTATGGCACCCAATTTGTGGGGCTGGCATCTCTTTTAGATATTTTTATAGGGCTAACTCAGGAAAAGCGTTCACAACATTATATATATATATATTGCTGTGATAAGGGGTTGTTTAGGGGTGTATTGTGTAGTAAGGGTCATGTAGTAACGATAAATAGCAATAGGAATCAGAAAACTGCATTTATTTAGCAGAAAATTAAGTAATTCGTACATTATGTAAGTAGCAAGCATTTAACACCCTGTATATAGACCATAATTAACTTTAAACGATGCAAGTAAGCATATCTTACAACAATAGAGCGCGTATTTAGCAGAAAAATAGGCAATTCATACATTATGTAAATAGCAAGCATTCAACACTCTGTATATAGACTGTTATTAATTTTAAGTAATGCCACTAAAAATATCTTTCATCAATAGAACGCGTATTCAGAAGAGAAATGATCGTACATGTAATTAAACATACGTTGAGAAGTGTCTAATTAGTTATAAAACAAATACGCAGTAGAGTAGATAAAACCTAACAAAGCTTTATGCAATTACGCTTGAACAATAAGCGCTTTGATAAGAAAACGCAGTTTCAAAGATGCATAAACACACATGAACAAAAACAGCATTAGAGTTACATCAATTATTTTGTACAATTTTCCAAAAGGGCGATATCTACACAAAACAACGTTATGGCAAAGATAACAAATAACAAATAATAATGTATCAATAGCGTAAACACCATTACATGGAAATCCGAATTAATTACATCAGAAACCACTTCAAAATGCAGGGAATGTTGAAGACAGGGCCTGGTTGGTTGAAATAATCTGCAGAACTGCTTGAAAACCCAGCCCACATGTAGTGGGAAAATGCTATTTAACACCCATTCTGTGATAAGACGGGTCAGTTGACAACTGATGCACATCGAACCTGTGACACTGTTCACCAAAACTTCACGCGTAAAATAAATAAAGTATAATAGAATATTAAGTTCAAGTTACAGTGAAAATCGTGCAACAATTACGAAGAGTTTTTGCCGTTTTTTTTTATATAGAAAACGGCTTCAAGTATGTGTTGACAAGAATAATGCAAATTTGTGTCGACAATTATGTTGCTGGTATATTTCTAAACAATTCAAGTTTGCGCTGACGATAATTCAAGTCTGTGTCAACCATAATACTTCAAGTCGTTGACGACAATAATATTTCAAATTTCTGGTAATAATTCTAAGTGGATTTTCAAGTGGACTCTAAGAGAACAATTCTAACCGAATTTTGGTACAATTCGGATACAATTCTAAGCTGCGTCGAAAATATTTAAGGCATTTGCCAACACATAAAATAAAGAAGCACGAGAGCATTGGTAGACGTTTGAAGACTACCAAGGAGGTGTTGATCCACAACACGAACAACAGATCACAGGTCAGATCTATTTATTTTTAAGATATTTTTCTATTTAAATTTTAATACTGAATTTATCCAATTTATACAAAACTTGCAATGAAGTCAACAACAAACATTGCATATGTTAAACTTACGTAATATATCATAAAGAGGTCTAGAAAGTTCAAGATTTTTTTGTAAAGAGGGTGTAGTTTTTGGTGACTTCAGATTGAATTCAAAGCATATAAATTTTGGGATAAATGATACATATGATATTGATTGATTGAAGAGTGTATTTAAAGAATTTCAAAAATTGTAAATAATATTTCTTTTCATTATATGAAATCAATTGACTTCGTTTCATCAATTCAAATAGGTAATCAAAAAGGGGTGGAGAAGAAAATTGATCATCGTAACGTTGTGCACTCTGTGTAGATTAAAAAGGGCTAGCCGTGGCATAATAATAAAATTAGTAAAATTTGAAGTGAGAACACAGAGCGGTGACGTGAAGTAAAAACGTTCATAACACCGCATGCGTTAGGTTGTGTGGTATGTATGTATTTATAACGTTAAACATATTAACAAATATTACATTAGGTATGTAGCTATGTTTTAAAATTAAGTAAATATGTGTAAATCGAGCTCAAACCACTAATATCACATTTTTATTGCAAAAGATAGTATAAATAAAAAACTGATATTAGTGCTTTAAGCTCGATTTACACATTTACATAATTTTAAAACATAGCTACATACCTAATGTAATATTTGTTAATATGTTTAACGTTATAAATACATTCACACATACACGCCACACAACCTAACGCATGTGCACACACACACACACCCATGCATGCACGCACGCACCCACACCCACGCACGCACGCACACACACACACTGTAACGTGTTGATTTTCTTTCCTCCCAACACTTACTATTTTTGTATTGTCAAGTGCATCTTTAATAAACGCCCTGTATATAAATTTTCCTCTTGTACAAATCTAAATTAATTTAAGTTGTCAAGCATTTGTCTATTATTTATTAAACGATTTAAATTGATTGGTTACTAATTAAAGAGTGGTACCGATTATAGTCCCTACTCTTTACATTATCGGCGACACGACAGGACTTGGTCTTCAATCGTGAACAATGTATGTTAAAAGTACATACGCCATTTTTGCAAGGTGCTACGAAATAATGGATTTGGCATAGCGGCCGTACAATTTATAATCCTACACTATTGGTGGATCTCTGTACACTTTATTTACGGTGAAAATATTTATTTAGAATTTTGGTTGGTGCATGAGTTTTCCTAAACAGATATCTGGTCTGAATTGATAAAAATAGGCATATGGTCGTGTAGCAAATTGGTTTTGCTGTAATTTATAAAGGAAGCTGATAGTCACGTTGTTAAGTAAACACGAATCGTAAGTTAACATATTAAATACATTTAACTAATTTTTATTCCTTTAGGGCTTCTTATTTACTCCTTATTTTCGTTCTTATCTTCGCTCTTATTCTCGTTATTAGTTTTGCCGTATCTGTTATGGGTAAATTTAGTTCATGCTGGACAGATGTTTAGGATTTCCGGCTGTTGTGTTTGAAGAGTACAATATCACACGTTGGTTATCGTATGAGCAATAAAACCTGGAGAATTCAACTTTTAATTTAAATGGATGAATCATATTCAGTTATGAACATTACGGAATTTGATGGTTATTTGGCGTTATCCGTGCAGGCATTTTAATTTGGAAGGATTTCGTATTTTTATATCCTTTATAAATAGTAATCTGGAGGTAGTAAGTTATGCAAATACTTAATTTTGCAGTTTTGTAAAGTCCGTTAATTTTATTTATGAAATTGAAAATAACATCAAATTTATAGCTAAGATTTTGCACTATAACATTTATTTAAAGTGTCAAAGCTTTCCCTTTTGTAAAAGGTTTATATTGGAGAGTTGTTCCAAGATCGGGTTTGCTTCTAATATAATTTACTGGTTTCTGTGTACACAAAAAGCAGTTTTTTTTGTAAAGACTATTACCTACAAAAGTAAAGGTAAAGGTAAATTTTTACACATGTTCTCCAAGATTTTACCTTGCGTGAAGTAATATTATTGATTGGTATAAAGGGTTATTGATCCAATATATACACAGGGATTGATAGACGGTTAGTGAGTTCTGAAACTGTTAAAAATTAAGAGTATAATATACATAGTGTTATTTTGAGCTTTAATAATTATTGCTCCCTGAATACCTATAAGTCGTCGTTGCTAGGCATTTTTTTGTATGAGAGTGATTGAAGACGTCACTTTCAGTATTTTGAGCTTTAGGGTTTCCAGGCAGTCTTCTGGCGCCCAAAATTATCTTAACACCAGTTATTGGCTTCAAGTTTGGTCTTCATGACCCACGACCCAGCCAAATCGAGTTAGCAGGGAAACCTTATCCTATTCCACCATGTCTGGCGACTGCCTTTTCTCTGGGAGATCGGAAAAGAGGTGGAAACACACACACACACACACGCACGCACCCCCCACCCACACACACGCACGCACGGACGCACGCACACACAACATATCATATACATTAAATAAAAGTATCAGGTATCCTGTTAAAAAAAATTTAAAATATTTCAAAATTTGACATAATTTTTATTTTTACATTTCTTCTTATACGAATTATATATCCTTCCTACATTTAAAAGTGAAAAACTATAAAAGTTATGTTTAATATTTAATTTCAATGTTAATTTTTATAACAACTCATCTTGTAAGTTGCAATTAATATTTGTATAATTTAGCCTAGTTGTTTGTAACATTTTTAGAAACCTGTGATCAAGGATTAAATAAATCCGAAAATTTAGGCATTATAAAAGAGTTTTCTTTTTACCAGCTGACCTCAAACCCATTAAAAACATTCGATATATATATATATATATATATATATATATATATATATATTTACATATATATATACCTATACATATATATATATATATATATATATATATATATATATATGTGCACACAAACATATACAGATATACACACATGCATGCGCCTGCCCGTCCATGCATGCACCTCCGGCCCGCATGCATGCACGCCCAAACACACCCATGTCCGTGTGTCCACCCACCCACACACACACACCCACATGCACCCACACACACACAACACACAATCACATGCACGTGCACATGCATGCCCATATGTGCATATGCCCGCGTGCACACACACTTATCCGCATGCACATGCCTGCGCCCACGCATGCACACACACCACACACTGATACACACACACTGACACACACGCTGACACATACACACACTGACACACACACACAGACACCGAGGAATCTGTAGAATACTACATTACAATACTCTAAGTGAAAGAAAACAATACTGATACAATATATGTCACTTCTATGTTGAGATAAGCATTGTTTTAACGGCTGCAGACTTTTAGCAATGTGGGTCAGATTGCAGTATAAACAATTTATTTAATATATAGCACAACATTGTAAATTAAAAAAAAAAGTGTTTAAAAAAGTTTAAAATGTTTAAAACGTTTTCGAATTTTGTACTTAAGTTTTTCATATAAGGAATTATATGGTAAAGGCAGATTGCATAGAAATGTAGTAACTGACGTAGTTGAGTTACTACGATGATTTTAGGAGGATGCATTTTATAAATACTCCCACACACTATAACAAAACGATGTAATTTAGTTCTAAAAAGAACTGTTTTATAGTAAGAAATGAAATAATATACAAAAGATAAAAAAACAGCTGATGTAAATTGCAAAATGTCAAACCAACAGAAAAAACAAAACATCCTTGACACTTGGGGCATTTTCTACAATGCAAGTTTAGGCAGATGCAAGGTAATTTCTGATTAGTTAATTGTACAAAAATTTCACGCAACAAAAATCTGAATATCGCAATCCCTAATTATTGTAATGAACATTCCCAAACCGAGTTTTGCTTTGTGCGTATGATGACAATTGGTTCTTCTTGTCTTTATGTAGACATATTTGCAGAAAGCTCAGTATTATTGTTTAAATGTCTACAAAAAGGTCGATGTTTAAGGGACCTTTATGATTTATAAAAGTTTTTTATTAGTTTTGGCTGGTAGCTATTGCCCTTTAGAATCGTAAATAGTTTGTCCAGATTTTTTGATACAGTGAAGAATTTTGATTTTATGTTCTTGGCCTGGAATGAAATTTATTTTTATCTTATATTAAAGATACGACTGATAATTTAAATATCTACCAGAGTTGGTCAGTTTCTTATAGCTGTCTACAATTAGAAAAAAAAACGATTACACTATTATTTTAGATTAGTATCAAAAACGGACCGACTCTGGGAGATATCTAAATTATAATTTGTATCATCAATACAAGATAAAAATTAATTTCATTCTAGGCATAAAGGAATTCTATTGTATAACATTCAAAGTGAATAAATATGTGAATAAGAGAGATACATTAATGTTCTCATTTTAAACTTAAAAATTTATTAATTCCAATGACTTTGATATAAAACCTCACGTTAGTAAGCGTTAAATTATTGTATGCCCACAAATGTTTCTCGATTTAAAGTATCTTTGGTAAAGGTTTAAAATTAAACCAAAAGCTCAGTTTAAAATAAAGACTTGACTTTATTAATCAGTTGACTTAAAAACCTGTCAAAAGATGAGAAAAAAATATTTGAAGATTGCTGCAAAGTATATCAGTTAGGCACTCTATTCAACCTGTTAATAATCAAACGAATAAAAACCAATCTGCTATATACCCACCAAAAGAAACATTTATGAATGGTAATTTGCAGGATGTTTCAAGCGATGTAGGTATTTTTTATATTAGTGAAATAAATATCTTATAAAGAAGTATTTGTATTTGGAAAAACTTAATAACAGAGTAGCAGTTAAACAATATCCAATAGTTACCATCCATATTAGATAATGATTCATTAGTACCCACATTTATTAAAGCTTGCTTGCTTGACTAATTTATAACAAACAATAAATTTTAGAAACTTCAGGCCATTTGGAGGTTGAATAGCTAAAACTACAATAAGCAATTGTAATGGTATCCTGAAATTGATTATGGAGAGTAAACACATTTTATTAAATGCATGTAATTAGAAAAATGACAAAATAAATAAAAACTGTTCGATTTGATCTTAACACTTGAAATAGGTATTGGAAATGGTGCAAGATTTACATACCTGGACTACAGACAAGTAGATATTAAATTTGAAAAAAAAACAATTTATTAACTTTCCCTTACACACTTTTCTCTCACGAAATTAGAATGTTAAATTTGGATCAACAATGACGATACGATAAACATCGAAGTTGCTACATAGATCACAGCCTGAATTCATTCTTACAAATACAGGTTATAATTTAATTTTACAAACACAACATAAACAGCTAAGGATGAACTGCCGAACTAAAAACATGGCTTCTGAGATTCAAGGTTAAAGTATAGATGAAGGAGTATTAGAGTAATACACCAAAAGTACTGCAAAAGCCAAGCGGTTAGGCAATTCATTATACATAGCTGTGCTGGCAACATTCCACATCAGTAACATTAAAGAAATGCTCGATTTTTTTTCTGTACATAGGATTTAATTGTTTAAGGTCAAATATCGTTAATACACTGAATCTACACTTCTGTTTTTATCTTGAAAATATTTCGCAAGGGGCGACTCTTCAGTATTAGCTGAAAAAATGTGGCTAATCGCTTATTTGGGCATATTTTTTAAAGAAATAACTGTAGACTTGTTATGAAGCAATGGAAACCAGCTATGCGGTAAAAATACACATGAAAGTGATTGAAAAACATGACGTAAAATTATTATATGTGTTTTTCCATAAACATTTAGAAAGAAACCGAGTTTTCATTGCTTTAGTTGTTTTAAAATTCAACAATAACAATACTTAGTATGGTAAATTTCTAAAAGTTTATTTAAAGTAAGGAATACACTAAGTGCAAATTGTACAATACAGGCTTAGCAGCGGTTTACAATTAAGCTCGAACTTAAAGGGAATGCGAAACAAAACTGCGTTGTACAATACTGGCTTAATACATAAGCTCGGTTCAAAGATAAACCTACAAGGGTATTGGCTTAACGCAATTCGTATTGCATTTGAAGTAAGGATTGAGGTTAGGTTAAAAATTTCATTCTTTGGTATTTGTTTATATATTTATACCACAGATTATCCACGTCTTACAGATTGAAGGCTAGCGTTTCCCGCTTAATTGTTTTTCTTTGTGCATGCTCCAAATAAGTGGTTTTTCAATCAACCTAAAATTTTCTTCTAGTTAACCTAACTTTTTATTTCGTTTCGTATTGTATAATTTTTTAGCGTTTAACGATGAATATGGACGGAAAGAATAAAAAAGATGGCACATTTTGTACTTTTAGAGGGGGTTCCACAAAATCTTCAAACAATATCTCTATGTTCCTATTCCCAATAATTGATCGAGTAAGGTGAGTACCTACACTGATTTACCATTAATATAGGATAATCTGTGCCTACAGCATAGCTTGTCTTGGATAATCTGTGTTTTTAGTTGCTCATTGCAATATTTTTACTTTCACAGATGTGAGGAATGGTTAGCAGCATGTAATCGGAACGATTTACTAGCAATGGATTCAGACAAGCTGTATAAAAATTATAAACTGCGTGAGAAACATTTCCTAGAAAAATATTTCTCGAAAACCACTAAAGTTTGCAAAAGACTATTAAGGCAATTCCTACTGCTTTTGATAAACATATACCAGATCAATTTGAATATGAACCACAAAAAATAGTAATTCTATATGGTAACAACCAACAGTTTTTGCCTCTAACTTATTATGTTACATTTCAGATATTACAAATAATACTATAGAAGATTCTAAAATGATATTGCCAAAGGAAGTTACTCCCTTTTATGCGGATATATCTTTACCGTCAACATCAAGTAATATGAATTTAATGATAATGCTATTTTTTTTGTAATTCTCATATACAACTTACATACATTACAAATTTTCATAGTGCCAGAAAATTTCAACCTAATTGGATTAATGACAAAAAAGTTAAAGCAATTTTAAAATGTCAATTTTGTCTTTTATTAGTTAACTTTTTTAAAATGTACAATCTACAATTTATGGCACCCATAACTTGCCATAATTTTGTTATTATTAATCTGATTAGGTTGAAATCTTCTGGGTATAGAAGATCTTTATGTTCCTTCCATTAAGGCAATCATTTGCTTTCGAATCACACTAGTTAAATAGTTGAAAATTAATCCTTGTTATCCATGTGAGATATACACAACTACAACAGTTTCTTATTTTTAGACAATATATCCTGCAGGGTTCCACCTTCTTCTATTGGGTTACGAACATCAGCTACATTATCATCGGATACACCAAGTAAACAATTAGGGCAGAAATAAAAGACTTAAGAACAAAATGTCAATCAAGCTCTTGTTAGAGCAAGTTTCTTTAGAAAGGTAGGCCTAGATCAGACTATTGCGCAGATAGTGAAAGATGCAGACTGAGGAATTTCAACCAAATGTGTAGGCTAGTTTAGAATAGGAAACAACGAAGGATGCGTGTAACCAGTTCCGAAGACCTAATGATGATGATGTATAGATAGTATCGATATATTTCTGAATTTTCTTTGTAAAATTATTTTTAATTTGCCTTTTTGTAATTGTTTATGTTAATTAGAAAGAAGTTGAAATATATTATATTATTATGAGAATCTACATTATATATGAATATGTATGACTTCAGGTAGTACATGTTTGACAAACTTCAGAAGCTCATCTAGGAATTCATTGTACGTGTGTGTATCTTTGGAATTTTAAAATTCTGAGTTGAGATTTATATTCATTATAAAAAAGTAAACAAAAAGTGTAATACGAAAAATTTGTGCCTTTTACGAAAATGTTTTGCGGGTTTAAAGTCTCTATTTGTCAAAATATTTACAAAACGCCTAATTTAATGGTAACAGTATTGTCATTTTCTTCTCAAACTGGGGTGAATTAATACATATTTATCGATGTAAATTCTAAGCTTCCCCACAAATTTTTATTTCAAACGACCTATGTTTTGTTACACTCATTCTTAGCAACATTTACCAATTTTACTCATTGTGTCAATTCGGCATACATAATGAGTAAAACTTGAAAATATTACTGGTATACGTAACAAAATAGATGTTTGAAATAAAATTTGTGGGAAGCTAAGAATTTCGTCAAACAATATACATAATTTAAAACAAACACAACAGAAAATAGTTTAAAGAAGTGCATCATAAATTTCTAAAGACGACTTGAAAGAACCATAACAAGCTAAAAAATCAAATATAGTATAAAAAGCATTTTCTAACAAAAATCTTTTTAAATTCATTTTAAACCGAAGAAAGGGTCAAATCTTTTATGCTAGCATCGAGCAAAAGGCACAACGAAAATAGTTATTTAGGACCATTTCAATTCTGTGTAGGTATAGGTAGGTACCTTAGAAAATTTTATTTTAGACTGCGACACAGATTATCCTCTGATGGATAATCTGTGATTTCGATTCAGTATAAAAATAAACAAAATAGTGTGTATTAGGAAGAATTTTATTAATATTCTACTCGTAATAGCATTCCTATGTAATGGAGAATCTTAATGGTCATTTGACGGATGACGAAGAGTTCATGGATTTAATTGAACCTTTTAGGGCCCAAAAAGTTTTTAGGAATAGAGAAAGTCATTAAAGTAAATGGAATGATTTCTTATTTTTGCTCTTTGTATTAGAAATTTTGTATTCTATAATAGATTTGTAGCGTTTATATCAAGGTTATTAATTTTTGCCCTTATTCCTAATCAAAACTGGTTGATCTCTTTTTAGAGTTAATTTCAGACATTTTCAATTAACCGCAAAATACACTATTGAAGCACAAAGTACAAGCAGAAAAGTCATAAGTAAAAAACAGGAAACGTTCACCGCAGTCCCGTCCATGACGTCACAAAATAGACATTTATAGGAAATCGGATAACACCAAGCTTTTATCTACATAAAAAGTAAATGTGAATGTGGATAGTTTTTATTTATCATTTTCTAACCTATCAAAATAGGTAGAATGCTTAAATTCTGAATTTTATAACCCTCACCAGACTGAAGTGGTCTCCATATTTCCATAATTTTGATATTATTTTTAAAGTATTCCATAATTAAAATAAAAACTGTTTCAAACAAAATTTATGATTACATAACCGAGAATTTATTCTCAATTTTAAGCACATAACAGCCGAGATTGATATTTTGTGCCATCATGGATGGGACTGTTGTGAACATCTCCTGTAAAACGGTTATATTTAATTATTTGATTGTCAAATCGTCAAATAGCACACATAACATGTGTTATGGGCTTGCGTAATATTACCAACTGTAGAAAAATTGTCTACTCTAAAGCTTAACTAAGCTTGTAGTGACTTTTAAATATTGAATGGTTACTGATTTAAGCTGGGATTTAAATTTAGGAGGAGCTTAGTTAAGCTTGAGCTCAACTTACGATTGTACAACCTGTCCTAAATGATAATAATCCATTTACTTGGATACGGCGCACTTTTATATACTGCCAGAAAACCATTGCAAGAAGTTTTAAACTGTGCTAGTGTCTAAAAACCATTATTAATAAAAAAAATGCAGGTCTTACGGTTCATGTGCATTCACTTCCAAGTCCAATTTGAAATGTAATTGGTGTCTTGTCAAATCGTAATGCACAGTATCATTTATATCAAAATAATTCGAAGTTGACTTTGAAGTGCACTTCAAAGGTGGTCAAGCAGGTATTAAATTTAGGTTAAGAATATACATTTTAAGGTTATGCTTATTACTTTATTTAATTGAACTAGAACAATTGGTTCAAAAGAGTATTTATTTAAGAAAAATAATATGAACTTTGAGTCTGATAGTAAGTAAAACTGTTGATTGTTGATTAGAATTTGATTTAACATAGACTTATCTAACCTCAAACCATAGAAAAATAAAAAATTCAAGGTCATTGCAGGAGGAAATATTTGACCCTACTCGCAAACAAATTTAACTACAGTCTATACTCAAGAAACTACATTCATAATTGCATATTTTTTTGTGTATAGTACAACATACTCTACATGAGCTGTAATATTTACCATAAAATACACTGCAAAATTTTAATCACCATTTATGGTGGAGCACATTTTAACAGGAGCTGTAATATACCTTTGTTTTATTCGATAGGTTAGGAAGCTTACTGGAAACACATAAAATTCGTAATATCTGAAGAATATTTAACACCAGAACTTACTCCAAAACATGCTCAAACAGGTGAATCCAACCTCAAGAACCAAACAAGTAAATAAATAGTCTACACAAAAAATACTCTTCATTTTGATATTTACATATATAATATACAGTACATTAGTAGCACTAATGCTTTAGGAGATACATCACAAGTAAAAGCATTACTTATAAGGTAAACTTTATACAAATTATATATTGTTAGCATTTAACAAACAGCAAAATCTTTAATAACAACACTCTTTGGTCTATGCCATAGGTTGAGAAGTTGATTGTAAACACATGTATATCATACTACCCGAAGATTGTTTAATAAAGAAAAACAACTACACGAACTGTAGGTATACTGCTGTACATTAGCAATATGAATTGCACATATGATACTAATATGAATCAATGTTTGTAACTATTACATCTATAGAAGTGGCCGACACAACTACAGGTTTGGTCATTGCTGAAGATATGATTCTATTGAGCACATCTGTGGTGAAATAAAAATGTTGCCAGCATGCAAACCGCAAAACAGTATTACAAAGTTCACTGATGTTAGGATGGCCCATATTCACTTAAACATTTTGTCATGAAGAATATATAAGTTATATTACTGTCAACAGCAATATATAGCATTTGTAACACATTAGCACAAGGTCGAAACACTATTTTAACAAGGGTCATTTTTTACTAATCTCGTAATACTACTTGGAAAAACTAAATATACCTACGGAATGCTCGACAAAATGTTACTGTAGCCAGAGATGCAGGTTGAGTGAAAACCACTCTCACAGTTGTTAATAACTATTAATTATGTTCCCGTTTCACTTTCATTCTAAGTATACACGCTTGATCGAAGTAAGGTTTCTTTTTCATTTTCCACCACAAGGCACCTGCTAACATTTGCTGTCACCATCCAAAAATAACATTTTCGACAGTAGTTTCTTAGACGTTACATTGTTTATTAAGCGGTACCGCGCGTCAGGTGTCCAAGAAATGTTTGTTAGTCCGGCTGCTAAAATGTCCTTCGCAATTACCTTCTGGTCCAGACCGAAGAATCGAGTGATGTCTCAAACGTCCTGGAAGTTCATTATTACAAACAAAATTAACAAATAATTACTGAGAGGTCACGGTCAAGTGCGGTTAAACATGCGGTGGCGTGATCAACCAATCACAAGGTTAACATATTGCTTCATTTTAGCGTTTTTCATTGCGTTATTTTAGCTTATGAAAAATCAATAATACGTATGACCACATGTAAATCAAATATTACTAACAATTAAAACATTTAAAAGTTTTTATTAAAAATAACATTATTTAAGTTCACTTCTAAAATATTCTATGTAAAACAACATGTGTATTTCATTTATATCGCTAGGCTCTTTTTATTGCAATTTTTGGAAACTTTTTTATAAATACAGCCAAAATCGGCCCTAACCCGCATTTTCTGTAAATGATAATTAAAAGTAAACCTATACTAAAAAAATTAGAAAAAATTGTTAGTTCCAGTGTGCCGTTATAACGTCACCTTCAAGTTACATCTCCATAGCAACGAGCATATAAACGTCATGGCCAATATTTTTTTTAATTCAAACCATGTGCTGTGATTAATAAAGCATTAAAAACAGTTATTGTAACTACAGTATTATGTGATTTATATTTGCTTTGTAGATAATTAACTATTAACCATCCCAACACTATTTTAAACATTCAGCACCGAAGTGCCAACGGTACGTTAATGGCGCGATTGGATGTATGGTTGGCTGCCTAAAATCCATCAAAAAACAGGTTATTCTGTTTGGTAGAGGCAAATCACTTTAAGAAGAACCCAACGTCATCATGCGCACAAAGCAAAAATTGGTTAGGAACAGTTCATTATATGTAATTAGGGATGGCAGTATTCAGGTTTCAGTGGCGTTGAGTTTTATGATCAACCAATCGGAAATTACCTTGTAAAAGTTTTAGATTTCATTACTATTTATTTTTACGTGATACACAGACGGGCAGTTTTAAACCGCCATCTAACTAATATAAAATATCTTTTATATAACAATTAACATTAATAAAACAATAAGTTACTCAACAGATGTGTTTGCAAAACACTAGAATGAGATAGAAACCACTTAAGTAGGCCATGGTATTCAATCATTTGCTTTATCGGATTTTACAAAATAATCTTGCTATAGCAGTATTTTTTAGGGATATTGATGCACACAACTCATATGGCGATATTATATTAAAAATTTTAAATTATAATTTAATTGGTTATGTTTATTTTTTACTATTTTACGCCATATCTTCCGTTTATACTGTAATAACTCAACTACGCCATTGTTATTACATTTCTGCGCAATCTGGCATATGACGTTGGGTTCTTCTTAAAGTGATTTGCCTCTAAATAACTTTTGTTGGATTGAAAATATGCAAAATGTAACTTCACCATTAGACTCACAAAACTTTGTACTTTCTAACGAAGGTTTGCTTTTTTTTCTAAAGTGCAGTAATAAGCAAGAAATAGCTGTTAAAAGTAATGTTAAAATTCACTTACTTTATTTTAGTTACTACATCTAACATACTCAATTTGTATATAAAAAAAAGCATTCGTTGGATAGCAGAATACATATATAATCGTTCTGTTAAAAAAAATTTCAAAAATATTGATCATGATAGCCGTAGTGTACTGAATGGATTTTATTGAATTATTACATTAATTGTACGCCATTTTAATAGAAATTGTTCACGACCTCCTCCGAAGATGGCACTGTTAATGATGTGTAGAATAAGGTTTAAAACCAGAAAATTTCAAATTGAATTATTTTGGACCTTGTTTTTGTCGCATTGAAATAAAGTAAACTAATAATATATGGTGAATTACCTTTTGATAAGTGTAATATAATAATGATTGGATTAATTGCGAATATTTATGAAGCCAAAAATGACATAACCTCAACATCCATGGTTGTTTGTAAACTTTCATGTTTATATTTACAAGCGATAAGTAAATTATTACAGCAGTGTTACTTTGTAAAGCTTATACTATGTTATAATAATTAAAAAAAAAAGGGTAGTGTGTCGTATCCCAAAACGTAACTAGATACTCTACAATATTCAATATAAGCAAAATATTGCATCATGTTAGCAAGAGTAATGTTTATTAAAATATCTTAGTGGAACCATTGCAGGGAAATAGGATACATTTTGTTACAAATTAGGTTGCGAGTTTGGTACTCGGCAAAATGATTTTCAAATTTGAACGATCTGGGGAGGCCGTTCTCAAAAAACGATAATTTTTCCTACATCATTTTACACTTCACTTTGGGGACGTTCATTGTCTTGTGTATCTTCACCAGGGGTCTGCAATGGTAATTATATTTTCAATTTGAAAAGTGTCAAAATCAGCTTTAAATATATATGCAACTTATTAGTGTTCCCATTCTTTACCTCCACGTAGCAGAACTTCCGTCATTTTTTGGTCATACATAATTCACATGTAACGTCAAATAGATGTGATAATAACATTTTCTCAAATTGTGCTGCCGGCAAAAATGATTATAATAAACAATAAACTTCAAAACTCCCACTAATTATGAAATATATTTTAGGCTAAATTAAAAATAAAAGTGGAAAAATTTATTTAGGATTAAACAATTTACGAAACTAGACCTAACTTTAGGCATTAGAAATAAACCATAAAAGAATTCCTTTTTGGTTTATTCTGTCAAAAAATAGCTATTTTGTTACATTAAATCGGCTCTGTCAAAAACGACTAAACGTTTATTTCAATAAATATTTCAAACTAATAGAATATTTGGGGTCTTCGGTTTAATATTTTTCATCAAATGCTAATATCGAAAAATGTACTTCCAATACAAAAAAACTTTCAGTTGTTACCTGTAAAGTGTGCTTTATTAAAACAAAATTATTACAAATGTTTTATTTTTAATGAATAACTAAGAAATAAAAGTAGGTTCAATTGTTGTAACATTTACAATGTGTATATAAGTATTTTTGAACAGTAAGTCGTTACCAACCAAAAACTTAAAAGGAACACTGTTTTACAACGAGCGTCTCGCGGTAGAAATAACGCGGCTATAATGACAGTTGTAAACAGATTGAGGTTACGTAATTTTTTTGTTTACATATAGTGTTATTTGTAAACGAGGAGTAAAAATGAATACTTACGAAGATTGTGGTTTTGAGTTTACACAAAAGAAGAATTTGTATGCCCATTTAAGAAAGATTCATAATTTTGAATATAGGAAACCAGTTACTTTAACTAGTAAATTTTTGTGTAATACATGTGGCAAATCCTTTACCAGTAAATCAACTTTAAGTCGTCATTGCAGAACTGTTCATAAAAGTATTCCAATAATTCTCAACTGGTCAAGAATCAAGTGCTTTTATGAAAATTGTACAACACATCTAAAGGGATATAAAAAACTTCGACAACATTTGGCAAATGAACATCAAATTGAAACTAAACTTGATCAACTACATTTTAATTCACAATTAGGTTTGAAGATTATCATGCAAAGTGTTAATTATATACTAATTTTATTCTGTTCAACAGAGTTCAAAAACTGAAAAAACTAAGAACAGGAACAATCTTTGGCAATGTATATACTTCACACTTCAGCTAAATTATTGTCTGATGGCACCAAAAAGGAGTACTATAATTGCCATCGATCGTACAACTACATTCCAAAAGGCAAGGGTTTTAGAAGCTTAAAAAGCACAGTCACTAATAAAATTGGAAGTGTTTGTCCCTCAAGAATGGAAGCGATGCTAAAGAACGATGGGTCTGTTGCAGTAGACTTCTGGACAACTCATGTTGGACATACCAACGATATTGGTCGAGTTTTTTTAAGTAAAGAGAGTAAAGCAGAAATTGCAGGTATTTTCGAACATAAAGTTCTAGTTTGAAATTTTACAATTGATGTGTTTCAGGAAAATTAAAGGAAGGTATTACATTTCAACATATATTGGATGATGTTCGTGATTCTGCTTTAAAACAAGATAATTCACAGAGAATTTTGTTGTTAGAAACAAAAGATATGCACAATATTGTTAGGGACTTCAAAATTGAGTATGGTGTGAAACGTCACCTAAATGATGCAATTAGCGTACGGCTCTGGGTAGAGGAGATGATGAACTTAGGAAGCGACTGCCCAGTGTTATATTATAAAAGCCAAGGTGTAGAAGGAAACCCAAATGACTCAAAAATAATTTTAGATGTTCAAGATTTTGCATTAGTCATAATCACTTCTTTTCAATGTGAACAGTTGCTTAAATTTGGGAACGACAAAGTGTGCGTTGATGGTACACATGGTACAAATAGTTACGATTTTCAGCTCTACACACTAATGACAGTGGATGAATTTGGTTCAGGGTGCCCAGTGGCATTTTGTTTTTCAAATCGTGCTGACGAAATGATTTTCAAGTTGTTTTTTGGAAAAATTAAATCAAGAGTGGGTATTATATCAACTACCGTTTTTATGTCTGATGATGCTCCAGCATTTTATAATGCATGGTCTTATGTTATGGCCAAGGTACATCACCAGTTGCTATGTACCTGGCATGTAGATCGTAATTGGCGCAAGAATTTGTCAAAAATCAATGGAGGGATTGAAAAGAAAGTAGTAGTATATAAATCCCTTCATGTTTTATTACAGTGTGTATCTATTGATAAATTTAATGACATTTTAAATCAGGTAGTAGAAGACCTTTATGACGATGTTGATACACAATCATTTGCTGAATATTTTCATAATAATTATGCAAATCGTCCAACATCTTGGGCATATTGCTATCGATTGGGTTTAGGAATAAACACTAACATGTATCTTTAATCGATGCACAAGGTTTTGAAGTATGTGTATTTGGAAGATCAGAAAGTAAAACGTTTGGACAAAAGCATTAATGCAGTAATGAAAATTGCTCGAGATAGCTTGTTTAAACGTATAATTAAACTTGCAAAGAATACTTCCAATGACAAAATTAATAGAATTAAACAAAGTCATAAAGCAAGTCTAACAATTACATCAGATTTTATTAGACGTCTTGAAAATGATAAGGAAGTTTTAGTTACTTCGTCTACTTGTGCTTTTCAACAGTATCAAGTTACCAGAGTAGATGAGGCCTGTGAAGGTTCATGCCTAAGTTGTACAAAGTGCAGCATATGTGTTCATACATTTCAATGCACCTGTATTGACAACATCATAAAGCTTAACATTTGCAAACACATACATGCTTGAGCGATACAGTTTTACAAATCGAATCTTGACACCTTTGCATATTAGTAACGTTAATGAACTTTTCAGCAGTAATATTTTACATGAAGCAAAATTTTCAAAAAATATTATTAAAAAAGAGCCTAGCTAATAATAGGCCTATGTGAGAATGCTTCGTTAACTGATGACGTACATCTGAGGCAATTTGATAAAATCATTGACACATTAAATAAAGCAAAATCTATTGATCTAAAAACTACAGAGGAAATTAATATTAATAAAAAAATAGAACATCAGGCGCGGCTTTTTTCAACAAAGAAGAAATCAACAAGGAATAATGATCTTAAAAAGCCTACCCTAACAGAAGAAATTTTTATTAGGGATGGTTTGGTTAATACTCAAACCTTAATGTTAATGTTCATACAAGATCTGATCATACATCATCTGATTTTATGTTAAGATAAGACAGTGTATTATCTCAGTAGAAAGTAGGTTTAATTAACACTAAAGCTTATAAGGTTAGATTTTGTTCTGCTTTCTCTTGTTTGGGAATAAAATCCTATGGGTAAACCACTCGCAGAAATACATGTACAAATTACTGAAAATTATTACAATCCCAGCAATTTTGATGGGAAACCTACAAGTACGCGACTAATCTAATTTAATCCTCAGTTTTCACTTTGTTTTATCAGTGTTACAAGCGCTGGTAAGTTATTGTAATTTCGTCAAATCTGTCGGAGTGAGTGTTCTTATATTAACAGTGCAGTATTTTAGTTTTACTTTTAGTCGGAGTACCAAAATAATCTTAATTTTCTACCTTGTTTTTTTACATATTTTAGTCGACTGACAGTGCAATCAAAATTCTCGACAAAATAAAATTAGTTTCTTTCTTAATTAAGTTAGGTATTTATTGAGAATGTATATGGGTACATAACGTGTTTACTTTTAAAAAAATAAAAATACAATTATTGAAATCTCAAGCCTCTATTACTATTATTAAACACATTTCACTCAAGTAATTAATAATTTACAAATCAAATTAAAGAAATCCCAGCAAAGTACCTTTAAACTTCATATTGACACAAGTACGAAAGATACCTGGAATAGCAACAAGTTAGTACAAAATACCAAGTTGTTTACATACAAGAGCTAACATATATAGATAATATTCGTGTAAAGTTAATTTCCTTCATTGCACTAAATTTAACTTCTTTTTTATCCAAAGTTGGTTGCTTATAGAAACTGGTCTCGTATATTCAAATCATGAAATTTTCTTAAGTGGTCATACAAAGATTTATTTTACATAAATTCAGAACCATAATCTAGGCAAATATTTATTTTTTACTTCTCCTATATAAATAAGGAGATAAACAATCAATTTAACATTAACACAGACCTCATCCAATTTATGTAAACAAAAAAAATTACGTAACCTCAATCTGTTTACAACTGTCATTACAACCGCGTTATTTCTACCGCGAGACGCTCGTGTTTTACACAATACGTAGCAATGTAAATGATATAAAACTATTGGTGAAAAGAAGTGAATAACAGGCATTTGTAAATAATATTTTTTAAACCCCACATTTTAAGGTCAATAGATAAACGTTTAGTAATAAATTTACGAACAGCTTTCGAATTGAAATTGACTTTATTGTTGTTAATATTACATTAAATATTAGTATATAAGGCATGTTTGTAGGTCCATACAGGCAAAGTTTAGTCATAGACTATCTTACACTTAACCTGCATAAACCACTACATATCTCTACAAGGAAAATGAGTGAAGCAAAAGAATAATTGCACAATAATTGAAAAATATACAATTAGGCTATGCTACTACTTATCTAAAATATGCGCCCTGATTTGAACCTTGAATGCAGTAAAAGTAAAAAAGATTTTTATATCCATCTGGAATTGCATTATAAGTAGAAACAGCATTATAGATGAATCTTCTCTGAAACACAGCAGTCAGTTGCTTGGGAATTGTTAAAGTTTTAGTGTGTCTAATATTGATGCAATGCACTTTGGAGCGTGTCATTAATATTTTAGTAATATCCTCTGAAGTCATTTATAATTATTTTATGAACAAAACATAACAAATGATATTTCCTGCAGTTATCCATATTTAACCAGTGCAACTCTTTTATCTTATGCGATACATGATCAAATTTTTTTAGTCCAAAAACTAAACGACAACAAGTATTTTGAATCCTTTGTATTTGTGTCATAGAAGTGCTATCAAGGTTTGGACCATATATAAAATCACAATAGTTAAATAATGACAAAACTAGCTTCCGACAACAGCTTTTTCAATTGTAAGGTTAGGGTACCTTTAGTGCTATGGAGATTTGGCGATTTGGATATTTGGAGAATTAGATATTTTCGCTTGTAATCATCTAGGGTATTTTCTGCTTCGGGTATTTGGAGAAGTTTGACAGATGATATTTGTTATTGTTTTGGGTTACTGGATGTTAAGTTTTCAATGTTTGTTACTAAGCTATGAGTATCTAAAGAAATAACAGAATTCCTATTCATTTCCAATATGTTTAATAGGCAAAACGCAAACTATATAACGTCGAACGAAAAGGTAAGGTTAAGGTTGTAACAAAACAAACAAATCACGTGCTTTTCTGATCAAACACGCATGCTCCGATCTCAAAATAGCTAGAAAAGTTAAACTTGAACCAACTTTTGGGAGATTGGAGATTCGGTGATTTTGACGTTTCTCGGCGGTGTCACGTGATCACTTTAACCAATAGGATCATTCTCCAAATATCCAAATCACCAAATCTCCATAGCACTAAAGGTAGCCTTAGTATAGACCGACAAGCATATAGTTGTTTAAGTGCTATATACGACCTTTTTATTAACCTTGCAACATGTGACTTAAAACGTAGATCATCGTCAAGTATTAAACAGAAATTTCTTAAAGAACTAACTAATGGAAGAGGTATTGTTAATTATGACTTTTATCTTATCCTTAACACAATCTCTAATTTTCTCTGTGATCCGAAACAATATCAGCATCAATAGTACCTGCACGAACAAATAATTCATCACTTGATAAATATATGGAATCAATAAAGAGTACTGCTGTTATTTACTATGCACGTAGGTTCGTTTATTACTTGGATGAATCCATAAGAATTAATGCAGTGTGTGATAATATTACTTAAATTGAAAAGATTCACATTGACATCACCTAAACATATTATATTATCCATCATCGGTGCTAAATAAGATAATATATTATCTAGTTCATCAACACAACTAAGCGGATTAGAGTTTGGGGATCTGTATACTGTGCCTACAGTAAAGGTTTTGCGATTTAATTTAAACATTATACAAAATATATTCAAGTATACGAGTCAATTGCAAACCAAACAAAATAACCTGACATTTAAGTTCCTTGCTTACGTACACACCAACCCCACCCCCTGAACCCACTCTATCATTATGAAAAAAATTATACCCATTTATATTGACAGAGGTATTGGGAACGTATGAAGTAAGCCATGTTTCAGAGACACCAACCAAATCAAAACGGTTTTCATCTATTAAATTGATGAAATCATTGAAACTAGGCAACAAAGAATGCACATTTAAATGAGCAATTTTCATTTATAAAAAACTATACTAGCTTAATAGAACTATTTAATTTACTTTAATTTAATTTAAACAAAACAAATACAAAAAATTAAAGCACTCGTAGCTAAATAAAAATGGAGCAAAAAAGAAAAAGGCCAAAGTGGCTATTTCCAACGTAACAAATTATCGTATTCTAACAATCAGCAACTTAAGTATAATGTGCTGCATGCTTAGTAAACTATAACTACTATATACCTGATACTTATTACCAACTATGCTACAGGAATTTAAATTACTAGAGGTTACAATGCTGTACGAATGTAAATTAAATTTTTTTTCAGTAAATAAAGACAGTGTGGCATTTACATTTGCACTAACTGTATGGTATCGTTGTTGATGATGTTCTACAAGTTGTATTAATATTCAGCATCTGTCTCGTACATACATCGTTTCACAGAATGTAGTATCCAAGTGGATTCATTATATTCCTTATCGTCTTTCAACGTTTGATCATATTTGGTTTGCTCCTTGTAAAGGGGCCAATATACCTTCTTTTTCATAGGCGTGATCCAATTTTGAAGTACAATAGACACCCCCACCTGATCGCTACTCCACAAGTACCAATTTTCCCAATCTAAAAATATATCATGAAAAAATTATGTTCAGATAGAAAATTGTACCAAACGTACTTTGTGAATGAAGTTTCTCTGTATTTAGCACTAAGTAACCCAGCGACTTTCTCATCAACAAAAGTCGCCAACCACAATGAATAATTAAAGTCATATGTCCGTTTAACATCTATCTATCTATCGCTAACAGGATTTGACAGGATTTCCATTTGCATCGACATCAAGGTTTTGTCTTAACTCTAACTCTACTTTTCCATTTTCTTCCAAATCTTTCATAAGATTGGCCTTCCATACCTAAACAAACTGTCAAGTAAGATATTAAACAATTAGATTTTCTTACAGTGCCTAATTCAGCTTCAATTTTTTTAAATTGGTAGAGTGTCATGGAAGGTATATCCATAACTAAAAATAGTTCCTGAGAATGGCCATGTGTACTGCCAGTTGCCAGAGTACCCCAAACAAATCCATAATTAATTTTGATTTTGGAAATATCTTCAGTGTAATGCTTGTATATCTTATCACACATTGTACATACAAACATAAGGCAGCTTACTAGACCTAATCCTCTGTTACATTCCTCTTTCAAATATAGTTTTCCACCAGTACAAATTTGGGAATGTCGGTATTGCCGATCTATGGACCAACTTAATACATATTGCAAATTCACAATGCGGTTTCCACTAACAGTTGGTTCTTTATAAGAGTGATTTTTATCGAAATATAATTCACGAGCCTCTATTCTGAAAAACAAAACAAAATATTAGATTTTTAGGAACCCAAAATTTAGCATATATACAGGACAACACATTTAGTTTAATATATCGATTATTTATTGTAGAAATTATAAAAAAAAAGCATTTTACACAAATTTTAGGCTGTATTATTGGTTCATATCTACAGGGTGTTCATAATTATATATATATATAAGTAGTGAGGTAGGGCCGGTCCTACTTCAAAACGCGACAGACGTATTTTCCATGTGTAGAATACGGCTGAATTGTTTTGAATTAGGATCGGCCCTATATGATTTCAATGTAAAATAGTCGTGAAAACATTTCAATGTAAAATAGTTGTGAAAACATGAATTCTTCTATACTTTCAATGTAAAATGCTTGTGGGCACGTTTTGAATTAGGATCGGCTTTATATTACTTTCAATGAAACACACACGTATGTTGAAAAGTGCAGAGAAGAATGTGTGTAGCTGTTTTGAATTCGGTTTTCTATCGAGAAGTTAGACGTGCACCGTTTTGAATTAGGATCGGCGTTATATACTTTTAATGTAAAATGTGAAAACCTGAATTCTTTTCAAATGTAAAATACTTGTGGGCACGTTTTGAATTAGGATCGGCTTTATATTACTTTCAATGTAACACACGTATGTTGAAAATGTAAGAGCAGAGAAAATGTGTGTAGCTGTTTTGAATTTGGTTTTCTAGTTAGAAGTTATAAAGTATGACAGATGCAAAAAATATCGCATTCAAGTCAATTGTGTTTAACACGTGCACCGTTTTGAATTAGGATCGGCGTTATATACTTTTAATGTAAAAATGTGAAAACCTGAATTCTTTTCAAATGTAAAATACTTGTAGGCACGTCGGCTTTATATTACTTTCAATGGAACATACATACTTCAAAACACACGTATATTGAAAAATGTAAGTGCAGAGAAAATGTGTGTAGATGTTTTGAATTTGGTTCTCTAGCTAGAAGTTATTAAGTATGACAGATGCAAAATATTGCATTCAAGTCAATTGTGTTTAATTAAAGTGGATTCTGATTTATGTTTAGAGGCTGCAAATACACACATGGGCCGGTTTCAATTCAAAATGTGTTCACTCTTGTGATAGGTTGAAAAGTGGGTTGGCAAAGTACGCAGATGGTGGTAATCTGCTATATAAGGAGATTGCTCCTGATATTAATTTAATTAGTCGAAGTTTACTGCATATATTTACATACAAACATGTATATAATTGATATTCAGGGATTTAAATACAAGAAAAACGAGTTTGTGTGTAAAGAAATTGCGGTTTTGGACTTGTTGAAAGGTGTTGTCTGGCATCAAATTTTTAAACTGCCAATGCAGTCCAGTTGTTTGAGCCAAGATCATATAAAACATAACGACTGGGTGACAAAGAATATTCATGGTCTTTCTTGGGATGAATCTTCAACGGCTGGAATGGGTTTATCATATATAGCGCTTTATTTGAAGCAAATTATCCTACCCGGTGAAGAAGTATTTGTGAAGGGTCTAGAAAAGAAGAAATTGATTGAAACCTATCTAATGCAAAACGTTGTAACTGATATGCTTGCACTAGGTTGTCCTAAGATATCGGAGTTAAAAATCAACAACCGTTTAAAATATAACATACATTGTTGTAGACACAGCAATAATAATCTGCAATGTGCAAAACAAAATACCTTGTTATTAAAAGAATGGCTTGATAATAATAAAAAACAATAGAAAGATTGTGTCTGTATTATTTATTTTAATATAATTTTACAATGTTAGCCGAAGCAAATTATCCGACTCGGTGAAGAAGTATGTGTGAAGGGTATAGAAAAGAAGAAATGGATGGAAACCTATCTATTGCAAAAACAAAATACTTTGTTATTAAAAGAATGGTTTGATAATAATAAAAACAAATAGAAAAGATTGTGTATGTATTATTATTGTAGTCAGTAAGAAATCTTTAATGCTGATGTCTGCAGAAAAACAATTAAACTCAGACAGCACGAATGGGACTCTCAACCCTGAAAGCAATTATAATTGATCAACGCAATAGCTCTTTACTGGTTTTTACAACATTTAACAAATTGTACAGATATATCGAAAAATTTGCCAAAGACAGACAAACAGATAGGCAGACTGACTGCACCAATTTTCTCATTCTCGCTTTTAAAGAATAACAAGCCGTAGTTATTTAAATCGCGAACTCAGTTTATCTACAAGAACTATATAAACGTGGAAATTTAGGAAATGCTCCAACTTAAAAAAAAAATCCACTATCATTATTCTTTCCTGTCAATTTTAACAAAAGTTTTATTTTTTATTTGTTCTATAGAACACAACTACAACTTGACAATAAAGATTGAGCGATTATCACACACATATCTTGAGTATATATAAAGATATTAAACAATAAGAACAGCAGAAAATTCAACTCATGTCAGACAGCTTTTTCTTGTCAACGATAGTCTAGTCTAATGCTTTTTCAGCATTTGCATTTCCATATTTACGTACTGAAGGCAACTCTGCAATTTTAGATCACATGCATTTCTAATTTCAATTACAAAAATATGAAAGCATCTATTTGAAATGCATTTCTAACTTTAATCGCAAAAAATGAGAGCATCTATTCGAAATATGCACTCAGATTAAAAGTCAAAAATTGCTTTACACCGTTCTGTAAACTGAGATTACGTAGTTATTAAATCGAGTAATGTGAAATGAAACACACAATGTATGTTTCTTTATTGTAATCTATAAAATACATATATATATATATATATTACTCATATTTAGACCAGGGTAGAAAATTAATGGATTACATCAAATAATTTTAATCACCGTGTATAAGGAAGTTTATTAGATAATACGCTTTATTAAAACCCGTGGAGAATAAAAATTCATTCGTTTTATTAAAAATAAGAGATTAAAATTATTTACAAGACGCTATATATAAAAATAAGCAGTTTTAAAATGCTCAACGTGTAATTTAATTATTCCAAAGTAAAGAATCAAATGGAAATTACGTGCAAGATTTATATTAATTGATTCAAGTTTGGGCAACGAGTATTAAACGAAACGTACAGATAATAATTGAATATTTAATTAGGATGCACTAAAAATTAAAGAGTATTAATTTTAATTGAAGTTAATTGAACCGTTAGTAACAGATAATATCTATAGAAACTTGTAAAAACCCAAGATTATAATATCAGAAAATAAAGCTCTGAGAATTAATATTATGTTGAACACCTGCGTAGTTTAAATGTCACATACGGCGAAAAGTTTGCAGATAACGAATAGTTTCAGAGAATCTTGGGAAAACGTCGCATAATAGTTACGAGAAATGCTAAAGGTGGGTTATTTCACACTCCATGTGGACTAAAATAATCGATAATACAGAATATCACTTTGCATCAATAAGAACAGGTTAGATAGAGACAGATAATATGCGCAAGACCGAGACACATATAGTAAAAGGCGTGAGTAGCGCAACGTCATGGGGTTGCGATTGGTTAAAAGTAAAAGGCAAACTTGAGAGGTAAAAATAACAGTTCTGTATAAAATTTAATCGGTTATTTCCAGACGTTGCGTGCCGTGTTGAAATTTCTGAAATTTAACTGGGGTGAGTACTAAATTCGTAAAAACCGACGCGCGAGCGACAGACTGGGAACATAGAATGAGGAATTCTTTAGAATTACCCGTTTTGAGGACAAAAGCGACGTGCCGGCTTTTTGCTATATATACCGAGATGAATATAAACAAGCCCTCTTAGACTTTTGACTATTCGATGCGTTAAAAGCTCTTACATCCGCGACTTGATTGAAGATGTTAAACAGTGCATTTTAGTTTGATAAAATAATTTAAAATTTTGCTCGTATATTTTAGTGATTCAAAATAGTTGGTTATTTACGTGCTAACATGAATGTACTTCAGTGCACTTAGATACAAGGTAATAAAATTTAGTTTCACTGTACCAATTAGCAAAATTTACAACGACAAATGTATACACAAAAGTAGGCAGTTTTGGCGTATATTGGTGAAAGAAGTATGAAGTTATTTGCTATTTTTCGGGGTGTTAATAATTAAATGGTTCAAATACGTGTCTGGATCCACGAAACAAGGGTCAGATATACATAAATGAGTTCCGGAAAAGCCCAGAAACAACTTTAAATAAATGGTGATGGAGAAAATTTTAAAAGCGTTGAGAATTAGAAGCCGTAAATATAATCCTGTTGGAATGGTGTGATTAACTAAAGGGACGATGTACTTTGAAGCTACGAGGACAGTAACCTTCAGGTAAATTATACTATTTTGTTTGACATTTTGTGTGTGTTGAATAACTTTATAATTGATTTACTTTAAATGGACATTAGTGAAATTGTACTAACCATAAAATTTTAATTTTAAGATGAAATTTGCTTGTTGAAGTAGAAAGGGGTATTTAGTTTTGATGTTCGGTAATATGATGAAAATTTGGGTATGTCTTTGAGCTCAATTAGACGAACCTGGTTAATTAACGTAAATGGGTGGTAGATGCTCCCTTTATACTCAGACTCCGGTCTGCTTATATTGTTATATTAATTAGTAGGCATCCAACAAGGACTTTAATTTTGGATGCACATTAAAATGATAATAAAATTAATCTTGAAATTCTTTTTAAAACTGAAATTTATGCTGAGTTTTAATTTTGAAATTTTAATGTATTCTGAATATTGATGTAAATAGAGTTAACGTTGATGTTTTTGGTAGAAATGTGTTGTTTTTTTGTATGCATGAGGAGGTTTATAACATTAGGTGAGCAGCCGAGGCGAAAAGAGGATCACAGCCGTTTATGACGCCCAATCTGTGGGACTAGAATTTTTTTGTTGAAAGGACCCAGTTCCCGCATTCAAAGGAGTATATCACAGCAACGTGAGGGCTCGAGTTCCAAATAAAATTTTTGTTATTTTATTCCAGGAAACTGGCGATCTGATAAAGAGAGTTTCTGTTTGTGTATAAATTTAAGAGTATTTTTAAAGTGTGTGTGAGTGATTAGAACGTATGCAGAGAAAAGAGTGGTTAAGGAGTCAAGGAGTGGAAATTGGAAGTGACGATAGTGCATTGGGTGAAAAAATACGAAAATGGAAGAAGCTGGAGGCAGTAGAGATCAGTCGAGGACGGAAGCGGGGATCAAGGAAACGAGATGATATTGAGAATGTTAGAGAGGATGAGTGAAGAATCGAATAAGAAATTTGACCGAATGAATGAGACATTAACAGGAGTTAGGGAAACCCTAAGTGAGAAAATAGATAAGACGAATAAAGAAGTTTCAGAATTTAAAATAGTCTTACCGTAAAGATGGGGAAGTTGAAAATAGGGTTGAAAAAATGAGCGTGATATTACAGGTCTTCGACAGGAAATGGGACATTTAAGGTCCGAAGTACGCATTTTTGTGAAGAAGAGATTAATGTAAAATGACTGAAGTGACGGACTCATGTAGGGATCAGTTAGGCAGGGTAGAACGGAAGTTAGTAGTATTAAATACAACGTGTCAAATTTAACGGGGATGGTCCCAGATTTTCTACAGGTGGAGTATCATTGGGCCAACACATGAAGTTTTATGGCGATAACAGGGTAAATCCACAAATTTTTATTAATAGTGTAAGAAATCTAGTGGGAAATTTATTTGACGAACAGACTAAACTAAATACGATAAAGGCTTTATTAAAGGACAATGCGGAGGCATGGTACAATTTAGTAGGACAGGACATAGACACGTATCAGGACTTTGAAAACAAATTTTACAACATTACTGGAGTGATCACAAACAGGATCAGATTAGGGACGACTTGATTACACGAAAATTTAAGGGAGAGTTTGCAGGTTCTAGGAGCAATATGCCATCCGCAAATACAGTGTGGCCAAACAACTGAATCCACCATTGACGGACAGACAGATAATCAAGTACCTATCACGACATTTTGAACTGGAAATTAGACAACACGTGGCCTTACAAAACATCACAGAACGGGAGACGTTTTGGAATACTTACAGAGATATGACGATGTATGTGTTGGACGGACAAAGAGATACGAGAACGAAACGTTAACACAGTTAGGTTTGACAACAGGACACCGAATTATCCGAGACGGCCTGACTACAACAGAAATTTTCGACCGAATTGGGAACGACGAGGACAGGAATACAGGAGCAATAGTGCGACTAGGGGACCGACGCCAAGACCTAGTTACACGCGACAGAACAGTTTACCGGAGGTAAACAGGACTGTGACCAGCACGCCGAATAGAGACAGGGACACGGATATTAACACGAGTAGGACGTACTCACAGGTTGTAGAAGGACAACCAGGACCAAGCACGGAAAACAGGACGAGACAGGATTTTTAGAACGCGACAGACCACTAGATTTCAGTGTAAATGTATATGAACATCCACGTGAATTTTTCAAAATTGAGGAGGAAGTAGAGCCAGAAACTGTAGAAAATTATGTTTGCCAATTATTAATTTAGAAATTTTGAAAATAATGTAGAAGTATTACTTGATACAGGGGCAGAGGCGAGTTTAATATCGGAGGAATTCGTCAGCAAAATTAGGGATAAGGTTTGTGATAGAATTATGCCTATAAAACGTAGCCATTTAGTAGCTCCAAATAAAAAGAAGTTTGCTGTAGTAAATAGTGTTGTGGTGCTTAGGATAGATATAGGAGGTGTTAGCTGTGAACAGGAGTTTGTAATTGTACCTGGACTGAAGTTTCAGAGCATTTTAGGTGTTGACTGTATGATGAAGTTAGGGTTTTGATAGATATGGAAAGGAAGGTAGTAAGGATTAAAGATAGGGTAGTGCCATGGAAGGGCAGTTATGAAGTCACAGAGGATGACACAGGGTTTAGTATTAATGTAGTAGAGGTAGAGGATGATGAAGGTAAACAGATCAACACAATAAGATGTCCAGAGGAAAGGAAAGTAGAGGTTCAAGCTTTAATACAAAAACATGCAGAAGTAGTGGGGGTAGAAGCAGCATATCAGGAGCAGGTGAAGGCGAAATTAAGTAAAGATGGCAAGTTTGTTTTAATAAAGTTAATTTAAGGAATTTATTCTGGGGATTCCATTACATAAGAATTTAGAAGGTACAGAGGATTTTCCATAGAGGAAAAATCGATAATTGTAAAGTAGTATCGTTTGGTTTGTCGGCAGAAAGAAAAAAAATAGTAAATGAGAAACAGACATGTGTAGGGACTAAAGAAGAAGTAATATTTAATAGTCAGGATAATAGGGATGATAAGTTGATTTTATGTGAGATAATAGGGAGGATAAGTGTAGATATAGAAGGGGGAGAAAGAGGGATGAAGAGTATTAGGATGGTAAGAAGAAAGACATGGAGGGTCAAGAAGAGAGTTAGATTTAAATAGGATAGGGATAGAATAGGTGTATATAGAAGAGTAGAAGTAAGTGTTTATAGAAAATAAAGCTAGGTATAGGATAAATATGGGAGATAATTAGGAATAGGTTTAGGATGAGAATAAAGAGTAAAGGTAGGAAGAAAATAAGATAGGTTAAGTGTAGATATTTCATAGAAGATTAGTGGAGAGTTAGGAATAGAGTAAGAATAGGATGTATATAGGATTAGATGGATGAGTAGGATGAAGTTAGGGATAATTTCAGTTTATAGAATTAGGTGAAAGTTAGGAATAGGATAGGGATATAGGATAGGTGTAAATAATTTTTTCGATTGGAGACAAAGTAGGTAAGTTAGATAGATAAGGGAGAGAGAGATAGGCAGTTTTGTAATTTTTTTGTCTAAATGTTTTATATTTGAATTCAAATAAGTGGGATTATTTGTATTCAAATAGGGGGAAAATACTCATATTTAGACCAGGGTAGAAAATTAATGGATTACATCAAATAATTTTAATCACCGTGTATAAGAAAGTTTATTAGATAATACGCTTTATTAAAACCCGTGGAGAATAAAATTCATTCGTTTTATTAAAAATAAGAGATTAAAATTATTTACAAGACGCTATATATAAAAATAAGCAGTTTTAAAATGCTCAACGTGTAATTTAATTATTCCAAAGTAAAGAATCAAATGGAAATTACGTGCAAGATTTATATTAATTGATTCAAGTTTGGGCAACGAGTATTAAACGAAACGTACAGATAATAATTGAATATTTAATTAGGATGCACTAAAAATTAAAGAGTATTAATTTTAATTGAAGTTAATTGAACCGTTAGTAACAGATAATATCTATAGAAACTTGTAAAAACCCAAGATTATAATATCAGAAAATAAAGCTCTGAGAATTAATATTATGTTGAACACCTGCGTAGTTTAAATGTCACATACGGCGAAAAGTTTGCAGATAACGAATAGTTTCAGAGAATCTTGAGGAAAACGTCGCATAATAGTTACGAGAAATGCTAAAGGTGGGTTATTTCACACTCCATGTGGACTAAAATAATCGATAATACAGAATATCACTTTGCATCAATAAGAACAGGTTAGATAGAGACAGATAATATGCAAGACCGAGACACATATAGTAAAAGGCGTGAGTAGCGCAACGTCATGGGGTTGCGATTGGTTAAAAGTAAAAGGCAAACTTGAGAGGTAAAATAACAGTTCTGTATAAAATTTAATCGGTTATTTCCAGACGTTGCGTGCCGTGTTGAAATTTCTGAAATTTAACTGGGGTGAGTACTAAATTGTAAAACCGACGCGCGAGCGACAGACTGGGAACATAGAATGAGGAATTCTTTAGAATTACCCGTTTTGAGGACAAAAGCGACGTGCCGGCTTTTTGCTATATATACCGAGATGAATATAAACAAGCCCTCTTAGACTTTTGACTATTCGATGCGTTAAAAGCTCTTACATCCGCGACTTGATTGAAGATGTTAAACAGTGCATTTTAGTTTGATAAAATAATTTAAAATTTTGCTCGTATATTTTAGTGATTCAAAATAGTTGGTTATTTACGTGCTAACATGAATGTACTTCAGTGCACTTAGATACAAGGTAATAAAATTTAGTTTCACTGTACCAATTAGCAAAATTTACAACGACAAATGTATACACAAAAGTAGGCAGTTTTGGCGTATATTGGTGAAAGAAGTATGAAGTTATTTGCTATTTTTCGGGGTGTTAATAATTAAATGGTTCAAATACGTGTCTGGATCCACGAAACAAGGGTCAGATATACATAAATGAGTTCCGGAAAAGCCCAGAAACAACTTTAAATAAATGGTGATGGAGAAAATTTTAAAAGCGTTGAGAATTAGAAGCCGTAAATATAATCCTGTTGGAATGGTGTGATTAACTAAAGGGACGATGTACTTTGAAGCTACGAGGACAGTAACCTTCAGGTAAATTATACTATTTTGTTTGACATTTTTGTGTGTTGAATAACTTTATAATTGATTTACTTTAAATGGACATTAGTGAAATTGTACTAACCATAAAATTTTAATTTTAAGATGAAATTTGCTTGTTGAAGTAGAAAGGGTATTTAGTTTTGATGTTCGGTAATATGATGAAAATTTGGGTATGTCTTTGAGCTCAATTAGACGAACCTGGTTAATTAACGTAAAGGGTGGTAGATGCTCCTTTATACTCAGACTCCGGTCTGCTTATATTGTTATATTAATTAGTAGGCATCCAACAAGGACTTTAATTTTGGATGCACATTAAAATGATAATAAAATTAATCTTGAAATTCTTTTAAAACTGAAATTTATGCTGAGTTTTAATTTTGAAAAATGTATTCTGAATATTGATGTAAATAGAGTTAACGTTGATGTTTTGGTAGGAATGTGTTGTTTTTGTATGAATGAGGAGGTTTATAACATTAGGTGAGCAGCCGAGGCGAAAAGAGGATCACAGCCGTTTATGACGCCCAATCTGTGGGACTAGAATTTTTGTTGAAAGGACCCAGTTCCGCATTCAAAGGAGTATATCACAGCAAATATATATATATATATATATATATATAATTTATGTACTCTAGATTAAACATACTATAATTCACTTAAGTTTCCCAAATATAAAAGAACAGTTCTAACTCACTCCAACTCTGAACGGTTAAAAAAAATATTGCATTATCAATTCTATGAGGGCTGTCTTCTTCATCTTTGACGCGCGGTCGTTTTCTGGTTGTTCTTCTTCGTGTTAACTAAAAAAAGATTCAAATGAATATTATATATCAAGTAAATGCATTAAGAAAATTAAATCTATATATTAAGCTAACGAAATACATACTCTGTATTGGAGTCATTAGATCGTACGTTGCAATTGGTGGATCTGCTTACGGCGTCAACGATTTTTTCACCAGTACTTAATTTGGATTGACTATAAACTACTCAATAATTTTAGTCCAATCACTATCATTATTCTTTCCTGACAAGGACAATTTTTAAAAAAAAAAGGTTTTCATTTTTGATATGTTTTATAGAACACACAACTATAACTTGATAATAAAGATTGAACGATTATCACACACACATATCTTGAGTATATAAGGATATTAAACAACAAGAACAGCAGAAAATTCAACTCATGTAAGCAAGAATTTAATGCTAAGGTATTGTCTAGATAGCAATTATAGAAAATATGAAATCTATAGAAAATTTAATAAAGCCAGTCATGTATAAATTTTTAATGCTAACATCAACAGAATAATAAATAAATTAGTCAGCATTAATCGAAGACCGGCCTGGCTTCGAAACTGTGCACGCGTATATACCATATTTTATCTAGAAATCATTTTAAAATATTTACTGAAAGAACTTGACTTTTATACATTTTTTAATCGATATCATAGACTTTTTCTATACTGTTGATAAAAATCTACGTGAAGTATTTATATTAAATAATAAACTGACCTGTTAGAAAAAATTAAAAATTTGCATCGTTTTCTGAAAAAATTGCGTACTTTTTCAGTACAACTGAAAGAACTTGAGTTTATACATTTTTTAATCGATATCAGACTGTACAGAAACAGTAATGTTTAATTATATCAGTCAAAAACATGATGTGTTTACTATTAAACCAAACAAAATTGTTCTTAATACAAGTGATGATAAAAGAATTCTTAGTACCTCAACCACTGATACATACGACCAGCGAGTACTGCGTTAAAAATTGTTTTCGTTGCAAAAAGTAACATCAATTCCGTCAATATTACTGTATTAGTCGATTAAGGCATGAGTTAATTTTTACAACGTTTCTTTTTATTCGCTTAGGGCAATGCAGAGAAAGAAGTTAGAATTGAACACATTTTATAATAAAAATAAACCTTGATACAAAAATCACATTCAGTTTTACTGAAAAGTTACAATTTACATGCATATAGGTAATTTGTGTGAAATTCTTTAAATCCATGAGTGTGTAAAATTATTAAACAAAGACGGTTTAATCTGAGACATTTTTTTTCAAAATTTGCTTTGTTTTTATTTAAAATATTTCATATGTAATCATAATAAAAATAGCGCTGTAATTATAATGTATATTCTGTACACATCATATATCAAAGGTCGTATAAAACGCAACTGAATGAAAAAATGATGTTGTATGCTAAATTCCTTTGTAGTGGTTTTGTATGTAAATATTGGAAATGCGGCATTAGCGAATTGTTTGTCATAGATATGTACTGAAAGCAACTCTGCAATTTTAGATAGCATGCACGATTCAAGCTTGAAAATCGCCTTGAATAAAAACGTAAATATAGGAGATTTTTTAAACAATTTGCATCCAAAGCAATTTGCTCATCAAACTCATGCGTTTTGTTTGTTTAACTAAAATTTAGGGAAAAATCGTCAATACTACTGTATTAGTCGATAAAGGCATGAGTTAATTTTTACTATGGAGACTTAAATTCCAAACATACTACGTAGAATTAGCGGTAATCTAAACGAAATAAATCTAATTTAGGGTTTTATTATGTGCATTCATTGCAATTTCTTTTCATACAATGAAACTAATTCATTATTTTCTGCTGAGGTATAATTATATTCGCTTACATACTGTTTTGTTCATTAGAATAGATTACAGAGCTGAATTTTTTCAGAAAAACGATGCAAACATTTTTTAATCGGTATCAGACTGTACAGAAACGGCAATGTTTAATTATATAAGACAAACATGATGTGTTTACTATTAAACAAAACAAAATTGTTCTTAATCCAAGTGATGATAAAAGAATTTTAGTACCTCAACCACTGATACTATCTATTACCTATTTGTAGTATTGATTACAACAAATACATACGACGAGTACTGTGTTAAAATTGTTTTCGTTGCAAAAGTAACATCAATACCCTGAAATAATATTACTGTATTAGTCGATTAAGGCATGAGTTAATTTTACTACGTTTCTTTTATTCGCTTAGGGCAATGCAGAGAGAAGAAGTTTGAATTGCAATGCAGAGAGAAGAAGTTTGAATTGGCAACATTTTTATAATAAAATAAACCTTGATACAAAATCACATTTCAGTTTTACTGAAAAGTAGATCGGATGAGATTTCTAACTAAACGGTGTTATAATATTTTATATATCTGTGTGTGAATAAACTCACAAAGCGCCAAAAGAGCGGTTTGTCTCACTGATTTTTTTCACTTAAAGCGATTGACATTCATTTCAAACAAGTATTTATTAAGGTTAGCTAAATTACTTTATATATAAATATGTTCTGATGTATGCAAAATAGCTATGAAATTAAACATTTGCAATTTTCAGAAAAAAGCAAATTGAAATCTTGCATTAACAAAGCACGTTCATCAGCAGAAAACTTAATACTGAATTTTAATTTCCAAAACAACAATCTCACATCATTTGTTTTTCATTCAGCTGCGTTAAGGAAAAAATTTGCTTTGCTCGCTTCAATTAAAAATTCCTAAAGATTTGAGTATCCCAGAAAAAATCTGCATCAAACTCATGCGTTTTGTTTGTTTAACTAAAAATTTAGGGAAAAAATAACTTTAACGTCCTGCAAATAGAATATGCAATGTGCAACGCATGACATTTTTTCCATAAAACTGTTAAAGCAATTCATTTTTATCATTATTTAGCATAATTATATCACGTAGTAAAACTAACTCATGATGGAGGTATAAAAATAATTTTTTAAAATTCAACGAATGCTACGTAATGAAATTTAAATTATACAACGTTATTTATATGATAAAACTTTTGGTCTTTTGTATGACCTTAATAAATACTTGTTTGAAATGAATGTCAATCGCTTTAAGTGAAAAAAAATCAGTGAGACAAACCGCTCTTTTGGCGCTTTGTGAGTTTATTACACAGATATATAAAATATTATAACACCGTTTAGTTAGAAATCTCATCCGATCTACTTTTCAGTAAAACTGAAATGTGATTTTGTATCAAGGTTTATTTTATTATAAAAACTAAATCACTCATTTTTTAGATTTCTTTGATACCTCTTAAAGCAAATGGGATTACATCAATTTTATAAACAACCATATAATTTGCATTACTTGCAGTTAACGCAGAATTTTTTTATCTATTGCATAAATTAAAGTACTTGAATACCAAAAGTCATTCACACATACAAGCGGTTTATTGTTTCAAGGAAGGTATAGTATATTAAACATCCTATGTTATACATTCCTTGATAGTTGCAAGACATTCTTTTTCTATTACATACGACAAGCGTTTTTCTTTGTCGAGGAATGTTTTGGATTTATGCATTTATTTGCTTTCCATAGCTATGTACAGCCAACGTTATGTAATTAGATAAATGAATGCATTTCTAATTTCAATTACAAGAAAAATTAGAGCATCTTGGATTTTTTTATAAGTTCTGAATCAAATTTTTTTTAAAATAACGTAAATCCTGCAATATAAAATAAAGTAATATATGAAAGTTTAAACTGAACCTTTCTTGTTTCATGTAATCTTGTAAATGTAATATGCAACGCATGACATTTTCCATAAAAAACGTTAAAGCAATTCATTTATACATCAGGTTAAAGATTAATTATAGCATGTAAACTAACTCATGATGTAGCTTTAAAATAATTTTTTATGAATCGTTAGTGCTTATAATAGCTTATCTTATTTAGAAAAAGTACAAAACATTAGTTGTGCTGAAAAAAGTAAATATTTCGAATGATTTCTAGGTAAATTTAATTTTTGTGGTTTTTTGCAATTGACAACTTTATTGACTGTTTATACAAAAATATCAATGTGAAATATTTACTTTTTTATTGACTGTTTATACAAAAATATCAATGTGAAATATTTACTTTTCAGTAAAACTGAATGTAATTTTGTATCAAGGTTTATTTATTATAAAAAATGTTGCCAATTTAAACTTCTTCTGCGTTGCCCTAAACGAATAAAAAGAAACGTAGTAAAAATTAACTCATGCCTTAATTGAATAATACAGTAATATTGACAGGTATTGATGTTCTGCAACGAAAACCTACTTTTCAGTAAAACTGAAATGTGATTTTGTATCAAGGTTTATTTTATTATAAAAATGTTTCCAATTCAAACTTCTTCTCTGCATTGCCCTAAGCGAATAAAAGAAACGTAGTAAAAATTAACACATGCCTTAATCGACTAATACAGTAATATTGACGATTTTTTCCTAAATTTTAGTTAAACAAACAAAACGCATGAGTTTGATGCAGATTTTTCTGGGATACTCAAATCTTTAGGAATTTTTAATTGAAGCGAGCAAAGCAAATTTTTCCTTAACGCAGATGAATGAAAACAAATGATGTGAGATTGTTGTTTTGAAAATTAAAATTCAGTATTAATTTTCTGCTAATGAACGTGCTTTGTTAATGCAAGATTTCGAATTTTGCTTTTTCTGGAAAATTGCAAATGTTTAATTTTATAGCTATTTTGCTTACATCAGAACATATTTATATATAAAGTAATTTAGCTAACC
Organism: Platerodrilus igneus; assembly: GCA_036346225.1. Taxonomy (NCBI): domain Eukaryota; kingdom Metazoa; phylum Arthropoda; class Insecta; order Coleoptera; family Lycidae; genus Platerodrilus; species Platerodrilus igneus. The sequence continues at coordinate 576,258 of JARFIW010001250.1, forward strand.
TTAGCGTTTACTACAAAAATTCAGCATGATTCGCACAAATTACTATATCCCTATATATGCAGCGTCTTTTGCAATTTATTTTTCAGACAATGAATGTAATTCATTATTTCTGGCCTTAATCGACTAATACAGTAATATTGACGGGTATTGATGTTACTTTCTGCAACGAAAACAATTTTAACACAGTACTCGTTGTCGTATGTATTTGTGTTGTAATCAATACTACAAAATAGGCAATAGATAGTATCAGTGGTTGAGGTACTAAGAATTCTTTTATAATCACTTGGATTAAGAACAATTTTGTTTTGTTTAATAGTAAACACATCATGTTTGTCTTATATAATTAAACATTGCTGTTTCTTATTCACACAGATATATAAAAATATTATAACACCGTTTAGTTAGAAATCTCATCCGATCTACTTTTCAGTAAAACTGAAATGTGATTTTGTATCAAGGTTTATTTTATTATAAAAAATGTTGCCAATTCAAACTTCTTCTCTCTGCATTGCAATTCAAACTTCTTCTCTGCATTGCCCTAAGCGAATAAAAGAAACGTAGTAAAAATTAACTCATGCCTTAATCGACTAATACAGTAATATTGACGATTTTTTCAGGGTATTGATGTTACTTTCTGCAACGAAAAACAATTTTTAACACAGTACTCGTTGTCGTATGTATTTGTTGTAATCAATACTACAAAATAGGCAATAGATAGTATCAGTGGTTGAGGCGCATTTTACAGTTAATCTCAAAATTGCTGCACTAATCTCGGATACGGTTTCAGCATTCATGATTCTATAGAAAAATCAAAATACACTACTCAATATACGTATTTCTCTATTTAATATTTATACCAAATATCATCTGACGTAAGCAAAACAATTTCAAAAAGGTTCATTCATCTGAGTTTACGGAAAACACGTAAGCAAAACAACTGTAAAAAAGAAATAGCATCAAATCAAAATAATTGCATAGCGAATTGCTTTGAATGCAATTGTTAAAAATCTCCTTTATTTACGTTTTTATTCAAGATGATTTTCAAGCAGAGTTTGCATTCAGTACGTAACTATGACAAACAATTCGCTAACAAGCATTTCCAGTATTTACAAACTGAAGGCGACTTTGAACAAAACAGCTGTAAAGGAATTCGCATACAACATCATTTTTCATTCAGTTACGTTTACTATGAAAAAATGTTTTATATGACCTTTGATTTTATGATGTGTATACAGAAAAAATACACACAATCATTACAGCGCTATTTTTATGGATACATATGAAAAAATGTGAAAACCTGAATTAGGATCGGCTTTATATTACTTTCAATGGAACATACATAATCATCTAGCGTTTACTACAAAATTCAGCATGATTCGCACAAATTACTATATCCCTATATGTGCAGCGCCTTTTGCAATTTATTTTTCAGACAATGAATGTAATTCATTATTTCGGGCCTTAATCGACTAATACAGTAATATTGACGGGTATTGATGTTACTTTCTGCAACGAAAACAATTTTAACGCAGTACTCGTTGTCGTATGTATTTGTTGTAATCAATACTACAAAATAGGTAATAGATAGTATCAGTGGTTGAGGTACTAAGAATTCTTTTATCATCACTTGGATTAAGAACAATTTTGTTTTGTTTAATAGTAAACACATCATGTTTGTCTTATATAATTAAACATTGCCGTTTCTGTACAGTCTGATACCGATTAAAAAATGTTTGCATCGTTTTTCTGAAAAAATTCAGCTCTGTAATCTATTTTAATGAACAAAACAGTATGTAAGCGAATATAATTATACCTCAGCAGAAAATAATGAATTAGTTTCATTGTATGAAAAGAAATTGCAATGAATGCACATAATAAAACCCTAAATTAGATTTATTTCGTTAAATAATGACGAAAATGAATTGCTTTAACAGTTTTATGGAAAAATGTCATGTTGCACATTGCATATTCTATTTGCAGGACGTTAAAGTTATTTTTCCCTAAATTTTAGTTAAACAAACAAAACGCATGAGTTTGATGCAGATTTTTCTGGGATACTCAAATCTTTAGGAATTTTTAATTGAAGCGAGCAAAGCAAATTTTTCCTTAACGCAGCTGAATGAAAAACAAATGATGTGAGATTGTTGTTTTTGGAAATTAAAATTCAGTATTAAGTTTTCTGCTGATGAACGTGCTTTGTTAATGCAAGATTTCGAATTTGCTTTTTTCTGAAAAATTGCAAATGTTTAATTTCATAGCTATTTTGCATACATCAGAACATATTTATATATAAAGTAATTTAGCTAACCTTAATAAATACTTGTTTGAAATGAATGTCAATCGCTTTAAGTGAAAAAAATCAGTGAGACAAACCGCTCTTTTGGCGCTTTGTGAGTTTATTCACACACAGATATATAAAATATTATAACACCGTTTAGTTAGAAATCTCATCCGATCTACTTTTCAGTAAAACTGAAATGTGATTTTGTATCAAGGTTTATTTTATTATAAAAATGTTGCCAATTCAAACTTCTTCTCTCTGCATTGCAATTCAAACTTCTTCTCTGCATTGCCCTAAGCGAATAAAAGAAACGTAGTAAAATTAACTCATGCCTTAATCGACTAATACAGTAATATTGACGATTTTTCAGGGTATTGATGTTACTTTCTGCAACGAAAACAATTTTAACACAGTACTCGTTGTCGTATGTATTTGTTGTAATCAATACTACAAAATAGGTAATAGATAGTATCAGTGGTTGAGGTACTAAGAATTCTTTTATCATCACTTGGATTAAGAACAATTTTGTTTTGTTTAATAGTAAACACATCATGTTTGTCTTATATAATTAAACATTGCCGTTTCTGTACAGTCTGATACCGATTAAAAAATGTTTGCATCGTTTTTCTGAAAAAAATTCAGCTCTGTAATCTATTCTAATGAACAAAACAGTATGTAAGCGAATATAATTATACCTCAGCAGAAAATAATGAATTAGTTTCATTGTATGAAAAAGAAATTGCAATGAATGCACATAATAAAAACCCTAAATTAGATTTATTTCGTTTAGATTACCGCTAATTCTACGTAGTATGTTTGGAATTTAAGTCTCCATAGTAAAAAATTAACTCATGCCTTTATCGACTAATACAGTAGTATTGACGATTTTTCCCTAAATTTTAGTTAAACAAACAAAACGCATGAGTTTGATGAGCAAATTGCTTTGGATGCAAATTGTTTAAAAAATCTCCTATATTTACGTTTTTATTCAAGGCGATTTTCAAGCTTGAATCGTACATGCTATCTAAAATTGCAGAGTTGCTTTCAGTACATATCTATGACAAACAATTCGCTAATGCCGCATTTCCAATATTTACATACAAAACCACTACAAAAGGAATTTAGCATACAACATCATTTTTTCATTCAGTTGCGTTTTTATACGACCTTTGATATATGATGTGTACAGAATATACATTATAATTACAGCGCTATTTTTTATTATGATTACATATGAAATATTTTAAATAAAACAAAGCAAATTTTGAAAAAAAAATGTCTCAGATTAAACCGTCTTTGTTTAATAATTTTTACACACTCATGGATTTAAAGAATTTCACACAAATTACCTATATGCATGTAAATTGTAACTTTTTCAGTAAAACTGAATGTGATTTTTTGTATCAAGGTTTATTTTTATTATAAAAATGTGTTCAATTCTAACTTCTTTCTCTGCATTGCCCTAAGCGAATAAAAAGAAACGTTGTAAAAATTAACTCATGCCTTAATCGACTAATACAGTAATATTGACGGGAATTGATGTTACTTTTGCAACGAAAACAATTTTTAACGCAGTACTCGCTGGTCGTATGTATCAGTGGTTGAGGTACTAAGAATTCTTTTATCATCACTTGTATTAAGAACAATTTTGTTTGGTTTAATAGTAAACACATCATGTTTTTGACTGATATAATTAAACATTACTGTTTCTGTACAGTCTGATATCGATTAAAAAATGTATAAACTCAAGTTCTTTCAGTTGTACTGAAAAAGTACGCAATTTTTTCAGAAAACGATGCAAATTTTTAATTTTTCTAACAGGTCAGTTTATTATTTAATATAAATACTTCACGTAGATTTTTATCAACAGTATAGAAAAAGTCTATGATATCGATTAAAAATGTATAAAAGTCAAGTTCTTTCAGTAAATATTTTAAAATGATTTCTAGATAAAATATGGTATATACGCGTGCACAGTTTCGAAGCCAGGCCGGTCTTCCATTAATGCTGACTAATTTATTTATTATTCTGTTGATGTTAGCATTAAAAAAATTTATACATGACTGGCTTTATTAAATTTTCTATAGATTTCATATTTTTCTATAATTGCTATCTAGACAATACCTTAGCATTAAATTCTTGCTTACATGAGTTGAATTTTCTGCTGTTCTTGTTGTTTAATATCCTTATATACTCAAGATATGTGTGTGTGATAATCGTTCAATCTTTATTATCAAGTTATAGTTGTGTGTTCTATAAAATATATCAAAAATGAAAACCTGTTTTTTAAAAAAATTGTCCTTGTCAGGAAAGAATAATGATAGTGATTGGACTAAATTATTGAGTAGTTTATAGTCAATCCAAATTAAGTACTGGTGAAAAAATCGTTGACGCCGTGAGCAGATCCACCAATTGCAACGTACGATCTAATGACTCCAATACAGAGTATGTATTTCGTTAGCTTAATATATAGATTTAATTTTCTTAATGCATTTACTTGATATATAATATTCATTTGAATCTTTTTTTAGTTAACACGAAGAAGAACAACCAGAAAACGACCGCGCGTCAAAGATGAAGAAGACAGCCCTCATAGAATTGATAATGCAATATTTTTTTTAACCGTTCAGAGTTGGAGTGAGTTAGAACTGTTCTTTTATATTTGGGAAACTTAAGTGAATTATAGTATGTTTAATCTAGAGTACATAACATTATATATATATATATATATATATATATATATATGTATTTTATAGATTACAATAAAGAAACATACATTGTGTGTTTCATTTCACATTACTCCTGATTTAATAACTACGTAATCTCAGTTTACAGAACGGTGTAAAGCAATTTTTGACTTTTAATCTGAGTGCATATTTCGAATAGATGCTCTCATTTTTTGCGATTAAAGTTAGAAATGCATTTCAAATAGATGCTTTCATATTTTTGTAATTGAAATTAGAAATGCATGTGATCTAAAATTGCAGAGTTGCCTTCAGTACGTAAATATGGAAATGCAAATGCTGAAAAAGCATTAGACTAGACTATCGTTGACAAGAAAAAGCTGTCTGACATGAGTTGAATTTTCTGCTGTTCTTATTGTTTAATATCTTTATATATACTCAAGATATGTGTGTGATAATCGCTCAATCTTTATTGTCAAGTTGTAGTTGTGTTCTATAGAACAAATAAAAAAATAAAACTTTTGTTAAAATTGACAGGAAAGAATAATGATAGTGGATTTTTTTTTTTAAGTTGGAGCATTTCATAAATTTCCACGTTTATATAGTTCTTGTAGATAAACTGAGTTCGCGATTTAAATAACTACGGCTTGTTATTCTTTAAAAGCGAGAATGAGAAAATTGGTGCAGTCAGTCTGCCTATCTGTTTGTCTGTCTTTGGCAAATTTTTCGATATATCTGTAAAATTTGTTAAATGTTGTAAAACCAGTAAAGAGCTATTGCGTTGATCAATTATAATTGCTTTCAGGGTTGAGAGTCCCATTCGTGCTGTCTGAGTTTAATTGTTTTTTCTGCAGACATCAGCATTAAAGATTTCTTACTGACTACAATAATAATACATACACAATCTTTTCTATTTGTTTTTATTATTATCAAACCATTCTTTTAATAACAAAGTATTTTGTTTTTGCAATAGATAGGTTTCCATCCATTTCTTCTTTTCTATACCCTTCACACATACTTCTTCACCGAGTCGGATAATTTGCTTCGGCTAACATTGTAAAATTATATTAAAATAAATAATACAGACACAATCTTTCTATTGTTTTTTATTATTATCAAGCCATTCTTTTAATAACAAGGTATTTTGTTTTGCACATTGCAGATTATTATTGCTGTGTCTACAACAATGTATGTTATATTTTAAACGGTTGTTGATTTTTAACTCCGATATCTTAGGACAACCTAGTGCAAGCATATCAGTTACAACGTTTTGCATTAGATAGGTTTCAATCAATTTCTTCTTTTCTAGACCCTTCACAAATACTTCTTCACCGGGTAGGATAATTTGCTTCAAATAAAGCGCTATATATGATAAACCCATTCCAGCCGTTGAAGATTCATCCCAAGAAAGACCATGAATATTCTTTGTCACCAAGTCGTTATGTTTTATATGATCTTGGCTCAAACAACTGGACTGCATTGGCAGTTTAAAAATTTGATGCCAGACAACACCTTTCAACAAGTCCAAAACCGCAATTTCTTTACACACAAACTCGTTTTTCTTGTATTTAAATCCCTGAATATCAATTATATACATGTTTGTATGTAAATATATGCAGTAAACTTTGACTAATTAAATTAATCATCTAGGAGCAATCTCCTTATATAGCAGATTACCACCATCTGCTGTACTTTGCACAATTCTCCTTTTCAACCCTATCACAAAGTGAACATTTTATAAACGCCCTGGTGTAATTTGCCCTCAATAAACATAAATCAGACCATCCACTTTAATTACCAACACAATTGACTTGAATTTTGCACATTATTTTTGCATCTGTCAAATGACTTTGATTAACATTCTAGCAGAAAACCTTAAATTCAAAACATTCTTACACACATTTTCTCTGCACTTAATCTATTCAATATACGTGTGTTTTGAAATGTATGTTCCATTTGAAAGTAATATAAAGCCGACGTGCCTACAAGTATTTTACATTTGAAAAGAATTCAGGTTTTCACCATTTTACATTAAAAGTATATAACGCCGATCCTAATTCAAAACCCGGTTTGCACGTGTAATAAACACAATTGACTTGAATGCGATATTTTTTGCATCTGTCATACTTTATAACTTCTAACTAGAAAACCAAATTCAAAACAGCTACACACATTTTCTCTGCACTTACATTTTTCAACATACGTGTGTTACATTGAAAGTAATATAAAGTCCTGATCCTAATTCAAACACGTGCCCACAAGTATTTTACATTTGAAAAGAATTCAGGTTTTCACATTTTACATTAAAAGTATATAACGCCGATCCTAATTCAAAACGGTGCACGTCTAAACATTCTACGATATTTTTGAAATTAACTCAGAAACAATTCAAAACAGCTACACACATTCTTCTCTGCACTTTTCAACATACGTGTGTTTTCATTGAAAGTAATATAAAGCCGATCCTAATTCAAAACGTGCCCACAAGCATTTTACATTGAAAGTATAGAAGAATTCATGTTTTCACAACTATTTTACATTGAAATGTTTTCACGACTATTTTACATTGAAATATATAGGCCGATCCTAATTCAAAACGATTCAGCCGTAATTCTACACATGGAAAATACGTCTGTCGCGTTTTAGAAGTAGGACCGGTCTCCTGACCTTCAACTACTTATATATATGATATATATATATATATATATTTAAATTCAGGTTAATTTCGACTAGAAAACTTGATATTGTATAGTAAATATAGGGTCGTAGTCAATCTGGGAAATTAGATAATTCTTTTAATCAGTTCAAGCTTTCGAAAAATTTTATTTTCTTCTTCAGGAAGACTATAATTGGAGGATTACAAAAATGTTAATACGTTAATGCTACTTACGATTATATGAATCTTTCTAGTAAATGGTTGGAGCATGATAATAGTTAGGATACGACGACAAACTTGGTGAGTACATTCAAAACACATAATACAGTTAATATAATAATTAATTAACTAAGGTATTTTGTTTCTAAAAAACATTAACGGACAATTTAAAAATTATAAGTTACATAGGAACCAGTCAAGTTATAAAATACTACTAACATATAAACTTTGCAGTGAATAACTATAGATAAAAGTTTGTATTACACTAAAACAAGTATAGATTACGGCCAACAAGGACAACATAAAAGGAGGATCACTTGGTTAACTAGATGTGCAATACGTAGTGTTTTTTTTTAAAAACTGAGATCAGATAGGAATATATATTATTTAAGTTTTGAGTGTCAGTTTTTTTATTGATAGGATTGTCTTGTAAAGATATCGCGACCATTTCGAGGAAAATGCGTTTTTTGTAATGACTTTCCCTAAAGACAATTTTAGCGTTGTCGTAATCGATCGTCGTGTTGGGTCTCAATAGCATGAGAAACTAATGCGCAGGTTTTGGTGTTCCTATTGGAGTCACTTTTGTGGGAAGTTATCCTAGCTGAGAGCCACCTGGATGTGTGGCCTACATATTGGCCCTGGCAATTTTTACACAATATACAGTAGACGAAACCCGACTGTTGCAGTAGGGGGGGTACGGTTTTTTAATTTACTAAAAAGCGCCTTGTTAAGAGATAAAACAGGTTTCTTTGTTAGGGTTATTCCTTGAATGTTCTTTAGAATATGGCACAATTTAGCTGTAAGATTTTCCACATACGGGAGAGGAATGAAGATCTTGGGATTTGTGTTAGCGGTGGAAATCGAGTTGTGTCCAGGGGTGGGCTGATTGATGAGGGAAGGTGTATTAAAAAGTAAGTCGAGTTGTGATTTTCTATTCTCAAGGCATCTGAAGAATGTATAATTCTTGTGGGTGGATATGCGACATTTAAATAGATATGCTTTCATTGTTTTTGGATTTTATATTCCAAAATAAACAGCCACATAAAGATATCCTAGCTACACTACTGATGAATGTATTATAACTTACAGCGGTAATTGTTACATTTTCAGCCATCTTAAGCGGGCTGCTTTAGACTTGGACGATTATTTTCTGGTACCACCTGGATTTTGGTTATACACCTTCTTATATTTACCCATCTGAAAAATGTAAATACGTAAATAAAAGAAACTTTACACCAGGCGACAACAGGAAGTAAGTATACTGTAACTTTTTTCGTATTTCAGATAAATATTTGAAATTTGAAAGGCTTGTACAAGACAAAGCTGGAGTACAAATTTTTTGAAATAATTGTGAATTTCAAATTATTTACGGTCTGACTAGAAGTGAAAAGTACTGTATAAACTACACACCCTATAGTTTTGTACATTTTTAGAATCAATTGATCATTTTTAGTCCTAGTACATTATTTCAATTTTTTAGAAATAGGTGTTTTCTTATTTAAGTTTTGAAAAGAAAAGTAAGCGACTGTAATTCTCCTAAATTGGTGTATAATTGTGAGAAAAATTTGAAATCTAACGACTTTTCATGTTATTAGGTTATAGTTATATTTTCGCCAGAAATTTCAAAACATTGTTTTTTCTTAAAAGTAAGATTTTGCAAAATCTATTAGGCTGGATCTCAATAAATTTTAAAAGGATTTTTAAAGTTTTGTTACTCTAAATAATCACAACATGATAGGACATTTTTAGGGGACTGCTTAAATTATAAATAGGGTTTATGTCGTTTTTAAACTGATTTATATAGGACAAGTTTCTGTCATTTTCACCATTCGGTGTCATAAATTAAATAATAAATATTTTTGATAAAATAGTGTATGCAAAACAAATAATTTATTTATTCAAGAAGACAGTAGTTGCTCGACTAAATCAAATCTACAAAAATTAATGTCAATATTTGAACACGCATTTTCAAAATCGAATGAAATATATAATTAATTTTGTCCATTACTTATCTGTCTATCCACAAAGTATAAGAATTTTAGAATATACTTACCCCCAAGCGCAAATACACCCACACTAAATGAAGCATTAAATGTTTGTTTATAATAATAACGAAATGTCACTCTATGAACAATGAACTACACATTCAAAAATAAAAATTAGCGAATACCATATGCACATAAATGAAATAATACAATACAATACAAATTTGTTTCGGCAAACGACCTTGGCTATTATTAGAATGCACTATGTATCTAACGCTTTGCTTGCTGTTCAACAACTTCGAAATCGCTGAAGGTCATTTACGATGAATAGTTACAGGAATGGAGAAAAACCAGCATCGTACCGTATCCTAGCAACCGTTATTTGCCTAACTTGGAAACGAACCACTAAACTACTAAAGTTAAAATAAAGTAGTTCTCTCTATCATGCGAAAGTTATACCACAAAGGCGGCTATTTTAAAATTAGTTCGTGTTATGAAAACAGAGGGATGCTATCGCGCCCTTAAACGAACCATTTATCAAAATTTAAATTGTTAGAAAAATAAAGTTGGACGGAACTGAGATAAACATTAAACATTTTGAGTTAGCTAACATAGTGTGTTCTGGTGGAAACAATCTTAATTTTTAAATTTATGGACTTTTGTCCCTTTAGTGCAAAGTCCTTGATTCTGGATGAACCTGTGGAAAAATAAGTTTTATCAAATTATACTTACATACATATACACATACATATGTGTATACAGGGTGGCTTTAGTTTTATTTCATTAAATCGGGGAAGGTGGCACTATTTGATCTAGGTCTACATCTACCTCCTTTTTCCCATCTCTGCTTGTAATATATCCCATACTATTTCTCAGAAATGCCTTAGAAGGTATTCTGCCCTTCTATTTCTCCTATTTTTTTCCATAGATATCCTTGTTACCTTACTTTTTCTATAACCTATTTGTTATTAACTTTGTCTGCCCATACTATCATCGTCATGCATCTGAAGCACAGCATTCCAAAAGGCTGCAACGGTTTTTCTGTCTACTTTTCCTACTGCCCGTATTTCATAGTCATGCTGTGCTGTGCTCCACACATATGCTTTCTACAATTTTCTTTTCGTTTATATGTTTGTTGTTTTTGATCATCGGCGCTGTTCTTTCTTGTTAGATGCAGTTCAGTCCCCTTCTATTGTTTTAGCAATATATACCCTATTTCTCCGACACTCAGTGGTCGTGAAGAGAGGTAAGCAGCCTGTGGCTGCCAAGTTCCCCCAGCACTTGAACATTTACCGATTTAATATTTTTTCCAATATATCTTTTCGCACAGTCAACATTAGTTGCAAATATTTCACAACCAACACATGTAGTTGTTTATGATAATCATCAGATTTATCTGCGCTTATTTTATCGGCCTTAGGTTTTCCGTCTCAAAACTGCTTGTGCATGTACCTGCACTTAATTATATTCTGAGCTAGTCTACACAGTTCCCTGAAATTCTCATACAGCCTGTATACAGCTCGGTTCCCCTTTTATTGTTTTTTAATTTTATGCCCTATATCACCAAGATTCAATGACGGGGTTAAGCAGCCTGTGGCTGCTAAATCCCCCAACACTTAAACATTTGCCAAATTAACAGTTTTCCAGTAAATCTTTTCACACAATTAACAATATTCGAGAATATAGCCCAGCCAATACTTGTTGTTGCATATAATAATCCTCGAGTTTAAGTACAGTAACTTTTTTCGTCATTGATTTATTTATCTTGGGACTGGTTGGATGCATACCTCCATTGATTTCTATTCTGAGCTAGCCTACACATTCCCCTGAAATTCTCACAACTGTGTGCAGTATCTGTGTGCAGTAGTCTAACCTAGGTCTACCTCTACTTCTCTTTTTTCCTATCTCCGCTTCTAATATATTTCGCACTATTCCCTCGTGTCTTAGTATGTGGCCTATCATCCTATCTCTCCTATATTTTACTTTTTCCACATCTTTCTTTCTTCCCCTACTATTTTTAGTACTCTTTTGTTCTTAACTTTGTCTGCAACACCGCATTTCCAATGCTTCTACCTTTTTCTTGTCCATTTCTCCTACTGTCCAGGCTTCACAGCCATACAGTGCTGTGCTCCACACATATGTTTTAGGCAATCCTTTCCTTGTTTCTATGTTTGTTGTCTTTGAACACGGTAGATGCTTTTTCTTGTTAAATGTAGCACGATGTTGTGCTAATCTTTGTTTTATATCTTTTGCGCTTTTCCCATCCTGCGTTATTTGGCTTCCTAGGTAGCAGAAATCCTTAACCTCTTGTAGGTTCGTGTTACATATTTGTATTCTTGTTTTTGATTTATTTTCCCTTCCTTTACATTACTAGTACTTTAGTTTTAGTTTTGTTAATTTTCATACCGTATCTCTCTGTTAGAACCGTTTCCATTTCATTAAAAGCAGCTTCTAACTCTTCCTTGCTAGATGTTAATGCCGCTATATCATCTGCAAATCTAAGCATATCAATTTTTTTTCATGCATAGTAATTCCAAATGTCTTCCTGCATTTGACAGTATTCATTGCCTCTTCAATGTACAAGTTAAACATTAATGGGGATAGGGCACAACCCTGTCTCACCCCTTTTTTAATGTTTACTTCTCTACGTTCTTGCTTTAATTCTGTTACTGCTGTTTGCTCTTTGTATAAGCTATGTACTATTCGTTTATCCTTATAACTCATTCCAATTTTTTTGAGTATTTCGTACATTTTTTCCATTTTACATTGTCGAATGCTTTTTCCAGATCTACAAATCCTATACCCACGCTTTCCCCTTTTTCTATTTTTTTCTCCATTAGCACTCTCAGAGCTAATATAGCCTTCCGTGTTCCCTTGTTTTGCCTAAACCCAAATTGATCTTCTCCTAGTATTTCTTCAGCTCGTTTTTCCATTCGTCTTTGTACAATTCTAGCTAATATTTTTGATACGTGTGCTGGCAAACTTATTGTTCGAAAATTTTCACATCTATCCGCGCCTTTCTTTTTTGGTATAGTTACTATGATGTTACGTTTGAAATCTTTGAGTATCTCGCGTGTCTCATACATATAGCTTACAAGTTGGAAGAGATGTTCTGTTACTGCTTGTCCGCGGCTTTTAGAGTTTCCGCTTGCACCTTATCTGTACCCGGCGCCTTACCATTTTTCAGACCCTTTATTGTTGATTCAAACTCATCTCTAAGTATAGGATATCCCAGGTCATCATTTTCAATGTCTGATTCCTGTTCTAATGCAGTTAATTCCTCTCCTGCATATAAATTCCGTATATATTTGTGCTATCTACCCACTTTCCACTTTTCTATAATAACGTTTCTTCCCGCGTCGCTTATATTTTTGCGTTACGGTTTTATATCCCTAAAGTTCATTCTAATTAGTTTGTATGCTTCATCTGTCTGATTTATTTTTGTATCTTCATCTTTTTTCTATTAAGTTCAGGTTATCGTTTGTTATCCATGGTTTCTTATTTTCTTTTTGAATATACCCCAGAATATCTCTGGCTGCAATGTCTAAGCTGGATTTAATGTTATTCCATTCTGTTTCTATTTCCTTAGTATCAGATATTTTCCCGATATCTTACAGCAATTAATTTGCCTTTTTTTTCAAATCTTTCTTGATTATCTTTATCTTTTAGTTTCTCTAAGTCCAAGTGCCTTTTTCCGTTTCTTTTTTTCAAATTTTTTAATTTAAGTGCGGCTTTCATAATTACGATGTTGTGGTCAGGATCGATATCTGCTTCCGGGTAGCTTCTACAGTCTTTTACTTGATTCCTAAACCGTTGTCTAACAAGAATGTAATCAATTTGATATCTTCCTATATCTCCTGACATCTTCCACGTATATCGTCTTCTAGCATGATGTTGAAATAATGTGTTTGTGATGATTAAATTGTTCTTATCACAAAATTCTACCAGCTTATTTTCCCTGTCGTTTCTCGTGCCTAAACCAAATAAACCTACTACTGCTCTTTCCCTACTCTCGCCTAGCACTGCATTAAAATCCCCCGTAATTATTAAATTTTCATGCACTTTTACGTATCTTAATATGTCCTCGATATCTTTGTAGATCGCTTCTATCTCTTCGTCACTGTTGCTAGAGGTGGGCATGCATACTTGTATTATTACTGTGTTTACCGGTTTAGATTCTAATCTAACCATGAGTACTCTTTCGTTCTTTTGTAAGTAATTTTCTACACAGTATCCTATCTTTTTCCGCATAACTATCCCCACACCCAAATTTTCGTCCTCTGCTCCTGTATGAATTACCCTGAAGTCTCCACTCCAAAAATTCCCCGCCTCTGGCCACCGAACTTCGCTGATCCCTACTATGTCTAGTGATAACCTATTCATTTCGATTTTTAGGTTCTCTAGCTTACCTACTTGCTTCATACTTCTAACATTCCACGCTCCGACTCGCAGAATGTTCCCGACTCTTATTTTTAACTTTCCGATCGCATCCTCCGAAGTAGTCCCTCCCGGAGATCCGAATAGGGACTATTTTAACTCGGAATCTTTTACCCCAGAGAATGCCATCATGTTTGTTACAATTTAAGTACGCTGTGTACTTGGGAGATAATGTGGTGGTTTCCCGTTGCCTTCCACATCGCGGTAGTGTGTCTTAGACTGCCATACCGACCCCTATGGTCTCTGCCAATCTAAGTACCGAAAGAGCCGCTACCCTCTTTCGGGGACCTGTCTTAGTCTGGTTCCTCACTAACGACCCTACTACTTTGGTTGGACCTGTAGTTTGGCTCTTTAGCTCATTAGAACACGCAAGCCATTTCACCTGTTCTAGTAATTTAGAACTTCGGCAAGGTGCAGGTCCATTCGAAATGGCATAAAGGGGTAAAAAAGAAAATTGATCATCGTAACGTTGTGCACTCTATGTAGATTAAAAAAGGCTCTCCGTGGCATAATAATAAAAGTAAAAGATTAAAGTGAGAAACACAGAGCGGTGGTGTTAAGTAGAACGTTTATTACATCCGACTACAACAAGCTACAGGTAATTTATAGACGAACCAACGTGGGGCTTAAGAAAAATCTACAGCAATGTATATTCACAATTCAAATAATATATTTTAGTTCTGAAAAGAACTGTTTCATAAAATATCCAACAACATAAATGATACAAACAAAAATAAGCAAGAACCAGCAAAGCAAAAAATGACAAGATGTCGAATGACAAATGCTTGGATTTGCAAGAGAAATTAGTGGCAACACCGTACAAAACTGCCAAACTTTATTGTCTTAAATGACAATATTCTTCAAGCATAATTCTAGGTATTCATTTGCATATAGTTACCCACGCTTTATTACTACATTTGACGTCATCCTAAAGTTATTTTGAATGGACTGTACGAACTAATATTTGTACGTTTCCCAAGACAATGGAGCGTCTAGAATACGATATTTAATTAATTTATCTTGAGACACAGCGTTGTCAATAGATAATTATTTTCTTAAAACTTACGCATTGTAAAATTTAATTTTAGTAGTTTTACATTTTCGTTTAGCTAGCTGTTGTATAATATACATTTTTATTTAAAATACACCGATTATAAATTTTTGTTCTATAAGTTATAAACAAATTAATTGTTAAAACATGAAAAGTAAATTTCATCATGTTTTAATTCTATCAAGATCGACCTGACAACAATGCAAGGAAAGCAAAAAGCTGCAACTTTAACAATAAATGATATCTGATATTAGCAAATTTGACACTACAAAGAATTATATCTTTCATTTTACAAGTAGGTATAGTCTTTGCAATTTCTAAATAGACCTGCGTCATTACCGTTTGTGACGTCAAATTGTAGCGACGATGCCGCTACCAATATCCTATTGCCACATGACTATATTAGCGCCATCGGTAGAATACAGAGATTGAAAATGTTTAATAGCAGATGATGAATGTGATTTGTTAGTTTTAAAAAGTACTTTTAGGATAAATTTTATCGACAATATTACAGGTTAAAGTCATTAATTAACAATATATTTTATTTACTTCTATATTTTTACCACTGAGCATGTTTTAAATATAGTTGCGTATTTCTAATGCTCATAATTTTATGGCCATTAGTATATTATACCAGAGGCGCAATAATAACCACAGTTATTAAAGAGGTTATGTCATTGGAATTATAATTTAAACGTTTTGATTACACAAATCGAAAAAGAAAAGGAACAGAAATTATAACTCCATTTGTAAGTAAAATTCTCATACACTTTGAATAATTAAGATATGTCACTTTAAAATAATCTTTTAGATTTCCTTGAAACCATCTACAAAGACTAAAGTTATGTTATGTACAATGCAAACGAAGGATTTAACACTTTCAAATCACCCTAAAATTTGTGATCATTTTACTTGTTTATTAGTATGCAACTAGATTGAATACGGCATGTTTTGAAAGCATTTCCAACAACTAAAACAATACATATGGATAAAGACTTTAAATGAACCAACTTTGAATTATGTTGTTGAAATATGCCATTATTCAAGAAAAGAATAACTGTTACAGGATTATTACTGTTCCCAGTAAAATCAAAATTGCAAGTTATCTCCAGTCGGTGTCGTAAGCTAAAAATGAAAACTTTATAACCAAAAGGTTCAACGACTAATCATTTCGATAGAATTCTTAAAGATATAAACAGTAGTTTGTTAAATATACAAAAGCATGAAGGGGCAAAAATCTTCCAAAAATAGGCATTTACTTTATTACTCTTGAGGCCATATAATTGTTGCAGGTAATTGAGTAGTTTGAAACAAATAATTCAATATACAATTTACCATTTTTGTAGATTGGTGTAATATAAAGACTTTGACCTTACTTGTATTTAGCACCTCCAAAATTTAAGCTAGTGTAGTATTGGCCAGTTCATCACCAGTGTGTTTCTTACATCCATTAAAATTGAACGCTGTAGAAGCTGTTAGGATGCCAAAATCCAATATCCTGAAGATGAATTTGCAACCCATATTTTAAAAACAAGTCGCTCAAGAGTTTAACGAGTATTAAAAGCTTGTAATTGAACAATAAAATATATATGGTTGTACTTGTTTATTATACATAAAGTTTAAGATAGTTGTAATTAATAAAAGTACATCGTACATCGTAAAAATTTTCAATTGCATTGAATATGCAGTGATACGGAGGCAATCTTAACACCTTATGTCCATATTGTTCGCCAGCAAATCCGCTTTAAAATCTTTGGCGGTTTATACCTAAAATTTTAATTAATACTGATATGTTATAAAGCACATAATTAAGACTTACATCGTCACAAGTTAAATAAGCTTTGCTTAAAATCATTAGTTCCATAAGAAATTGCTTATTTAGTGTCGCTCTACAATGTTACTTTTTTCTAGAAACTGTTAGATGTTTTATTTAACAAGTATAATAATACGACATGTTGTCTAAAATTATTGCAAATAATTTTTCCAAATTCTTTAATAATTAATTTTCAAATTTTGCTCATTCACTTCTCTGTAGTAACTTAGGGTTTTTGTGGAAGACGAGAAAATCAATTTCAGCCACATTTAGTAATTCATTTACATTTCGTGCATATAATGTACCTAAAAGACTAATTACATTATACTGTATTAAGGATAAGTAGATGACACCAACCTTTTCGATCAATTTGTGTGCTCTAATTGTTCTTATTGCACGCTTTGCTAGATACGGCACCATTCTGAAAAAGCCATGTTTTGTCTAAAACACAAAATGCTACAGATTCTCTTCTTTTATTTTCATATATGTTCCGGAATCGAATTCTATTTATTCATAATATTTAACAGTTTCATTAAACCTATTCTTGGATTATCTTTCAGCCATTTAAATCCAAGACTGTATTTAGGATCGTGCACTAACTTTAAAAACTCCACATGTTTCAAATTCAACCATCAAGTATCAACAGAAACGTGATAAATCGAAAATAATTACATGTTGCACTATAAATGTAACTGGAAAACAAATACTAGCGATTTTCACGCAGCCTATAAAGGTGATCAAACTAGCAACAAGTAGCTTAGTTCTGGGTCTAAATGAATCTCGTTCATCGTCTTTGGTTATTAGAGTTCAGTTTAATACTAATATGAGTTGTGAATAGCACTGTTTGAGGCAAAAACCAGCCAAATATCAATATATAAAAACGGAAAGATTTAAGAGGTCGTTGACACCAACAAAACAAGGAATGGAATATAACCTAAAATTTAAACGTCAAAATTTAATATTTGGCTTTAAAATTATTGGCAACGTCGTAAATTGCTATTATTCAAACCAAAACTATAACATTAATATTGTACGGTATTAGGTTGACAAACATCTACATAAATAGTTAGTACTTGTGTGACGTCACGGATGACGAGTCTATTTAGAAATTGCAAAGACTATATAGTGCATTCAAAATAACTTTAGGATGACGTCAAATGTAGTAATAAAGTATGGGTAGTATATGCAAATGAATACCTAGAAATACGCTTGAAGAATATTGGCATTTAAGACAATAAAGGTTGGTAGTTCTGTACGGTGTTCCCACCAATTTCTCTTGTTATTTTGTTGTCCTGCTGGTTCTTGTTTATTTTTGTTTTTATGTTTTTCTTGGATATTTTATTTTATTTTTAAAACTAAAATATATTATTTGATTTGTGAATACATATAACATACATGTTAAGTTTTCACAATGCCTAAACCATTGGATACGTGTGCTCAAGAAATGGCAGCTTCACGAATAGACTATTTTGAGAAAGAAATTGATAATAATGGGCCTCTTCTACCATTCACTTCTGTAAGAGGCGTAAGTAATTTGATTGCATTTGAATAATTTCAAATTTAATGAGGTTAAGTAAACTAAACAGTTTCATTAAAGTTATTTGTTTTTAGCGAGTTGCATCAGCATTAAATATTATAGCGAATTTCAATCAGAAGTGTGCACCAAGTGCAGTTCTCATGTTCAAATGACAGTTTACATGTAGCAACAAACTAGTTACACCGTTCCATTGACAAACTCGGAGCACTTCAAGTTGCACTGAGTGTACTTTCTCTTGCACTACCTCGATTAGGTCGTGCAGCTTTCAGTGCAATATGGTATTTTCGTATAGGTTACGTAGATAGTTGGCTCTGTTGTGATTTCTAATCAAAACAAAGTAAATATTATGATGGATCATGTTTTAGTAGTATTAGAACTATTAAGCTCATCTGAAAGCGATGATGAAGATATGTTTTTCTTGGGAAAACAAAAACGAAGGATTCCAAAAATTAAAAATTTTGTAGAAGATGTAGTTCATAATTTTGACAACAAAGAGGTATAGAAATAACATTAAAATTGTATTCAAAAAATAATTATACGGATGTAGTTTAAGAAGCACTTTTGAATGCAAAGACAAATCTTTGATGTTTTGGTTGGCAAATTTAATGATTCAAGTTTCTATGTGGGCATCCAAGCCACCATGGAGGATGTGAACTCGTATCACCAAAAACACAGTTGTTAGCATTTTTGTGGTAATCATGTCCCACACAGCACAAAGACATCCCGTGGACGTCCTTAAAACGTCCCTCATGGACATTCAAGACGTCCCAAGGATGTCCATGTTTAGACGTAGGACGTCCTATGGACATTTGTAGGACGTCCAATGTTACTAAGCACGCTATCCATAGGACGTCTTAGACAGGTCCACTGTAGGTCCGAACGGACCTGTTTAGAATGTCCTATGGACATCCTAGACAGGCCCAATGTAGGTACGAGCAAACCTGTTTAGTATGTCCTGTGGACATCCTAGACAGGTCCATTGTAGGTTCGATTGGACCTGTTTAGGATGTCCCATGGACATCCTTGACAGGTCTACTGTAGGTCAGAACAAACCTGTTTAGGATGTCTTAAGGACATCCTAGAGAGGTCCTGTACGGATTTGTCTCGGGTATCCATAGGACATCCTTGAAGTATTATAAATTGAAATTATTTTCTACTTTGCAAAAAATAAAAATAATTATGTGTTATTGTTATTGCGTTAAGGAGCAATTGCACATTTCTCTGCGTTTATATAGATTGCATTTAAAAACGATAATTTAAGTTCATCACGTTTTTAAATGCAACCTGGGTGGCATAGAAATGTGATATTGCTCCTATTAACACCATAATATAGTAATAAATATAATTATTTTCATTTTTAACAATTTGTGACAATAGTAGAAAATATTTTTCTACTTACAAAGTTAAACTTCACACATCAATATTTATACGCTAAGTACAATTTCACATACCATTGCATCCTTATGGGGGTTACTTTCACGCACACTTGCCATAAGAGAGGCCATATGGACAATACATTAGAAGTTTGTTTTCCTCCAAATATAACGCAATTTTTATTTATTAAAACTCAAGGACCTACTAGAGAATTAATAAACCCAAATGTGTAAAGCGCCTGTACGTAAAGTAAAATATTGAGAATTGCCATTATAAATGCATGTCAAGATACAATTTACCTTGCCTCTGTTTGCCTGGTTATACTTTCCCCAATTGAAATGTAAAAACAATAATTTGTGTCAGCAAAGTATAATCTTTATTTTGTGATAAAAATAAATACTAGAGTATGTATGTATTAAGCAAATTCATTTAAATCATCACTAAAATATTATCAATTTTCTTTAGAATACATTTTTGAACTATTAAATACTTTTGCTTGGCGTAGCCTTTTTGAACATCTCTTCAACCATGCCTGGATAGTGGATAGATGTTTTGGTTTCCTTATTAGAAGCTGCAAGAGCAGCTTTTGTAGCAGCACCTTAAAAAAGACACACCATAAAAAATATATAAACAGAAACATTAAAAATAAGTTTAATGATTAATTGAAAATGTTCTGTCAAATGGTTGGATATAGCAGTTTTCTTATATTCAAAATTACAAAAGGTATTTGTGTGGATAATATTGCAAAACAACATGCTGAAAATGTGTTTTTGCGTAGGGCGTATGAAACTTATACCATATACTTTTCATGAAAATAAAGAGAATAATTCATATTAATATGTCTGCAAATGTTCCCATTATTGAGATACAGTTCCCTTTTCAGCGATGTATTACATTTTGTGGAGATGCCCCTAATTTGTATAATAGCATCATAAGTGCCTCATAGATAAACATTCCAGGGAACGTAAGAAGTGAAAGTTTCTTAAATAGAGGTTTACAGTGGGTGTATTTGTCTACAGAACAAAAAATTGACAGCCTTTTTTTGAATTTTAAATAAATAACTATGGCTTGATATCTTCCAGCTTTTCATCGGTATTCTTTTTAAATACTCTCATTCCACTAGTATGTGTCACACAATCATGGGAGAGCCGCTTTAGACGTTTCAAAATAATATCTATATCACGGTGGGTTAACACATGCTATATTAAAGAAAATATGACATATGCGCATTCTTAAAAATAACGAATCTCAAAAAATTCCTCACGATACAAGCCAAACTTTCAGTTTTGACAACATTTGAAAATTAATAAGACTAACATAGCCAAGACTACAAAAATTTGCACATTCATATCAATTTTTGTGTCGCCAGTTTTGAAACCTCAATAAAAAATAACCCATTAAATAAAATCGTAAAACAAAAACAACTGAATAATTGGTTCCTTAAAAAACTGTAGAAATCAATGTGTATATTATTTATAGGTGTATTGCATTTTAATATAAAATATCTAAAATGTACTGTACTTATAAAAACACACAGAAGAGTAAATGTTGCTGGTGCAAGTGTTGGCATTTCTAATTACGAATAACTAGATATACATATATAATGCTGACTGCAAATATTTTTTAAAATATTGTTCACTAAAAGTTATATTTTTTGGTTCTGAATTAGTCTCAATACATGTGTGTTACCATTGAATGTTACCAGTGTCAGTATTTTAAAAATGTTACTGTAAAAATTTTGCTGGCCTTACCCAGCTATGCATACTTTTAATGAAATATTTTAGTTTCTGTCCATTTTAATTAAAAACTCTCAGCTTAGATTGATAACGCTTATTAAATCTAAATTAATTTGGAAGATTTTATAGGAGGTCACGTACTTACAGCATTCATAGTTATCTTCTATTTGCATCAAAGTCTCAAATACCTCCAATTTTTCATTGGATGCTATTGGAAAACTTAATTCTGGTGAAAATTTAGTGAAAATGGAACTCTGTTCTGGCAGATTATGGACATTATTTGCACTTCCTACATGTATTTTGCGTATTTCCACCATAATATCAGCTATCATACCTCTTAAAATGTGGGATTTTGTTAATACAATTTGCAATATTTTATCTAAAACAGAATATTTTACAAATAAAATATGTATATAAACAATTGTATTACGCGAATTGCAACAGCTACATATATCCATTACATTTATTTTCGTCAAAATTGGGAACCCTTTTGATCTTGCTTTATTATAATTTTCTGTAATAAATGTGATTAGTAAAAGTAGGTGTATATATATAGTGATGTGAGTTTAAAAAACCTGTTTTTTATTTAAAAAAAAAACCACAGAGCCCACACAATACAAAGACATCCTGTGGACGTCCTTAAAACGTCCCTCAGTTATTCTACTACTACCTTTGTAACGATCATGGCTCTCTGAATACGTAATATTTAAATTAATAACAGGCGGACTCAAATTAGGCACACAATCTGTAGGGTAGTTTGAAGTTGAAGCAACTTCTGTAGGTTCAAGGCAAATGCGTTTTGCACGCATGTGATACTTTTTGAAATGTGACATGACTGTTATGCTTGTAGGTATATTTAGTATGTATTGTATAACTTGTCCGAATAAATGAAATAATATTACTATAAATAACAATACCTGCAAATGGCACGCACACAAATAACCATAGAGTAATACCCCAAGTAGCACTCAATACTGGCTTTGCGACTAAGATTCGATGCGGCGTGCCATAGCTTTGCAAATAACGGAAAACAATGGACGACCTGTCGTTTAATAGTTTTCATCATGTATTGTATAGGTGGTGTGGATGTAGCGGCGCGCGCGGGCGCAAAATCGATGTCATTATAGCAGTTACCTGTGACGTACATCGCACGTGAAACCCGAATCCTGATAGAAGATTAGCTGTAATTCGCTGTATGCAAATGCGTACAATAACAAACATATTATGCCATTTTAATTAGTTATTTTTATTATATGATCATTATATAATTGATGGTCTTAAAAATAAATGTATACCTACCGACATGAAAATTACATTTTTGACGAAAAATTTCGATAGAAGTACTTTATAACGGAAACTGAATATTACAAAAAATAATCGGAATTTTCACATTTTTTAAATCTAAGCGGTTCGTTATTTGGACATTCTAGGGATGTCCATTTCAAATGTCCTTAAAACGTATGTTTAATAATGTCCTCAGGACGTCCATAATTGATCCCAGGACATTCAGACCTTATTGGTACTGTAACGCGCTACTACTACCGCGTTTCTTTAATTTAAAACAAGTAATAATAATGGTCTTTATTACTCACTGTTCACAAGTCTAATTAACAATATATGCCTTATTTATAGATGTTTTCAGTCCACTTAACAATGAAGCACTATTACACTAATGAATTTACAAGCACTAATATCTTCTTAAACTAACTTCTTTACCCTAGGTCCAATAACCACACTAACACAACTATTTGTTTATACACTTCTATTTATTTATGTATACTGCAAGCTGCATGCACATTAGACACAGCATATCATTTATGTATATATTCTAAAAACTCAACTACGTTTACTTTACAACGATATAATTTATATTAGACATTCAAGAATAGACTGACCCTTACATTCATAAGCGGCCTTATATATACCCTGCATTAAGATATGACTCATTATCTAGAACTTTGTAGAAGGATTCTCGAATGCTTGAAGAATACGCTGTGCCCCGGGCGTTTGTATGTTTGACGGGTTGCCTAATAGTGGATCGCAACACTGCCCCTCTTTAAAACCGTTACGTCTCGTAACTGTAAATCCATCTTGACGCCAATTCGATGACTGGTGACGGTATCGGCAGCTATCTCCTCTGGTGCATCCACCGCGTCGTTGGAAGTAACAGTCAACACTCTTTTCCTGGTCTTGGTAGGCAACCGGTTGATAACAACAAACAAGAACCTGGACGTTGGTTCCTGGAAAACTACTTCTAGCATATTTCGGACTATCCTCCAGTCTAAGCGATCCAGTCCACAGCCCAGCTTGGGCACCGCTAGTCTCGTTACTCCATTTTCCATCATCTGCGTCTTAAGATTTAGCAAAGCCTCCCATAGATGTCCATAACTAGGTCTCTGCCATGAAGAATTTTTGGTGACCAGATAGTAAACATAACGATTTTTATCTTGAAGGACCAAAGATTTTCCTACAGTTGGCTGCTGTTGTACTAATTCATCCACACATCCAAACTTTTTCTTGAAAACAACAGCTATTCCCTTGACATTGCCAAATCTTGAGCTACGCAATGTGCAAGGGAATACTCTTCTGGTGCTCTAAACAGATCTTGCTGTTTTCAACAACAACGCCAAATCTCGCTTTAGCGGAACCACCATACGCCGCCATAAAGCTCTCAAAATCTACATTTGGCTCATGATTAATAACTTGCCGAACACCATTATCATTATTCGAGTCTTCCTGGTTGTTGCCAGCGTAGGATGTTAAACGGTCAAAGTGTACCACTTTCGGTTTACCACGAGGGATCTTCTGATCCGGTACACTACATCATTAATCCTTTTAACACTTCGTACGGCCCTTCCCATTGTCTTTGTAGTTTTGGCGACAATCCACGTTTTCTTTGTGGATTGTACAACCACACTAAATCTCCAGGTTGATAACCACCTTCTTGTGCTCTCGTGTCATATTGTGATTTCATTCGATCGCTTGCTGCCTGTATATTCTTTCGGACGTTTTCGTGAATACTATTTGATCTTTCACGAAGCTTACTAACGTAATCTTCACCTGCGATCTCTTCTCCAGGTTTAAATCCAAACTGAAGATCACATGGTAGCCGCAATTCACGTCCTAGCATTACGCAAGCGGGAGAGTACCCTGTGCTGTCATGTACCGAAGATCGGTACGCCAGTAGGAACAAATGCAGATATTGGTCCCAGTCTCGTTGATGTTCAAAGACAACTTTGGCCAGGTACTTCCTAACGTCCTGTTCATTCTTTCAACCATTCCATCCGATTGGGGATGAAGTGGCGTGGTTCTAGTCTTCCTGATTCCAAGATGCTTGCAGACATTTTGAAACAATACTGATTCGAAGTTTCGACCTTGATCGGAGTGTAATTCCAACGGAACTCCAAAACGACAAAACAACTCCTGACTAGTACATCTGCAACCGTCTCGGCTTCTTGGTTAGGTATAGCATATGCCTCCGGCCATTTGGTAAAATAATCCATTGCAACCAAGATGTATTTATTTCCTTTCTCTGATTCAGGAAATGGACCAGCTATATCAATGGCTACCCTCTCAAAAGGATTCCCACGTTATACTGTCTCATTGGGGCTTTCCGTTTTGAGACCGGGCCATTTGCAGAGGCACACAATTCACATTTCCGGCACCACTCCTTCACATCATCTTTGCAGTTCAGCCAATAGAATCTTTCTCTCACTCTCTCGAGAGTTCTTTTCACGCCAAAGTGCCCTCCGGAAATACCATCGTGCAAGTGCTGCAACACTTCCGGCACTCTGCTTCTCGGCACTATCACTTGAAGTCTCTCAGTGCCATCTTCAAATTCTAGGCGTCGTTTCAAGATTCTATTTTCCATCATCAAGGAGTCCCACTGTGCCCAGTATGCCTTCAGGCTTTTACTTGAAATACTAATTTCTTCCCAAGCTGGTCGTTGTCCTCTATTTTCCACTCAATAATACGTCCCAATTCGGCGTCATTTTCCTGATCTTTTCGTATTATTTCGAGTTACCAAGTAGCATCAGATACCGTCATTCTATGGATGACACTTATTTTCCCTTCCATCTTGGAGCAATGATTGCAGTCCACCGGACAAGGTCTCCTAGATAGAGCGTCTGCATTCCGATGGCTAGTTCCTACGCGATGTTCTGTGTCAAAGTCATATTCCTGCAGCCGTTCTATCTACCTTGCAACTTGCCCTTCAGGATTTCAAAACTGCAGTAACCATTTTAGTTCTTAACAGGAATTTACGGCTGTATAAGTACTTTTAAAATTCTCTACGGATTTGACGACTACCAACAACTCCCTTCTTGTCACACAATAGTTCCTTTCTGGCCGCGAAAAGACCTTGCTGAAATACCCAATAACTTTTTCTTGTCCGTCCTGCACTTGAGAAAGAACGCCTCCTATAGCTGTGTTACTGGCGTCGGTATCCAACACAAATTTCCTCCATCCGTGGATAGCTCAAAATTGGTGCTGTAACTAGTAGCCGTTTCAGTTGTTCAAATGCTCTGTGGCAGTCGTCATTCCAATCATATTCTTGTCCATCTTCGGTTAATTTTGTTAACGGTTTGGCAATGTTCGCAAACCCAAGTATAAAACGTCGGTAATATGTGCACAATCCTAGAAAACTGCGTAGTTGGTGTATATCTGCTGGTGTAGGCCACTCCTGTACCGTTTTTATTTTGTCAGGGTCAGCTCTTATTCCGGTCTCCGAAACGACATGTCCTAGGTATTTCACTTCTTTTCCAAACAGGTGACACTTCTTGGGGCTCAATGTAAGGTTTGCCCCCCGTAATCTCTGGAATATCTCCTCTAGGTTCTTAAGATGTTCTTCGAAAGACCGACCTAACACTATCACGTCGTCCAGGTACACCAGACATGTCTTCCAGGACAGTCCACGCAGTACCGACTCCATCAATCGTTCAAAAGTAGCAGGAGCATTGCATAATCCAAATGGCATGACCTTGAACTGCCATAATCCAGTTCCAATTGTAAACGCAGTCTTTTCTTTATCGTTTGGCTCCAAGCCTACCTGCCAGTATCCGCTTTTCAAGTCCA
This sequence comes from Platerodrilus igneus, assembly GCA_036346225.1. NCBI lineage: Eukaryota > Metazoa > Arthropoda > Insecta > Coleoptera > Lycidae > Platerodrilus > Platerodrilus igneus. The sequence continues at coordinate 603,104 of JARFIW010001250.1, forward strand.
AGGTCGAAAACCATTTAGATCCGGATAGAGTATCTAAGGTGTCATCAATTCTGGGCAAAGGATAGCTGTCTTTCTTTGTCACATTATTAAGCCGCCGGTAGTCTACACAAAACCATGTCGACCCGTCCTTTTTCTTGACAAGCACTACCGGGGATGCCCATGGACTATTCGAGGGTTCAATCACTCCCTGTTCTTCCATATCGGTGATAATTTGCTCGGCTTCCTTACGTTTTGCCAAAGGAAGACGCCTGGGGTGTTGTCTTATCGGTTGCGCATCTCCAGTATTGATCTTGTGTTGCACAACATTCGTCCTTCCTTTCTCACTATCATCCAGTGCAAACACACCTCGATATCGTCCGACCAGTTCTTTTACCTTGCCCAGTTGGTCGCCATTTAATCCTTGACACGAGGGTATCAACATATCCAGCAATTTCTGTGAGCAACCGTTGGTTGGTTTATTTTCGTGTCGTCCACACAACGTTTAATATGACATACTGGAATGCAACTTCCCACAATCATGCCTTTCTTCAGGGTCACTGTATGGGGATTAATGTTCAGCACCCTTACTGGTACCATATTTCGAGACTTTACCAGCGTTCTTCCAATCAGAAGTCCCTCCTGACCTACTCCCGATTCAGTTGCTTCCATCATGCATACTTGTCCTTCCCGGAGCGTACCATCCGGGCATCCCATTACTATCATTTCTGCCTTCTCGGGTATTTTCATATCGCAAATCATTCGAACTTGCATCGTCTGGTTACTCCTACCTTGAAATGGAATCTCATCATCATCTATCCGAAGCACATTTTCTTTCATGTTTACATGAAACCCATATTCTCTCATGAGATCCATTCCCAAGATCACTTCTTCTGTAATTTCAGCTACCAACACTCGATGATTAATTAATTTGTCCCCAATTGTCAACATAACGGCAGTCTCTCCGTGAGTACAAATTTTCTCACCACTTGCCGTTCGAAGACACACCGATACAGGTAGCATTTTTCCACGACCAACCAAATCTGGTCTCACAATAGTTTTGTCGCTCCTGTATCCACGAGTAATCGGACACCCTACCATTAATTCTTCCATCGATATAAATGCTGTCCAGACTCCCCATCGACGATGCAGCACGGATGATAATCTCCGGGCACTACGTTGTGCTGTCGACGTTCGCCCCTTACGTCGACTTGCTTTAGTTTTCCTGCTGCTCAACCGGTTGTTTTTGGTTGAGTGCAGCGTCTCTGTATATGACCAACTTCGCCGCAGTTCCAGCATCGCAGACCCCATCTCCGCGGTCGTTGTCTTTCAAGCTTTTCCACACGGTTGATTATTTCCTCTATGCTGTTCTGCGCTTGATCAGGTTCCTCTAAGGCAGACCGAACTTTGTGACTCATTCTGTGTGATGTCTGCTTAGCTGCTTCAAATTCAAGCGCATGAGCCAGTGCGTCATCTAACATCTTTGGCCGTGCTAATCTTAGCGCTTGCTGTATTTCGCCATCTTTAACGCCATCCACAAATGTTTGTACAGCCAGTTGTTCGAGGAAACTATCTGGTGCCGTTGGATATGCCAATCTAACTAATCTGGCGATGTCAGCTTCGAATTCTTGCAGGCTTTCACTTGTCTTTTGCGAGCGGTTCTTAACTTGTGCGTGGTAAACCTGTTGAAGGTGAGCGTCTCCATATCTCATCTCAAGCTTCGATGTTAAGAGGCCGTAATCATTCTGCTGGTGATCGGGAATCGTTTGTAAGATGTTAAGAGCTTCCCCCCGTAGGGCCACTATTAGAGAGATAGCCTTCTCTTTGTTGCACCAACCGTTGGCTATTGCAGCAGCTTCAAATTGTTTCAAATATGTGGGCCAAGGTGTTTTACCATCGAATGTAGGTGGTTTTACTTTAAATTTAGACGGAATTGACTCGCTTCTTTCCGTGGTTCTTATTTCTGGAATGTTCTGATTAACAACTTGGCTTGGCAATTCAAGTGGCCGCGTTGTTAGTGAAATTACTTGTTCTTGCAGCCTCATCACATCTTCTTCCATTTTTATCAATTTACTGTCCAACTTTTGCTCAACTGTTTTACCTGTTCAGTGAAATCTTCTTTCAATGCAATGGAACTTTCCATTAATCTTCGTTCTAACGTGGCTGTATTTTCACTTAACTTTTCCTCTATTTTCTCAGCATTTTCACTAAGTGTCATTTCCATGCCGTATTTAAATTCTTTAAGGGTCGATTCCAGTTCAACTGACTTCACTAAGTTTTCGTTTAGTGTCACTTCCAGTTTAGCCGACCTCTCCTCCATTTTCTCAGCATTTTCACTAAGTGTCACTTGCATTTCGGATTTAAAATCCTTAAGGAAATTCATTAAACTTTCTGCCTCCATCTTATTTTGACTCCTTGTAACTGGCATATATAAACTACTTAAATGTCTTTAGACTTGTGTTTTAAATTAATCACTATATACCCCACAAATGCCTGACACCAGTGTAACGCGCTACTACTACCGCGTTTCTTTAATTTAAAACAAGTAATAATAATGGTCTTTATTACTCACTGTTCACAAGTCTAATTAACAATATATGCCTTATTTATAGATGTTTTCAGTCCACTTAACAATGAAGCACTATTACACTAATGAATTTACAAGCACTAATATCTTCTTAAACTAACTTCTTTACCCTAGGTCCAATAACCACACTAACACAACTATTTGTTTATACACTTCTATTTATTTATGTATACTGCAAGCTGCATGCACATTAGACACAGCATATCATTTATGTATATATTCTAAAAACTCAACTACGTTTACTTTACAACGATATAATTTATATTAGACATTCAAGAATAGACTGACCCTTACATTCATAAGCGGCCTTATATATACCCTGCATTAAGATATGACTCATTATCTAGAACTTTGTAGAAGGATTCTCGAATGCTGAAGAATACGCTGTGCCCCGGGCGTTTGTATGTTTGACGGGTTGCCTAATAGTGGATCGCAACAGTACTTAGAATGGACGTCCTCGGGATGTTTTGTGCTGTGTGGGGTTGCGAGTTAAATATCGTAAATTAAAATTATGTTGCAATAGGTTTGCAGGTAATAAAGTTACTCTTAGAGATGTGTTAGTACTGTAACGGGCTACTACTTCCGCGTTTCTTTAATTTAAAACAAGTAATAATAATGGTCTTTATTACTCACTGTTCACAAGTCTAATTTACAGTATATGCCTTATTTATAGATGTTTTCAGTCCACTTAACAATGAAGCACTATTACACTAATGAATTTACAAGCACTAATATCTTCTTAAATTAACTCCTTTACCATAAGTTCATTAACAACACTAACACAACTATTTGTTTATACACTCCTATTTATTTATGTATACTGCAAGCTGCATGCACATTAGACACAGCATATCATTTATGTATATATTCTAAAAGCTCAACTACGTTTACTTTACAACGATATAATTTATATTAGACATTCAAGAATAGACTAACTCTTACATTCATAAGCGGCCTTATATATACCCTGCATTAAGATATGACTCATTATCTAGAACTTTGTAGAAGGATTCTCGAATGCTGAAGAATACGCTGTGCCCCGGGCGTTTGTATGTTTGACGGGTTGCCTAATAGTGGATCGCAACACTGCCCCCTCTTTAAAACCGTTACGTCTCGTAACTGTAAATCCATCTTGACGCCAATTCGATGACTGGTGACGGTATCGGCAGCTATCTCCTCTGGTGCATCCACCGCGTCGTTGGAAGTAACAGTCAACACTCTTTTCATGGTCTTGGTAGGAAACCGGTTGATAACAACAAACAAGAACCTGGACGTTGGTTCCTGAAAACTACTTCTAGCATATTTCGGACTATCCTCCAATCCAAGCGATCCAGTCCACAGCCCAGCTTGGGCACCGCTAGTCTCGTTACTCCATTTTCCATCATCCGCGTCTTAAGATTTAGCAAAGCCTCCCATAGATGTCCATAACTAGGTCTCTTCCATGAAGAATTTTTGGTGACCAGATAGTAAACATAACGATTTTTATCTTGAAGAACCAAAGATTTTCCTACAGTTGGCTGCTGTTGTACTAATTCATCCACACATCCAAACTTTTTCTTGAAAACAACAGCTATTCCCCTTGACATTGTCAAATCTTGAGCTACGCAATGTGCAAGGGAATACTCTTCTGGTGCTCTAAACAGATCTTGCTGTTTTCAACAACAACGCCAAATCTCGCTTTAGCGGAACCACCATACGCCGCCATAAAGCTCTCAAAATCTGCATTTGGCTCATGATTAATAACTTGCCGAACACCATTATCATTATTTGAGTCTTCCTGGTTGTTGCCAGTGTAGGGTGTTAAACGGTCAAAGTGTACCACTTTCGGTTTACCACGAGGGATCTTCTGATCCGGTACACTACATCATTAATCCTTTTAACACTTCGTACGGCCCTTCCCATTGTCTTTGTAGTTTTGGCGACAATCCACGTTTTCTTTGTGGATTGTACAACCACACTAAATCTCCAGGTTGATAACCACCTTCTTGTGCTCTCGTGTCATATTGTGATTTCATTCGATCGCTTGCTGCCTGTATATTCTTTCGGACGTTTTCGTGAATACTATTTGATCTTTCACGAAGCTTACTAACGTAATCTTCACCGGCGATCTCTTCTCCAGGTTTAAATCCAAACTGAAGATCACATGGTAGCCGCAATTCACGTCCTAGCATTACGCAAGCGGGCGAGTACCCTGTGCTGTCATGTACCAAAGATCGGTACGCCAGTAAGAACAAATGTAGATATTGGTCCCAGTCTCGTTGATGTTCAGAGACAACTTTGGCCAGGTACTTCCCTAACGTCCTGTTCATTCTTTCAACCATTCCATCCGATTGGGGATGAAGTGGCGTGGTTCTAGTCTTCCTGATTCCAAGATGCTTGCAGACATTTTGAAACAGTGCTGATTCGAAGTTCCGACCTTGATCGGAGTGTAATTCCAACGGAACTCCAAAGCGACAAAACAACTCCTTCACTAGTACATCTGCAACCGTCTCGGCTTCTTGGTTAGGTATAGCATATGCCTCCGGCCATTTGGTAAAATAATCCATTGCAACCAAGATGTATTTATTTCCCTTCTCTGATTCAGGAAACGGACCAGCTATATCAATGGCTACCCTCTCAAAAGGATTCCCCACGTTATACTGTCTCATTGGGGCTTTCCGTTTTGAGACCGGGCCATTTGCAGAGGCACACAATTCACATTTCCGGCACCACTCCTTCACATCTTCTTTGCAGTTCACCCAATAGAACTTTTCTCTCACTCTTTCGAGAGTTCTTTTCACGCCAAAGTGCCCTCCGGAAATACCGTCGTGCAAGTGCTGCAACACTTCCGGCACCCTGCTTCTCGGCACTATCACTTGAAGTCTCTCAGTGCCATCTTCAAATTCCAGGCGTCGTTTCAAAATTCTATTTTCCATCATCAAGGAGTTCCACTGTGCCCAGTATGCCTTCAGGCTCCTACTTAAAATACTAATTTCTTCCCAAGCTGGTCGTTGTCCTCTATTTTTCCACTCAATAATATGTCCCAATTCGGCGTCATTCTCCTGGTCTTCTCGCATTCTTTCGGGTTGCCAAGTATCATCGGTTACCGTCATTCTATGGATGACACTTATTTTCTCTTCCATCTTGGAGCAATGATTGCAGTCCACCGGACAAGGTCTCCTTGATAGAGCGTCTGCATTCCGATGGCTAGTTCCTACACGATGTTCTGTATCAAAGTCATATTCCTGCAGCCGCTCTATCCACCTTGCCACTTGCCCTTCAGGATTTCGAAACTGCAATAACCATTTTAGTGCAGCATGGTCTGTTCTCAACAGGAATTTACGGCCGTATAAGTACTTATAAAAGTGCTCTACGGATTTGACGACGGCCAACAGCTCCCTTCTTGTCACACAATAGTTTCTTTCCGGCCGTGACAAGACTTTGCTAAAATACCCAATAACTTTTTCTTGTCCGTCCTGCACTTGAGAAAGAACGCCTCCTATAGCTGTGTTACTGGCATCGGTATCCAACACAAACTTCCCCTCCATCCGTGGATAACTCAAAATTGGTGCTGTAACTAGCAGCCGTTTCAGCTGTTCAAATGCACTGTGGCAGTCGTCATTCCAATTATATTCTTGTCCATCTTCGGTTAATTTCGTTAACGGTTTGGCAATGTTCGCAAACCCAAGTATAAAACGTCGGTAATATGTGCACAATCCTAGAAAACTGCGTAGTTGGTGTATATCTGCTGGTGTAGGCCACTCTTGTACCGTTTTTATTTTGTCAGGGTCAGCTCTTATTCCGGTCTCCGAAACGACATGTCCTAGGTATTTCACTTCTTTTCCAAACAGGTGACACTTCTTGGGGCTCAATGTAAGGTTTGCCCCCCGTAATCTCTGGAATATCTCCTCTAGGTTCTTAAGATGTTCTTCGAAAGACCGACCTAACACTATCACGTCGTCCAGGTACACCAGACATGTCTTCCAGGACAGTCCACGCAGTACCGACTCCATCAATCGTTCAAAAGTAGCAGGAGCATTGCATAATCCAAATGGCATGACCTTGAACTGCCATAATCCAGTTCCAATTGTAAAGGCAGTCTTTTCTTTATCGTTTGGCTCCAAGCCTACCTGCCAGTATCCGCTTTCAAGTCCAAGGTCGAAAACCATTTAGATCCGGATAGAGTATCTAAGGTGTCATCAATTCTGGGCAAAGGATCGCTGTCTTTCTTTGTCACATTGTTAAGCCGCCGGTAGTCCACACAAAACCTTGTCGACCCGTCCTTTTCTTGACAAGCACTACCGGGGATGCCCATGGACTATTCGAGGTTCAATCACTCCCTGTTCTTCCATATCGGTGATAATTTGCTCAGCTTCCTTACGTTTTGCCAAAGGAAGCCGCCTGGGTGTTGTCTTATCGGTTGCGCATCTCCAGTATTGATCTTGTGTTGCACAACATTCGTCCTTCCTTCTCACTATCATCCAGTGCAAACACACCTCGATATCGTCCGACCAGTTCTATTACCTTGCCCAGTTGATCGCCATTTAATCCTTGACACGAGGGTATCAACATATCCAGCAATTTCTGTGAGCAACCGTTGGTTGGTTTATTTTTCGTGTCGTCCACACAACGTTTAATATGACATACTGGAGTGCAACTTCCCACAATCATGCCTTTCTTCAGGGTCACTGTATGGGATTAATGTTCAGCACCCTTACTGGTACCATATTTCGAGACTTTACCAGCGTTCTTCCAATCAGAAGTCCTCCTGACCCATTCCCGATTCAGTTGCTTCCATCATGCATACTTGTCCTTCCCGGAGCGTACCATCCGGGCGTCCCATTACTATCATTTCCGCCTTCTCCGGTATTTTCATATCGCAAATCATTCGAACTTGCATCGTCTGGTTACTCCTACCTTGAAATGGAATCTCATCATCATCTATCCGAAGCACATTTTCTTTCATGTTTACATGAAACCCATATTCTCTCATGAGATCCATTCCCAAGATCACTTCTTCTGTAATTTCAGCTACCAACACTCGATGATTAATTAATTTGTCCCCAATTGTCAACATAACGGCAGTCTCTCCGTGAGTACAAATTTTCTCACCACTTGCCGTTCGAAGACACACCGATACAGGTAGCACTTTTCCACGACCAACTAAATCTGGTCTCACAATAGTCCTTGTCGCTCCTGTATCCACGAGTAATCGGACACCCTACCATTAATTCTTCCATCGATATAAATGCTGTCCAGACTCCCCATCGACGATGCAGCACGGATGATAATCTCCGGGGCACTACGCTGTGCTGTCGACGTTCGCCCCCTTACATTGACCTGCTTTAACTCAACCGGTTCTTTCTTTGATTGAGTACAGCGTCTCTGCATATGACCAACTTCACCGCAGCTCCAGCATCGCAGACGCCATCTCCGCGGTCGTAATCTTTTCAGCCTTTCCGCTTTTCGCTTTTCAAACACACGGTTTACTATTTCATCTATGCTGTTCTGAGCTTGACCAGGTTCCTCTAAGGCAGACCGAACTTTGTGACCCATCCTGTGTGATGTCTGCTTAGCTGCTTCAAATTCAAGCGCATGGGCCAGTGCGTCATCCAACATTTTTGGCCGTGCTAATCTTAGCGCTTGCTGTATTTCGCCATCTTTAACGCCATCCACAAATGTTTGTACAGCAAGTTGTTCGAGGAAGCTATCTGGTGCCGTTGGATATGCCAATCTAACTAATCTGGCGATGTCAGCTTCGAATTCTTGCAGGCTTTCACTTGTCTTTTGCGAGCGGTTCTTAACTTGTGCGTGGTAAACCTGTTGAAGGTGAGCATCTCCATATCTCATCTCAAGCTTTGATGTTAAGAGGCCGTAATCATTCTGCTGGTGATCGGGAATCGTTTGTAAGATGTTAAGAGCCTCCCCCCGTAGGGCCACTATTAAGGAGATAGCCTTCTCTTTGTTGCACCAACCGTTGGCTATTGCAGCAGCTTCAAATTGTTTCAAATATGTGGGCCAAGGTGTTTTACCATCGAATGTAGGTGGTTTTACTTTAAATTTAGACGGAATTGACTCGCTTCTTTCCATGGTTCTTATTTCTGGAATGTTCTGATTAACAACTTGGCTTGGTATTTCAAGTGGCTGTGTTGTTAGTGAAATCACTTGTTCTTGCAGCCTCATCATATCTTCTTCCATTTTTACCAATTTACTGTCCAACTTTTGCTCAACTGTTTTTACCTGTTCAGTGACATCTTCTTTCAATGCAATGGAGCTTGCTATTAATCTTTGTTCTAACGTGGCTGTACTTTCATTCAACTTTTCTTCCATTTTAGCAGCATTTTCACTTAACCTTTCCATTTTCTCAGCGTTTTCAGTAAACTTTTCATCTATTTTTGCAGCATTTTCAGTAAACTTTTCATTTAGTGTCACTTCCAGTTTAGCCGACCTCTCCTCCATTTTCTCAGCATTTTCACTAAGTGTCACTTGCATTTCGGATTTAAAATCCTTAAGGAAATTCATTAAACTTTCTGCCTCCATCTTATTTTGACTCCTTGTAACTGGCATATATAAACTACTTAAATGTCTTTAGACTTGTGTTTTAAATTAATCACTATATACCCCACAAATGCCTGACACCAGTATAACGGGCTACTACTTCCGCGTTTCTTTAATTTAAAACAAGTAATAATAATGGTCTTTATTACTCACTGTTCACAAGTCTAATTTACAGTATATGCCTTATTTATAGATGTTTTCAGTCCACTTAACAATGAAGCACTATTACACTAATGAATTTACAAGCACTAATATCTTCTTAAATTAACTCCTTTACCATAAGTTCATTAACAACACTAACACAACTATTTGTTTATACACTCCTATTTATTTATGTATACTGCAAGCTGCATGCACATTAGACACAGCATATCATTTATGTATATATTCTAAAAGCTCAACTACGTTTACTTTACAACGATATAATTTATATTAGACATTCAAGAATAGACTAACTCTTACATTCATAAGCGGCCTTATATATACCCTGCATTAAGATATGACTCATTATCTAGAACTTTGTAGAAGGATTCTCGAATGCTGAAGAATACGCTGTGCCCCGGGCGTTTGTATGTTTGACGGGTTGCCTAATAGTGGATCGCAACAGTACTTTATTTCGTGGTATCGAAAAGGTTATGAATTTTTTACTTTCAATAGCACCAGCTATTATTAAATCTACTAAATGTTTTTAACAGTAACCTAACCTCAACACTATATTCGCATATCAGAATACATACTAACTAAGATGATTAACACTTTTGTTAACAGTAAATCATTTCTAACAGTAACTTACCCTCAACATTTTTAGGTACACCATCGAAATACACCTTCAAGATCTGCGAATTTATCAATTCTATCAGTGCAGCAGTCCCATACATATCTTTTTATATCAATAGGTCAAACTCTTCGTCATACACACTATTTTGTTTACTTTTTATACTGAATCGAAATCTGAAATTGAATTTTCTAAGATACCTATATCTACACAGAATTGAAATGGTCCTAAATAACTATTTTGGTTGTGCCTTTTACTTGATGCTAGCATAAAAAATTTGTCCTTTCATCAGTTTAAAACGAATTTAAAAAGATTTTTGTTAGAAAATGGTTTTTCTACCATACCTGATTTTTTTAGTTTCTGTTGTGGTTCTTTTAGGTTGTCTTTTAGAAATTTATGATTTACTTCTCTATTCCATTTTTGTTGTTTGTTTTAAATGATGTGCATTGCTTGAGAAAAATTCTAAGGTTCCCACACATTTTTTTTTCAAACGACATGTGTTTTGTTAAGTATCATCATTAAATCTTCAGTCCTGGAACTGATTAGACACATACCTCTATTGTGTCTTATTATGAGTTAACCTACATGACATTTCCGTAAAATTCCCACAATCAGCATCTTTCACTATCTGCATGCAATATTCTGATCTAGTTCTACACATACCTCCCTATTCCTATATCTGCTTGTAATATAGCTCTCAGTATTGCCCAAAAATGCCTTAAAACATATCCTGCCCCTTTATTTCTCTTTTTTTTTTGTTTAGACAGATATATTTATGCCCTTACTATTTCTATAACCTCCTTGTTATTAACTTTATCTGTCCATGCTATCATCCTCATACATCTGAAGCACACCAGTCCAAAAGGCTGCTACCGTTTTTCTGTCTGCTTTTCCTACTGCCCGTATTTCATAGGCATAACAATCAGCTTCTTCCTTTTCCTGTCTACTTCTCATACTGTCCTTATTTCATAGGCGTACAGTGCTGTGCTCCACACATGTTTCCAACACTTTTATCTTTGTTCCTATGTTTGTTGTCTTCGAACATAGTTGCTAGTTAGATACAGTTTGGTTTCCCTTCTATTGTTTTGCAAATATTTACTCTATTTCACCGATATTCAGTTGATCTGAAGAAGGTTAAGCAGCCTGTGACTACCAAATTCCCCCACCCCTTGAACATTTGCCAAATTAATAGTTTTTCAATAAATCCCTCTGCACAATCAAGATTAGTTGAAAATATTGCAAAACCAACAACTGTAGTTGTTTATAATAACAATCAGGTTCAAATGCATTTATTTTTAGTCATTAGGTTTTACGTTTTCGAAATTGTTAGACGCGTACCGCCACTGATTTCTATTCTGTGCCAGCCAACACAGTTTCCCGAAATTCCCATTGTATGGATACAGCTAGGTTCTTTTTCCATTGTTTTGTAAATGTATACTCTATTTTGGTATGTGAATGGGTTAAGCAACCTGTGGCTACCAAGATCTTCCAACAATTAAACATTTGCTGAATTAGTAGTTTTCCAATAAATCCTTTTACACAGTCAGCAATAGTTGAGAATATTGCAAAAACAACATCTGCATTTGGTTATAATAATCATCAGGTTAAAGTACAATTATTTTTTGTCATCATAAGGTTTTATGTCTTGGAACTGGTTGGACGCATACCTCCATTGGTTTCTATTCTGAGCTAACCAACACATTTCCCTGAAATTCCCACAGCCCACATTTTTGACCATCTGTGTGCAATAGTCTATCCTAGGCCTACCTCTCCTTTTTTCTATCTCTGCTTCTAATATATTCCGCACTATTCCCTGTTACGTGCCATTGCACTTCAACATGTTTTTATGTTAAGTTTTTTGATATACGGAAGTTTCTCGCCATATTTTCAAACACGCGAGACGCGGGAATTTTTAAATAGACTAGGCGGTGCTTCCGATACGTCAGAGTAGTGAGCTTGCGCAATGTGCTTATCCCTAGAGGGATAGAGCAATACTAGACAAAGGGAGGGAGTTCTCCGCTTCGCTCGCGAGAACGTGGCTTTTTACCGAGTATCGTCGGGGTGTGAAGTGCTGGTTTCTTTCCTGGTAACGTATCGTTAGGGTTTACCTATGTAGAAATCCCTTCCTAATTATTGTTTGTTTGTCTACCTCTACCTCTTTCCCGCCAAACCCTACATAGGTAAGAATTTGCCGCCACCTAGGACTACCGAACTTCACGCCTGAGGATGACCTCATGTCCACCTTAGCTAGCCGGAGCTGATCCGTACGCATTTGAGAGCGTCGACGTTCATCTCTAATTCCTTCGGGAGGAGCCCGACTGGAGTGGTTAGAGGCCTACCCGAGTGCAACTTCGAGCGAAGGCAGGATATCTGATGTAAGTAATCCTTTACTTAATTTGCATGCCTTATTCTTGTGTTAAAAATTGAGTGAATTTACGTCGTATTACGCAATATCTGACACGTATTGGTAGTTGACCTCGCCCAAATCTGTATAAGAGTTCGCGCTGCCAACTGCTGATAGTGTCTATTGCACCACGCTACCGGTGTTGTATTTACCAAACTTTGTAAATATAACCACCGGCGTGGCATGTAAGAATTTAGCGCTCCAACGTGTTTTTAGGTGGTATGATTTCTATATGCCTATGGAATGTATAGATCAATGTAATAAACAAGCTTTTTCATTTAAATCATTTTAATAAATTCATTATCTATGTTACCTAAGATATCTGTGGCTTTTTAATTTCAGTTGGTACCTTGCAAAAATTCCCCAGAAATTTTCAGCAATTGACAGATAGCGTTTGTAATTAAAAACCGTCATTGTAATATATAGTTTTTATCTAAAAAATGTTAATCTATTTACCTTATTGAAATTTTAAAATGAAGTTCATAACTGTAGTTGCCTAAAAAATGTGTCAGTTATCTGGAAACGTGTGTTAGTGTCTATATAAAACTTCAAATTTTTACAAGGATGTTTATTAACCTCACTTTTTCAAGTAAGTACAATAAATAAATAAATATTTTAAGTAATTGCACGTCTTAAATACCGTTTAGTATAATAATTATTTACCTTATATCAGTTAAAATATAACCCTTACTGTAAATAAAAAAAAAAAAACATTTAACCTAACGATTTGACCTCTAGAATACCTTTTGAAGCTGCTACATTAATAACCTCGTGTTGTCTGTTGGAATGGTACCTTGCCTGTTTCTGTTTCTCTATTTTGGAGGGTTTTTTTTTTGTAGCTTGTCAAGGAGATATCCCTTGTTGAGTACTGGCCTTGTTTGCATATAGTTTTAAATGTGTTTCTTTAGTGTGTTGATTGATTAACGCTTTAACATTTGCATATTATTCTTTACCGGTGACGTTCCTAACAAGGTTTCACCCCTAAATACCGTATCGTATTAACTTAAAGTAGCTGTAACGTTTTTTTACCTTCTGATCTGCGTCAAAATCGCATATTTTATATATATAGTGTCTCGAATATTCTATTCACCATGAATGTTTCTCATTTAAAATTCCTCGAATTAATCTACGAGCTTGAGTGTAGGAATATTATTGCAGCTAGTAATCAAAATGACAGGAGATCTCAGCTCAGGGCTATTTTGGCACAGGAAACGAAAGGCATGGCTATCTTAAAGAAACCCGTTGGCGATTGGCCCCTTAACGTATCGGAAATTAAATTATCTTTAGATGACATATCGGGTATAATAAATAGAACAGATCCTGGTGCTAGTGATATCGAGCTAGGGAGATTGGCTTCGAGAATAACGCACGTCAAACAATATGTCGAATTATTATCTTTATATGACGATGCCCAAGCGACTCAATCTAAACAAAGTTTGTTGTCCAAAGTATTATTACTTGAAGGAATTATTCTTGAAAGACTTAATCCTAATGCAGACGTAGATATATCGTTACCCTTTTCAAATCTCGCACTTGCCCTACCTAAACCGTTAGGTCTATACCTGTATACAAATGGGTTCTCACCTTCGAAGGGTTTGATTCGCAGGTCTCTTTATCATCTTTTCTTGACCGTATTAATGATTTCAAAATCTCTCGCGGGTGTACCGACCAGGACCTATTTGTCTCAGCAGGTGACTTGTTCGCAAACTCAGCGTTAATATGGTACAGAAACATACGAGACCAAATTTCTACCTGGGAGGAGTTAGTTGCATGTTTAAAACGAGATTTCCTACCTTATGGCTATATTAACGACCTTTGGAACGAAATACGTAACCGAACCCAAGGTCCTGACGAAAATGTTGTTTCTTTTATTACCTCACTAGAAGCTTTATATAGCAGACTCGACAAAAAACCTTCAGAACCCGAAATTATCGATCAATTACTTAGAAATTTAAACCCCTACTTCTCAGAACGTTTGGCATTGCAGCAAATCTCGTCGTTAGCCCACTTTAAAGACCTATGTCGTTCCCTCCAGAAAGTGAAGTCAAGAATTAACAAATATCGGCCACCCCCCGAGAAACTATCTGGTCTTCTAGAATCTGATTTAGCTTGCCAAGCTTGAGCTTCCCATAAACTATCTACCCTTAACGTTCCTTCTACCGTTACTAATAACTCACTTACCTGTTGGAACTGTAAGAGAAGTGGACATAACTATAATGTCTGCACATACCCTAGAAATATTTTTTGTTATGGTTGTGGTCGAGATATTTCAAATCAGGGTGTGAATATCTCAAGGATCCAAAATCGCCCTCATCACCAATCATTCAACGGACCCAGACGCCAATAAATTCAAATCATAAAACCACTTCTAACGTTGTACCGTCATTAAATTTATCTAACAATAATACCACTACTATTAATGTACAAAATGTCTTACCTTCATTAGAGGAATTATGCTATACTACTCCAGCCGAGTGGTCTAAGTGGTTACAAACCGTCAATTCCTTTTACTATAAAAAGACTGCTGCCTCACAACTTGTTAAAAAACCCTTCGATAACCGTCCACACTTATCTATTTCAATAGGTTCCTTAAATGTAATTGCTTTATTGGATACAGGTTCTTCATGTTCTCTTATAAATAACGAAGGTTTACATCAATTATCTCAACAAAATATCAAAATTCAAATTATTCCCGAGGAAACTTCCATAAATTTAGCTGACGATAATCAAATACATGTAACCGTTTCCCTTAAGTTAAAAATTCGAGTAGAATCTCTTGAATGTGAGGTTTTATTTTTGATTGTGCCTGCATTAGCTTATCCCTTTCTACTAGGCGTTGATTTCTGTAAACTTTTTAATCTGTCACTTTATTTCCAGGATTTTTCATGGCAAACCTCTATTAAAACGAATTCTTGTGCATCTACAGGAATATCTAACAAAATTTCTCTTACTGACTCCCAAAATGTAACTCTTAACGCTACAATCGACAAATTTCGCAAACTTAATACCTCCGAACTGGGTTGTGTTACAACGGCAACACACGTTATCTCTACAGGTGATGCCCTTCTCTTTAAGCAACGTCAATATCCCTTATCGCCTGCATTACAAAAGCATTTACATGCTGAAATAGACAAAATGTTAGAATCTGGTGTTATATCTCCTTCCTGTTTTGATGGCAGAAAGTTGAATTCTGTGACTGTTTCAGATGCTTACCCTCTACCTAGAACTGACTCGATTTTAAGCCGCCTTCGAAACGCAAAATTTATCTCATCTATCGACCTTAGACAAGCTTTTTATCAGATACCTCTCGACTTATCTTCTCGTCAAAAAACTGCTTTTTGTGTCCCAGGCCGAGGTCTTTTCGAATATAATTTTTTGCCATTTGGTCTCTGTAACGCTCCACAAACTTTACAACGTACTATGGATCAAACGTTAGGTCCTATCTTACATCAAGAACGTGCCTTTGTGTTCTTAGATGATATCTTAGTTATCTCAAGTTCTTTCGATGAACATATCGCCACATTGGATGAAGTTGCAGAACGCTTAAACGCAGCAGGTTTTAAGATAAACTGGGAAAAGTGTCAATTTTGTTGTTCATCCCTTACATTTCTTGGTTTTATTATCGATGGGACTGGCCTACGAGCAGATCCTGCTAAAGTTGATGCTATTACTAAATTCAAAACACCTAAAACTGTTACCGAAATCAAACGTTTAATTGGAATGATTAGCTATTATCGCATCTTTCTACCCAATCTTTCAACTATATCCGCACCCATTACCGCTTTAATTAAAAATAAAAAGAAATCCCAAACTATCGAGTGGAATTTAGAATCCCAACAGGCTTTCAAACAAATTAAAACATTAATCACTTCAGCACCTATCTTAATCTCTCCAAATTTCGATGATAAGTTTTTTATACAAACCGATGCCTCACTTACTGGTTTAGGTGCAATGTTATTCCAGGTAAGCAATGGTTTAGAACATCCAATCGCATATGCAAGTCGTGCCTTAACTTCTGCCGAACAAAAATACTGTGCTACCGAACGGGAACTATTGGGCGTTATCTTTGGCATCGAAAAATTTAGAGGATATGTCGAAGGTTCACACTTTACCGTAATCACTGATTGTGCAGCTCTCACGTGGCTTAATAACTTGAAACAGCCCGCAGGTCGTTTGGCAAGATGGAACTTGCGTATATCTCAATTTACTTTTGACGTTAGGCATAGGCCTGGCAAATTAAATATCGTACCTGATGCCTTATCTCGTGATGTCGTTTCTCTTAACCTTCCAAATTTAATTCTGGATACCTGGTACCTCAATATGATTAAAAAAGTTTCCGATAACCCCGATAAATTTCCTACCTTTCGTGTAACTAATAATAGACTATATAAATTTGTATCTTCGTCCCCACATAAAATATCGAATATACCTGAATGGAAACTTGTCGTGCCCACTGTAAATCGCAGTGAGGTACTCAAATTATGCCACGATGATCCCATAGCTGCACACCTTGGTGTTACAAAAACTCTCGCTAAAATATCTGAATTATATTACTGGCCCACACTTAAGCAATCTGTTTGTCGCTACATTAAGAGCTGCAAAATTTGTGGTTCCTATAAGAGTTCACAAGGCGCTCGCCCTGGGTTAATGGGTAACTTTAAACGTGTATCTTATCCCTTTCAATTAATATCGCTTGACTTATTAGGACCTCTCCCCCGATCGAAAAGAGGTAATCAATATCTTTTAGTCGTTACCGATTGGTTTTCTAAATTTGTTATGGTGCAACCCTTACGTAAAGCTACATCCGCTTCTATAATTAAATTTTTAGAACAAAATGTCTTTCTTATCTTTGGTGTCCCCCAGATTATCCTTTGTGACAATGGTGCACAATTTATCTCTAAAGATTTTCAGAATTTCGTTAAAAGTTATAAAGTACAAAAAATTTGGTTTAACGCAAAATATCACCCCCAAGTAAACCCTACCGAAAGAGTAAATCGAGTTTTAATTACCGCTATTTCGTCCTATATTAATTCAGACCATACTACATGGGATGAACATATTTTTGAAATTGCTCAAGCTTTGCGTACATCTAAACACGAAGCAACCCAATTCACTCCGTCTTTTCTTGTTTTTGGAAGATATACCCCAATCGATGGGAGTTACTATGGTTTAGTGCCTGACGATACTAACGTAATTGAATTTGACGATAAAGTACGTTGGGACAAGGACCAACAGTCATTACCTTCTATCTTTAACGACGTTAGAAAAAATTTGTTAAAAGCTTACGAAAAGAGTAAGGACCACTATAACTTACGTAAACGAAATATTTCCTTCGCCTTGGGTGAACAAGTTTGGAAAAAGAACTATGTCTTATCGGATGCATCTAAGAAATTTTCTTCAAAATTGGCCCCTAAATTCATTCTTTGTAAGGTCACTCGTGTCATTAGTCTCCTTATCTACGAACTTCAGGATGCTGAAGGAAAACGCCAAGGCAGGTGGCATATTAAAGACCTTAAGCCATTCTCTGCCGACCCAAATGCTACTTAAGTTTTTCATGTTCCATGCTCCTCACCATTTACCTAATATTTTTTTGTTTTCACCATCAATTAGTAACTTTAATTACTTATTCCTTCTCTTATACACCTACGATTTATACGTTTAACTCATTTACCTTAAACCCTTTCCTTTTGGTTGACTTTTCCTTCACCATACCGTTAAATATATATCACTTCATTCTCTACACCCTCCCCCAATATAACTCTGTCGTTTCATTTAATTAACCCTTCAACTTTTCCTACTACATATTGTTCGGTCTTTAGTATTTCTCTTATATGGTTTAATTGTGTGGTAATTGTCGTAACTTTGGTTGAAATAACTCATTGAATTTTTATGATTGGTTTTAGCTGATGTTGAGTGGATGATTTTTTTCCTTGGACCAACATAGGCGTCATGACCTATGCCATTGTAAGAAATAGTTCATATTCGCAGTTGCAAAGACTAGGACTACCTATTCCATGTGTTTTTCTTCTGAATTATTGCAGTCGCCCACATTATACTACATCATTATTTCTTTTACTACTAAATCAACATAACTTATAAACATTTTTTTCGTTGTTTTTTATTGAACTTCGTGGTGAGATGCTATTGCTTCCTATTGTTATCTTATTAAATTCTCGGTTGTTTTAGCATATGGGGACAGTGTATCTGTTTTTAACTGCGTATAATTAGGCATTTTTATGTGTTTAGGGTGCTACCGTTTTAAAAAACTACCTTAAAACAGTTTGTTTTTGTGTGTTTGTATCTGTAATGATACTTGTAAGTTGTTGTGTCAACTTTTGTCTGATTTTCTTATCGTAGTCAATGTACTCGTTAGGAAAATGATCGCGCTAGTTCTCTTAGGAGCCTAGTGAATTTTAAAAATGTGTATACCTTATCTTGTCGGATTAATATCGCAGGTGGTCCTTCAGACTGCGCTGTGTTTAATAGGGACAATTCTCTACCTTCTCTTGGACGCTTGTCCAAAAACTATACCTTTTCTTAACCCGCTATCTCCGCTATGCCTTATTCTTCTTTCGGTGGACCTGTTCTTGTCCCGGAACACCCGTCTGCCACATAAGAATGATGTTCCCTCATTCCGAGCTACTGACCACACTGGTTGGTTGAGTAGCGCTTTGCTATCCACCTTTCCCTCTGTCGCTTTTGTTCAATGCGAGCCCTTCCTCTACTTTCTTCTACCTGGAGGTGCCTCTTATGCACTCCAAAAAACCAACCTCCTTCTTTTTTACCGTTCCTGTTTCTCTACTGCCTTTTCATTTCTGTTAGTCACCGTGTGGTTGCGCGGGAGGTTTCCACAGACACCTGGACCATGTCTCTGCGAATCTTTCGTGAGGTCATGCGGTGCCGCTGTCAGTGCATGGGCTCTGGCAGTGAAGGTGTGAATGTGTGAGTGAATGTGTATATATCTTTATATCTTATATACCGAGTGGATATCGGGTGATAGTTTCACCGATATCAATTATCGCCGGGTGCAGGAATGCACCCAAATGTCTTTGCCGGTCCCCCGTGCTGTTCTTGTGAACGGATCTGCTTCACAGGTTTCTCTTTTTAGAGGGCACGGGTCAATCCCATTTAAACGGCTCTACTGGAGCCACTCTATTTGTTGTTATTCATTGTCTTGGGTAATAACTAGGCCAATATCTTTGTCTTCTTTATTATCCTTGATAATACCTTTAGTTTTAATATCGTTATCTTACTGATTACCTTTAGTAATAACTTTAGTTTAGTCTCGTTATCTTACTAATTACCGTTAGTAATAATTTTGGTTTAATTTCTTGTTATCTTACCGGCTACCGTTAGGAATAACTTCGAGTTATTTCGCGTTATCTTACCGGTTATCTTTAGTAATAACTTTTGTTTAAATTCGTGTTACTTTACCTACTATCTCTTATAATCACTTTAATTTAATATCGTGTTATCTTATCGAGTATCTCAAATAATAACTAAAGCTTAATACCGTTATCTTATTCATTACCTTTGAGGATAACAACTTAAGCTTAATAACATTATCTTATCTACTATCTTTAACAACAATTTGAGATCTTGTCTTATCTTTTTATCGTCCTAACGTGTGGTATATATGACCAGACGTGGGAATTATTTTTTTTCTGAAATTTAAGTGAAAAAGCTAACCCGATTTAGAAATGTAATTTGTCAGGTTAGCATATAAGGATTTAGTAGGTGGTACTTTTGGTAAATTTGTTGATTCACAACTATGTCATGGACAAGTTTTAAATGTGCATCGTTAGAAAACCAAAGTACCAGTAACAAAATTTGCTAGAGTGCAAAGTGACTCACTCTATGAACATTTTAAATTTGGGCACTTCTTGCCAAAAAGAAGAATAGTTTTGTTGCAACACTAATGTGTGTTTGCACATAAGAACTTTTATGTTAGCTTTAGTTAGATAGGTTTAGATAGTTTAGGCGACTTGTCGCATCCGTGTTAGTTTAAGTAGTGTTTCATGCTCCCCGACAAATTTGTGCTGTTGATAATTAGTGTAGTCAAAGACTATCGGGCTACCTATTCCGTTTCCTGGTACTTCGGTAGACGTGTTATCGGTCGAAAAAACCAGGTGGCGCCTTATATAAACATTTTGTAGGTTTTAAGTTAGGGTTTATATAGGGTAGTTAGGATTTAGATTTTAAGCTGTTACTGTGCTAACAGACTTTTTCTTTTTTTAAGTTTTTTCTTTTGTGGCTTTGTCGCGATTGTTACGTGCCATTGCACTTCAACATGTTTTTATGTTAAGTTTTTTAATATACGGAAGTTTCCCGCCATATTTTCAAACACGCGAGACGCGGGAATTTTTAAATAGACTAGGCGGTGCTTCCGATACGTCAGAGTAGTGAGCTTGCGCAATGTGCTTATCCCTAGAGGGATAGAGCAATACTAGACAAAGGGAGGGAGTTCTCCGCTTCGCTCGCGAGAACGTGGCTTTTTACCGAGTATCGTCGGGGTGTGAAGTGCTGGTTTCTTTCCTGGTAACGTATCGTTAGGGTTTACCTATGTAGAAATCCCTTCCTAATTATTGTTTGTTTGTCTACCTCTACCTCTTTCCCGCCAAACCCTACATAGGTAAGAATTTGCCGCCACCTAGGACTACCGAACTTCACGCCTGAGGATGACCTCATGTCCACCTTAGCTAGCCGGAGCTGATTCGTACGCATTTGAGAGCGTCGACGTTCATCTCTAATTTCTTCGGGAGGAGCCCGACTGGAGTGGTTAGAGGCCTACCCGAGTGCAACTTCGGGCAAAGGCAGGATATCTGATGTAAGTAATCCTTTACTTAATTTGCATGCCTTATTCTTGTGTTAAAAATTGAGTGAATTTACGTCGTATTACGCAATATCTGACACGTATTGGTAGTTGACCTCGCCCAAATCTGTATAAGAGTTCGCGCTGCCAACTGCTGATAGTGTCTATTGCACCACGCTACCGGTGTTGTATTTACCAAACTTTGTAAATATAACCACCGGCGTGGCATGTAAGATCCCTCAACCTTAGTATGTGACCTATTATCCCACCTTTCGTATTTTTTACTATTTTCCATATATTTCTTTCTTCCCCTGCCATTTCTAGAACCTCTTTGTTCTTAACTTTGTCTGTCCATGATATCTTCATCATACGTCATGTAGTACCACATTTCAAAGGCTGTTTTTTCCTGTCCGCTTCTCCGACTGTTCAGACTTCACAGCCGTACAGTACTGTACTCCACACATATGCTTTCAGCAATCTTTTCCTTGTTTCTATGTTTGCTGTCTTTGAACTCAGTAATTGACTTTTTTTTTGCTGAATGTAGCACGACTTTGTGCTAATCTTTGTTTTATATCTTTTGCATTTTTCCCATCTTGCGTTATTTGGCTTCTTAAGTAGCAGAAACCCTTAACCTCTTGTAAGTTCTTATTACCTATTTGTATTCTTGTTTTTGATTTATTTTCTCCTCCTTTGCATACTAGTACTTTAGTATTATTTTTGTTCCGTATCTCTCTTTTAGAACTGTTTCCATTTCATTAAGAGCTGCTTCTAACTCTTCCTTGCTAGATGCTAATACTGCTATATCGTCTGCAAATCTAAACATATCAATCATTTGTCCCTGCATAATAATTCTAAATGTCTTCTTACATTTGACAATATTCATTGCCTCTTCGATGTGCAAGTTAAAAATTAACAGGGATAGGGCACATTCCTGTCTTACCCCTCTCTTAATATCTACTTCTTTACATACCTGCTCTAATCCTGTTACAGCTGTTTACTTTTTGTATAAGTTATGTACTATCCGTCTATCCCTATAACTCATTCCAATCTTTTTGAGTATTTCTAACATTTTTTCAATTTACATTGTCAAATGCTTTTTCCAGATCTACAAATCCTATAAACACGCCTTCTCCTTTTTCTATCGTTTTCTCCATTATCACCTTTAGAGCTAAAATAGGCTCTCTTGTTCTCCTGTTTTTTGTTACGTATACTAGTAATATTTTTAAATACTTTGCTTAATTGACATAATAAGTAAAACTGGAAAATGTTGCTAAGAGTAAATATAACAAAATATAGATCGTTTGAAATAAAAATATATGGAAAAGCTTAGAATTTACATCAATAAATATATATTAATTTATCTCACTTTAAAAAAAAAACGACAATACCATTCCTATTAAATCATGAATTTTGTAAATATTTTGACAAATTGTTATTCACATTTGTGATTCACACATATTTAAATTTAGAATAAATAAACAAAATACTCAATTGTACAAATAATGAAACTCTAAAGCTCCATAACATTTTCTTAATAGGCACACATTTTTCACAATACACTTTTTGTTTACTTTTTTATAATAAATAGAAATTTGAACTCCGAACTTTAAAGTTTCAAAGATACGTACATTAAAATCCTAGACGAGCTTTTGAAGTTCGTCGAACATGTAATAACCTGAAGTCCTACCTATTCATATAAAATGTGGAAATATTTGAACTTCTTTTTAATTGAAAATTAAAAATAATTTTACAAAGAAAATTCAGAAATATATCAATAATATCTATACATCATCATCATCATCATTACGTCTTCAGTCCTGGAGCTAGTGGCAAAAAATAATCGCACATACGATAAAACATTTCTAAAGAAACCTGCTGTGGGTCAATCGGCTTGCTTGACATTTTGTTCTTAAGTTTTTTTATCTCTGTCCTCATTTTCTGTTTTCTTGGTGAATCCGATGATAATGTTGCTGAAGTTTGTGACCCAATAAAAGAAGGGTATATTTTCTAAAAATAAGAAATTGTTGTAGTTGTATATATCTCATATGAGTTAATTTTCAACTATTTAACTAGTGTGATGCGAAAACAAATGATTGCCTTATTGGAAAGAGCATAAAGATCTTCTATGCCCAGAAGATTTCTAATCGGATTAATAATAACAAATTATGGCAAGTTAAAGGCACCATAAATTGTAGGTTGTACATTTTAAAGAAATTAACTAATACAAGGCAAAATTGTCTGTAAATTGCCTTAATTTTTTTTATCATTAATTCAATTAGGTTGAAGTTTTCTGTGACTGAAAATTTGTAATATATGTAAGTGGTATATAAAAATTATGAAAAAATAGCACTATCAGTAAAATCATATTATTTGATGTTGACGGTACAGAAATATCCGCATAAGAGGGATTAATTGTAATATCTGAAATATAACATAATAAGTTCGATGCATGCCTTATCTAATACTCTTTTGCAAACTTTAGAGGTTTTTGAGGAATATTTTTTTTTTTAAATGTTTCTAGCATAGTTTATAATTTTTATACAGTTTGTCTGAATCCATTGCAAGTAAATCTTCCCGATTACATGCTGCTAACCATTCTCACATCTGTGGAAGTAGAAATATTGCAATAAACAACTAAAAGCACAGATTATCCAGGACAATCCGTGCTATAGGCAAATCAGTGTAGGAACTTACCTTGCTTGATCAATTATTGGGAATCGAAACATAAAGATATTGTTTGAAGATTTTGTGGAACACCCTCTAAAAGCACAAAATGTGCCACCTTTTTCATTTTTCCGTCCATATTCATTGTTAAACGCTAAAAAACAATACTTACAACAATACGAATCCAAATAAAAAGGTAGGTTAACCAGAAGAAAATTGTAGGTTGATTAGAAAACCACTTACTTGGAGCATGTGCAAAGAAAAACAATTCAGCGGGAAACGCAAGCCTTCACATCTGTAAGAGGTGGATAATCTGTGGTAATACTCCAATAAATATGTGTCAAGCTCCTTGTTATATTATCTTAAATTGTGTGATGCACGATAAAGTATAAGTACCTCATCAAGAAGAAGTTTAATAAATTATTACCGTTTTGTATGTCAATATACTGTCAAAACATTTTATTTTGATATTTGGAATGCGTCATTGTTGTCAGATATATCGCTGCCTGCATTCCTAGACTATGCCACACATAATACAACCTTTATATATAGAATTAAAACAATACATATAACATTAACAACGTAGCATTTTATTCAGTTGTGACATCATCCTAAAGTTATTGCGAATGGACTATAATCACAGATTATTCACGAGCGCCTCGCGGTAGTAATAACGTGGCTGCAATGACAGTTGTAAACAGATTGAGTTTACGTAATTTTTTTTGTTTACATAAATTGGATGAGGTCTGTGTTAATGTTAAATTGATTGTTTATCTCCTTATTTATATAGGAGAAGTAAAAAATGAATATTTGCCAAGATTGTGGTTCTGAATTTACGTAAAATAAAACTTTGTATGGCCACTTAAGAAAATTTCATGATTTGAATATGAGACCAGTTTCTATAAGCAACCAACTTTGGATAAAAAAGAAGTTAAATTCAGTGCAATGAAGGAAACTAACTTTACACGAATGTTGTCTATATATGTCAGCCCTTGTATGTAAACAACTTGGTATTTTGTATAACTTGTTGCTATTCTAGGTATCTTTCGTACTTGTGTCAATATGCAGTTTAAAGGTAGTTTGCCGGTATTTCTTTAATTTGATTTGTAAATTATTAATTACTTGAGTGAAATGTGTTTAATAATAGTAATAGAGGCTTGAGATTTCAATAATTGTATTTTTATTTTTTTAAAAGTAAACACGTTATGTACCCATATACATTCTCAATAAATACCTAAATTAATTAAGAAAGAAACTAATTTTATTTTGTCGAGAATTGTGTTTGCACTGTCAGTCGACTAAAATATGTAAAAAAACAAGGTAGAAAATTAAGATTATTTTGGTACTCCGACTAAAAGTAAAACTAAAATACTGCACTGTTAATATAAGAACACTCAATCCGACAGATTTGACGAAATTACAATAACTTACCAGCGCTTGTAACACTAATAAAAAGAAGTGAAAACTGAGGATTAAATTAGATTAGTCGCGTACTTGTAGGTTTCCCATCAAAATTGCTGGGATTGTAATAATTTCCAGTAATTTGTACATGTATTTCTGCGAGTGGTTTCCCCATAGGATTTTATTCCCAAACAAGAGAAAGCAGAACAAAATCTAACCTTATAAGCTTTAGTGTTAATTAAACCTACTTTCTACTGAGATAATACACTGTCTTATCTTAACATAAAATCAGATGATGTATGATCAGATCTTGTATGAACATTAACATTAAGGTTTGAGTATTGACCAAACCATCCCTAATAAAAATTTCTTCTGTTAGGGTAGGCTTTTTAAGATCATTATTCCTTGTTGATTTCTTCTTTGTTGAAAAAAGCCGCGCCTGATGTTCTATTTTTTTATTAATATTAATCTCCTCTGTAGTTTTTAGATCAATAGATTTTGCTTTATTTAATGTGTCAATGATTTTATCAAATTGCCTCATTATAGCCAGATGTACGTCATCAGTTAACGAAGCATTCTCACATAGGCCTATTATTAGCTCGGCTCTTTTTTTTAATAATATTTTTTGAAAATTTTGCTTCATGTAAAATATTACTGCTGAAAAGTTCATTAACGTTATTAATATGCAAAGGTGTCAAGATTCGATTTGTAAAACTGTATCGCACAAGCATGTACGTGTTTGCAAATGTTAAGCTTTATGATGTTGTCAATACAGGTGCATTGAAATGTATGAACACATATGCTGCACTTTATACAACTTAGGCATGAACCTTCACAGGCCTCATCTACTCTAGTAACTTGATACTGTTGAAAAGCACAAGTAGACGACGTAACTAAAAATTCCTTATCATTTTCAAGACGTCTAATAAAATTTGATGTAATTGTTAGACTTGCTTTATGACTTTGTTTAATTCTATTAATTTTGTCATTGGAAGTATTCTTTGCAAGTTTAATTATACGTTTAAACAAGCTATCTCGAGCAATTTTCATTACTGCATTAATGCTTTTGTCCAAACGTTTTACTTTCTGACCTTCCAAATACACATACTTCAAAACCTTGTGCATCGATTCAAGATACATGTTAGTGTTTATTCCTAAACCCAATCGATAGCAATATGCCCAAAATGTTGCACGATTTGCATAATTATTATAAAAATATTCAGCAAATGATTGTGTATCAACATCGTCATAAAGGTCTTCTACTACCTGATTTAAAATGTCATTAAATTCCTCAATAGATACATACTGTAATAAAACACGAAGGGATTTATATACTACTACTTTCTTTTCAATCCCTCCATTAATTTTTGACAAATTCTTGCGCTAATTACGATCCTCATGCCAGGTACATAACAACTGGTGAGGTACCTTGGCCATAACATAAGACCATGCATTATAAAATGCTGGAGCATCATCAGACATAAAAACAGTAGTTGATAAAATACCCACTCTTGATTTAATTTTTCCAAAAAACAACTTGAAAATCATTTCGTCAGCACGATTTAAAAAACAAAATGCCACTGGACACTCTGAACCAAATTCATCCACTGTCATTAGTGTGTAGAGCTGAAAATCGTAACTATTTGTACCATGTGTACCATCAACGCAAACTTTGTCGTTCCCAAATTTAAGCAACTGTTCACATTGAAAAGAAGTGATTATGACTAATGCAAAATCTTGAACATCTAAAATTATTTTTGAGTCATTTGGGTTTCCTTCTACACCTTGGCTTTTATAATATAACACTGGGCAGTCGCTTCCTAAGTTCATCATCTCCTCTACCCAGAGCCGTACGCTAATTGCATCATTTAGGTGACGTTTCACACCATACTCAATATTGAAGTCCCTAACAATATTGTGCATATCTTATGTTTCTAACAACAAAATTCTCTGTGAATTTTCTTGTTTTAAAGCAGAATCACGAACATCATCCAATATATGTTGAAATGTAATACCTTCCTTTAATTTTCCTGAAACACATCAATTGTAAAATTTCAAACTAGAACTTTATGTTTGAAAATACCTGCAATTTCTGCTTTACTCTCTTTACTTAAAAAAACTCGACCAATATCGTTGGTATGTCCAACATGAGTTGTCCAGAAGTCTACTGCAACAGACCCATCGTTGTTTATCATCGCTTGCATTCTTGAGGGACAAACACTTCCAATTTTATTAATGCCTGTGCTTTTTAAGCTTCTAAAACCCTTGCCTTTTGGAATGTAGTTGTACGATCGATGGCAATTATAGTACTCCTTTTTGGTGCCATCAGACAATAATTTAGCTGAAGTGTGAAGTATATACATTGCCAAAGATTGTTCCTGTTCTTGGTTTTTTCAGTTTTTGAACTCTGTTGAACAGAATAAAACTAGTATATAATTAACACTTTGCATAATAATCTTCAAACCTAATTGTGAATTAAAATGTAGTTGATCAAGTTTAGTTTCAATTTGATGTTCATTTGATAATGTTGTCGAAGTTTTTTATATCCCTTTAGATGTGTTGTACAATTTTCATAAAAGCACTTGGTTCTTGACGAGTTGAGAATTATTGGAATACTTTTATGAACAGTTCTGCAATGACGACTTAAAGTTGATTTACTGGTAAAAGATTTGCCACATGTATTACACAAAAATTTACTAGTTAAAGTAACTGGTTTTCTATATTCAAAATTATGAATCTTTCTTAAATGGGCATACAAATTCTTCTTTTGTGTAAACTCAAAACCACAATCTTTGCAAGTATTCATTTTTACTCCTCGTTTACAAATAACACGATAAACAAAATTAATAGGTAATTTCCATGGATCTCATTCACTATATGTAAACAAAAAAATTATGTAACCTCAATCTGTTTACAACTGTCATTACAGCCGCGTTATTTCTACCGCGAGACGTTCGTTGTAAAACAGTGTTCCTTTTAAGTTTTTGGTTGGTAACGACTTACTGTTCAAAAATACCTATATACACATTGTAAATGTTACAACAATTGAACCTATTTTTATTTCTTAGTTATTCATTAAAAATAAAACATTTGTAATAATTTTGTTTTAATAAAGCACACTTTACAGGTAACAACTGAAAGTTTTTTTGTATTGGAAATACATTTTTCGATATTAGCATTTGATGAAAAATATTAAACCGAAGACCCCAAATATTCTATTAGTTTGAAATATTTATTGAAATAAACATTTAGTCGTTTTTGACAGAGTAGATTTAATGTAACAGAATAGCTATTTTTTGACAGAATAAACCAAAAAGGAATTCTTTTATGGTTTATTTCTAATGCCTAAAGTTAGGTCTAGTTTCGTAAATTGTTTAATCCTAAATAAATTTTTCCACTTTTATTTTTAATTTAGCCTAAAATATATTTCATAATTAGTGGGAGTTTTGAAGTTTATTGTTTATTATAATCATTTTGCCGGCAGCACAATTTGAGAAAATGTTATTATCACATCTATTTGACGTTACATGTGAACTATGTATGACCAAAAAATGACGGAAGTTCTGCTACGTGGAGGTAAAGAATGGGAACACTAATAAGTTGCATATATATTTAAAGCTGATTTTGACACTTTTCAAATTGAAAATATAATTACCATTGCAGACCCCTGGTGAAGATACACAAGACAATGAACGTCCCCAAAGTGAAGTGTAAAATGATGTAGGAAAAATTATCGTTTTTTGAGAACGGCCTCCCCCAGATCGTTCAAATTTGAAAATCATTTTGCCGAGTACCAAACTCGCAACCTAATTTGTAACAAAATGTATCCTATTTCCCTGCAATGGTTCCACTAAGATATTTTAATAAACATTACTCTTGCTAACATGATGCAATATTTTGCTTATATTGAATATTGTAGAGTATCTAGTTACGTTTTGGGATACGACACACTACCCTTTTTTTAAAAACTATTATAACATAGTATAAGCTTTACAAAGTAACACTGCTGTAATAATTTACTTATCGCTTGTAAATATAAACATGAAAGTTTACAAACAACCATGGATGTTGAGGTTATGTCATTTTTGGCTTCATAAATATTCGCAATTAATCCAATCATTATTATATTACACTTGTCAAAAGGTAATTCACCATATATTATTAGTTTACTTTATTTCAATGCGACAAAAACAAAGTCCAAAATAATTCAATTTGAAATATTCTGATTTTAAACCTTATTCTACACATCATTAACAGTGCCATCTTCGGAGGAAGTCGTGAACAATTTCTATTAAAATGGCGTACAATTAATGTAATAATTCAATAAAATCCATTCAGTACACTACGGCTATCATGATCAATATTTTTGAAATTTTTTTTAACAGAACGATTATATATGTATTCTGCTATCCAACGAATGCTTTTTTTTATATACAACTTGATTATGTTAGATGTAGTAACTAAAATAAAGTAAGTGAATTTTAACATTACTTTTAACAGCTATTTCTTGCTTATTACTGCACTTTAGAAAAAAAAGCAAACCTTCGTTAGAAAGTACAAAGTTTTGTGAGTCTAATGGTGAAGTTACATTTTGCATGATTTCAATCCAACAAAAGTTATTTACCAAACAGAATAACCTGTTTTTTGATGGATTTTAGGCAGCCAACCATACATCCTATCGCGCCATTAACGTACCGTTGGCACTTCGGTGCTGAATGTTTAAAATAGTGTTGGGATGGTTAAAAGTTAATTATCTACAAAGCAAATATAAATCACATAATACTGTAGTTACAATAACTGTTTTTAATGCTTTATTAATCACAGCACATGGTTTGAATTAAAAAAAATATTGGCCATGACGTTTATATGCTCGTTGCTATGGAGATATAACTTGAAGGTGACGTTGTAACGGCACACTGGAACTAACAATTTTTTCTTATTTTTTTAGTATAGGTTTACTTTTAATTATCATTTACAGAAAATGCGGGTTAGGGCCGATTTTGGCTGTATTTATAAAAAAGTTTCCAAAAATTGCAATAAAAAGAGCCTAGCGATATAAATGAAATACACATGTTGTTTTACATAGAATATTTTAGAAGTGAACTTAAATAATGTTATTTTTAATAAAAACTTTTAAATGTTTTAATTGTTAGTAATATTTGATTTACATGTGGTCATACGTATTATTGATTTTTCATAAGCTAAAATAACGCAATGAAAAACGCTAAAACGAAGCAATATGTTAACGAGCGTCTCGCGGTAGAAATAACGCGGCTGTAATGACAGTTGTAAATAGATTGAGGTTACGTAATTTTTTTTGTTTACATAAATTGGATGAGGTCTGTGTTAATGTTAAATTGATTGTTTATCGCCTCATTTATATAGGAGAAGTAAAAAAATGAATATTTGCCTAGATTGTGGTTCTGAATTTACGTAAAATAAAACTTTGTATGGCCACTTAAAAAAATTTCATGATTTGAATATAAGAGACCAGTTTCTATAAGCAACCAACTTTGGATAAAAAAGAAGTTAAATTTAGTGCAATGAAGGAAATTAACTTTACACGAATGTTATCTATATAAGTTAGATTTTGTATGTAAACAACTTGGTATTTTGTACTAACTTGTTGCTATTCTAGGTATCTTTCGTACTTGTGTCAATATGCAGTTTAAAGGTACTTTGCTGGGATTTCTTTAACTTGATTTGTAAATTATTAATTACTTGAGTGAAATGTGTTTAATAATAGTAATAGAGGCTTGAGGTTTCAATAATTGTATTTTTATTTTTTAAAAAGTAAACACGTTATGTACCCATATACATTCTCAATAAATACCTAAATTAATTAAGAAAGAAACTAATTTTATTTTGTCGAGAATTTTGTTTGCACTGTCAGTCGACTAAAATATGTAAAAAAACAAGGTAGAAAATTAATATTATTTTGGTACTCCAACTAAAAGTAAAACTAAAACACTGCACTGTAAATTTAAGAACAGTCAATCCGACAGAATTGACGAAATTACAATAACTTACCAGCGCTTGTAACACATACAAACAAAGTGAGGACTGAGGATTAAATTAGATTAGTCGCGTACTTGTAGGTTTCCCATCAAAATCGCTGGGATTGTAATGATTTCCAGTAATTTGTACATGTATTTCTGCGAGTGGTTTCCCCATCGGATTTTATTCCCAAACAAGAGAAAGCAGAACAAAATCTAACCTTATAAGCTTTAGTGTTAATTAAACCTACTTTCTACTGAGATAATACACCGTCTCATCTTAACATAAAATCAGGTGATGTATGATCAGATTTTGTATGAACATTAATATTAAGGTTTGAGTTATTAACCAAACCATCCCTAATAAAAATTTCTTCTGTTAGGGTAGGCTTTTTAAGATCATTATTCCTTGTTGATTTCTTCTTTGTTGAAAAAAACCGCACCTGATGTTCAGCTTTTTTATTAATATTAATCTCCTCTGTAGTTTTTAGATCAATAGATGTAGCTTTATTTAATGTGTCAATGATTTTATCAAATTGCCTCATTATAGCCAGATGTTTGTCGTCAGTTAACGAAGCATTCTCACATAGGCCTATTATTAGCTGGGCTTTTTTTTAATAATATCATTTTTTGAAGATTTTGCTTCATGTAAAATATTACTGCTGAAAAGTTCATTAACGTTACTAATATGCAAAGGTATGGCAATGTCAAGATTCGATTTGTAAAACTGTATCGCACAAGCATGTACGTGTTTGCAAATGTTAAGCTTTATCATGTTGTCAATACAGATGCATTGAAATGTATGAACACATATGCTGCACTTTGTACAACTTAGGCATGAACCTTCACAGGCCTCATCTACTCTAGTAACTTGATACTGTTGAAAAGCACAAGTGGACGACGTAACTAAAAATTCCTTATCATTTTCAAGACGTCTAATAAAATCTGATGTAATTGTTAGACTTGCTTTATGACTGTTTAATTCTATTAATTTTGTCATTGGAAGTATTCTTTGCAAGTTTAATTATACGTTTAAACAAGCTATCTCGAGCAATTTTCATTACTGCATTAATGCCTTTGTCCAAACGTTTTGCTTTCCAACCTTCCAAATACACATACTTCAAAACTTTGTGCATCGATTCAAGATACATGTTAGTGTTTATTCCTAAACCCAATCGATAGCAATATGCCCAAGATGTTGGACGATTTGCATAATTATTATGAAAATATTCAGCAAATGATTGTGTATCAACATCGTCATAAAGATCTTCTACTACCTGATTTAAAATGTCATTAAATTCATCAATAGATACACACTGTAATAAAACACGAAGGGATTTATATACTACTACTTTCTTTTCAATCCCTCCATTGATTTTTGACAAATTCGTGCGTCAATTATGATCCACATGCCAGGTACATAGCAACTGGTGAGGTACCTTGGCCATAACATAAGACCATGCATTATAAAATGCTGGAGCATCATCAGACATAAAAACAGTAGTTGATATAATACCCACTCTTGATTTAATTTTTCCAAAAAACAACTTGAAAATCATTTCGTCAGCACTATTTGAAAAACAAAATGCCACTGGGCACCCTGAACCAAATTCATCCACTGTCATTAGTGTGTAGAGCTGAAAATCGTAACTATTTGTACCATGTATACCATCAACGCACACCTTGTCGTTCCCAGATTTAAGCAACTGTTCACGTTGAAAAGAAGTGATTATGACTAATGCAAAATCTTGAACATCTAAAATTATTTTTGAGTCATTTGGGTTTCCTTCTACACCTTGGCTTTTATAATATAACACTGGGCAGTCGCTTCCTAAGTTCATCTCCTCTACCCAAAGCCGTACGCTAATTGCATCATTTAGGTGATGTTTCACACCATACTCAATATTGAAGTCCCTAACAATATTGTGCATATCTTTTGTTTCTAACAGCAAAATGTGAATTTTCTTGTTTTAAAGCAAAATCACGAACATCATCCAATATATGTTGAAATGTAATACCTGTAGAAAATAATTGTTTATTTAAATCTTTGCAGGGTGCGTTTTATACTTTGGTTATGTTGCTAAGCTGCTAAAAAAATGTTGTTGATTTTGTACATATGTCAGTTGCAGTATTATAAAACTTGTATGTCATAATTTAATGTTTTTCATATTTAATAGAGTAATTTACATCGTTTCTTATTCATTGCATCAAACCACTCTGTGATACTAGCATTGTAGAAAACTACAAGAGTTTTCCATATTGTCTAGAAAACCACAAGAGGTTATGGGCCCAGGTTACGTATCATCTATGCGTTATAAGTTTTGATGTAATTATGGAATTAGATCGAGTAAAAATTAATCTACTTCGTGGAGCTGAAAATTGGACAATATGGAAAACCAACATCGTGTTGATGTTAAAGCGGAAGCATGTCTACGAGGCAATACTACCTACGTACAAAGACAGTGAGCCTACCATGCCCGCACCTGATGCTGATGCAACCATAAGTTCAACCTATGAAACTGCAAAATTGAAATATGTGGATACAGACTTGGATGCCCAAATCTTAATCCGTACTTCGATCAGTGAGGATTTGTGTTCAATGTTGTCAACTTGTTCAAATGCAAGTTCTATGTGGGACAAACTTCTGAGCATCTATGAACAACGCTCTGGACAACGGTTAGATCTACTCTATACGAAATTGTTCACTTATGTGAAAGATCCCAGCGTTAACATTGCCACGCATTGCCATGCCATAGAAAGTATTGCAAAAGAAATCAAAGACGAAGTTGGCTCTATGACGGT
Organism: Platerodrilus igneus; assembly: GCA_036346225.1. Classification (NCBI taxonomy): domain Eukaryota; kingdom Metazoa; phylum Arthropoda; class Insecta; order Coleoptera; family Lycidae; genus Platerodrilus; species Platerodrilus igneus. Next base: position 637,058 of record JARFIW010001250.1, read on the forward strand.
GGAAGAAGTAATTGACTCAGTGGTTATAAATCGTATTTTGAATACACTGCCTCAAGAGTATTTTGAGTTTAAGGACACCTGGTCTGCAATGCCTAAAGAAAAGCAAACAATGCAAAAACTGCTTGAGCGACTATGCCTTAAGGAACTCTCTCTAAAAAATCGCGATGGCGGTGAGTCGGTTACAGATGCTATGTATCTTAAAACAAAGAAGAGTGATCCAAAAGTGGGCGAGTCTAAGCAAAACAATAGCCGACGTCATAGGAAAATATCGGTCCAATGTTTTGCCTGTAAAAAATTCGGTCACATGATGAAAGACTGTACCAATGAGAAAGCTTTGAAGAAACACGCTGAATATAAACAGCATAAGCAGCAGCAACAATTTAGTGAAAAACCAGTTCAAGAAGGAATTTTAGCTGAATGTATACTTTCTGACTCGACTAACTGCTACGTACTTGAATCAACGTCGACTGTATCTGAAGAGTGGATTCTGGATTCAGGAGCGTCCCGTCATCTATGTAATAGGCGATAATGGTTTCAATCGCTCACCTTACTAAAGGTCCCTGGAGTTGTTCGAGTAGGTAATGCAGAAGCTATCTATGCATTTGCAGAGGGCGACATTCAAGTTCAAACAAAAATAGGTAATAAATGGAAAGTAATCTGGCTACGTGGTGTTTGGTATGTTCCAAAAATCGTGAAAAACATTGTATCTGTTGGAGTCGTCACAGCTCGAGGCTGTAGTTGTGTCTATGTTGGTGGAAAGTGCTCTATCACACGATCCAGTCAAACAATTGTAACAGGCAAAAAGGTAAATGGAATATACAAACTAGCAATTAAAGCGAACGTTTCAAACACATCTTCTACCTGCGAGGTTAACATAAGTGAAGATGTGCAATTGCAGATGTGGCATGAAAGGTTAGCTCATCAAAACAAACGTCATGTCAAGTCGTTTCTGCGCCTAGAGGGCATTGATGTGAATGAGGATAACGAATTCTGTGAAGGTTGTGTTTACGGTAAACAACATCGTTCGTCTTATAGATCTAGGCCCAATCGTACAACTAAAGTGTGTGAACTTGTCAGTACTGATGTTTGTGGACCAATGGATGTACCTTCACTATCTGGTAAGCGACTCTATGTGGAGTTCAAAGATGACTACTCCAAATTTCGCATGGTGTATTTTATTAAAGAAAAATCTGAAGTTATTGATCGGACTCGTAAATTTATTGCTCATGCTAAACAAAGTGGACATGTGATAAAAACAATGTTGTCAGATGGTGGTAAAGAATATGACAATTTTGAGTACCACAAACTACTTGGTGATAATGGGATCATTTTTAGGAAATCGGCCCCGTATACTCCGGAGCAAAATGGTGCTGCTGAGCGTGAAAACCGTACCCTATGTGAATCAGCAAGATCCATACAAAGAATTTATCTAAAAAGCTATGGGCTGAAGCGGTAAATACTGCCATGTACGTCCTTAATCGGACAGGTAATACACCAGTTAGTGGTAAAACGCCATATGAATTGTGGTATGGAAGAAAGGCAAAATTTGACCACTTAAAGATATTTGGAACTGAATGCTATGTACATGTTCCTAAGCAAAATCGAAAGAAATTTGATAGAAAAGGAGACAAAGGTATTTTTGTTAGTTATCACGGCGATTATGACGGATATCGTGTTTATGTACCACACAAAAATCAAGTACGCATATCAAAAGATGTCAAATTTACAACAGAAGTGACAGTTGAACAATCAACTATTGTAAATATGCCCTCCTCTAGTTCATGGTACCAAACTAATGCTCCTGTGGTAGTGAAACCAGATGATACATCGTTAAGCGACAACATTGCACCTATAGAGTCTCAACATCACGAATGCACACGGCAACTGCGAAATCGTAATATGTTGAAGAAACCCGCTCGCTACTATGATGGCTGTGATGATGAAGATGAGGTTCTCATTTCCTATGATGAACCGACCAAGTATAGTGAAGCGATAGAGTCAAATGAGTCATCACAATGGAAAAGTGCTATGGATTATGAAATGGATTCAGTAAATGAAAACAAAACATGGAAACTGGTTAAGCTTCCAGAAAACCGAAAACTAGTTAAAAGTCGATGGGTTTATAAGGTCAAGGTAAATGCAGATGGAAGTATTGGTCGCTATAAAGCTCGACTTGTAGCAAAAGGGTTTACCCAGAGAGCCGGCATTGACTATGAAGAAACTTTTAGTCCAGTAGCACGGATGGATACAATCAGGTCACTCATTAGTATAGCAGCTGCGAAAGGTATGAAAATGCGTCAGTTTGATGTAAAAACCGCGTTCCTTTATGGAGAACTTCAGGAGGAGATTTACATGGAGCAACCTGATGGCTACAATGATGGCTCTGGCCGTATGTGTTTACTCCAAAAAGGTCTATATGGTTTGAAACAAGCTTCCCGTTGCTGGAATTCAAAATTCACATCAGTTTTATTGAAATATGGGCTCAAACAAAGTATGTCTGACCCGTGCTTGTTTATAGGTTGTTACAATGGTGAAAAACTGATGATAGCCATCTATGTTGACGACGGTTTAGTATTGTCTACAACCGAACAAACGGCAAAGAAGTTTCTTGAGGAGTTGAAACGAGAGTTTAAAATCACAATTGGTGAAGATTTACATTATCTCGGACTATGTATTCAGCATAATAGTGATGGTTCAATTACTGTCCATCAAAAGGGTTACATTGAGCATACTCTTACAATGTTTGGAATGGATGATTGTAAGCCAGTTATGACTCAATTAGTAAACCCTTGTCTTGTGACAGTGACAGTGAAGTATCTGTAGATGTTCCTTATCGACAAGTCATTGGTCGATTAATGTACTGCTCATTGCACTCGCCCAGATATTATGTTTGCAGTGAACTACTGGTCAAGATTTGTCGAAAACCAACTAGTCATACGTGGATTGGTGTTAAGCGGATTCTTAGATACCTTGCAGGTACAAAGGACTATCAACTCACTTACCGCCATGGCCATGACAAGCTTGAAATCTACAGCGATGCAGACTTCGCCAGTGATAGTGATCGTAAGTCTACCAGTGGAGTTTTGTTTAAGTATGGTGACGCAGCAATCTGCTGGATGAACAGGAAACAATCTGATATCGCTCTATCCACAATGGAAGCGGAATTCGTGGCAAGTTGTGAAGCTGCTAAACATGCCATGTGGATCAAGCGACTTTTCTTCGAGTTAGTCAATTATGATGAAATTCCTGTTATTAATATCGATAACCAAAGTGCAATTCAAGTTATCAAGAACCCAGAGCTGCACCGCAGTACAAAACATATTGAAATTCGTTATTTCTTCGTCCGCAAAAAGGTTCAAGACGGTCAACTTAAAGTATCATATGTGGAAACAAAAAATCAAGCCGCAGACGGGTTAACAAAAGGGTTGGAACGTTGCCGTTTGGTTCAAGTTAACAATCTTCTCGGATTGCTTTAACGATATAAAAACTAAACAATTAGGGGAAGTGTTGAAAATAATTGTTTATTTAAACCTTTGCAGGGTGCGTTTTTCTACTTTGGTTATGTTGCTAAGCTGCTAAAAAAATGTTGTTGATTTTGTACATATGTCAGTTGCAGTATTATAAAACTTGTATGTCATAATTTAATGTTTTTCATATTTAATAGAGTAATTTACATCGTTTCTTATTCATTGCATCAAACCACTCTGTGATACTAGCATTGTAGAAAACTACAAGAGTTTTCCATATTGTCTAGAAAACCACAAGAATACCTTCCTTTAATTTTCCTGAAACACATCAATTGTAAACTTTCAAACTAGAACTTTATGTTCGAAAATACCTGCAATTTCTGCTTTACTCTCTTTACTTAAAAAAACTCGACCAATATCGTTGGTATGTCCAACATGAGTTGTCCAGAAGTCTACTGCAACAGACCCATCGTTCTTTATCGTCGCTTCCATTCTTGAGGGACAAACACTTACAATTTTATTAGTGCCTGTGCTTTTTAAGCTTCTAAAACCCTTGCCTTTTGGAATGTAGTTGTACGATCGATAGCAATTATAGTACTCCTTTTTGGTGCCATCAGACAATAATTTAGATGAAGCGTGAAGTATATACATTGCCAAAGATTTTTCCTGTTCTTGGTTTTTTCAGTTTTTGAACTCTGTTGAACAGAATAAAATTAGTATATAAAAGCACTTGATTCTTGACGAGTTGAGAATTATTGGAATACTTTTATGAACAGTTCTGCAATGACGACGTAAAGTTACTTTACTGGTCAAGGATTTGCCACATGTATCACACAAAAATTTACTAGTTAAAGTACCTATATTCAAAATCATGAATCTTTCTTAAATGGGCATACAAATTCATCTTTTGTGTAAACTCAAAACCACAATCTTCGGAAGTATTCATTTTTACTCCTCGTTTACAAATAACACGATAAACAAAATTAATAGGTAATTTCCATGGATCTCATTCCCTATATGTAAACAAAAAAATTACGTAACCTCAATCTGTTTACAACAGTAGAGTATAATTGGGGCATCCACTACCTCATTTGCACCAGCATCCTCATTTGCACCCACATCTGGACCAAAAAGTTTTCTTCGTCTAACCATTTTTCATCTTTCGAGATAAATATATCTTAAATTTTTCATCTTTCGAGATAAATGAGCATCCTCATTTCCTCCCACATCTGAACCAAAAAGTTTTCTTCGACTAACCATTTTTTTATCTTTCATCTGAACCAAATAGTTTTCTTCGTCTAGCCAATGCATTTTTCGAGATAAACCTACCTTGTTTGGTATCAGTTAATATTAGAATTTTCTCAGCTACCCGAATCTCTAGGAATTTTTCAGATAGCATCACCCCCCAGGGAGCTACCCCCATTTTAAGATTTCTTACCTATAGCGACTTTTGACCGTTCTTATAAACTTTTTAGTCATGCGATACCTTTTACAAATTTTGCCAACCGAACCAAACAAAAAGCCAAAATTCCCTATAAACCCCCAAAATTTTGCTCCTTCTCCCAAATGAACCAAATAGTTTTTGTTAGCCAAGCACTTCAATAAAATCTTGTAATAAATTTAAATTTCCAACCAAATTTTAAATTTTTAAGGAACCGGGAGTACCAATTTGTTTTCTAAAATTTCTAACCGTTCCCATTTTGACGATACATCTTTTAAAGCAAATTTTACCAGCCAAATTAACGTTAAATGGCACGCCCAAATTTAAACATATACCCTCCGGGCCTCCACATCCAAAGGGGCCCTTTTGGAATTAAAATCCACCCTTCCCAAACAATTTTAATTATCACCCAAGCTACCCAATTTAAATTTTAAAATATTTCATTTCCTTTAAATTAAATTTTAACCAACATTATCCATTTTAAGCTAAATTTTATTCGTTATTAAAGAACTATCACCAATAGTTAAACCTTATTTCTTTTGACCTTTAAAATTTAAAAACCTTAATCTTTTAACAGACCTTTTATAAAAAATTAAAAAACCACTTTTTCTTAAAAGCATTTCTTTTTACAATTGTTTACCTAACCCCCCGGGCACATTTGAAATTTTATAAATTGGGAGCCAATTAAACCAAATTCGGCCGAAAAGTTTAAAATTTTTTTTCTATTTCCTTAAACCATGATATTTTTAGAAAACCTAACCATATTTAAATTTACACCACCATATTTTTTAAAATGTTAAAGATCCCTTTATAATTTTTTCCATATGTTATTTTTTATTAAAAATAATCGTCCTTCCTTTAAACCGGCCTTCAGCTGGCCGTTTTTCATGTCCCTTTTAACCGTTAATTTCCCCATTTGTTAGGGAACTACATTTTATGGTTGCCCTTAAAATTTGGTATTCATTTTTCAAATTCTGTAACACAAATTCGTGGGTTTTAACAAGACCCTTTACCATCTTTTAATTTAGTAAGCTCCCTGGCCAATTCTCGAAAACGGATACCGAAACCCTTTAATATTTGGGAAAGCAACCCTGGCGATACACTACCATTTCGGCCGTTAGGAATTTCCATAAGGAAGCAAAGTTCCTTATAAACTTTGCAGGTACCATTTTGTCAAAAAACCCACTATACACGTTAACACGATATAAAGCTATCGCGTCTGAAGTCCTAGATCAACCATTTCAAGACGCGACGAGTTGAGATCGGCGGGACAATTGTCATATTTGTCCGCCATTTTACCAATCATGCCCTGGTTCTCTCATTCAGCGGAAACAGGAAACTTTCAGTTACGACGCTGCTTAAATCAAGGTGGTCAACCCAATTTATCTGCTGAAAGACATTACATAACAAAATTTAACCATTTTAAAACAACTTTTACGGATACTTAACAATTATTTTTACTCATCATTTTTAGGAATGGGTAAATTTTAAACACCCAAAATTTAATTTAAAATCCAAATTTCATTTTCACCTTGTTAATTAATAATTGAAATTTAAATTTGGCCCAGCCCGTAAACTAATATTTAACAAGGCGTTTAAAACATACAACCTTCCACCATTTTAATTCTAATACCCCTTTCTTTTAAGGGATAAACACCATTTTTATTCTATAACTACATTTCCGATAAAATTTTTCTGTAGCTTTAACATTTCGCATCCGGTCCGCCCTTGTTTCAGCCGTAAACCGATCCCCAAAAAATTGTCTCATGTCCAATTCCAATTCCTTTTAAAGTAGAAAATCTAAATTTAATTCACCCCCTTTTTTAAATAACATTTAGACATTAAATTTTAAACCTCCAGGATCTTTTGTTTTTAATTTATCCAACGACTACTAAACCTTTGCAGAAAAATAACTCCTTCTTCCTAATGTTTTTTATTCTTGAAAACATCCTTTCTTCGGTCGGGCCAAAAGCACCTTCCAACTTTATTTTAAGGTCGAATTTTGTAGTTAATTAAATTTTTGTTATGTACCTTTCCTTTTATTTCATTAATCCTTAACCATTTATTATTTAAGGGAACCCAAACCGCCTTTTTTAATCCAACTCCAATTTTAACACCGGATTTCTACTCCCAAAACTACGATCCCATTTGGGAAAGTTTTGGATTGTTCAGAAATGTAACCATACATTAAATCATTTATTGCAAAATTACATTTTCTAATCACATTTATCCCTTTTTTTTTAACATTCCTTAGTGTTACGAAGGAAAACTTTTTCTTATTAAACATTCAGCCTTGGTAATCATTACCCTTTTGAAGGATATTTGTAAAATTTAAACTTGGTTTTAACTTTAACTAACTTCAATTTCTCTTCAAATTATAACATTATCCAAAATTTAATTCCCCAACTCTTAAATTTCCTACAACTTTTTGTTGACAAGTGTTATATTGTATTTTTATACGCGGGGTAGTCACTCTTTTAAGATAAATATATTTTGCTAGGTATCAACTAATATTAAATTTTTCTAGGGACCCCAAATCTGTAAATAGATTTTAAATAGGACCACCCCATACAAAGTTATGCGTTTTAAAGACCCCAAACCTCTAATTTTTGCTCATCTTTATTTAACACCATTTTTAAAACCTTTTTCGCTACCCAAGACATATGCCTTAGCCAACCGTTTCCCAAGAAATCTAAAACCGCCGTGTTCCGCGAACACCACGTGGAGATAACACGTATACTCTGTCAACCAGGATAGAAGCAGGAAAGATTTGGAAGGTGGGCGAAGAACTTAAAAATTATGGAATTTAAAAACTAATATATACAATAGATTTACAAAATCTATACAAATATAAACAACTATCTTATATCTTTACGTCCCCATGCGTAGATTGTTGTACTATTAGGGTGGTAACCTTTGTCATCTTCCCTCGATAAACTAATTTTATTAATAAGCTGCGTATGCAAATCGTATTCTTTTACTCCGGATACATACGCAACAAGTACTCGATACCATCCAAATAAAAATTGGATGCTTGGTGACTGTTAACATCCTGCCTCCCTCGTGTACGCCCAAGCACGCCTGTGCCCATGCGCGCCCCTGCGCTGCACCCTGCCCATGGCGCCCCTGCGCGTACGCACCCTGCCCATGCGCGCTGCCCATGCGCACCTCTCTTGCGACTGCTATTTCGTGGTAACGTCACAGCCTTTTATAAATAAAGAACAATGTTATATACTATTATAAAATGTTTATTCTGACATTATACATAACAAATTTAAAAAACAACTAATGCCAAGCATGGATCCATTTAAACTTAATTTTAATACAAAGTTATACACAGAAGACAGTCCTTTCTTTATGTTTGTTTGCGGTGGTTTTAATTTTATCTAATTTTATTCGCAGCTTAAAATTTAAATCGACACCCAAGTCTTCTATCTCCTTTTCTAGCCAATAGTTTGATACATAAAGACCGTCTAGGTTTTCGAATTGTAAAATGTACCGAAGTTTGCCTCTATATTTAAAGTCTTTGATTCCGCCGACAACCAGATCCATTCCTTCGTGTAATTCTTGCAGCTTGTGACAATCTTTTAATCGCAGCTTTCCCACTATATCCTGCATACGTATCTTTTGTTGATCGACTTCTTCTTGTCGGTATTGGAGGAAATCCTTTTCTCCCACACACTGTTGCGTAGTTGCATGTCCACCACTTTTGGGAATATATGGTTGTTATAGGTTGTAAGACCCTCGGTTTTAAATGATCCGAAAGGTTCTTTACTGGGCAAATATACAATGTTTAGCGGAACCCCTTTCGTGTGGTGTACGCCAAGGTTACGGAAAGGAACTGTTTAACGAACTCGGTTTTCTTTTTTTGGATGTAACCCAAGATTTTGGATTACAAATGGTGATTTTAAACCCAAAAAATTTGTTTGGGAAACGAAAAAATGGGCGTGGTTGAATGTCAATGCGTTGGTGGTCGGGTGAAAACAACGGCAAAACCCGATTTTCGTTGTCCAGATGTACGTTTGAAACTTGCGTCTCTCAAACGTTTGCGTTGAAGCGCAATTGGGTTTGCGGGGTTATTTGCTGTTTAACGTTTGAAGAAGTGTTTATCTAAACCAATGTGCCAAAATGGGAGGATCGGACAACTACAAAAACGCTGTTTTGTAACCGCTTCGTGTGGAATGGGAATTGACGGGCTTGGGGTCCAAAAACAAAAGAAAGGGAAAATTGAAAATTGGCCCAGTTTAACTTTATGTAAATTTGGGAGGGAAGCCAGATAAAATAAAAATTCACCCATAAAGGGGTAATATTTTTGCAACCCTTTTATTCCAAAAGAATTCATTTCGGTTGAAAACATTTCGTCCAGAGGTTGACAACGCGTAAATATTGGGCTTCCGTTTACGGGCCCCCTAAAAAAGGGAAAAAAAACCGTGCCGACGCTGCTTGGTTTAAAAAGAACACTTTTGAAAAGAGGAAAAAAAGATTTTGTGGATGGGTGCATGGGAAACTGCTTTGCGGGGCCATCTTGGAAAAGGATGTTTGACGGCCGTTTTATTGAAAAAAAAATGGGGAGGGTAAAAAAGGGTTTTTATTTTGCCGAAAATTTGGTTTTGGGCTTACAAAAACCCATTTTCCCGGGTTCCCTGGCTTGGGGTTTTCCCAATGCGGGTGGAAAGACTTGGGTAAGGGGCCGTTTTGGCGGAAAAGGATTGGTTTAAAACTTTAAAATCCCCTTTTCTTAAAAAGGGTTTTTCCTAAAAAGTAAATTTAAATCAAAAAATTGCCAGAAAAAAAAAGAAAGGATGCGGGGTTTTTGCCCTGCGGGTTTTTTAAATTTGTATTGCAAATTTGGATTCATTTTTTTTAAAAGGTCTTACCACGGCACCAAAAAGGCCAGAACTGCCGGGGGGGAGGGAGGGGTTCCCCCAGGGCACAGCTGGCTGGGGGCAGGGCAAAGGATTTTGGGGGCTGCGATGTATCCGGGGGTCGTTTGCCGACAAAATGAGGAAATGGGACAATTCAAAGCATGGGGCGTAAAGAAAAGAAGTTGTTTTTATGTTTGAAACTTTGGTTTTAAACCAAAAAATTTTGAAAACTTTCCTTCTGGTTGAAAGTTAAATGTTTCCCGTGGTGCGGGGTTTTAATTTTTGGGTTTAAGGATTCTTGGTCTTTTAAAAAGGTGTTAAAAAAATGAAAAATTGGGTTTGGTCTTTAAACGCGTAGGGTGGCCTACTTTTACAGATTTGGGGGAAAATTTAATTTAGTTGATCCAAAAATTTTTATCAAAAAGGGACTACCCGTTAAATAAATTAACATTGTAACAAAAAGTTTTGAAAAAACTTTTTTGGGGAATTTGTTATGTTGCCTACTGGTGGCGGAAAATACGTTAAAGAAAAATGGTTAAGTTAAAAAGGGGTCTTAAACCTATGGCAATCCTCAAAAGGGGTAGGATGCAATAGGATTAAATGAATTCTCAATAAAAATTAAAGTTTCCTGTTGGGCCCAGTAGGGTTTAATGTTAAACCTATAAAGGCGATTAAAGGGATTAAAAATAGAGTTTTCGGGGCTTAAAATAAGAATTGTAATTTTCAATTTGTAAAACCGCAGTCAAATGGGAAAGGTAGTTTTTGTTTAAAAATAGTGGAAAAATACGTGGGTGTTTGTAACCCAAAATCGTTGTTCAAAAGGGTGGGGTGGTGTTCCGTTGAATAACGAAAGTGGTTAACTCGATTGTGTTTAAATAACGGAAATGGGCTCATAAAAATTTAATTAAAAAGGTGCGATGTTTTGTGGAAGGTGCTGGCGACCCTGCAAAACCGACACGAATACGTGCGCAGGAAGGGGTTGCAAATTATCGTTGCTGCAAAATATGGTTTGAGCTCGGATTTGATCACGACAGATCCTCGGAGGTTTAAAAATTCTGGCCCATTGTCGTTCGAAAATGTTTGGCCGGTAGCGGGTGGTTTAATGGATGATTGACCGGTTTTTCTACCTTTACGAGGGAATTGGAAGTTGACGACATCGAGCATCTAATTCTTTTTGGAGGATTCGACTTACCGGTTCTGAAATCAACGTGCGGCCGACCCTGCGAAAGTGTAAAACCACGGAAAAAACGAAAGTGTGATGGTATAGAAAGTATAAAAATGGTGCCATCGCTTAACAGTAAAAGGAGAGTGACTTTTTCTAAATTACAAGAATAAAAAGGGTTGCATGTATTAAAGCCATTGTTGCTTAAAATATGTTGGTTTACGAGGCTCGAATGCACAAATTTTTCAATCTATAATTAACCACGGTCGTAAAATAGGAAAAAGGTTAATTTTCTTGCTTACCTTATTCATTTGGAAAATATTCAAGACTAAAATATGACGTGAAGTTTTTAAAATTAAATTGTTGTAAAGTATCCTGTAGACAACAAGTTGGTATTTTCTTAATTGGTTTAAAGTGTTTTTGGTTAAGTTTGCATCTTCTGGCCGACTTACCAAACGTGGCGTGTTTGGAAAATGCACGCGATCCGTATAACATGGAAGACGTTTTCCGGTGTTTCTGGCATTCGCACCATCGGAACGAACCATGCCTTTGGCTAAATGTATTGACGAGCAGCAAAATGACTCATTGTTCCCCGCCGAATTCAACTCGTTCGGTGTCTTCGGAAACCTTCGGGTTTTTATGGAACATAAACGGTACGCTGGAAGCTTTTTAGTTAGTTCGTTACAAAAAAAGTTATGGGTTTTGTTTTTAAAATGGCCTGCAAACGTTTTAATGCAATTTGGGTGCCTTTGGAAAATGTCAAAGGCCCAGCAAAGTGGTGATCGCCCGGTTAACCTCCGCAAAAGCAAACCGGGGGTTCCTTTTCGGCCGCGGCAAGGAAAAACAGGCCACGGGGTTTTCAACCACGGGGTTGCGTTTCGGGAAAAACAAGGCGCAATCAACCGCTCGTTTTAACGGTCGTTTTACCCTTTATTTGGAAAAAATTTAAAGCCCGGGTATGGATTTTTTAAAGCATTTTGTTTTAAAAAAATAAATTTCCTCCGGGAAAATATTTAATGACCCCTTTGGGGTTAACTTTTATTCGGTTTTATTTTTTTTTTCAAAAAAGTTTGTTTAAAGAAAAGTTTAAAAATTTTAAAATTAATACGCTTTTTTTTAAAAATTTGGTAAAAAGTTGATCCCCAATTAAAATTCTTAATGTTTTAACCCCAGGGGTCCTTTGGGTTTTATTGGATTACTAAAAATGTTTAAACCGAAAACTCTCTTTTTTTTAATTTTTTTTAATAATAACACCAACTTTGGCTACCGTTCTTCGGCTACCAGAAGGTAATTGGAAGGAATTTTAGACCGGATAAAAACATTTTTGGAACCTACGGGGTAGTTATAAAAAGAAGTTAAGAAATACTGTCAAAATTTATTTTTGGATGGTGACGAAATTTAGAGGTTTGGGTAAAATGAAAAAAATTATTGATCAACGTGTTACTTGTGGTGAAAGGGAAAAATTTATCTTCCGGAGGGTTTATAACCTGCACCTGGCTAATAACTTTTGCGAGATTCCGTAAATTTAGTTTTTCCAAAATTACGAGTTAGAAAAATGCCCTTGTTAAAATAGGTTTCCCTTGTGTAATGTTTAAAATCTAAATTGTGTTGAAGAAATCTTAATATTTTATACAAAATGTTTAATGAAAGGGCCATCCTAACAAGGAACTTTGTAATAGTTTTGCGGTTTGCATGTGGAAATTTTTATTTACCAAGATTGAATAGAATATATCTTCAGAATGACCAAACCTGTAGTTGGTCGGACTTCTATAGATGTAATATTACAAACTTATTCATATTAGATCATATGTAATTTATTGTAAGTACGCAGTTACCCATTCGTGATTGTTTTTTTTTTAAAAATTTGGGTAATATGAATACAGGTTTACAATCAACTTCTCAACCTATGGCAAGACCAAAGAGGGTTAAAAATTTTGCTGTTTTTAAATGTAACAAAATAATTTGAAAAGTTTTTATAAGAATGTTTTCTTGTGTGATTTAAAGCTTATCACAAGCTGTATATTAAATGAAATACAAAATAAAGTATTTTTTGAGATTTTATTTACTTGTTTGGTTCTTGAGGTTGGATTACCTGTTTGAGATGTTTTGGATAAGTTCTGGTGTTAAATATTCTTCAGTATTAAATTTTATTTTTCCCAGTAAGCTTCCTAACCTATCGAATAAAACAAAGGTATATTACAGCTCCTGTTAAAATGTGCTCCACCATAAATGGTGATTAAAATTTTGCAGTGTATTTTATGGTAAATATTACAGCTCATGTAGAGTATGTTGTACTATACACAAAAAAATATGCAATTATGAATGTAGTTTCTTGAGTATAGACTGTAGTTATATTTGTTTGCGAGTAGGGTCAAATATTTCCTCCTGCAATGACCTTGAATTTTTTATTTTTCTATGGTTTGAGGTTAGATAAGTCTATGTTAAATCAAATTCTAATCAACAATCAACAGTTTTACTTACTATCAGACTCAAAGTTCATATTATTTTTCTTAAATAAATACTCTTATGAACCAATTGTTCTAGTTCAATTAAATAAAGTAATAAGCATAACCTTAAAATGTATATTCTTAACCTAAATTTAATACCTGCTTGACCACCTTTGAAGTGCACTTCAAAGTCAACTTTGAATTATTTTGATATAAATGATACTGTGCATTACGATTTGACAAGACACCAATTACATTTCAAATTGGACTTGCAAGTGAATGTACATGAACCGTAAGACCTGCATTTTTTTTATTAATAATGGTTTTTAGACACTAGCACAGTTTAAAACTTCTTGCAATGGTTTTCTGGCAGTATATAAAAGTGCGCCGTAATCAAGTAAATGGATTATTATCATTTAGGACAGGTTGTACAATCGTAAGTTGAGCTCAAGCTTAACTAAGCTCCTCCTAAATTTAAATCCCAGCTTAAATCAGTAACCATTCAATATTTAAAAGTCACTACAAGCTTAGTTAAGCTTTAGAGTAGACAATTTTTCTACAGTTGGTAATATTACGCAAGCCCATAACACATGTTATGTGTGCTATTTGACGATTTGACAATCAAATAATTAAATATAACCGTTTTTACAGGAGATGTTCACAACAGTCCCGTCCATGATGGCACAAAATATCAATCTCGGCTGTTATGTGCTTAAAATTGAGCATAAATTCTCGGTTATGTAATCATAAATTTTGTTTGAAACAGTTTTTATTTTAATTATGGAATAATTTAAATATAATATCAAAATTATGGAAATATGGAGACCACTTCAGTCTGGTGAGGGTTATAAAATTCAGAATTTAAGCATTCTACCTATTTTGATAGGTTAGAAAATGACAAATAAAAACTATTCACATTCACATTTACTTTTTATGTAGATAAAAGCTTGGTATTATCCGATTTCCTATAAATGTCTATTTTGTGACGTCATGGACGGGACTGCGGTGAACGTTTCCTGTTTTTTACTTATGGCTTTTCCGCTTGTACTTTGTGCTTCAATAGTGTATTTTGCGGTTAATTGAAAATGTCTGAAATTAACTCTAAAAAGAGATCAACCAGTTTTGATTAGGAATAAGGGCAAAAATTAATAACCTTGATATAAACGCTACAAATCTATTATAGAATACAAAATTTCTAATACAAAGAGCAACAATAAGAAATCATTCCATTTACTTTAATGACTTTCTCTATTCCTAAAAACTTTTTGGGCCCTAAAAGGTTCAATTAAATCCATGAACTCTTCGTCATCCGTCAAATGACCATTAAGATTTTCCATTACATAGAAATGCTATTACGAGTAGAATATTAATAAAATTCTTCCTAATACACACTATTTTGTTTATTTTTATACTGAATCGAAATCACAGATTATTCATCGGAGGATAATCTGTGTCGCAGTCTAAAATAAAATTTTCTAAGGTACCTACCTATACCTACACAGAATTGAAATGGTCCTAAATAACTATTTTCGTTGTGCCTTTTGCTCGATGCTAGCATAAAAGATTTGACCCTTTCTTCGGTTTAAAATGAATTTAAAAAGATTTTTGTTAGAAAATGCTTTTTATACTATATTTGATTTTTCAGCTTGTTATGGTTCTTCCAAGTCGTCTTTAGAAATTTATGATGCACTTCTTTATACTATTTTCTGTTGTGTTTGTTTTAAATTATGTATATTGTTTGGAAAATTTAAACAAATTTTTATTTCAAACATCTATTTTATTACGTATACCAGTAATATTTTCAAGTTTTACTCATTATGTATGCCGAATTGACACAATGAGTAAAATTGGTAAATGTTGCTAAGAATGAGTGTAACAAAACATAGATCGTTTGAAATAAAAATTTGTGGGGAAGCTTAGAATTTACATCGATAAATATGTATTAATTCACCCCAGTTTGAGAAGAAAATGACAATACTGTTACTATTAAATTAGGCGTTTTGTAAATATTTTGACAAATAGAGACTGTTACGTTATCGAGGCAGCCACGTTGGGCGCCAAATTTTTGTTACGTTGGCTCGTAGCCGTGCGTAACACAAAGAAAATCAAAGAAATGACCGGGCTTAATCGGAGATTAGGGGGGGTTGTAGAAAGCAGACTGACATATAATGTATGCGACGGTAAGGAGTTAGTGACAATACCTGCAAGAAAATTAGTTAAGCAAACCTGAAAAAAAAGAATAAGCATAGCAGCAATGAAACGTCTAAGTTATTCAGTACTTAGTAAAGAAAAAAACTGTTTAGATAAACTATATAATATAATCACGATAAAAGCATTACAAAAATTTTTAGTACAAAGTGAGGTAATATTGGGGAGTAGCAGAAACGTTTCCTCACACACCAATTAAACATAAATCAGACAAAATGTTAACAAAAGATAAATAGGTAAGTCACAATTGATATGAGTAATTCAGTAGTATTGATTGTTTTTTTTTCTTTCTTTTTTTTTTAATAGCAGGCAAGTCTATTGTAAAAGGTATCAGAACGACGAAGACATGGCAAACAACGGATAGATATTTAAACTAATAACAAGTAGGAAATAGTTCAACTTACAAAAAGTCCTTCAGTAACGCTTCCTTGCAATTGAAGTGTGGGATTCACGATGTCCTGCACTAACGAAGCACTTCACCCTTGTCTGTGAGGGTGTTGATGGAATTTCTTACACTTTACACTAATCACACCTACGTATTTCACTAGTGTTAGCAGCAGACATTATCATGCTGATGGAACTATGTAGCATTGATAAATTTCTTGTTAATTCTATTTCCTGAGACAATAATTTCGAAATATTTTGTAACACAAATCGTAAAAAAAAAATGGTAATAAAAATTTAGAATCACGGGCCTTCAAGGCACGATGTAATGCATTAAACTAACAGTAACGTGAGGTGTTCTATTTGCTACCTACGGTAACAAAGAAAATCTAATGCTTTTGAATAACGAAATTTGCGCAGCGCAAACAACGATCTATTCTAGATTCGTTGGAGTTAGAAAATTCAGAAACTACAGTGTCAACTGTCTTTACATGTGAATGAGATACATATTGATAAGAAGCAATCATTTTTTTTTTAGAAACACTCAAGCTTAAAACTGTATTTGGATAATCCAAAGTATGCACTACTCTGATAAAAAAAGGACCACGGAAACTAGATCGCACACACAGTTCAAATATAAAAAGACAAATCAACTAAAAAAACAAAATCAATAAAGCAACGCGTATCACTAAGTCAATGTTCCGTAAAACGCATGTGCAGGTCGAGTACAACAAGTTCTATCACTTTTATTTCCAACAGAAAATCAACAAAAAAACTAATTAGTAAAGCAATGCGCATCACTAAGTCAATGTTCCGTAAAACGCACGACAAGTTCTACTACTTTTATTTCCAACAGAAAAGCAACAAGAAAAAACAATTAGTAGAGCAACGTGCATCGCTAAAACCGTTTGTCAATGACCTTACAACCGCACTTGTGGTCAATCAAACACGTTACCTATAAAGCATACTTCCTTCAAATGTAATCAGAACTACACTGCCAATCTGTTTATATAAACTAGTTGTTACCATAAACTCTTGTCGACTATTATCGCGACTTCGTTAATAACATAAGGAACATCCAAAACGTGAATGCCGCAAACATATCTAATAATTAATTACAGCGGTTTATCATTTCCGATAAGTTGGAAAGTAATTTACAAATAATCCAATTTACAATTCATTCCTTGCAATTTATTTATTAATGAAAATCAATCTTCAAATTATCTACTTTTAAAGTAATACCCACGAGTTAAATTGCATACAAATCTGAATTATTCTGAAGTATTTCCTTTATACAAACAGCGATCCCAAAGAAACGATGTATTTTTAAGTACGCTAACAGAAAGGGAGCGTAAAATGTTAAACTACAAAAATGCACGTTACAAGACTTTAAATCCTCCAAAACATTTTCGTAAAAGGCACAAATTTTACATATTACACTTTTTGTTTACTTTTTTATAATGAATATAAATCTCAACTCAGAATTTTAAAATTCCAAAGATACACACACGTACAATGAATTCCTAGATGAGCTTCTGAAGTTCGTCGAACATGTACTACCTGAAGTCATACATATTCATATATAATGTAGATTCTCATAATAATACAACATGTTTCAACTTCTTTCTAATTAACACAAACAATTAGAAAAAGGCAAATTAAAAATAATTGTACAAAGAAAATTCAGAAATATATCGATACTATCTATACATCATCATCATTAGGTCTTCAGTCCTGGAACTGGTTAGACGCGTACCTTCGTTGTTTCCTATTCTAAACTAGCCTACACATTTGGTTGAAATTCCCTCAGTCTGCATCTTTCACTATCTGCGTGCAATAGTCTGATCTAGGCCTACCTTACTAAAGAAACTTGCTCTAACAAGAGCTTGATTGACATTTTGTTCTTAAGTCTTTTATTTCTGCCCTAATTTTTTGTTTACTTGGTGTATCCGATGATAATGTAGCTGATGTTCGTAACCCAATAGAAGAAGGTGGAACCCTGCAGGATATATTGTCTAAAAATAAGAAACTGTTGTAGTTGTGTATATCTCACATGGATAACAAGGATTAATTTTCAACTATTTAACTAGTGTGATTCGAAAGCAAATGATTGCCTTAATGGAAGGAACATAAAGATCTTCTATACCCAGAAGATTTCAACCTAATCAGATTAATAATAACAAAATTATGGCAAGTTATGGGTGCCATAAATTGTAGATTGTACATTTTAAAAAAGTTAACTAATAAAAGACAAAATTGACATTTTAAAATTGCTTTAACTTTTTTGTCATTAATCCAATTAGGTTGAAATTTTCTGGCACTATGAAAATTTGTAATGTATGTAAGTTGTATATGAGAATTACGAAAAAATAGCATTATCATTAAAATCATATTACTTGATGTTGACGGTAAAGATATATCCGCATAAAAGGGAGTAACTTCCTTTGGAAATATCATTTTAGAATCTTCTATAGTATTAATTGTAATATCTGAAATGTAACATAATAAGTTAGAGGCAAAAACTGTTGGTTGTTACCATATAGAATTACTATTTTTTGTGGTTCATATTTAAATTGATCCGGTACATGTTTATCAAAAGCAGTAGGAATTGCCTTAATAGTCTTTTGCGAACTTTAGTGGTTTTCGAGAAATATTTTTCTAGAAAATGTTTCTCGCACAGTTTATAATTTTTATACAGCTTGTCTGAATCCATTGCTAGTAAATCGTTCCGATTACATGCTGCTAACCATTCCTCACATCTGTGAAAGTAAAAATATTGCAATGAGCAACTAGAAACACAGATTATCCAAGACAAGCTATGCTGTAGGCACAGATTATCCTATATTAATGGTAAATCAGTGTAGGTACTCACCTTACTCGATCAATTATTGGGAATAGGAACATAGAGATATTGTTTGAAGATTTTGTGGAATCCCCTCTAAAAGCACAAAATGTGCCATCTTTTTTATTCTTTCCGTCCATATTCATCATTAAACGCTAAAAAACTATACAATACGAAACGAAATAAAAAGTTAGGTTAAATAGAAGAAAATTTTAGGTTGATTGAAAAACCACTTATTTGGAGCATGCACAAAGAAAAACAATTAAGCGGGAAACGCTAGCCTTCACATCTGTAAGAGGTGGATAATCTGTGGTATAAATATATAAACAAAGACCAAAGAATGAAATTTTTAACCTAACCTCAATCCTTACTTCAAATGCAATACGAATTGCGTTAAGCCAATACCCTTGTAGGTTTATCTTTGAACCGAGCTTATGTATTAAGCCAGTATTGTACAACGCAGTTTTGTTTCGCATTCCCTTTAAGTTCGAGCTTAATTGTAAACCGCTGCTAAGCCTGTATTGTACAATTTGCACTTAGTGTATTCCTTACTTTAAATAAACTTTTAGAAATTTACCATACTAAGTATTGTTATTGTTGAATTTTAAAACAACTAAAGCAATGAAAACTCGGTTTCTTTCTAAATGTTTATGGAAAAACACATATAATAATTTTACGTCATGTTTTTCAATCACTTTCATGTGTATTTTTACCGCATAGCTGGTTTCCATTACTTCATAACAAGTCTACAGTTATTTCTTTAAAAAATATGCCCAAATAAGCGATTAGCCACATTTTTTCAGCTAATACTGAAGAGTCGCCCCTTGCGCAATAATTTAAAGATAAAAACAGAAGTGTAGATTCAGTGTATTAACGATATTTGACCCTAAACAATTAAATCCTATGTACAGAAAAAAAAAATCGAGCATTTCTTTAATGTTACTGATGTGGAATGTTGCCAGCACAGCTATGTATAATGAATTGCCTAACCGCTTGGCTCTTGCAGTACTTTTGGTGTATTACTCTAAGACTCCATCTATACTTTAACCTTGAATCTCAGAAGCCATGTTTTTAGTTCGGCAGTTCATCCTTAGCTGTTTATGTTGTGTTTGTAAAATTAAATTATAACCTGTATTTGTAAGAATGAATTCAGGTTGTGATCTATGTAGCAACTTCGATATTTATCGTATCGTCATTGTTGATCCAAATTTAACATTCTAATTTTGTGAGAGAAAAGCGTGTAAGGGAAAGTTAATAAATAGTTTTTTTCAAATTTAATATCTACTTGTCTATAGTCCAGGTACGTAAGTCTGAAACCATTTCAAATACCTATTTCAAGTGTTAAGATCAAATTGAATAGTTTTTATTTATTTTGTTCTTTTTTCTAATTACACACATTTAATACAATGTGTTTACTCTCCTTAATCAATCCTTCAGGATACCATTACAATTGCTTTTTGTATTTTTAAATATTCAACCTCCAAATGCCCTGAAGTTTGTAAAGTTTATTGTCTGTTATAATTTAGTCAAGCAAGCAAACGTTAATAAATGTTGGTATTAGTGAATCATTATCTATTATGAATGGTAACTACTGGATAATGTTTAACTGCTATTCTGTTATTAAGTTTTTCCAAACACAATACTCCTTTATAAGATATTTATTTCATAATATAATAAATAGCTACATCGCTTGAAACATCCTGCAAATTGCCATTCAGAAACGTTTCTTTTGATGGGTATATAGCAGATTGGTTTTTATTCGTCTGATTGTTAGCAGGTAGATTAGAGTGTCTGACTGATATACTTTAACAGACATTACAACGTTGTTTACATTCCCAAGATGTCACCTGCCAGATTACGTTCGTTACAATATGTTATACAATGTAAAGTGTCTTTAATGAATATCTCAATACCTCAGCGACCAAAGATACATAAAAGACACCCATCAGACATTAGCAAACAAAAATCATGTTGGCCTGTGGAATTTCAACAAAAGCAATTTTAAAAACAATTGCCCTAAAATTATGATTTTTGAATCTTCTTTATCCCACATATTCTTTGCTATAGATTTAGCAAATGGCTATATTGAAAGCAATTACAAGAGATTCCTTCAGAAAATTAAACGTCCTCTTGACGTTTAATTTTGTGCAGAGATAAAAACTACATACTTAAAACTACAAATAAAATTTTTAAAATACTTCTACCGTTTATTAGTTAAAAAAATTTAATTCACTACAGCACTACTGAGTTTCTAATATAAAAGGAATTAAACCTAAGAATATTGTTCTAAAGTTTATATTATTATGCTACAAGTATTGGAAAACCTTACTTCTAATTTAATATTAACCAAATAAATAAACTTAAAAAGAAGTGTTATAAAATTTAAGTTTCATAAAAAAAAATGAATGTAATAATAATTAGTGATACTTTTACCTACTACACATATCTGAAAAATCAAACTCTTGCAACTTTAAAATTTTTAAATTTTTTTGTAAAAATAAATCCTTAGACTTAGAATATCGTATATTTTGCCTTAATTATATAAATGCATTCGCTATAGGAACCACTAAATCTATAGCATAAAAATAATAAAATAAATAAACCTAATGATGCTATTCTTATAAACAGTAGTAATCTTAGAAAACTTAAAATGTATTTGCTTACATGTTACTTATGTTTTAAATATTATCTAGTTTAACCTTAAAATGTATATAGTAGAGGCCAAATAAACTTGTGTAAGAAGGTAAACACAACTCACAAAGTTGTATTTCGTTTTATTTAGATATCATAAAACGAAATGGAAATATTTGTCATGAATTATTACTCACTAAAAATGAATTCAGTGTGTTTACATAAACTTTGCCGTGATTATTTATTTTGAATTATTCAATGCTTGTACTAGTATCTATCGATTCTCGCCAGTTTGAATTTGTTTATGTTTCAATATTCATGAAAATAAATGGGAAAAATTTTAGGATAATGTTACTGTAAATTAATACTAACTCAAACATTACTTGAGTTTGGCATAAATTATAGGTTAATATCATACTGTCGTCTTAAAAGTATTTTTATTAACATTGCTTTTTATATGTATTACAAATTACTACTTTAAATCCCTTGAATTCATAAAATATACCAACATAAAAATATTACTTATGTATTTTAAAGTTATTATTTACCATGCAAATTAAACTTATTAGTCTTCAATGTCAGAAGAATCATCTGGTTCATCCTGACCTAAAAAAGTAAAGTTTTAGAATTAAGGTACAAATTTATAGTAAGTAATAAATTATAATATATTACAGCTATACATTATAATATGAATTTATAACAATTAACATTAACATTAAATCATTTTAAGATTTTTGTGGCATTACTAACACACAACACACACACACACACACACATGCACACACATGCATGCATGCACATACACATACATGCACTCATGCATTCGCCCATGCATGCAGGCGTGCACATAAACACACACACACACAATGCGATAAAATGTGTCTGTAAATTCCACTTTTATAAAAACCATAAAAGTGAATTTACCTATACAAATCAAACTAAATATTGGATATAACCATTAAACCAATCTAAATTTGATGCGATATAGTTTGACATAAGTTGTATAGCTGAGTAGTTACTGGGACAACTTCATGAAAATTTTATATCCCTATATTTATCCACGATTGAGATAGATTAGAGAGGAATATGCAATAATACAATAAGTTATGTATGATAGTGACGAGAATTCTGTTTGAGATGAAACTTGATGAGACCCGTGTGTAAATATGAAAAAGGTAGAAATAAAGGATAGAAATGTTAGATTGTAGATAATATTAGGATAAGTTAAGGACAGTTTGGTTAATTATAAGATAGGAATAGATGAATTGTTAAAAGGAGAAAAGTCATAGTATGAAAAAGATTATGTGCGTGTATTATAAAACTTATAGAAATCGTTATAGATAGCAAGTACTTAGAAATAAAAATATTAAAAGTACTTATATATGCGGAAAAATAACACGGATTTCGTATTTTATATTTTGATTTGGGGGAAAATAATGTGATAAGTGGTCAGGAGAAGTCGCTGAAATCCAAATTGTACAAATAAATCCCACTAAAATATAAAAGAATCTGGAAAAAATTGAAATTTCCGAAAATTCATAGTTACATATTACAAGCTTACTTTTTGCCAAGCAACAAAATGCAATTCCGTATGTGTATAATCACCCTCTATAATATAAGCGTATTGTAAATACATATCCATTAATGTGTATTAAAACACGTTTTAAGTGAAAGCAAAACACACTTTCCGTGTATTTAAAAACCTGAATATATATATATATATATATATATATATATTATATATATATATATATATATATATATATTGTTAACACAGCCGTGCAAGTGTATAAGTAAAAATAATTAATCATTAAAATATAATGTAAAAACGCATTAAATGCGAATCTTATGCTTTATGAAAATCAATCAATTTCAAGCTTAAATACAAAACCATTTATTTTCACTTATTAATCATCATAAAAATCCGTTTAATAATTTAGCATAAAAATCATATCAATCTTGTTAAAAACTAACGCTAGTTAAGGTTCGTGGCTGGGAGCGGTCTTTTTTAAAAAGACATTTCCAACTTCTTAACACATTTATTTATTTATACAGAAATTAATTGAAATTTTAACAATCTTGAAATATTATTCTAAGTCCGAAATTAATTAATTAATTGTACAAAATGGGTAATCTAACGAACTGCAATGTAAAAGGTAAACGATGGATTAACTGTCATCGACTGGGGCTCCCGGGTCTTTTATAATATCCCTACCCTCTCACATGGCTGTGGGAACTTGCAGACCTAATGTCTGCTTACACTTGACTCTATTCATTAATACAATGTTTCGATCTTAATTCTATTCATAATTACTTTGTTGCAAGCTTTCTTTCTAGGTAATCTCGGTACGTGACTGTCTGTGACCTGACATCTGCAGTGTCACTTATCGTCTGTGCTACAAAGTAGCGTTTCCGTTCCCATAAACGTTAATGAACTGAATAAAATTGTCTTTGGTTTACACTGCTGCACATCACTTAGCGCATTTCTTATATTTCTAATAATTTCCTAATTATTAGTTTCTTTACATATATATCAATTGGGGATTACATAACTCCTCCCGACGTACATGAAAAATTAAGGGTTTTACCTTTCTTGATTTTTAATTTAAAATTCATTTAACTTTATTTCTTAAAATTCATACTTTCTAGGGGTACATTTGTTTCTTTGGTTGCCTTAAATCTAAAACTGTTTCCTTTATTTTTATACCTAATATACATTTTGTAAATTACATAAATGATCAATAAAATCGTCAAAATAATTAATATAATTGTCCATACACTAATATTATAGTAGTGCACTTTGGGCGTTTTGAGTTCGTTTAGGTGTTCTTTGTAGTCTTCCATGAGTTTCATGGCGTGGTTGAGGTTGTCTAATTCCAGGTGTTCCAGTTGTATGGGTTTTTGAAGTATTTCTTCGTCTTCGTCTTGAGTAATCTTGATTTGTAACTCGGGTACATTTGCTAATTTCTTGGTTTGTTCGGGATCTTGATAGATAGACTCTAATTATTTCATTTTTCAATTTTAAATAACAATTTTCCCTAAGGGTGATTAATTTACTTCCGGTTAATGCTAGGTTACTTTCCTCTTGATTGCAGTATATTGTTGCGATTACTTCGGTGGGGAAAATGGCTATCCATTTATTTTCCGTTACTTTCTGGATTTTCATATTGGTGATTTGTACAGGTTTGGCTTCGCAATTTTTGTAATGATTGGAAAATTTTAGTAGTTGTACTTTGCAAGGGCTGTCTTCTTGAATTGTTGTTGTTGTCAATGATTGGTATAAATATTGATTTGGTGTGACTTCATCACATTTTTCGTTCGTATAACCATATCTTAGTTCATTTAAGGATAAGAATTTGGTTTTGGGTATAATAACTTGGTATGTGCTAGTCATTTTCATTGGAAATGCAAATAAATGATAATAATTGTAATTGTTAATCTCTACTATTGGTATTTCTATTAAAAAGGTTATATTGTTATTTTTTACATAGCCTTTAACTATAGCTATTTTTTCAAATATTAAAATGTTTGATTCTACTACATTGAAAGGTAATTTACTGTTGGTTATAAAGGATCTTATTCTCAATAATTCTTTTAGTAAATCAATTGGTTCTATGATACTGGAATGTGTGGTGTTTAATTTTGCAAATGTTACTGCGTTTTCAAACGTTGCTAAAATTTGATGGATTAAGGTAAAGGTTGATATTATCTGGTTGTGTATCTTGTTAAATCTGATTAAATCTCGCATGCCTAACATGGTAGTTTGCATGTTATTTTCAAGGGTTTGTATTCGATTGGCTATACTATCTTGGTTTCTAACTAATTTTCTTAAGGTTTCATTAAATTTTATAATCGTTGATTGAGTTAACAATATTTGGTTACAATTATGGTTTTGATGTCGTTCTGGTTTTCTATTAATTGTTGTATTGCGTTGTCATAGCGTTCTGCGTCTTGATTATCTAAATTGCCGGTTATTGCTTTTATTATGTTTCCTAATCTGTTGATTAGTCCTCTTTTTCGTCTTGCCGTTTGTTCTGTGGGTATAAGTCGATTAAATTTGTCTTCTATGTTTCTCAAAATACTTTCTATTATGCTGTCATAGTTCATCATTTCTATTGCGTATTCTTTTCCGAATTTTGTTGTGTCCATCGATTGTTTTAGTCGGTAATAATTATTTTTGATTATTTGAAATTCTTGTTTCAGTTCCGTTAAATCAAATTTTTGTGCAAAGGTCCAATAGTCTATGGTGTTTTGCATACTGCCTAATTGGTAGTATATCGGGGTTATTCTTTATGTCAATTGTGATTTCGATGTCCGTTCTACCTGGGTAGAGGTTGACGGTAAGGGTAATGATTGTCCATCTGAAAGTACAGGGTGTCTTAAATTTTTGAGGTGAATATATTTTGTTATCTTGCCATTGTCTACTACGGCTACGTTTTTGTCAGATATTCGTTTAATTTTAAAGGGGCCTAAATTTCTCGGTGTCGTTTTGTATCTTTTGCTTTGGAAATTTTTCTCATATATGGTTTGTCCTAGGGAAAATTTATTTACGTCTGTGTTTTTATTACGGGTCGTGGTAATGCGTTCTTTGTCGTTATCTAACTTATCCTTTACTTTGTCATAAGTTACTTTTAGTTTCTCTTTGTGATCCTTGGCGTATTGCTGATAGATTTCTTTGTTATAATGTATATCATAAGGGTTGCGTGAATCTGAATGTTCTAGGGTTAGTTCTAATGGTGTAAAATTGGTTGATGAATGAATTGTGTTATTATAGGCGATTAATGCGTATGACATTAAGTTAGTTATATGTTCTTTCTTGTAATTTATTCTTAGTAATCTGATCTGTTCTAGTAGGGTTGAAGGTAGTCTCTCGATTAGTCCGTTGGATTCAGGGTGGTTCTCAGTTACAAAATGAATTTTTATTTTGTGTAATTCCAAAGTGTTTTGTATTGTTTCATTTTTGAATTCGCTTCCATTATCTAACGTTATTGTTTCGGGCGTTCCATAAAATGTAAAATAATGTAAAAATCCTTGAGTTGCGTCTATGCTATTTTTAGAAGCGATTGGTATTGCTTGGCCTATTTTTGTAAATGCGTCCACGATTGTTAAGTAACTTTGTGCTTCTACTACTAGAGTATCAGCATGTAATTTCTGAAATGGTTTGTCTGGTGTTTTAGTCAACATTAAGGGTATTTTCGGGGGTTTCCTGTCATATTTTGCTTTGTCACATAGTTCACATTGGTTGATAAAGTCTGTAGTTAATTCTTTCATGTCTTTGAAGTAATAACGTCTCATGATTTGTTTTAGGGTTTCATTTATTCCACGATGGTTGGTTTTTCCTTCGTGTTGGTTTCTGATCACATCATTTATTTCGTCAGGGTCGTCTAATGTTATTAATTTTCTTGTGCATCTTATAAGTTCAGGGCCAGAATTGTTGAATAATTTAACATATATTTCTGAAAATCGTTTATACAAGTTTTCCGTGTTAAAGTAAAAGTAAAATCGTTTTTTCTCGGGGTGTATAACTTTAGAATTTTAATTATTTGTGATTCATTGTCGTCTTTGGTTATTTGAATTTGGTATATCTTTTTGTTATCTACTTTCGTGTATTTTACAGGGTTGGGGTTGTTTAAAACTTCTGTGATTATAAACTGATTGGGATTCATTTCTATGGCTTCATTTAAAATTTTAATTACGGTTTTTGGTTTGTCATTTTGTGTCGAATGTATGGTTTCCATTTCGTCCGGGTCTTCACTAATTTCTGTTTCGTCTACGTTTCCTATCACTGATTCTGTTTCTAGTGCGTTGAGTTGTATTCTGCTCAAAGCGTCTGCGTTATTATTGTAAATTCCCTTTTTGTATATGATCTCGTAGTCATATTCTTCTAATCGGATTCTCCATCGTTGTAATTTTGAATTGGGTTCCTTGAGTTTGCATAGCCATACTAGTGGTCTATGATCGGTGTATATATAAAATTTTCGTCCGTACAGGTATGGTCTAAAATACTTTGTTGCCCAAATTATGGCTAACAATTCTTTCTCTATTGTACTATATCTTTGCTCGGTTTCGTTGAGCGTTCTGGATGCGTAGCTGATGGGTTTATCATTGCCTACTGTTCCTTGGCTTAATACTGCGCCTAATGCTACATTTGATGCGTCTGTTGTTAACATGAATGGTTTCAAAAAATCGGGGTATTCTAATACGGGGTGATTTGTTAATAAACTTTTGATTTTATCTACGGCTTTAATGAATTCTGGGGTATGTACAATTTTGTTTCCTTTCTTTAAACAATTTGTTAGGGGCTTGGTTATTTGAGCATAACCTTTAATAAATTTGCGGTAATAACCACTAAGGCCTAAAATCCTTTTATTTCCTTATTCGTTTTGGGTATGGAGTAATTTAATACAGCGTTTGTTTTGTCGGGGTTTGGCATCACTCCTTGGGGTGTTATTATGTGTCCTAAAAATGCTACTTCTTTCTGTAGAAATTCGCTCTTATCTAACTGTATTTTAAATTGTGCTGTTCTTAATCTTTCGAACACTTCTCGTAGTCTTTCTATATGCTCCACTAATGATGTTGAATAAACTATTATATCATCTAGGTACACAAGGCATTTTTCGTCGTATATCCCTCGTAGTATGTTATCTATTACTCGTTGGAAAGTTGCGAGTGCGTTCTTTAGTCCAAATGGCATCCTCTTATATTCGTAGTGTCCTCTAGGTGTGCTAAAGGCTGTTTTTTGTGTATCTCTTTCTTCCATTTCCACTTGATGGTATGCTGATGCTAAATCTAATGTCGAAAAATATTGGCACTTGCCTAATTTGTCTAAAATTTCGGTTATATTTGGTAGCGGGTATTTATCGTCTACCGTTTTTTCGTTTAATTTTCTGTAACCTATTACCATTCTGTATTTTCGTTTTCCTGATGCGTCCAGTTTTTTTGGTACTATTAATACAGGGCTGCTCCATGGTGAATTGGAGTGTTGTATGATGTCTTGATTAATAGATCGGTTACTTGTCTGTCAGCTTCTTCCTGACTTGCCTGGGGTAATCTGTATGCTTTGGTGAATATGGGTTTGTTGTCTGTTAATTCAATGTTGTGCTTCACTGTATTTGTAAAGGTTAGGGGTAATACTTCGTAATGGAATATGTCGCGGTATTCGAAACATAATTTTTGTATTGCTCTTTGTTCCTCCTGATTTATGTCGCAGTTAAATTGGATATTACTTAAATTTTCTCTCAACATTTCATCGTTTTCTACGGGGTTATAATTTTCGTTTAAGTTCTCGTCCATTTCCATCTTGTTTAATTCTTCTACGTTAATCGGGTTTGTTAAAAATAGTTCTATGGGGTAGTCATTTGAATTAAATATTGTCGTTGTGGCATAATTATCTTTGATTTGTACTATAGTGGTTGAGGTCTCTACTCCTTGTTGAAAAGTTATGTGATTTATTATTCCTAATTTATTATTTGAATTTATGGGAATTTTTTATCTTTTTCTCTGTTCGGGGTTCTATTGTATATTTTTCGTCAACTTGGGTGATTTGAAATTTAATGGAGATTCGTCCATATTTGGTTCTTAGTAAACGGTTTTTTATGTCTATGTTGGATCGTAATTTTCTTAGAAGGTCCATTCCTAATAGTCCGTCATATTTGTTATTAAATTCGAATATACAGAATTTATGCTTCATCTTTACGTTAAATGTTTTGGGTAAGGGTATGTTTGCTACGAATTGGTGTAGGGTTGTTTGATGAGCTGTTTTAATTTTCAACGGTTCTCTTTCTACATAGTTTAAATAATGTTTCTTTACGCTTCGCGGGCTAATTAATGTTTTTGAAGATCCGGTATCGATTAGTAGTTTAAATTCAGCGTGGGGTATCTCTATATAGGGTAGTACAAAGTGATTCATATTATTTAGGTTTGTTACGTTTGGTCGTTTATAAATCGGTCTATCTGAAAATTTGAGCACGCGTTTTCTTCGTCGTCCTCTTCATAAGTTTCGTATAATTCTTCGCGTTCATAATGGTTCGATTGGTTTTGTTCGTTGTTTGTACTTGGTCGATTGCAATTATTCTGGTCATCTTCATATTCCTCTACTTCTTGATGAAATAGCTCTTCTGAGGTGAAAGTGCGTTTTTGATTAGGTTTTGGCCTTATGTGTGTTATTTTTGTGTGGCGTGGGTTTATAATAGTTATTGGGATTATTAATATTTGTCATTGGTGAGTTTCTAATAGGATTCGCGTTGAATACTGGTCTTTGCTGATTTACATTTTTGGTTGAATCTCGGTTGAAATGCGGGTTTTGAAAAGTTTGGGTAAAATGTTGGTTTTGGAAATTGTTTATACTGGTTATTAAAGTTTGAGTTATTAAAATGTGAATTATTGATTCGTATGAACTCATTAAACAAATAAACATTTATTCGAAGAAACGGACGGAATATTAAAAAATCCAGAAAAATCGATAAGAATTATTTATTATCTTTCGCATTACTACTTGATAGAATGCAACGCCACAAGAACCTTATGTATTAGAAAAAAACAAACGAACGTGGAGATTTGAACTTTAACGAGGCAATCAATCACGGGATCGACGTTAATGAATTATTCTCAGAAATCTTTCATCATTACAGTGTACTACATTCTGAACGGAGCTAGAACATTCTAGAAATGGAGATAATCTTTTGTATATAAACGGGGGACTTTTATCAAAGTCATTCTTTCATAAATTCGATTGCAAAAATGTTACTTTGAGAAGAAATTGTTTTAAAGTATGCAATATGCATACCGTAATTAAGAATTACCATGTAACAGTAAATAAAGAAATAAATTTTGAACGTAACTGTGCAAATATGAAAATTGGTAAATGCAATTATTTGATGTTGTAATATACAATGAAGACGGGAAATGCTTTGATATAAAAAGCTATTTAAAATTTTACTGAATAATTAAACCAAGGATGCACATTGTTTCCTAAATGAAGATTTAAATAATATGCATGATTGTGCTAACCGGGATTTGACGTCAATTTAAGAATGAAAGCGGAAGATACCATCTGTCAAGGATTATTTTGTCGAAAACAAACCTTACAAGCGTGGAAATAAGAAAAGCCAGATAAACTATCCACAAAAAAGAAATTTGAGTTCTGTAAATTTATACCTAAATAAGGTGAGAGAGATTTAGATAATTAAGTAATTAATTTGATGTTTGAAGGAAACTATGCTGTAAATGTTCTATAAGATTTTGTATGAGAGAAAATATTTTACAATGTATAGATGCTGTGTGATATTGTTGTGTTTAATTTCATTTTTTCTAAATTCCAGCATTTCTGTTGAGCTAGCCAGGCAAAGAAAAGTTAGAAAAGAAGGTAAGTCAACAATTTCAAATTTTACAATTTGCTGTATCTGTATCACAGCACTAATTTAGCAACGCCCAAAGCCGGCCAGTGTCACAGTAATATATTTGATCAGATAGTGAGGATACAAGTCTATGAGAAAACAAATCCAAAAACTAAGAAAGTAAATTTTTTCAGTATTTGATTTTTACCTTTTATAATATTTTTCAGTAAGATAAGCGAATTCCCTTAGCACATAAAATGAAATAGTACGTAAAATAACACATTCTAAGTACATATAGTGTTGTAAGATACCACTTAAGAACGAAGCCCAACTTTAAAATCCATGTATAAATAATGATTCCAGAAAATACATTGTAAAACAAGTTATATCGTATTTATAAAAACCGTAAAACAGTCTAAGGTTCTATCTGCTTTAATAATACTAAATAACTTCATATCAAGCTGTCTTCTTTGAGATATGTCATTAGAGACAAGTACCAGGCGCAGAAAATTCAAGCATTCGTACTTTTGTAAAATGTAAGTTCCATAATGCATCCATAGTTTTTAAAAATATCACTTAATAAACGTAATACACTGTATTTATTGAATCACAAATAGTCCAGAATCTTCTAATTTATTATATTTACGAAAAATACTGCCTTCCTTCGAGAGTATTCTGATAAGCTATAAATCATAAGCAAAGAACAGCTAATTAATTATATAGTATGAATGACTGGCATGATTCGTGGAAAGAGACAACATTGAGAGAAACTATAAAACCAGATAAGATAACAAGTTTAATAGCCCTAATTATTACAGAAGTTCTTAAAATAGATAACAGCAATCACTTTCATTCATTAATATAGAAAAAAAAAACCTTTACGATCACAATAAATTGTAAAATGACAGGCCATTAAAGAGATAAGAACGCACAATTGTGGATAGTTGTTGCATCATGCGAATGTATTATACTTCTAGAATATTTTATTATATAAAGACAGAAGTAATTAGAGCGCATTCATTCATTCTTTTGACATTCAAGGTTTAACATTGTTGTTTTGAACATAAGTTATGAGACATTTGGTCATTAGTAAATAATTATTTATGGAGTAGAATGATGATTTATTGTTTCTATTATAAATAATCTTGGTGCAAAGACACATGCTACTTTAATTTGTAAAAAGTACTTTCAAAAAATGATGCAAGCTATTTCAATGTATGGAGATAAATTAAAAATGGAAAATTAAAAATATGGAACCAGAAAAGTTTCGATGCAGTTAATTTCAATGGAAACAATTTGTTAAATAGCCAAAGACAGGTGGTTATAAAGATAAGAATATATGCAGGAATTTGGCAATCCAAAACTCGAGTATAAATTTGTTTTAGAACCAAATAAGACATTTGAGTATTAATAAGTAGATTAAGATACAATAAGTTTTATTTGGGTAATATAAAAATTATTTGTCAATGAATAGTTTATTTCAGCAATGTTGAGGTCAGAGCTCGAAATGTTTTGACTCTCATAAAAATTTCTGCTCAAGGTCGTTGATCAACTGTACAGAGACGGGGTAATACAAGTATATTTAAATTATTCGGACAAAATTTAAAGTAAATTTTGTGACTCACAAATGAAATATTTTGGGGTTTTTTAGTAATTAACAAGGATTACGTTAAACTTAAGCTGGAAATTATAGTTATAAGCATTCTTTATATCAATACACATAAGTAGATTATTTGGATAGAGCGTGTAAGTAAAAGAAAGGTGTTTTTAAATTGTATAGAGGATTGTTCATAAATGTTTCTTGAGATTTTTTTGTTTTATTTCATTTTTGTAAAATCCACAGCATATTTGTCGCTGAGCTAGCAAAAGAGAAAAATGGGTCCAGTAAGGTAAAAATTCACATTTTTTATTAAAAAAGTATCCATTGCATCCTTATATTAGAAAGGGTGGCTGTATCAAGATATTCATAGGATAATATGTGACGCCCAACATCAGGGCAGTTTTACTAAGCAAATATATATATCTATATATATATATATATATATATATATATATATATATAAATGTATGGTTTTCTTAGGTTTTTAAGATCATTTAACTTGAAAAAATACGAAAAATACAAATCCATGCCATCTTAATTTTTTGCATAACAATTCGAAACGTTTCGGCCGTACGTTCCAGTCTTTCTCAATGGTTAAATAAACCCCGTATGTTTACTTGAAACGGAAACTACCAAAAATGGTTTCAAACATCCAATGTCATATACAGCATCAGTCATAGACGCGCATGTCAATTTTTATTACTTTTTTTTGTGTCACTAGAATATGATAAAACACGTTTAAATATAATTATTATGTTAGCAGAAACAATTCTAATTTCCTAGTCACATGGATTAAAACATATTTTTGGTAGTTTCCGTTTCAAGAAAATGTACAAGGTTTATTGAACCATTGAGAAAGGCTGGAATGTACGACCGAAACGTTTGGAATGGTTATACAAAAAATAAAGATAGCATAGATTTGTATTTTTCGTATTTTTTCAAGTTAAATGACCTTAAAAACCCAAGAAAACCGTACATTTTAATATTACACAAATATCAAGATCAAGAAATATTGTAAAAATCTATCATATATATATATATATATATATATATACCGGTGTCCCAATGCATACGAAACGCTCGATTACTGCTTAATGGTGACGTTTAGCGAAAAAACTTTCAAATAAATCTTATGTATACTCAAAATGGTTATGTTTTTTTAAATGGAACACCCAGTATTTAATTACAAATTCTGATTGCTCGTATTAAACTAGGGTAACTTTTGTCAGGATTACCTATACCTAAATCTTATAGTTGTTGAGATATTCAACTTTTTTCAAAATCGCATGATTCATTAATAATTTTTGTAACACCATGATTTAGATGATGCTGAACATTTAACTTTTGTGGGGGAATAGTATAAACTTGTAGTTAATGGAAACATAACACTAGTTATCAAAATAATATACAGGGTGCCCATTGCATCGTTTTCCGTTTATTGAACAATTAACGCAGGGAAAGTCGCTTATTTCAAATGGAACACCCTGTCTATTTTCAAGTAGTAAAATGCAGAATTAAATTCTCCATTAAACAATATTAGGTTACCCTATATTCTTATTCAACCGTTTCAGAGTTATTAGCAAATAATTAAAAATGTTGGTACATAATTCTAAAGTTGGGTAATTTACTTTGATCACAGGTGGCGCTTCGCCTACCAAATAATATTAACTATTTGACTTCGTTGCAACAGCAACCATGTTTAACTTTTGTTTTTGTTGTTTATCAGTTTTGTATCTGTGTTGTTGTGAGGTGAACATTTGTAAAATGAAAACCTATAGTCTTAAGGAAAGGATTGATATG
The DNA here is from genome assembly GCA_036346225.1 of Platerodrilus igneus. Taxonomy (NCBI): domain Eukaryota; kingdom Metazoa; phylum Arthropoda; class Insecta; order Coleoptera; family Lycidae; genus Platerodrilus; species Platerodrilus igneus. The sequence continues at coordinate 671,240 of JARFIW010001250.1, forward strand.
ATATTGGTAGTTGGCGAAGTTGAACAAAATTGTCTATTAGCTTCAAGAATTTATGTTCAGAAATTTCCTAACCGTATGCATCCTAATAGAGCTGCGTTTGAAAGATTATTGCAACGCTTTAGAAGTACTGGTAATGTTGAATATGAAAAAGCTCAACAAGTAAAGCATGTTACTAATAGTGAAGTAATCAATTATTGGTATTGAAATCTGTAGTAGAAAATCCAAATATTAGTTTGCGTAAAATCGGTCAAACAATCGGATTGAGTAAAATTAGTGTTTCAAGAATACTAAAAGCCAACAAATTTCACCCATATAAAATTCAGCTTCACCAAGAGCTTAAGGATGGGGATTTTCAAAGCAGAATTGATTTTGTATTATGGGTAACGGATCAAATCAGAGAAGATAATTTTTTGAATTTTGCTTGTTTCAGTTATGAAGCAACATGCCATAACAATGGTTTTGTTGAGTTTTTTTACATTCAATATTACATACGTCTAAAGCGTTGCAATAATCTTTCAAACACAGCTCTATTAGGATGCATACCGTTAGGAAATTTCTGAAAATAAATTCTTGAAGCTAATAGACAATTTTGTTCAGCTTCGCCAACTACCAATATCATACCAATCCATTCGTTAAGACTATAGGTTTTCATTTTACAAATGTTCACCTCACAACAACACAGATACAAAACTGATAAACAACAAAAACAAAAGTTAAACATGGTTGCTGTTGCAACGAAGTCAAATAGTTAATATTATTTGGTAGGCGAAGCGCCACCTGTGATCAAAGTAAATTACCCAACTTTAGAATTATTACCAACATTTTTAATTATTCGCTAATAACTCTGAAACGGTTGAATATGAATATAGGGTAACCTTATATTGTTTAATGGAGAATTTAATTCTGCATTTTACTACTTGAAAATATACAGGGTGTTCCATTTGAAATAAGCGACTTTCCCTGCGTTAATTGTTCAATAAACAGAAAACGATGCAATGGGTACCCTGTGTATTATTTTGATAACTAGTGTTGTGTTTCCATTAACTATAAGTTTATACCATTCCCCTGCAAAAGTTAAATGTTCAGCATCATCTAAATCATGGTGTTACAAAAATTATTAATGAATCATGCGATTTTGAAAAAAGTTGAATATCTCAACAACTATGAGATTTAGGTATAGGTATTCCTGATAAAAGTTACCCTAGTTTAATACGAGCAATCAGAATTTGTATTAAAATACTGGGTGTTCCATTTAAAAAAACATAAATTTGGTAAATAACTTTATTATTGAGCATCCTGTATAATACTAATTAATTTTACGTTGTAGCCATTTCGAGTATACACAAGATTTATTTAAAAGTTTGTTCACTAAACGTTACCATTAAGCAGTAATCGAGCGTTTCGTATGCGTTGGGACACCCGGTGTATATATATATATAGTATAGCAGCTGTGTTATCGGACGTTATAACTAATAATAATATAAAATTTTTAAGGTGTTAGAATCTTCTTTGGGAATATGTTCGTCCACTCATTAATAAAACGCTCATTTATAAATTTGTCGACGTTTCGGGTAATTTATTCCCTTAGTCATGACCTATAAGTGATAAGCTGTAATACAAATGTACAAAATAGATGTTACTTACAATCTATGTGAGCTCTGAGTATTTCGAAAAACCATCAACGGAATAAAAACAGTTATTTTTAAAACATGAAACAAATTTTAAAAAATAACAGTCATGAAATAAAATTAGTTTAAAACTTAGAAACTATAACATATAAGAACGGTCACTAATTCAAACAAGATTCTCACAATATAGTGTTGTTGGTTTGCATGTTAATACTGATTAGTTATCGCAATTGAGACTTGATATTTTATATGAATTACATTTTGACGATATACATGGTGAGTGTGAATTATTGGCTTTGCTGTCTTTATGCGCCTACTTAGTTTATATAGTAATGAATAAACTGTATTTAAATTATCTATATCGGATTTGAAATTTATTGCACAATTATTGTTTTTATTATGAAAAGATTCCAAAAATAATCGTTTTTTGTAATTGTTTTCTATTTCTAAAATTTGTATATCGTCAAAATTAGCATTGTGTTTCTTTATTTAGATGTATTGCAAGAGCACAAGATTTTTTATTTATTTTATTATCACTTTTATGCTGGCTTGTACGATTGCGTAACCATTGTTTAGTTTCCCCGATATAGCATTGATTGCATTCACAAGTAATTTTATACACTACATTACTTAATAATTTTTTGTTTGTAGGATCTTTTAGCGGAGTGAAGAGGTTTCTTAGGGTTCTGTTATAATTTACCGCAATCTTCATATCCGGTGTATTTAATATTTTTATTAAGCTCGGAGTTAAGTTTCTTATATAGGGGAGGCTTTTATGCAAGGTTGTGGTAGCTCTCTTATGAATTTTACTTCCAGTAGCGGTATTAAATAATATTTTTTGTAGTAGGGTTCTAGGATAACCGTTATTTATTAAAGTGTTTTTTAAGTTTGTTAGATTTTGTTTAAGAAATTGTGGGTGACATATTTTAATAATTCTATTTTTTAGAGTTAGAACGGTGTTAAGTTTATGTTTAATTGTGTGGTCCGAGTAAAAATTAACATACCTTTCGGAGTCGGTGGGTTTTTTATATATATCTAGCATTAGTTGGTTATTATTGTCTCTTGTTATTTTTATATCAAGAAAAGGAATACTATTGTTTTTTCAACTTCGATTGTGAATTTTAGATTAGGATTAAAATTATTGAATGCATTTAACGTTTCCGTTACAGAGTTACTTGGTATGGAGCAAAGAATGTCATCCACGAATTTAAGTATGAAGGGCATCTGAAAACAAAGTGACGGAAGGGTTGTTTCTATTAAGTGATCGAGTATAATCTGAGCAATAAACGGTGATAAAGGTGAACCCATTGGAGTTCCAGAGGTTTGTAAGTAAAATTGATTTTAAAACGAGAAATAGGTGTTATTGAAAATTAAATTTATTGTAGCGATGAACAGTTGACAAGAAAAATTGTAGTGAGGTTGAATTTCGTCCCACTTCTCTTCTAATAGTTTTATAACTAGTGGTAATGGGATGTTTGTGAATAGTGATTCGGCATCCAGCAAAACCAAGATAAAATATTTCAATCATGTATTTAGCAATATTATAGGTGGGTGTATTGACAGATAATATAATGGGCCTTAACGAGAGAACTTGCTTGTGGATTTTTTTATAAAAAAAACAGATATCTGAAAATATAAAAAAACAACTTTCAAAAAACAATTCGGTTCCGGGAAAATATTATGGATTACCCAAAATCCACAAGCAAGTTCTCTCGTTAAGGCCGATTATATCATCTGTCAATACACCCACCTATAATATTGCTAAATACATGACCAAAATATTAACAAAAGCATTCCCGTTAAGCGAAAGTTACAGTATTAAAGACACTTTTAATGTGGTGGAGAAGCTCAAAGAATTTCAATTACCTAAAGATTTTCTTGATCTCGCTGGATGCCGAATCACTATTCACAAACATCCCATTACCACAATACAAATCGTTTGCATTATAAAGCAATTAAAGCTTTAATAAATCGACTTCAGTGCATGTATAACATAAAAAAATCAACTTTAAATAAGGGGTTCTCTCGAATGTACGAGATTAAGAAAGAATCTTCGAGAGAATACGTCGTCGTATAAAATCATTAAATAAAACAAACGTTTATTCTAAGAAGCCGCGCGAATAATAAAAATGTCGTAAAATCGATTTATTATCTTTCGCATTACTACAGGATAGAATGCGACGCATAATTAACCCGTGAATTGGACAAAGATAACAATAATTGCGATGCTCGTAAATTCAATCGGCCGAGGTGGTTTTTGACACTAATTAAACCATTCAATCTGTGGAATTCCTGAAAATATTACACCTTGTATGTGACTAAAATTCGAATTAAATATAGAAAACTCGGGAGAGCCATGACGTAATTAGATACAGATACATAAACATGAACTTTACTAAAGAGAGATTCATTCGATTTCAGTAATTCGATTTGATTAATACGATTCAATTTATTTAAGGCGCAAAGATGTGACATTGAGAAAAGTATTTTAAAGTATGCAGTGTGCATACAGTATTTAATATTTAAAATGTAACGTTGATTATAAAGCCAAAATAACATGCAGAGTTTACATATGAAATTTATACGTTGTTACATGCAGTTATTTGATCTTGTAATATACAATGAAGATGGAAAATTCTTCAATACGAAGAGCTACTTTAAAGCTAAATTAATTATTAAATCGAAGATGCACTTTGGTAACTGATGTTTAAATGGAGATTTTAATAATATGAAAATCGTGTAAGTTGATTTTGACGTCAATTTAAAAGTAGAAGCAGAAAGTGTTTATGACCGTTAATTACAAGTATTGGATTTTGCAAGTATTACTTTTAGAATCTTTTGTTTGTAACTGATATTTGAGTATTTGTCATTTTAATTTAAGGTAGAATAAGTCTTAGTCATATATTTTTTGTAAGGATATTTACCAGAAAGCTTGTGGTCAGAGTTTGAAACACTTTGATTTTTTAAATAGACTATCTGACAACAATTTTTTGACCAAACAAACCTTATAAGCGTGGCAATAAACGTCAGGTAAACTATCCACAAGAGAAGAGATTTGAATTCTGTAAATTTTAACCTAGATAAGGTGAGGAACATTTTGATAATTAAGTAAATGGGTACTTGTTAGGCATAATTTTATGTTTGAAAGAAACTATGCTGTAAATGTTCTATATTCATTTGTATCAGAGAAAATATTTTAGACTGTATAGATGCTTTTTGATATTGCTGTGTTTGGTTTCATTCTGTAAATTCCATTACTTTCGTTGAGCTAGCGATGCAAACAAAAGTTAGAAAGGAAGGTAATTCAGTAATTAAAAATTTTACAATTTGATATACCTGTGTCACAGCATTTTTAGCGATGCTCCAATGTGTGGCCTTTGTCACAGCAATATATATATATATATATATATATATATATATATATATAGAACACGTGAAACAAGGCAATTTATGTAGTCATTGGCATATAGTACATTGGGAACATATTTTTGAAATGCATTATATAGATGTGTATTAATTGAGTTTAACACACAGTAGTATTCTAAAAGAATAATTTCATTTATATTTAATAACAGAAAGATCATATATATATATATATATATATATATATATATATATATATATATATATATAATAATTTGTACATAAAAGCATTAATTTTTATTAATTTTGAGATTTATTATTTAAGGTCAAATTTTTTTAAATCAAATAGTACATATAATATTAAAGTGCCATTCTGTCAATTCAGATAATGAACTAAACAATTCATCCCAAAAGTTTATGGTGGGAAAGAATGGATTCCAGTGGAAAAGTGATGCTCCAGCTCAAACAAAAATGTTATGCCACAATATCATTCGATTTACTCCTGGACCAAAGCAACGCAACCAAATAATAAGTATCATCATTGCTTGGAATTCTTTTATTACAATAGAAATTCTGCAGGAGATTGTTGCATAAACTAATAGAGACGCAAGGAAACAATCTAGTAATAACTGTGCATGTTGGAAAAGTACAGACATTGATGAGTTGAATACATTCTTAGAACTACTGCTATTAGCAAGAGCTACTGCTATTAGCTGAAAAACATTGAGATGCACCTGTAAGAGAATTATTTTTGAATAAATGTTCAAATCATATGTATCGGGCTACAATGGCAGTCAACCGTTTTGAAAGTATTAAAAGTTTTCTTAGATTTGATGATAAGAATATGTGTGTGCTGTTCATACAGAAACTGGTAAACTGACAGCAATAAGATACATTTGAGAATTATTCACAAAACAATGTAAAACAGTTTTAGTACCTGATGTGAACGTAATAGTTGATGAACAGTTATTGGAATTTCGTGGGTGTTGTAGTTTCATACAATATTGCCCAGTAAACTGGTTAAATACGGTATAAAATTCTTCTGGCTCTGTGAAAGCGCTTCTGGTTACGCTATTGATAGCATTATCTACTGCAGAAAACAGCCTGGTGAAGAAGCCCAACGAGGTATTAGCCAAACAATAGTGTCTAGCCTTATTTCTAGTATCAGGAACAGTTCCTGCAATTTAACCTGTGACAATTACTTTAGCAGTGTAGAGTTGTTTCAAAATATGCCAAAATAAGGTATAATTGCAATAGGAACACTTTATCACAATAAAAAAGAAATACCAATGTGCTTCAAAAGATAGTGAAATACACTCATCTTTATTTGGATTCAACCAAAACATAACTATTGTTAGTTACGTACCAAAGAAAAATAAATCTGTTATATTGCTAAGCACAGTGCACCATGATAATACAATAAATCTGAACAGTAACAAAAGGAAACCAGAAATTATTAAATTTTACAATAGTAGTAAAGCAGGCGTGGATCATATGGACCAAATGGTTGCTAATTATACCTGCAAACGCCAAACAAAATGGTGGCCATTTGCAGTGTTTGCTAATATGGTAGAAATAGCTCCTCTAAATGCGTTTATATTTTATATCAAAGAATATCCCAGTTTTGAATCACAAAAAGCAACAGGCGTAGGATCTTTCTAAAAACTCTTTCAGTAGCTTTGGTTTTACCACATATGACTAGATGAGCACAAAATCCATTGCTACATAAAACTACTGTCAAAGCCCTGAAGATCCTTATTATACTTCCTGAAAATGCAAATCCAGAGGAGCCATCCACTAAAAAAAGACGTCATATTTGCCCAACCAAATTAGGAAGAATGAGCAAACAAACTTGATATAATTGCAAGAAAGGCATTTGTAAAGAACATAGTTAAATGTTGTGCAATAGTTGCCGTTAGGAGTTTATTGCGTCTAATGTAGGATAGATCTCTCTTTTACACAATTTTTATGCAATTAAAGCGATATTAATGTTCCAAGTTTTATTTCATTTGTTTATTACTATTATTTTTTTCACTATATGTAAAAGTGTAAAAATTTAAGTATATGCATCCAAGGGTTAAGGGTATATATAGAATTTAAAATCTTGGACATTATACTTCAGTTATGAATATAAATGTTCTAACTAGAGTAAAAAGTCAACAAGAAAAGTTTGGATCGTCGATATTGAATTTATACAAATTGGATAGTCGTCTTTGTATTTTGAAGAGTAAAATATTAGATTCTGGTAATTTTTAAAAGCAAACTATATTTCACAACAAAAAGAAAACTGCTATTTTAAAAAAGATTAGATATATGAACTATTTCTAACTTGTTTTTTTTTTAATTAGAAGTATGTTCATTGAGTGTGTTATTTCATAAAAAATTTTTATTAGGTTAAGGATTAATTTTTACAGTAGATATTTATGTACACAGTTAATTAAAATAATTTCATTTGGAGTTGCAAAAAATGGGTAAAGAATTTGTGATCTGAATATTCAGGAGGTTTAATACATTATTAAAGGTGAGATGTTAAACTAGAATTGGAAAATTGGAATATGATTGTTAACTTATATAAAAACTTATTACCTATTATATAATTAAATGTGGAAGATAAAATAATTCAAGTCTTATAAATATAGTAGCCGAAGAACAATAGAAAGTTCACAAGTATAAATAGTATGGTGATTCTGAAGTGTGAGTTAAGGAATATGAAGTTTGAGCATGAGTTTATATGATTATACCTAGATCAAAAAATAGGCGCTATTTTTGGGATGGATGTGATAGATAAGTTGATAATAGATAATATGACCATTTATATGTTTATCTAAACGTTGAATAATCTGGTCAATGTATACACTGCCACAACCATTCTGTCAAGGTATCTTATACACCATATGAGTTTGCTTATACTTTGGGATTTTATGTTTAATCTTGCTGTATCAATTTTGATGCAAGATGAAATCTTTATTTGCCACAATTATATCATACGCTTTTTAGATAGTCTTTATAATTTTTCAGATAACAATCCAATAACGAAAACAGAATGGGTTGAAAATTTCCCTTATTGTGAACTTCTGCAGTATGCTCAGTCTAGGTTCCAATTATACTGCACTTATTGGCAACCGCAGTATACTCTCACCTCAAAATTATAGTAAATATTAAGAATGCAATTAAAAATTTACCATCAGACAATAAAGACGAAATTAGAGTCAGAAGTTGCAATATTATAACCAACTACAAAAAATAAAATTATAACTTAAATAAGCAATATAAGATAAACCACGATATAAATCGAAAACTAAAAACAAAACAGTTTCTGGAGCACAATCTGGACATAACATTATTAAAACTAGCCAAATTTAATAAAACAGTAGCAATAAAAAAAACATGAATTATAACCAGATTCAAAAACATACACACAAATAAAGCAAAATCTTGCTATGGCCTAGCAAATTTTAATAACTATATTGTAAAAAAAAGGGAATACGCTTGGTATCTCACCAAAACTCGGTAAATCTTTTAAAATAAATAACTAACTCCGAGATTATATGGATTACCCAAAATGTATAAGGAGGGAGTTCGTATGACACCAATAATTTCTGCTGTTCAGTCTCCATTAAACAAATTATCAGTCTATTTAAAAAATATTTACAGTAACAATTTATAAAAATGCTTATCATATAAAAGACTTTAAAAGAAAAATAAATAATACTACTTTACCTGAAAATTATATGCTAATTTCATTGGATGTATTGTCACTTTATGTTAATATAATAATTGAATTGGTTTTACAAATAATAGACAAAAAGTGGAACAAAATAAAGAACTACATTGACATACCTTGAAGCACTTTTATTTTATTAATGTAATTAATCAGTTTAAAAAACATTGAATTTGATTAAAGTTAGTAAATCACCATGTATATGGTCAGTGTTGGATTTTAATTGTTGAAAACAAATTTTGTTTGCATATCCTGATGTTTAAATTAACATTCATTAGTCCTTTTCTTTAGATTCGTAAAAACATTAAAAAATCACCTTCAAAATTATTTATTGAAATAGAAAACGTTGATTAGCTAAAATACATGTATATATAACTAGCTGTTTCTGGTAATATATATTTAATTAATCTAAAGTATTATAGCACAACTTTCATGATACCATCTTTATTGTTATTTAACTTATGTTGATCTACGCTGTAATTAATTCAATGGACGACTTTTAACACTATGCAAATTTAAAGTTTGTATCGAAGCGACTACCGTAAAATTAAGTGATGTTGCGAAATAATGGTTTAAGCAGTCTTTGATTGAAAACTCAGATGCTGATGGTTTGAGGTAATTTCTACCTTAATTGTTGCCAGCACAACAGCTGTTCATGTAGATGCCATGTTGTCAAAATATTTCGGTCACAAGAGGACACTGTTAATCAAGATAATCGTATAGTTTGGTAACATGTTTTTTTCTTGTTATTTAGAATTAATGTCGCATGTCTGCCCTAATTAACATGTTGAAATTTAATCTCCGCATAGCCTTTTAAAAATAGTTCTCTCAGAGTTCTCATCAAAGATGTTGTAAATAGGACAATATGGTTTGTAAAATCTATAAGTTTTAATATATATTTAATTAATCTAAAATATTATAGCAAAACTTCTATGATACCATCTTTATTGTTATTTAGCTTACGTTGATCTTCGCTGTAATTAATTCAATGTCGACCTTTAACACTATGCAAATTTAAAGTTTGTATCGAAATAATGGATTTAGCAGTCTTTGGTTGAAAACTCGAATGCTGATGGTTTGATGTAACTTCTACCTTAACTGTTGCCAGCACAACAGCTGTTCATGTAGATGCCATGCTGTCGAAATATTTCAGTCACAAGAGATCACTGTAGTTTGGTAACATGTTTTTTCTTGTTATTTAGAATTAATGTCGTAATCCTCGGTAAATAAAATTTTATAATTATTTATATGAAGTATTTCAACATGCAATTTAATATTATTAAGCCTCCACAATAGTTAGAACTTGGTTATTTACAAAAATATTCATGTACACCTTATTACTCAGAATTATGTCAGTATTCATTTCTATAAGAAATATATGTGACGATCAATTTCCCATCTGATTAAAAAGTTAATGTAGAATAATTTGTTTGAAATCCATCTTAAGATCTTATGTGACTATTTAGAGAACAAATTAAAAAATTATACGCTATGAGGAATAATTAACATCTTTTAAAATCCAAATGATTATATGTGCATTATACTCAGATCTGAATATGATATAAAAAAAATTTATTAAACACAACAATTGTCATTTTTATGTAACATTGTAACTTGATATAAATTCTATCTTCAGCTAAGATAATTTGAGAAAATTTAAATTAGAATTGTAAATATCTGTAACATGAAGAGAATAATCGTCAATTTAATAGATATACATATATTTTCTTCTTCAGACTTTTTATTAAATTACTAGCGTAACAATTTATTTAGAAAGTAGCCCTACGATTAAATTTGATATAAATGCATATTTCTTATCCAGATGCAATACATGATCTGTTTCACATTTAATGCATAATTGCTTTCTCTTTCTGGGATCATATTGCATAAACTTAACAATCTTAGCCTGTGTGCATTACGTGCATATAATCATTACTAAAGTTCCTACACTCTCTTTAGTGACGCTGTCTCGCTGATGTTAAATCTTTGAGTTTAGTGGCGCCTGATATTTCCGTATTTATAAAGACCCCATGTTAGTCTCATCCCGATGAAGTTAGAGTTCAGAGTTGGTTCGGAAGTTTCCAGAAGTACTTATTGTTAATACAGATAAACTACGTCTATGGTTAACTTCGACAGAAATTAAGGTGGTTCTGTACTTATCTCGTAACACTCTAATCAACATCTTTATATAAGTTACTCCATCCGATAACATCTATAGAAATAAAACAAATAAATAAAATTTAAAAAAAAAGGTAACAACCTCTTATAAAATTAAAAATGCAACTAAAATAATTTTAAGGTCTACATATTTTGTCTTTAACAACAGGATTTATAAATATGTAATTATGTAATTAGCTGTGTCCAGCGTAATTGCACCAATGTTGCAAATTACAGACCTATAAACGTACTATCTGTCATTCCTAAACTTTTCAAGAAATTATTGATTCCAATTGTGACATGGTGTAGTAAAAGCGGTGACTACTAAGTCCAAGGTTCCGGGTTCGAATCCCAACACAGTCTGCTTGAAAAATGTCAGATGAGCATTTTTCACAAGAATATGCCCTAGTTCGGATGAGAGGTAAAATGTTGGTTTCGTGTGTGTGTGGTCATGCACATTAATAATCCCTACCTTGCTTGGAACAGCAAGGGTTCTGCAAAATTCTAAAAGTTCCAGGTAAAAAAACTGGCTTCCTGGTCTATGTAGTACCTTTGGGTGGAGCATTGAAAAAAATCAAATGTAGTGTAGTAAAAGCATCATAACTGAAAATCAACATGTGTTTATTAGCAGCAAATCGACACTCAGTAACCTTTTGTTATTACAGCATGATATCATACCAAGTTTTGAGCTGGGATACCAAATTACATACAATATATTTAGACTCTTCAAGGCTGTTGATCGTGTTGCTCAGTCTGTGTTAATCTATAAACTGGGTCTATTAGGATATCCAGAGCCTCTAATTAATTGGCTTGAATCTATCTAAAAAGTAAGACTCAAATAGTAAAAATAAAGTCATGCTTATTCACACCAGTTTTGGTACCATCTGATGTTTCTCAAGCATCCCATTTCGGACTTCTATTGTTTATATAATTCAGAAATGATATATGTAAAATATTCAAATTTTGCAATATCCTACTTTCTGAAGATAATCTAAAACCTTATCGGCCAATTCAGAATATAGATGATTATCTAAGGTTCAAGCAGATATCAACTCCTTAACTACATGGAGTGATCAATACAACATGACCTTTAATATAAAGAAGTGCCTTAGTATAAGTTATAAAGGTAAACATACAATAAATTTTGAGTATCATGTAAAGGGAGCAATTATTACTAATGTAATTGAATTTAAAGATTTAGGAGTCATTTTTGATAAGAACCTTCCTTTGACTTCTTGCATCAATTCTATTACCGTCCATAACAGCAATAATAATTACTTATATAGCATACATACATTCTATTTTGAAGTATGCATCTCTATTTGTTGATAAAAAATAGCGGGCCACCCCAATCGGGCGATGCCTCATCATATTTATTGACGGTACCTATAAACCATAGGCGTCCACATTCCAGTGCTGTGGCTTTAGTCGGGCAAAATGTCCTTCTAATATTTACTTTTAATTTGAATTAAAAGGAGATGTTACACAGTACATCAGATGAGAGTGAAATGGGGTTCGGTGTACAATGCGTGACCTGTTAAAAATTATTAGAATTCATACAGAATCACGTACATTTTCAAATACTAATAAGAAAATTGCGGGTTTTTTCAATAGATTTGGTTTAATTAAATTCCAAAATCGGGAACTACTTCTTATTGAAATGTCACATGACCGTAAATCTCGGATGAATATACAAAGCGCTCTGATACCATTAGAACAATACGAGTGGCTCTTAGACATAAAACTATTACGTCACGGTTTGTGCATGAGGATCCGCGTTGCTTAGCGTCTGTGATTAGCTTTCCCGGTTATTTGAACACGTCAAGCTTACTGTAGCAGTTATACTTTTGTGGTTATGTTTATCAAAAGTTAGTAGGGTAGTAATTGTAATGTATTAGAGACACAGCCAATATAAAGTTGTATGATTTATGTCAAATGTCAGTACGTATTTCTCTATGGCATACTGTAATGTAGTATACTGCGTTTTATATTACCGCTATTTATCTGTATATATCCAGCAAGTTTGAGGTCATCTTGTCTTTATATATTACATATTGGCGACGAGAATAAAAAAAAGTAAGGTTAAGCTGACAAAATGCGGCAAGGCGGCACAGCTACGGCAGTGGAGCTTGGGGCATTGGTACAACCTATGATGTGTACTAGTATTGGTGTTATAGCAAATTTTAAAGGAGAAGATTGGAATACGTATGAAGAGATATTAGAGCAATATTTCAGTGCAAATTTGATTTCAGAAGCAAGGAAAGTAGCGGTATTAATCACTACGATTGGTAGTAAGACTTACAAAACCTTAAAGGATTTGTGCAATCCGAAATTGCCAAAAGATTTCACATACGTGGAATTATGCAACATTCTTCGAAAGCAATTCGCACCTCGCATTTCAGTTTTTAGGGAACGCACGGAGTTCTATGAGCTTAAACAGATTTCTGGCGAGAGCATTCGTCAGTATTTTGCAAAAATAAAAAACAAAGCGTTGACATGTAAATTTGGGGCATTACTAGAAGACCATGTCGAAGACCATTTTGTTTGTGGTATGCTAAAGGGTCCCATTAAGGACAGAATAATGGATGAAGATTATAGTACAGCGTTGACAGAAATGGTAGAAATAGCACTAAGGAAGGAAGCAGCTCTACAATCAGCAACGTCTAGTAATGAATTTAGAGAAGTTCATAAAATGGGAAATACAAAAGGGTCCAATAAAGAATTTAACCAAGTTAATGTTAATAAGGAAGGTAAGGGAGATGAAGTGCAGCTAAAGAAGAGCAATAATAGTAGATCAAATGCTTGCGGTAAACAGAATCATAACTTTGCTAAATGTAAGTATAGGCAATATAGATGTAAAATTTGTAAATTGCAGGGGCATTTAGCAGTAGTTTGTAAAGCGCACACTAGTAAGGCTAATCATCTGTTAGATGAGGAGTGCTTAATTTTAAAGAAGTTTTGTATATAGAGAATAACTCAAATGTTCCACCATTAATAGTCACAGTGGATGTTGGCGATAAGCAAATAGATATGGAAGACGGGATCAGTAATATCTGCTATACCAGAAAAAACGTATGTAAAGTTATTTTTAAATAGGTATGACTTAGTAAACTCTAATGTCCGATTAAAGACTTATAATGGGTCAGTAATAAACCCAAGAATCTAAAAATACACAGTAAAATATTGCCAAGCCAATTATGATACATTCAGCTACAGCATATTCGTACACCTGATACAACTAATAAAAATATTGTTAAAGAATTAGCATTTAGCGTATCGCAAATGTGATAGCACTGGAGTTTATAGTGTGATGAACTGATGACAAAGAAAATTATCACCAATATATGAGACATGCAAAAAATTGAAATTGACATGTTTTGAAAATTGTATCGTTATTTAAAGCATTTTCACAGTGTTTACATATATATATTTATCCGTATATACATCTAACATTTACTTACGTTATTTGCTCTCGAATACAATATTGTGCGCCTGTGCCACGCAACGCGGATCCTCGTGCACAGACCGTGACGTAATAGTTTTATGTCTAAGAGCTACTCGTTAGAACAATAACCTCGCCTTGTGTAATCTTTGACAGTTGGAATTTAAGGAGTGTCTGTCGCGTTGTATGTGAGTGGTTTCTAAAATATTTCTTTTATTATCGTTTGTTTCAGTACCTAAAACCTTAACATTCTTAAAATCGAAATTGTGTGATGTTTCTATTGCATGGTTAGCAAGTGCTGTGCATTTTTTATTATTTGTTTGGATTGAATATTTGTGTTCGTATATTCTTTTATGAAGATATTGTTTTGAATTTCCTATATAACATTCCCTACAGCCAAGACAGTTGATTTTATAGATCGTATGTGTTTTGTTCTTATTTTCTATTTGTGGTTTTAGGTTGGTAAAAAATGTTTTAGTAAAATTATTTGGTTTGTGGGCAATATGGATATTGGATGTCAAGGATTTTTTTTTTGTCCAAAACAAACCTTACAAGCGTGGGAATAAAAAAAGCCAGGTAAACTATCCACAAAAAAAAGAAATTTGAGTTCTGTAAATTTAAACCTAAATAAGGTGAGAGAGATTTAGATAATTAAGTAATAGGTACTTGTTAGAATTAATTTGATGTTTGAAAGAAACTATGCTGTAAATGTTCTATATGATTTTATATGAGAAAAAATATTTTACACTGTATAGAAGCTTTGTAATATTGTTGTGTTTGATTTCATTTTGTAAATTCCAGCATTTTCGTTGAACTAGCCAGGCAAAATAAAGTTAGAAAAGAAGGTAAGTCAACAATTTCAAATTTTACGATTTGCTGTATCTCTATCACACGGCCAGCGTCACAATAATACATATATATATATATATATATATATATATATATATATATATATATATATATATATATATATATATATTTCTGTGGTTTTTGAAACGTTAAACGGCTTTATTAAATCATATGATATATTTAAGTAGTGATCCAGTATGTAGAAACAAGCATCTGTGATTATAAACGCTTTTCAATTTAGTTTAGGATAAAATTTAATAATGTTTCTGAAAAGTTTCAGTAAAACAAAAGCTATTTTCGCATCATTCGTCTTAATGTAAACGTCCGAGAAATATATCATTGGTAATATAGCATTTCAAAGGTCAGATTGTAAATTTAAGAGGGAGTTATAGCAAGGAAAGATAGTGTACCATAAACAATCTATTATTGGTTAAATAGTAGCATTTAAATGTAAATAGTCAAAAGATTTTAGCTTCATTCTAAATGGCAGTTACATTATTTGTTAAAAATGTGGTGAAAAAACTAGTTTCCCAGTAAAACAAATGGGACCGTTGAAAGTTTTTTCAACAATTTTTAATGAGGAGCGTTGAAAATAAAACACAAATAACAAAGCAATTCCTTGAAGGGTGGCAGGTGTTCTAATTAACAGGGATCGATTGTCTGAGTGGAATGGGTAATAATGTAAACGGCCACAATACAAGTGTCTACACGGAATTAAAAGGAATTATTATGTTTATTGTATAGGTAGAAGGAAGATAGCAGTATCATGTATTAAGTGTTTGTTTAGCATGAGGGAAAGCAAGAATAAGATAGAGAGTGAAGGATAGAAATACCACGTATTAATATAGACATAGTTTAGTGGGACAATTTTGGTCGGTTAGAAATACAAGTGTTAAAGAAAGATAAAGAGGGATTATTTTTGGTAATATGAGTGAAAGAAAGAGAGACTGATCGTGGGGTTCGTGAAGATTGGGGTTCAAGCAAGATAATGGAAGAAAAACCAATTGGTGGTTAAACAAAGTGGGAGATACGAGTTTGAATGCTTATGTTAGAGGCAGATAGAGAGAACAGTTGAGACGTGTTTAACGAAAACTTGTGACAGTAGGGATTAGTTTTCAGAGAATACCGAGACGGTTGGAAAATAAACGTAGAATTTCTTAGATTTCGATGGCAGTTGATGTACAAAGTTTCACGGAATTTGAAGACGGTTGAGAGTGTTTGTGTTTGTATTGAACGAAATTTTAGGAATTGGCACGTTTAAGAGGAGGCACAAAAGTGTATATAAACACCGAGGGATTGATAATCGGGCTCTCTTACATTTTACGTTCTTCGTGATGAATTGGCTTACAGCAAAAAGTCAACTTTATAATAAACTAGCAATACAAGTTGGTATTGTGTAGCAATAAACTAACAGTAAAGCAATTTAAAAATGTTAATAGTGAAAAAGTAAGTACAAACTGCTTGAGATTATGTAGTTGCATGGAGTGAGAAGATTGCTCTTAAAATAAAGTTGAAGTCTGTGGCAGAGTAATTTTGGTTACGTATCAAAGATAAACAGGATAAGTAGCAGAACTGGGGAAGTTTGGATGTACCGTCATACTGATTGATGGGAGAAAACAAAAGCGGTGTGCAATTTCGGCTGGTCATTGATGGAAGGCAGCAGTTGATGATAAAGATAGCAGATCCATGGCTGATGATGAATTCCAGGTAGTAGTAGTAGTTGCATTTATTCCAAACATTTACATGTGTTGAACATAAGTCATATTGCACTAAAAAAATGAAGTTATTCACTGTTTCCCAGCGAATATTTTGTAATGTTTAGAAAATATAATTTATATATTGATAACAGATATTTCCATTTTTTCAAATTGCTTCAGAATACGCAAGCATAATAATTCTGTAAATAATTCTCCCTTTCTGTACTACTCAAGAAGTAGCTACAACCCCCACACTAAATAAATTGTAACTCTTAAATGACTCAATAGAAAATATTCAAAATGTTTGCATGCAAACCTCTAATTGTCTATAATAGAAACGTTTATCAGCAAAGGTGCACAGAAGCTAGTGTTGAGGGAGGCAGCGACCCTTATTCAATAAAAATTGTAGCTCGTAATCGGCTGAATAGAAAATTTTTTAAATTTGTACGTGTAGCCTCTAATCGCACATTATAAAATATTTGCAAGCAACGGAACACAAAAGTCTATCTTGAGGGCGCCAAAACCCCCATACTAAATAAATTTTTAGCTTCTAAACGACTCCTTAGAAAAATTAAAAATTTTAATATGTAGTGCTTAATAGTCTGTAACAAAAACATCCACCAGCAATGATGTGCCCAAGCCATCTTGGAGGTGGCAGCAACCCCTAAGCTAAATAAAGTGTACCTCCTAAAGTGCTGGATAAAAAAAATTAAAATTTTCACATGCAATTGTTTAATACTCTATTATAAAAATAAACACCAGCAACATGGCGGAAAGCCAGTTTTAGGGGTGGAATCAACCCCTATGTTAAAAAAGATTGTAATTCGTAAATGGTGCTATGTAAAGTTTTCGAAATCTTCACATACAATTTTCTAATAGTCTCCTTCAAAACTATCATCTAGCACTGCTCTATCAGTCAGTTTTCGGGAGTAACAGTAACACTTATTCTGTAAAAATTGTAGCTTGTGAACGCTGCCATACAAAATTTTTATACTATTCACATGCAATCCGTTAATAGTATATTGCGCAAACATTCACTAGCAACAGTGCATCAAATCCAGTTGTGGGGATGGCGGCAACCCCTATACTAAAAGGAATTTTAGCTGGTAAAAAATTCATTAGAAAATTTTCAAAATTTTTACATGCAATGTGTAATAGTCTATAACAAAAATATCCACTAGCACTGATGTGCCAAACCAGTCATGGAGGTGGCAGCAACCCCTAAACTAAATACATTGTAGCTCGTAAAGGGCTGGATAAAAATTTAAAAATTTTAACATGCAATTTTCTAATACCCCATTAGAAGAACAAGCAAAAACAACGGGGTGCAAAAACTAGTCTTGGGGTGTAAAAGCAACCCCTGTATTAGAAAACATTGTAGGGCGTAAACGGCTCAATAGAAAATTTTTTAAATATTCACATGCAACCTCTTTCAAAACTGTTCACAGCAACGTTGGGTCAACGTCAGTCTTGGGGTACTAGTAACCCCTACACTGAAAAACTTGTAGCTCGTGAACGATGCGATACAAAATTTTCAAAATATACACATGGAATCCTATAATAGCATATTACACAAATATCCACCAGTAACAGTTCACCAAACTCAGTCTTGAGGGTGGTAGCAACCGCTATACTAAAAAAAATTTTAGTTTGTATAAACAACTCGTTTTGAAACTTTTCACATGCAATCCTCTAATACTTTATTACAAAAATAAACTCCAGCAACGTGGCGCAAGAGCCATTCTTGAAGGTGGAATCAACCCATGTATTTAAAAAAATGTGGCTCGTAAGTGGTGCCATGTAGAGTTTTCAAAATTATTACAAGCAATCTTCTAATAGTCTTATTCAAAACTATCTTCAAGCAACGCCGTGCAAAAGTCAGTCTTTGTGGTAGCAGTAACCCGTATACTGTAAAAAATGTAGCTCGTGAACGATGCGATATAAATTTTTATAATAGTCACATGCATTCCTCTAATAGTATATTACACAAATATCCACCAAGAACAGTGCACTAAACCCAGACTTGGGGGGTAGCAGCAACCCCTATGCTAAAAAAGATTTAGCTGGTAAGCAACTTGTTACAAAATTTTTAAAAATATCTTGCACAGTTGAAGTTAAAGGCTTTTACCATTATTAGAATCCGTATGATTTCTATCAATATTATATGAACCAGCACAAATATTTAAAGAATTTAGGAACAGGAACAATTCCATTACTAATTTCATGAACTGAAACTATGTTCCTGTTTGTTATTTTGAACCTTTATATAATGTAGATAGCAGCTGTTTCTAAAGATGCAGGCCGTTAAACGTTTTAAGTTGCACAGTTGAACCATTGAGTTGAATAATATTCGCCCGCCGAAACATTCAACTCCAATTGAATAATAGCTGCATAATCATCACAACACTAAAATCAAACAACGTATGCAAAAACATAATTTTTAGAATAATACTGTTTTTAGGAGTTAAATTTGACGCTTACAGTATATTTAGCAGGCTTATTTTGTGACGCCCACGCCTACAATAAATACCAAGTTTTAAATAAACGTATATTTGAAATTTAAACCACTTCTTGACGATAAACAAGGCTATGATAAAGATTTAACATGACATAATTACTCATTTCTTACATACTGCTATCTAGAGAACATAAGGATGCATACATTGTTTTAATTTAGTGGCGCATCGGATACACAAAGTACAGCAATAAAATAAATAGTATTAAACGTACGCAGCACATTGAGAATGATTCACGTTCGAAGTCGCCAGCCTGTAAAAACCAAACGACGGACGCGACATTAATTGGCTTTGAAAGAGTTCTAGAATGATAGGAAAATATAAAATAGTGTATATCGATATATTTCACTACTTTAAAATTCTTTTCTGATTTTGGCCTTCTTCAATAAATAAGCAACAATATATTCTATATATATATATATATATATATATATATATATATATATATAATTAACTATTTCCACTATTTCTGGGGTGCCAAAATGTATCAATTTTGTAAGGATGCAGAATTGTTAGCAGGATGTATATATATATATATATATATATATATATATATATATATATATACATATATATTGCTGTAATTATAGGGTTAATTTAGGGGTAGGTTAAGTCATAAGGGTCGTAGAATAAGCAAGGGAAACTCCCAAGTAACAGAAGCACAGAATTACAGATATTAGAAGAGAAAATAGGTAATTATAAATATTATTAGTTGAGAGCACACTGTATATAGCAGTACAAACGATTAAAACAGATATCCAAGAGTAGCTATGAGCAAAGATAAGGATTTGAAAAGGTAACGAAGCGCATTAAAATTAAATCAGTGAAAAACCTGCACGAATTGGCTAGACAAATATTCAAAAAGTACGTGGATATATCATCCTAAACACACTTAGAAATTATGCATGATTTGAAAAGCATACGTGATTTAAAAGTATCACATTTTCTCAAAAATCCAATTTATTAAGAAATAAACAAACACCAAATTTATTCTATTCAGATTAGAATAAGGCCAACAACAATAATACTACGTGATAGATTGAATGAAGATTCCTGGGATTTCTGAAGTAAATGCATAGGTATAATAAGAATTTACATGACAAAGTGAGCATCACGTCATGCTATTGAACTAGACAACTGGTAAAATTCCCAAATAACAAGTGATAATACACTTGGCCTCGCCCAGCACGTGGAGTAACCAGAAACTAAAGGGGGCTAATCCTATAAATGTCATAACAATTGAATATTGAGTTAGTATACTTTTGAACTGGGCAGTCACTATACTTAAATGTGATAAATATTTACGTGAAAAGTTAAGTGAAAATTATTTTAAAGAGTGTATAATTGTGCAAAGAGAGCCGTACTTCTAAAAAGACGTAAGTAAATAAGATTCAGTAAAATTATATCATTTCTAATAATAAATAAAACAAGGCTCCGATTAAATACCTTCTGATTAAATACGTTCTAAATTACATTCTGAATAATTACGATCTGAAGAACTACGTTCTGAATAATTACGATCTGAAGAACTACGATTCTTGTTAAAACTTTTAATAACGATCCATCACGATCTTAAATACAATTTTAGATACAAAACTCTGGAAAATGCTGTCTGTTCAAACAATTTAATAATCTCTGAAAATGGTAAATATTCTATTACGGAAATGAAAAACCTTTCATTGGAATAACGATTTGGATACCAAATTTTGGTTGGATGTCGACTTCAATTCCTAGGAATGCAGGGCTCCTACAAAACCACTTCAGGTTAGATATTTTTGATGATTTATTTTAAAACTGTTTTATTTCAATAATAATTTAAAAATGTAAGGAGCCGACAAATTGGGGTTTCTTGAATAAATTTATGAAAAGTTATAGACATTTTGAAACGTTTCAACAGGTCTCTAAATGTAATAAAAGCTCGTTTTGTTGGCTTCATTTTCTAAAAATCTAATAGATGTAAATAATTCAAAAAGAGAGAAGATATTTAAAAGGGGAAAAAATTGTAAATATTTAATCATTATACTGTGTATTGTGGAATTGTTTATTTAATTGAATCAGCTAGTCGAGGCAAAAGAAAATTATAAATTAACATTTTCACAAGTGTTTGAGCAACATAAAGGTTATATCACAGCATTTTTATAGCACGACCCAATCGTGGGGCTAACAGGAGTTAACACAGCATTTTTATGACATGCCCAAGCCGTGGGGCGAATATCACAGCAATATATATATATATATATATATATATATATATATATATTGCTGTGATATTTTCTTATATTTAGCCCCACGACTTAGGTGTACATAAAATGCTGTGCTATCCCCTTTTTATTAATCAAGCACTTAAGAAATGTTAAGTTATAGATTTTCTTTGCCTCAACTAGCTGATTCAATTAAATAAAGCAATTCTACAATACACAATATAATGATTAAATATTTACAACCTTTTTAAAATCTTCCCCTTTTTCAGAATATTTACATATGCCAGATTTAAGAAATTGAAGCCAGCAAAACGAGCTTTTTGTTATATTTAGACTTTTGAAACGTTTTAAGATGCCTATTGCATTTCATAAATTTATCAAAGAAACCCCGGTTTTGTTGACTCTTACATTATTGAATTAAACAGTTTACAGAAATAAATTATATCAATATATCTAACCTGGAGTGGTTCAGTAGTTTCTCTCTCCCAAGAGTTTGCGTGTCCAGTCTGAATGTTTAGAGTCGAATTTGGAAGTCGACATCAAAACCAAAATACTATTCAAAATCCCATAAGTTAATCCAATAAAAGGTTTTCCATCTCCGTAATTAACAAGACAGTAATAGAACATTTACCATGTCAGTGATTACCAAAATTAATTTAACAGGAGGTAATCTCCAGAGCCCTGTTTTATTTATTTTAGAAATTGTATAATCTTACTAAATTTGGTTTACTTACGTCTATAATAGATCGGCTTACTTACACAATTTTTACACTTTTATAAAATGATTTTCATTTTACTTTCGTTTAACTGGTTACGTGAATAATTTAGCACTTTTGAGTATCGTGACAGCCCAGTTTAAAATGTATACTAACTCGTTGCTCAATTGTTATCGTATTTATAGGCCTTTCCCCTTTGTTTGCTATTCGTTGTTTTCACGTGTTGGGTCGACACCATTTGTCTTATCTCTTGTGTACTCCGGGAAATTTTACCAATTGTATAGTTCAAATACTTGGAAGAACGCTTAAGTTGTCACGTATTCATTTACATACCATTACATTTAATTTAGAAATCCCAGGAATTTTCGCTCATTAAATCACGTATTGATTGTTATTTGCTTATTCTAATCTAAACAGAAATAAATTTGGCGTTTGTTTATTTCCTAGTTAAATTGGATTTTTGAACAAATGTAATACTTTATGTCATGTACAATTTATTCAAATAATGCATAATTTTTGCCTGCGTATATGATGATATATTTAACGCACTTGTTGAGGATTTATCTAGCCAATTCATATAGGTTTTCAGTTGATTTATTTTTTATGCATTTCGTTACATTTTTAAATCTTATCTTTGCCCGTAACTACTCTTGGATATGCGTTTAATCTCTTGTACTATTATATACAATGTGCGCTCAACTAACAATATGTATAGTGACCTATTTACTCTTATAATATCTGTAATTATGTGCTTTTGTTATTTGGAAGTTTCTTTTGTTTATTCTGCGACACCTATGACTTAACCTACCCCTATAATTATAGCATTAATCCCCCAAATTAAAATAAAATTTTTTGGAAAATGTTAACTTTTGGCGCCCAACATGAGACAAAATTCACATTGGTCCAAAATTCTTTAATTTTTATTTCCTCTTTTCCTCATTCACCAAATTTAATTTTCCTGAAAGCTAGTAAAAATATCTTTGTAATTACTCTTAAGTACCTTTCGAACGTTCAAAGATGCTTTCTCTATCTTTTTAAATTCTCAATTGACCTTTTGTTGACCCTTACAGATATATAATATATAGCAAATATTAAAATTGAAACAGTCTTTAACTAATGAAAAAATTTAAGATCTCTAACCTGCATCTTCCTTAAATTACCCTCTTATCATAGCATTATATATATATATATATAGACGTGATAAGGGGCCATGAGAGGTCATTGAAACCCAAAGCCTACAAATAAAACCCACCAGAAACAAAAAAAAAACCTGAAAGAATAGAAATTTCCTAAGATTCATTGTTTCACCCCGTATAATATAAGCATATTGTAAATACATAGCCATTAATGTGAAAAGCAAAAAACACAAATCCGTGCTTGTAAATAAATGCTCTAAGAGAAATACAAAACCATACGTTTGTTATAAAAATGCACTTTCCGTGCATAAGATAAATAATTTTGTGTATAAAAAAACATGTTTTAGTTACCGTAAAAGCAAAATACACTTCTCGTGTATTTAAAAGCTCCAATTTTAAATCAATCATACAGCCATGTGTACAAATGTAAGGCATATATGTAAAAATAATTGTTAAGAAATACTGTAAAACGAATTTCAATATACATTTTATATGTGTCAAAAAATGAATTAACATCAAAAGCATTGTATATATTTTAATAATTTCATTGTAAGTATTATCCTATGTAAATTAATTTAGACTAACTGTTTATTGTTACTAGAACCTTGAAAAAGAAAGAAACTACTTTTTAAAAATTTGGTTTTGAAATAAAGATATATGCATTCAACCAATTGACTGTATAAGCATAAACCCTTTAATATATATATATATATATATATATATATATATATATATATATATATATACATCTTGCTAACAATTCTGCGTCCTTACAAAGTTGATACGTTTTTGCGTCCACCAGAAATAGCGGAAATAGGTCATTACATATGTGGAGTATATTGTTGTTTATTTCTTGAAGAAGCCCAAAATCACAAAAACATTGTAAAATAGTTAAATATATAGATATACACTATTTTGTATTTTCCTATCATTGTAGAGTCCTTTCAAAGCCATTTAATTTTGCATCCGTCGTATATCTTCCTTTCAATTTACATTAAATCTAGTATCACACTTGCTTCCTGCAACGTTGTCAATAACTCTTTGAAGTAACAGAGATGAAACATACAATTAATACCTTAAGAGAGACTAAGATATGAATAATTGGACATTCTACATTTAATCGTTTGTTTTTCTGTTGAGTGAATAAACTTACAACAGCAATACTCGAATGCTTTCTGATGATATTAATACTACCGTCTCTCAAAGTGCTGCGTACGCATTATAATATACTCTACTTTGTGTCGATGCGCTGTTAAATTAAAACGTGTATGCATTCCCAATGTTTTATAAATTATATCAGGATGTAACTTTAAATGTTACTTTAAATTATTATCATAGCTTTCCATGATCAAGAAGTGGTTTAGATTTCAAATTTGATGACCTTTTTTTTAATACAAAACGTTAATTTTATTAATTCTAGAAAGGTTGGTAGTTTTTACATCTTATCAATACGCTTGTGTAAATCAAGACGTTAAAACGGTTTATTTTGGTGCAGGCGTCAGAAAATAAATGTTCGATAAATTTATTTTAATTTATTTTGCTTTTGCATACGCTAATTGATTTTATTGGTGTGATGATTACGTAAGCAGAAACGATCTTCCACTTCGTGAAATTACTAAAAGAATAGTTCCGGTTTGTAAAAAACATGATCACCATTTTTCTATGAAACCACTTAAAAAATTCTATTTTCAATTCTTTACCAATGTTTGAAGAAATTTGAAACATACATACAAATTATTAAAAAAGCTGCATTCTTTCATGGTGTTAATTGACTAATAGAGCGTGCGTTTAAATGTGCGGATGCCGCCGTTTCCGACAATAAGCCAAAAATGAAAATAAAAGGAAATCTTTGGAACACGTTTAAAGCGCACTGCCAAATATTTTAAAGAAAGTCTCTTGTACACTTTAACAAAAGATGCTGAAGAGATTATGGGCTAGGAAAATCTTTAACTTGAAATAAAAATTTTTTTTGGTTATTGTAAAAAGAATTTCCTCGTCAGTACAATATTTGGTCATTCCTATGTTCGTTTAGATGCATAAAGCGTTCTCGTATAGTTTATTGACATATTTGCATTAAAATGTCTACAAAATGGTTTAAGGTGGGAGTATGTAAAGCTAATTATGGTTTATAGTATGTATGTTTATTGTACGATTTGGGAAAGCTGCTCTAATGGAACATAGTAATTAATGACAGCCTACCTTACACTAAAATTTCAAAACTTAATCACTTCACAATACAACTTCGTTGGTGCGAAAATGTGCAAAAGGCTTTGTGTGCATCACCTGAACTTATTTAAATACAATACTCAGAAGTAGTTCTGCGAAACAGATTTTTTTTTGTTTATTTTTTTCAGGGCAATATCCAGTTTTTCGTTAGCCCATTCTTTACTTCTGCCTGAACTCTAAGATGATTTTACTATTATGATATAATTCGATTTATTTGAAAGAATACTGAAGATATTGTTCCAGAACCAGCAATAAGAGAAGGGATTGAGAAACATAAATCCCTGACCGTTTACAAAATCGTTAAATGTACCACCAAAATCAGATGTTTGTGATGTAGGTATCTTACTTTATGTTGCGTGTTAGACAACGGTTTAGGAATCAAGTAAAAGACTTTAGAAACTACCTAGAAGCAGATATAAACATTGACCACAACATCGTAATTATGAAGGCCGCATATAAATTAAAAAATTTGAAAAAAAGAAACAAAAAAGGCACTTTGACTTAGAGAAACTAAAAGATAAAGATATTCAACAAATATTCGAAAAAATTCAAATGAATTGCTAAAAGATATCGAGAAAATATCTGATACTAAGGAAGTAGAAACAGAATGGAACAACATTAAATCCAGCCTAGACATGGCGGGCAGAGATATTCTGGGGTATACACAAAAAGAAAATACCAAACTATGGACAACAAAGGATATCCTGAATTTAATAGAAGAAAGAGAAAGGTACAAAAATAAATCAAATGAAACAGGAAAACAGAGATACGAAGTCATAAAATGGGAAATTATTCGCAAATGCAGGAAAGCTAAAGAACAATGGATTGATGAAAAATGCATAGAGATACAAACTAAGATGGAAATAGGAAAGACAGACGAGGCATACAAACTAATTAGAATCAATTTTAGGGATATAAAACCGTATAGCAAAAATATAAGGAATGCAGGAGGAAACAACATTATAGAAAATGTAGAGAAAGTGAGTAGATAGCAAGAATATATAGGGAATTTATATGCAGAAGAAGAACTATCTGCATTAGAACAGGAATCAGACATTGAAAATGATAACTTAGGATATCCTATACCTAGAAATGAGTTTGAATTAGCATTAAAGGGTTTGAAAAATGGTAAGGCTTCGGTACAGATAAGGTGCAACCAGAAACTCTAAAAGCCGCTGGACAAGCAGTAACTGAACGTCTCTTCCAACTTGTAAGCTATATGTATGAGACAGGCGAGATACCAAAAGATTTCAAACGTAACATCATATAATCATACCAAAAAAGAAAGGCGCGGATAGAAGTGAAATTTTTGGAACAATATTTTTGACAGCACACGTATCATAAATATTAACTAGAATTGTACAAAGGCGAATAGAAAAACGAGCTAGAGAAATACTAGGGTTTAGGCAAAACAGAGGAACACGGGAGGCTATTTTAGCTATGAGGGTGATGATGGAAAAAACAATAGAAAAGGGGGAAATGTGTAGGCTAGCTCAGAATAGAAATCAATGGAGATACACACCCAACCAGTCCCAAGATAGATAAATTAATGACGAAAAAAGTAACTGTACTTAAACATGATGATTATTATAACCAACTACAAGTATTGGTTTGGCAATATTCTCGAATAATGTTAATTGTGTGCAAGGATTTACTGGAAAACTATTAATTCGGCAAATGTCTAAGTGTTGGGAGATCTTGGCAGCCATGGCTGCTTAATCCCCTTCACTGAATCTTGGTGAAATAGGGCATAAAATTAGAAAACAATAGAAGGGGAACCGAGCTGTATACAGGCTGTGTGAGAATTTCAGGGAACTGTGTAGGCTAGCTCAGAATATAAATAAGTGCAGGTACGTGTCCAACCAGTTTTGAGACGGAAACCTAATAATGAAAAAATAAGGGCAGATAAATCTGATGATTATTATAAACAACTACAGGTGTTGGTTGTGAAATATCTGCAACTAATGTTGACTGTGCGAAAAGATATATTGGAAAAAATGTTAAATTGGTAAATGTTCTAATGCTAGGGGAACTTGGCAGCAACAGGCTACTTACCACTCTTCACAACCACTGAATGTCGGAGGAATAGAGTAATAATTGTAAAACAATTGAAGGGGACCGAACTGCATCTAACAAGAAAGAACAACGCCTATAATGAAAGACAACAAACATAGAAACAAGAAGGAAATTGTTGAAAGCATATGTGTGGAGCACACCACAGTATGGCTATGAAATACGGACAGTAGAAAAAGTAGACAGAAAAACGGTAGCAGCCTTTTGGAATGTTGTGCTTCAGATGTATGAGGAAGATAGCATGGACAGACAAAGTTAATAACAATTATGTTATAGAAATAGTAGGAGAACAAGGATATCTGTTGAAAAAAATAGGAGAAATAGAAGGGAAAAATGCGTTCTAAGGCATTTTTGGGGAATAGTATGGGATATATTACAAGCAGAGATAGGAAAAAGGATATAGATTTAGACCCATATCAGATAGTGATAGAAGCAGACAGTGCAAGTTTCAGGGAAATGTGTACGTTAGTTCAGAATAGGAAATAATGATAGTACGCGTCTAACCAGTTCCAGGACTAAAGACCTAATGATGATGAAGGGTTGCTGCTATCACAAAAACTAACTTACATACCATTACTGATGGATGTTTTACTTGTAGGCTACTAAGCATTGCATTAAAAAAATTTTTAAAGTTTTCAGTTGACCCCTTTACGAGCTATAATATTTTCCTGTATAAGGATTGCTGCCACCTCCCAAGACTGACCTTCGTGCGCTGTTGCTGGTGTTTACTTTTAGAACAGATTATTAGAGGAATGCATGTGAAAATTTTGTTCCAGTCTTATACGAGGTACGATTTATTTAGTTTAAGGGTTGCTGCTACCCTCAAGACTGGTTTTGGTGCACTGTTGTTGGTAGGTGTTTTTGTTATACATTATTAAGCATTGTATGTGCAAATTTTGAAAACTTTCTATCAAGTCGTTTACGAGCTATAATGTTTTTTAGTATAGGGGTTGCTGCAATCCCCAAGACTGGTTTTCGCCAACCGTTGACGGTGTTTATCTTTGTAATAGACAATTAAAGAATTGCATGTAGAAACTTTTTACCCGGTCCTGTACGAGGTACAATTTATTTAGTTTAAGGGTCGTTGCCATTTCCAAGACTAACCTTCGTGTGCTTCTAGTGGTGTTTATGTTTGTAGTAGACTATTAGGACTATTAGAGAATTGCACGTGAAAATTATTTTCCACTCCTTTACGAGGTACAGTTTATTTAGTTTAATGGTTGCTGCTACCCCGAAGACTGGCTTTGGCACAGCATTGCCTGAGAGTGGTTTTGAAGGAAACTATTAGAAGATTGCATATGAAAATTTTAAAAATTGTGTATCGTGCCATTTATAAACTATAATGTTTTTCAGTATAGGGGTTGCTGCCGTCCCCAAGACTGGCTTTAATGCACCGTTGCTAGTAAATATTTTTATATTAAATTATAGGATTGCATGTGATAATTTAAAAATTTTTACATGGCATCGTTCTGAACTACAATTTCTTTTAATGTAGGGGTTACTTTCACCCCCAAAACTGGCTTTCACGCTCCGTTACGTGTGTTTATTTTTGTAATAGTGTGTTGGATGATTTCATGTTAAAACTATAAAAAATTTTAACCAGATACAATTTATTTAGTTTAGGGGTTGTTGCCACCCCAAGCCTAACTTTGGCATACCATTGCTGGTACATGTTTTTATTGTAGGCTTTTAAGCATTGCATTTGAAAATTGTTAAAGTTTTCTGTTGAACCGTCTACGAGCTATAATATTTTCCTGTATAAGGGTTGCTGCCACCTCCCAAAACTGATCTTCGTGCGCTGTTGGTGGTGTTTATTTTTAGAACAGATTTTAGAGGATTGCACGTAAAATGTTTTCCAGTCTTATACAAGGTACAATTTATTTAGTTTAAGGGTTGCTGCTACCCTCAAGACTGGTTTTGGTGCACTGTTGTTGGTGGATGTTTCTGTTATACATTATTAAACATTGTATGTGCAAATTTTAAAAACTTTCTATCAAGTCGTTTACGAACTATAATGTTTTTTAGTATAGGGGTTTGCTGGAATCCCCAAGAATGGCTTTCCCTAACCATTGACGGCGTTTATCTTTGCAATAAACTATTAAAGGATTGCATGTGGATATTTTTTACCTAGTCCTGTACGCGGTACAATTTATTAAGTTTAAGGGTTGTTGCCACCCCCAAAACTGACCTTCGTGTGCTTCTAGTGGTGTTTGTGTGTATAGTAGACTATTAGAACTATTAGAAAATTGCACGTGAAACTTGTTTTCCACCCCTTTACGAGGTACATTTTATTTTGTTTAAGGGGTGCTGCTACCCTCAAGACTGGCTTTGGCACAGTATTGCCTGAAAGTAGTTTTGAAGGAAACGATTAAAAGATTGCATGTGAAAATTTAAAAAATTGTGTATCGTGCCGTTTATGAACTATAATGTTTTTCAGTATAGGGGTTGCTGCCGTCCCCAAGACTGGTTTTAATGCACCGTTGCTAGTAAATATTTTTGTATTAAATTATAGGATTGCATGTGACAATTTAAAATCTTTTACATCGGACTGTTTACGAACTACAATTTCTTTCAATGTAGGGGTTACTTTCACCCTTAAAGCTGGCTTTCACGCCCCGTTACGTGTGTTTATTTTTGTAATAGTGTGTTGGATGATTTCATGTTAAAACTATAAAAAATTTTAACCAGATACAATTTATTTAGTTTAGGGGTTGTTTCCACCCCAAGACTGGCTTTGGCTCGCCATTGCTAGTGGATGATTATTTTATAGACTCTTAAACAGTGCATGCGAAAATTTTTAAATTCTTCTAACGAGTTGTTTAGGAGCTTAACATTTTTTTAGCATAGGGGGTTGCTGCCGCCCTCTAGACTGACTTTGGTGCAACGTTGCTGACTGATGATTTGTAATGTACTATCAGAGAATTGTATAAAAATCTTAAAAATTTTTTATCCCGTTATTTACGAGCTACAATTTTTGTAATATAGGGGTTGCTGCCACACCAAGACTGGCTTTTGTGAACCTTTTGTTGATGTATATTTCTATTATAAACAATTGGAGCATTGAATGCAAACGTTTTGAATATTTTCTATTGCGTTATTTATGAGTTATAATTTATTCAGTGTAAGGGTGAAACTATTCCTTAAGTATGATAAGGGAGAATTATGTGCAAAATTATAAGTACCGATGTAGTCAGACACAATTTGCAAAATTCGAAATCTATATGTAAATATTTGTAATAAAATATTTAAATTATATTTTCTAAGCTTCACAAAATCGTTGCTAGAAAACAGTAAATAACATCATACACATGTAGAAATATGATAGGACATCATTTATACGATTTTGCAACCTAAAAAAATTAATAAATCCTCTCAAGTACAAGATATATTTAGTAGATAAAAGTTTGCATTCTCTGAAACTATACGGATGCAACTTCTACATAACTGTTCGTTGCCCTATCATCTAAGCAGACTAACTGGCGCCACGCTCTGTTGTCATTTAGCGGATGTAAAGATGATAACATAATGAAATATTACGTATATTAAAATATATTCTGTGGCGCCCTTGACGGAAAATCGCTAGACTAAAACTATACGATTCCTGTACATTTTCCTATCAATTTTAAAGCCACTTTGCGTTTCTTAAATATTTAAAATAGAAATTTGTACACAAACTCATTTACTTTGATGTATTCCAAATCCTACCAATTTAGGTCTTCTTCCATATAAATATCTTAGCCAAAGAAATTCCATGTCAATAATGCCAAAAAGTTAAAAGGTTTATCTTGCGTCCGATATACGGTAGTAAGTTTACAAGGGACGCAAGTTTAAATGTAAATTTCGGTCTATCGGGTGCAGAAATGATAGTAGGATGTATATATATATATATATATATATATATATATATACATGTGGAAAAGGGCAATTTATGTAGTCATTGGTATATACTGCATTGGAAGCATATTTTTGAAATGCATTATATAGATGTGTATTAATCGAGTTTAACACAAAATAATATTCTACAAAAATAATTGCATTTATATTTAATAACAGAAAGATCATATATATATATATATATATATATATATATATATATATATATATATATATGTTAACTAACCAAATGAATCCTAATTTTAAAATCAAAATGAAAAGTAATAATTTCTACATGAAAATGTTAATTTTTATTAATTTTGAGATTTATTATTTAAGGTCAAATTTTTTAAATCGAATAGTACATCTAATATTAAAGTGCAATTCTGTCAATTCAAATAATAAACTAAACAATTCAACCCAAAAGTTTATGGTTGGAAAGAATGGATTACAGTGGAAAAGTGATGCTCCAGCTCAAACAAAAGTGTTATGCCACAACATAATTCGATTTACTCTTGGAACAAAGCAACGAAACCAAATAATAACTACCATCAATGCCAAAATAAGGTATAATTGCAGTAGGAACACTTCATCACAATAAAAAGAAATACCAATGTGCTTCAAAAGATAGTGAAGTACACTCGTCTTTATTTGGATTTAACCAAAACATAACTATTGTTGGCTACGTACCAAAATAAAATAAATCTGTTATATTACTAAGCACAGTGCACCATGATAATACAATAAATCTGAATAGTAACAAAAAGAAACCAGAAATTATTAAATTTTACAATAGTACTAAAGGGGACATGGATCATATGGACCAAATGGTTGCTAATTATACCTGCAAACGCCAAACAAAATGGTGGCAATTTGCAGTGTTTGCTAATATGGTAGAAATAGCTCCTCTAAATGCGTTTATATTTTATATGAAATAATATCCCAGTTTTGAATCACAAAAATGCAACAGGCATAGGATCTTTCTAAAAACTCTTTCAGTAGCTTTTGTTTTACCACATATGACTAGACGAGCACAAAATCCATTGCTACATAAAACTACTACCGAAGCCCTGAAGATCTTTATTGTACTTCCTGAAAACGCAAATCCAGAGGAGCCATCCACTAAAAAAGACGTCATATTTGCCTAACCAGATTAGGAAGAATGAGCAAACAAACTTGCTATAATTGCAAGAAAGGCATTTGTAAAGAACATAGTTCAATGTTGTGCAATAGTTGCCATTAGAAGTTTATTGTGTTTAATGTAAGATAGATTTCTTTTTTATATACAATTTTTATGTAATGAAAGTGATATTAATATTGCAAGTTTTATTTCATTTGTTTATTACTATTATTTTTTCACTGTATCTACTTTGTGTCTCGCAGACTCAGTTATGAATATAAAAGTTCTAGCTAGAGTAAAAAATCAACAAGAAAAGGTTGGATCGTCGATATTGAATTTATAAAAATTGGATAGTCGTCTTTGTATTTTGAAGAGTAAAATATTAGAGTCTGGTCATTTTTAAAAGCAAACTATATTTCACAACAAAAAGAAGACTGCTATTTTAAAAAAGATTAGATACATGAACTATTTATAAATTTGTTTTTTTTTTAAATTAGAAGTATGTTCCTTGAGTGTGTTATTTCATAAAATATTTTATTAGGTTAAGGATTAATTTTTACAGTAGATATTTATGTACACAGTTAATTAAAATAATTTCATTTGGAATTGCAAATATGGGTAAAGAATTTGTGATCTGAATATTCAGGAGGTTTAATACAGTATTAAAAATGAGATGTTAAACTAGATGACTTTCAATATAATTGGTTATTCACAAGAGACATAGTTAGAAAGCATAACCTTTACCTGTGTAAATAGTAATTCCGATGAAAATATATAATTAGGGATTTATTGGTAAATAATTGACATGCGTTTAGAACTTGTTCATTAGGGTAGTGGTGTAGAAAATAAAAGTGAATTGGGCATTTAAAGTGCTGTTTTGAAAAGGATATTTTTAACCCTTTATATTTAACTTTAACTCAACTATTTGCCTCATTGCTGGTATTTGATTTTGGGGATTCTGGTAGTTGGTGAGCTAGCTGGAGGCATATATAGAACTTTAATTTGTGTTCCAGATATAACATAGCATGCATTTACCCCAAAACTGGAGTTTTTCAGAGTAGAGATCACAGCAGGTATTGGCAAACCAATGCATTGCTCCATTAAACCATCTGTAATTTAAAGTTTCAGGTGACTTAAATTAAATAAGAATTTTCTGCGAAGTAGTTTTTATTTGTCATCAGAATGGCAAAGAAAGTAAAAGAGAAAAGAGTTGAGAGCAGAAGGTGTTGATATTGGAATTCAAGAGACCGTTTACCTAGATGATTCGCAAAAAAAAACTAAAAAGATAGACAGAGCAGTGTGACGGTGTACATATAAAGACACTCCGGAGTCTGGAATGAGGACCAATTGGTTGAGTATGAAGGAAATAGGTGAGAAATCTGATAAGAGTAACCAAGAATTACGAGCTTATTTTTAACAGAATTTAGCAAGATTGGAGGAAAATTTAAAATCGGAGTGAGAAAAATTAAAAAGTATGAAAGATATGAGTGAGAAGTAAACTTTAGGTTTAAAAGAGACCAATAAGACCATAGTGAAAACGAAGTTAGAAATTAGAGGTAAAGTGGTACAAATTCTGGAGGATAAAAATGATGTTAAAGAGGAACTTGTGCAGATAGTCAAATCAGGAGTTGTGTGAAAAAGAGACAAACAGAAAAAAATAAGGACAGAAAGTAGATGAAATTGAGGAAAATTGTCAAAGCAGGGTTTGAAACTTTTAAAAATAAGTTAGAAATTCTTAAGGCGGATTTTAGAAACAAATTGGAGAATTTAACGGATAGAATGGAAAATATTAATAGAAATATTAGGCAAAATCTAGGTGGACCCGCAAAGTCGAGTCAAACTAACATTTCACGATAGCAATATTCTAAATTTTATGGTGATAATAAATTAAATTGCAAGATATTTCTAAATAATGTCAGAACTTTAGTGCAGGAAAGTTTTAATGAACAAAATTAATTAAACATAGTCAGATCAATGTTGAAAGATAGTGCAGAAATATGCTTTAGTTTGATAGAAAGTAAATTGGAGATGTTTAAGGATTCTGAATATAAATTCTTAAAACATTTCTGGGATATAACCAATTATTTCAGGTAAGGGATGATTTGATTATGAGAGAGTATAATGCAGACTTAGGTGTAACAAGCGAGTTAGTGCTATAAAGAAATTCAGTGTGGTGTAACAATTAGATCCTCCATTGGAAGATGAGCAGATCATTAAGTATTTGGCAGGACATTTTGAGGCAAAAGTTAGGCAATGTATAGCTTTGTAGAATATTGTAAACAGGGATGTATTCGTAAAATATTTACAAAGATACAATGAAATAAGCCAACAAGGAGATTGGAGAATAAGTACAGGAATCATCCAGTACATTTTGTTAGGCATCAGATAATCACAGGACCAAAAAGTTTTAATAGCAGGAACAATAATGACAACTATAATAGGAATTTTGATCACGAGAATTAAAATAATAATAATAAGTCAAATTGGAATCAAAATAATGCACCAAGCTGGGAAGTGGAAAGGAACATAATACTAAGAATTCTTAATGTAGTAGTGTAAATAGGAAAAGTAATAATATAATTAATAATGAAAATTCGCGAAGTGAAGCAGACCATGAGAGTAAATAATTGTGCATATGCAGAAACTATAAATCAGCTAAGACCGTCTACATAGAGTCCAAATTTTCAATAAAAGATAAACCAAGTAAACTCGTTAAAATTAACCAATATGAACATCAATGTGAGTTTATAAAATTTGAATTGGAAAATGATTGTTAACTTATATAAAAACTTATTACCTATTATATAATTAAATGTGGAAGATAAAATAATTCAAGTCTTATAAAAATAGTAGCGGAAGCATTTCTCATTTCTAAAGATTTTATTAAAAATAATATTCTACAGTTAATTAATAAACTGATACCCATAAAAATACAACTTGGTGCCGCCAAACAATAGAAAGTTCACAAGTATAAATAGTATGGTGATTCTGAAGAGTGAGTTAAGGAATATGAAGTTTGAGCATGAGTTTATATGATTATACCTAGATTAAGAAATGTGCTATTTTTGGGACGGATGTGATAGATAAGTTGATAATAGATACTATGACCATTTATATGTTTATCTAAACGTTGAATACTCTGGTCAATGTATACACTGTCACAACCATTCTGTCAAGGTATCTAATACACCATATGAGGTTGCTTATACTTTGGGATTTTATGTTTAATCTTGCTGTATCAATTTTGATGCAAGATGAAATCTTTATTTGTCACAATTATATCATATGCCTTTTAGATAGTCTTTATAATTTTTCAGATAACAATTCAATAACGAAAACAGAATGGGTTAAAAATTTCCCTTATTGTGAACTACTGGAGTATGCTCAGTCTAGGTCCCAATTTTACTGAACCTATTGGCAACCGCACTATACTCTTACCTCAAAATTATAGTAAATATTAAGAATGCAATTAAAAATTTACCATCAGACGATAAAGACGAAATTAGAGTCAGAAGTTGCAATATTATAACCAACTACAAAAATAAAATTATAACTTAAATAAGCAATATAAGATAAACCACAATATAAATAGAAAAACTAAAAAACAAAACAGTTCCTGGGGCACAATCAGGACATAACATTATTAAAACAAGTCAAATTTAATAAAACAGTAACAATGAAAAAAACATGTAAAAAAATGGGACAACGCTTGATATCTCACCAAAACTCAGTAAAACTTTTAAAATAAGTAACTAACTCCAAGGTTATATGGATTACCCAAAATGTACAAGGAGGGAGTTTGGATGACACCAATAATTTCTGCCGTTCAGTCTCCATTAAACAAATTATCAGTCTATTTAAAAAATATTTACAGTAACAATTTATAAAAATGCTTATCATATAAAAGACTTTAAAATGAAAATAAATAATACTACTTTACCTGAGAATTATACGCTAATTTCATTGGATGTAATGTCACTTTACATTAATATACTAATTGAATTGGTTTTACAAATAATAGACAAAAAGTGGAACAAAATAAAGAACTACATTGACATACCTTAAAGTATTTTTATTTTATTAATGTAATTAAGCGGGTTTAGAAAACATTGAATTTGATGAATGTTAGTAAATCACCATGTATATGGTCAGTGTTAGATTTTAATTGTTGAAAAAAAATTTTGTTTGCATATCCTGATGTTTAAATTAACATTCGTTAGTCCTTTTCTTTAGATTTGTAAAAGCATTAAAAAGTCACCTTCAAAATTGCTAGTGAAATAGAAAACATCAATTAGCTAAAATACATGTATATATAACTAGTTATTTCTTTTATAATCAAGCAGCACATGCACTGTTGAACACTCATTGTAGTGATATATAGCCTTCCTGTAAATAGGCCAGTCATATTGCAACTATCATGTGAGAAACATGTCTGCCCTAATTAACATGTTGAAATTTAATCTCCGCATAGCCTTTTAAAAATAGTTCTCTCAGAGTTCTCATCAAAGATGTTGTAAATAGGACAATATGGTTTGTAAAATCTATAAGTTTTAATATATATTTAATTAATCTAAAATATTATAGCAAAACTTCTATGATACCATCTTTATTGTTATTTAGCTTA
The DNA here is from genome assembly GCA_036346225.1 of Platerodrilus igneus. Lineage (NCBI taxonomy): Eukaryota > Metazoa > Arthropoda > Insecta > Coleoptera > Lycidae > Platerodrilus > Platerodrilus igneus. Next base: position 708,582 of record JARFIW010001250.1, read on the forward strand.
CGTTGATCTTCGCTGTAATTAATTCAATGGTCGACCTTTAACACTATGCAAATTTAAAGTTTGTATCGAAATAATGGATTTAGCAGTCTTTGGTTGAAAACTCGAATGCTGACGGTTTGATGTAACTTCTACCTTAACTGTTGCCAGCACAACAGCTGTTCATGTAGATGCCATGCTGTCGAAATATTTCAGTCACAAGAGATCACTGTAGTTTGGTAACATGTTTTTTCTTGTTATTTAGAATTAATGTCGTAATCCTCGGTAAATAAAATTTTATAATTATTTATATGAAGTATTTCAACATGCAATTTAATATTATTAAGCCTCCACAATAGTTAAAACTTGGTTATTTACAAAAATATTCATGTACGCTTTATTACTCAGGATTATGTCAGTATTCATTTCTATAAGAAATATATATCATGATCAATTTCCCATCTGATTAAAAAGTTAATGTAGAATAATTTGTTTGAAATCCATCTTAAGATCTTATGTGACTATTTAGAGAACAAATTAAAAAATTATATGCTATGAGAAATAATTAACATCTTTTAAAATCCAAATGATATATGTACATGGTACTCGGATCTGAATATGATATAAAAAATTTTTATTAAGCACAACAATTGTCATTTTTATGTAACATTATTACTTCATATAAATTCCATCTTCAGCTAAGATAATTTGAGAAAATTTAAATTAGAATTGTAAATATCTGTAACATGAAGAGAATCATCGTCAATTTAATACATATACATATATTTCCTTATAAATGCATATTTCTTATACAGATGCAATGCATGATCTGTTTGACATTTAATGCATAATTGCTTTCTCTTTCTGCGATAATATTGCATAAGCTTAACAATCTTAGCCTGTGTGCGTTACGTGCATATAATAGTTACTAAAGTTCCTACACTCTCTTTAGTGACGCTGTCTCGCATATGTTAAATCTTTGAGTTTAGTGGCGTCTGATATTTCCGTATTTATAAAGACCCCCTGTTAGTCTCATCCGCTGAAGTTAGAGCTTAGAGTTGATTTGGAATTCTCCAGAAGTACTTATTGTTAATACAGATAAACTACATCTATGGTTTACTTCGTGAGAAATTAAGGTGGTTCTGTACTTATCTCGTAACACCCTAATCAACATCTTTATATAAGTTACTCCACCCGATAACATCTATAGAAATAAAATCAAATAAATGAAATAAAAAAATAAGGTAACAACTTCTTATAAAATTAAAAATGCAACTAAAATAATTTTAAGGTCTACATATTTTGTCTTTAACTACAGGACTGATAAATATGTAATTAGCTTTATCACAAGCATGGCCTTATCCAGCGTAATTGCACCAATGTTGCAAATTACAGACCTATAAACGTACTATTTGTCATTCCTAAACTTTTCAAGAAATTATTGATTCCAATTGTGACATGGTGTAGTAAAAGCGGTGACTACTAAGTCCAAGGTTCCGGGTTCTAATCCCAACACAGTCTGCTTGAAAAATGTCAGATGAGCATTTTTCACAAAAATATGCCCTAGTTCAGATGAGAGGTAAAATGTTGGTTCCGTGTGTGTGTGTGGTCATGCACGTTAATGATCCCTACCTTGCTTGGAACAGCAAGGGCTCGGCAAAATTCAAAATTTCCAGGTAAAAAAACTTGCTTGCAGTGTAGTAAAAGCATCATAACTGAAAATCAACATGTGTTTATTAGCGGCAAATCGACATTCAGTAATCTTTTGCTATTACGGCATGATATCATTTCAAGTTTTGAGCGGGATACCAAATTACATATAATATATTTAGACTTTTCAACGCTGTTGATCGTGTTGCTCAGTCTGTGTTAATCTATAAACTGGGTCTACTAGGATATCCAGAGCCTCTAATTAATTGGCCCGAATCTATCTAAAAAGTAATACTCAAATAGTAAAAATAAAGTCATGCTTATTCACACCAGTTTTGGTACCATCTGATGTTTCTCAAGCATCACATTTCGGACTTCTATTGTTTATGTTGTTCAGAAATGATATATGTAAAATATTCAAATTTTGCAATATCCTACTTTCTGAAGAAAATCTAAAACCTTATCGGCCAATTCAGAATATAGATTATTATCTAAGGTTCAAGCAGATATCAACTCCTTAGCTACATGGAGTGATCAATACAACATGACCTTTAATATGAAGAAGTGTTTTAGTATAAGTTATAAAAGTAAACATACAATAAATTTTGAGTAGCATGTAAAGAGAGCAATTATTACTAATGTAATTGAATTTAAAGATTTAGGGGTCATTTTCGATAAGAACCTTTCTTTGACTTCTTGCATCAATTCTATTACCTTCCATAACAGCAATAATAATTACTTATATAGCATACATATATTCCATTTTAAAGTATGCATCTCCAATCTGGTCACCACATTATATTACTCAGATAGCAAAATTAGAGGCTGTCCGAAACAAATTTTTAAGAGTGTATGCTTTACATATGCGTTTACCATATTGTAGTTATAGTTATAATGAAATTTCAAACAAATTGCAATGACTACATTTGAATCTCATATAACCAGAAATTCAATAAAATTGTTACTGGAGTTGTGGATATCCCAGATATCCCAGACAAGAAAACATATAATTAATTAAACCAAGATCACCGTATGTGGTTCCCCACCTACACACTAATAAATACAAAATAACACTTTACTGAAATATAAACGATCCACCAAAACTCTAATTTTGAACTGTTAACTTTAGGGTCATAGACCATTCTGAAACATGCAACTCTTTTTAAATAAATATTTAACTATATTGGTAAATTTCAATAACTATTGTATTTACAAAAAAGCAAGAACTGTGTAATAAAAAAGGATCATAATCAGTTTTGCAACACAAAGTAAGTTTCATCAAACATCCCCATTGAAGCTTAAACCTTTAAGATACGCCCATGCGGAATAAGAATACAGGATAGGTTGAGCAAACAATACAGCTTTAATATTTACCTGACTTTAAGAACACACAGGGAAGGGAGGTTCATGGCAAGGGATCATTCGTTCGAAGTTAAGCTACGGCGAGTTTAAGACGTGTGTCATAGGGAAAGACGACCTTAGAACATAATATCTTAAAGATGAATGTTAGATTGAGCCGCAATCTATTTACATATTTATTAGCTACCTGTATTCATTAATCAAGTGTTTTCAATTCCTCATGTTATAATTAGTTTTGGTTTAGTAAAATTACATAGTTCTTAACATTGATTGTGTTTCTAAGTTCACGTAACTGTATTATACCTGTTTATTTTATTAAATGATTTACATGATTACGCAAGTGAATTATCTCAAGAAAGTATAAAAGTAATAAACCTCTAGACAGCATAAAACAGCCTACATAAATATAAAGTTCCAGTTCTTCTTATTTATAAATTGTCAAACTGAGTTAACGATCAAACAGTATGAATGGCTTCACATTAACGATATTAACAAGGTAAGGAACGCATTATAGTTTTAAACAAAAAAAATCAGACTACTAAAAGTTAGATTCTTGTTAATAAAAATTGTAATTCGGTGTTTACAAGCACTCAAAAAAATTTTATATTTTTAGTTTACAACAAAAATGAAAAACTCTTTTACTCTATAAAAATTGACAAATTACGTTAGAAAAGAAGTTACTCCTTACTAGTATGTTGATTAAGCCCTGAATTATTGTATTGAAGTACCAAAAAATATTAGTTTGATAATTAATCTATATTGACCATTGACCCTCTAAAATGGAGCTTCTTAATGGCCATCATGCAAGAAGATCTAACCATACGGTATGGAGGTGTCCAGATTAGACAGTTCAGATGAGACGGACGACACCAAAAAACGAATTCACGTCACAGGTGCGATTTACACGACTCTAAACGACCTACATTTTCACTAGCAACCTGGATAAACCCAGCAAATTTCTTTTGAAAGCATGTAAGATTATCACATAAAACATGATATTTGTAAAGTGTGTTCTATTGATAAGTACATAGACATATATTCGACAATTTTCGATGATAAAATTTGTTATTCTAAATTAAATACTGGATAACGCTAAATTGCATACCTTACAAATTCATTTATGTTACAATTGGCCATCAATTCCAAAAAACTACTAAGGATTTTACTACATAAATTTTCATTTCATTTAGTTATTAAAACGTAACAATGGAAATTTGTAGTTTGCGGTACCCTTTATACATCCAATAATGATTTGTAAGTTCTTGCAATTAATTATAATAGTAGTCGCTAGCTTAATTATGCTTACATTGTTATAAATAAATTAACCAATGCCACCTGTGTTTGTTCTGATTTTTTACATTATTCTCAGTCTCAAAAAACAACACAATTGTAAATAAACACCATTTTTCTTAAGATGATTTTCGGTTGTTAATAATGTGCAACTGAAAATATCTTATGCTATAAACAATTTGACTTTAGTTTTAAAACAGACATTAGAAAGACGAGTGCATTTTTTATTGCCATCCATTCTCTTCTTTAATGAGAACTAATTTTAAGATGTCTAACAAATAATATTAACTCATAAGTTTTTACCACACAAAGAACTAACACCACTAAATTAAGTGGTACACTCACCCTGGAACTACAAGCAATGTTATTTATACAAAGTTGAACAAATCTATCACTAGAGAGCAAGATGTAATGAACCCCCAATCGGGATAAAATGTAGTATAAATTGTAACAGTAATTAAGAAGTTATAGAACATTCTAGGAATTACACTTATTTGGTTTTTTTTAAAATGGCCTTGTATCTGTTTAGCAATAAGTTATCGCAATGCAATAGGTTTGATAACGCATATTCTATGTTATCTCGATTTAAATAGAATAAACGATTATTGTGCATAACTGCAAGGTTGTGATAAAGGAAAATTAGATTGAACTCGGTCTTAATAAACGTTTGATGTATCTAAATTAATATCAATATAAATTCGCTTGTGTGATATAAATGTGTGAGACAAATAATTTAGCAGTAAGATTAGAGTTATTATAGTCTTTAATTCGTAATACGTAGAAGATTAAATTAGTGCCACTGAATAGTGATTAAGCTAGTGCTAATGTAAACAAGACTCCGTGAATATTTGTAATTGTGAAGAATAATTATTAGACTTGTAGTTATTGGAAATAAAGGCTAAAGGACAATTAGAAAGTTCCTTACAATTCTAAGGTAAATGTGCCTAAAGTGAGCCACACTCCAATAGTAGACAACTAAATAGAAAACAACAAAGTAAGATTTCTATTCAGGTTATCCCTTCCAGTATTCAATTATCCTGCCTGTAAAGATAAAAAGTAAGTGCAATAACACAAGTTCATGTAAAAAATGTTGTTTTAGTACAACGGCCACAATTACCTAGCAGTTTTCAAGAGCGCATGCCTTACAGCAGCCAAAAAAAGCAATTTTTAATTCTTACTTAAGATGTACTAGAAATTAAAACAAATTTATGAACATGGCAAAGACGTTTCTGTCTGTAAAACATATGGGTTGTTTTAGTACACCTATCATAGCTGCCTAACAAGTTTAAAGAGCACAGGTCCAATACAAGCTAAAAAAATATTTAACATTTGCTTATTGTGCCCTAATGCAAATTCGAAAAAATTTGTGAACTGGATCGAACATGTTTGTGTACAATGTATAGGTTGATGTAGTACACCTACTCTAGATGCCTAACAAGTTTCAAGAGCACAAGTCTTATAGAAGCTGAAAATTTTTTTTAATATTGGCTTGTAGTACCCTAACGCAAGTTTGGAAAAGTTTGCAAATCGGAGTAAACACGTTTCTGTAGAACGCATGGGTCATTTTAGTATGCCTACCTTAGCTGCCTAAAAAATTTTAAGAGTGCAGGTATTATAGAATTAAAAAAAAAACATTTTGAATATTTGCTTATGGTGTCCAAATGCAGGTTTGAAAAAATTTGCAAACCAAGGTAAACACTTTTCTGTAAAATGTATGGGTTGTTTTAGTACACCTACCCTAGCTGCTTAACAAGTTTCATCAATGCAGATCTTATAGAAGCTATGAAAACATTTTTAATATTTGCTTATGGGTCCTACTGCAAGTTCGTAAAAATTTACAAACCGGGTCGAACACGTATCTGTAAAACATATGGCTCGTTTTAGTACACAAACTTTAGCTTTCTAAGAAGTTTCAAAAACGCAGGTCTTATAGAAGTTAAAAGCATTTTTAGTATGTGCTTATAGTATCCTAATGCCAGTTCTGAAAAATTTGCAAACCGAGGCGAACACGTTTTCTGTACAATATATGGATTGTTTTAGTACACCTACCCTAGCTACTTAACAAGTTTCAAGAGCGCAGGTCTTATAAAAGCTATAAAAAACAATTTTATTGTTTTTCTAAGTTTCACGCCAATTTGCAAAAGATGCAAATCACGTCAGTAAATCACATTTTATTTACCTGCAATTGTAGTAACCTCGAAGAGGATCATTGAATAAAGAATGTTTAAAACTTTTTTTTTCAATCCTTGTTGGATGCATTACTGTGTAGGTGCGCCGCTGTGTCTAAATTAGTATGTCTGTTAAAAGAATTATTGTATTTTTACTATTTCTAACAATTACGCTCTATATTAAATGTTAGTTAAGTGTAATTGTTATTTAAAATTGCGATATAGTTATTAAGTTTTCATAGTTTTGTGTGTGCTTCAAAATGTTTCTGAATTCAAATAAAAAAAGTGCCTGCTAATAAATACAGGAATTTTTATTGTGGAAGGATACTCATTAGAAAGACGTCTGCTTAAAAAATAGATGTAAGAGTAATATAAAGAAGTCAGTGTTATTTAGTTTCCATCATCATTGAATTTGAAATGCAAAAACATAATCGAGTTAATACAAGACATAATAATACAATAGAAATGCTTGTTCAGTTCAGTAGGTATGGTCTTGCAGTGATTGGGATTGATAGGCATATCCATATTTAGCAGTCCCTAGAACCTGGTCGCTACCTTCACCGACGTTCATCTCCTCATACTGTCACTTGAATTTAGCAGTTGCTTTGCTTTTTATTCAATATGTTAAGATTTTTTGTATTACTGTGAATTTGTTTAGGTTAGTAGTTAAAGGAAAATGTAAATAATCACACCAAAATTACTAATTCAAGTACAGTAGAGCTAATAGTTATTTCAATGGTTTATATTACGTTTGGTATTAAAAAAACTAAAAAGAACCCTCAAAATATTAATCTTAAACTCATATTAATTCTTAATGTCCTTTAAATATAACAAATACATACAAGGCTCACTTACTTAATAGATTTTCTTTACTATATTTATAATAAATTTTCAAAAAATTTAGAGAAAGGCTATAATTTTATTCAGGATTTATAAATTTTTAACATAGTACAGTATTACACATCTGCCATTAACAACTAAGGTAATGAGCACATATATGTTGTTATAGGCCTAAACCTACCATAAGCAGTTATTTTTTTAATTTAAACATTTTAAAGTGAAAAGTTTCAATAAGTAGAAAAATGGCTAGTACAAGTAATATGAATGTAGACATGATTTTTGTTGTTGCAATCCATTTGAAAAAAGTGCTCATCCATCTATGAAAAGTCTTTAGCCAGTCCAGGACTGGATAAAGCAGGAATGAAAACTTCCAACAGTTGTAAAAAACAACTTTCAAGAGATAAAACGAGTTTAGAAACCTTAGAAGAGCCTTCACAGATGGATACAGATTTTACTAGCCCAGGAATAGCACTTGACTAGCTAAACAAATCTCTTTCAAATATTGAAAAATCTCCAATAGTAAAAAAGTTAATACACTTCCAGGTTATTGCCAAAGAAAACTAGAGAAGATAACTAAGAAACTTACTCAGGAGTTAATAGATGCAAAAGTTGAAAATGAAAAAAGAAATGATCCATATTCAAAAATTCTTGAACAACTGAAAAAAATTAAAAATATTGCAAGCAGGAACAAGCAGCTCATTATTTTAACTGCACTTTCTAAGAGTTGGATGTGTAAAAGGATACAAAATGAGTTCAATGTAAGAAATAGAATGGCCAGGAGAACTAAAGCCTTAGTTAAAGAAAAAGGTATAATGTTTACTTCTGGTCCAAAGCCTGGCAAAACGGCCCAGTAATCTGTAGTTGATAAGGTTAAACAATTTTATAACAGTGATGATATAAATCAAATCATGCCTGGTAAAGAGACCGTTTCAAACGACTTGTAACAAGAGCCAGTCTGCAAAGTTCATACTTGGACAAAATAATGACACCAATACAACTTTTACCTGGAGTAAGGAAAATATCTGTAGCATAAGTTTATGTACTGTACACTGAAACACCACTTGCAAGAAGCTAAACAAATAAAAAGTACATAACAGTAGCACAGTTCTATTCTGCACAGCGAAACTGAAGCAAAAACCAAGATTTATTTATTGCATAATGAAAGTTTTGATCATGAAGTAGTTGAAGGTGGTACAACACTAACAAAGAAAGATATCAATAATTATGTAATTTGAATATAATCAGCATTCGTGTCTTGCACATGTCTTGTCAAAGGACTGCAAAAATGAAGAGGTGGAGGCAACTTTTTGCATTCTTCAAGCCCTGCTCCATCCTTTATATTCTCAAGAAACTCAGACATTTTGAGAATGCATAGAAATCAAATACTAAAATTGACCCCACAACTATAACTGGGTAGACTTACACCTTACCTCAAAAACAAATGGTCGTTGTTACAAGGAGCCGGCATGCAAGACTTATGTTTTCACAGTAAAGATTTTGCTAAACATTTTTACCTGAACGCGTCTCAAGGAATAGTAAGTTAATTAATAGTAATCATTTTAGCAAAGTAACAAACTAACCAATCTTAGTTAGTGTCTCTCTGATAAAAATAATTTTTTTCACAAGGATCCTGTTGAGATCCCAACTTGAATTTTTGTAGGTTTGTAACACTTACGAAATAATTAAGAATTTTTGAAAATTTGTATTAATATTGTTTTTTTAAAATCATCTTTAACAATTTTGAGTATATATATATATATATATATATATATATATATATAAGAATATTAATATTTCAAATTGGCACTTGTAATATTCTAAAAACGTTGGTGTTTATTTCACATCTATATTTTATCCTAAGCTAAGATCCCTATAAACACAAAACCGTTTTTACCCAAATTTAACATTTTACACAACTTTAAAAATTTGTAAACCAAGAACGACATAAAATAAAATAAAAATTCTTTAGATTTGCGTTTCTTTTAATTAATACAAAAAAAGGACAGTCTTAAGTTTATAATATAAGTTTGGTTCACTAGATATGGTTTAACCCTTTTGGAAAAACTTGTAATCATTCTTATTGCAGGTTCTCAAAGAATCCAAATGTTGGTTTGGGGTCTATCATTTATTATTAGTACAATTTTGTATAATTTATTTAAACAGTCTAACAACTGATACTTCATTCACCAAAAATCACTTATGAAAAAGTTCTTTGTAAATCTCATTAATTATTTCAACATAAATTTGATTTGTAGTTAGCCAATCACTGCGACAATGGACTTGAAATAAAGTACATACTACATTAATTTTAATAATTCTTTTAACATAACAGCAACAGCCTACATTGAGACCACTTTTATTATTAATACAAATATGGTGATATCATTTATCTTTTAATTGCTCAATTTTGGTAAATGGTAATATTACATATGCAGTCATTAAGTGAAAGTCTTAAAATTTAAAATTACTTACCACGCAACACGACAAGTTCCAAACGCTGTTGGTCAGAGCCAGCGTTGATGAATTGAGAATCATTAACTGGGGGCTGCGCAAGTGTAATGGAAGCGAAGTCCTTATTTATCCTAAAAATAGATTCCGACAGACCACTAATGCCATTAGGAGATATTATGTTTGCACGGCAGTTTGGACATGTCAACTTTTTGCGAATCCATTTATCAACGCAGTGCTTGTGAAATTTATGTCCACAGTGTAATTTTCGAAGTTCTTTATTTACTCTATAACGTCTCAAACAAATGGGACAGCAATCAGCTGTGTGTTCTTGTGTTACAGTAAAAGTGCGCAAGTATATGGCAGTTACTTTGAGTGCGGTATAGCCAAAAGTACAATGTACTAAGCCAGTTGTAGAATAATCTTCTGTAGCTGTGAATTCTGAAGCACATACTAAAATCAAGTGGCAACCAAGCAGACCTGCTTCGCGAAACAATAATTCTGTTTGAGCAATTGGGTGTGGTCCATGAAAGTCATTGGGAACGTTAAATATGTGTCGAGCACTTATGTCACAGATTTCATTAATAGGCCAATTTAAATACGCCTCCTTCTCCTGTAAACTTTAAATTGTATGAAATACATAGTTTTTTGCATATCTTACCCCTAACTCATACAAGAAAGAACTGACATTAACAGTGTCACTCGCCAATGCCATTTTCTTTATTACTTTTTCAATAAATTATTTAAATTTATGATAAAAAAGTAAAAAATCGCGGAACGCACACACACAAAACTATTCAGTCGCAAGAAATGGCGTTGCTATTGCCTCCAGACTTCCATTTCACCACCAACGGCGAGAAAGTTTCTAAATATGTGCCGCCAAAATTTAAACATAAAATATTGATATATTCTATTTTAGATAACTCTACCGATTTTCAATATTTTATTGGTACAAATCTCTGAATAGCCTGTTTTTCATGGCCTATTAATACAATTAAAATTAATAATACTTTATCACTAACCCACAATATATTGATGTACAGTACAACTTGAAAATATTTATAAGAAAAAAAATAAGAAGTCTGTACCATAGAATAATATAGTACCTTAACAAAAAAAGGAAATCGTACAACCAGTAAATGCATAATAACATACCAACGAAATTTTAAACAAACTTTAGTAATGCATTCGAGTTCGATTCACCAATCAAAATCCTTATCGTAAATAGTAAGGTTTTTCGCCTTAAATTTAAATGTAATATCAAGATATTAATCAAAAGATTCTTAATAAATTGCTAATAAAAAATAGTTGTTGTATATAGTCTACACACCAAGCAAAAACAACGATTGTTAAAGTTGGATTACGAGCCATAGGTAAACCATTAGGTATTTGTCAACTAAATTGGTGCACCGCACTTTGATACTTTAACATACTAAAACATTGAAAATAAAGATTTGCCCAAGAGGTTAATTTCGGTTTTAGGAGATTCAAACGGAAAAATTGTTAATTACGGTACTTTAATTATAGTAAAATTAATCTGCTCGAAATATGCAGGAAGAGTAACTAGAAAACGCGACTAAAGTTGTTTACATAATACAAATTGCGGTTGCGTAAAGTTTTATTTCAGATGCTACCCGATATGAGTTTATATTAGGACGACCAAATACTGATGTGCAAAGGTGTTAAAGTTACCCTAGAATATTAATTGCACCGTGTAACTTCTAGCTAGGTACAATTTTGTTGCTAAAGATCTTCAGTGCCCGTTTAAATGAGAGAGATTAAATCCTGGTAAGTAGAGATTTTAAAAAAATGTAAGAGAGTTTTCCGCATTGTGTAAATTCTAGCTAAGCACTATATGTTTCTTGAGGTACACAGTAATAGCTTATAGTAGAGTGGTCATATACCGAATTAAAAAGAGTACCAGAAAATCTCTCAAAGGTGTAGCTTAATTTGTGTGAATTTAAGTTAAGTAAAATTTTGTTACTAAAGGTACATGCGTACATACTTAAAGATCGCCCGCGAATATTATTTGTATTGCACAAGTTTTATCGTGGTCTTCACATAGAGTGTATAAAACGCTCAATGTATGCATCAATACTAAATTAGAAGTGTCATATACAAAAACTGTCGAAAATCACCATCAGTGATAGCTTGAACATTTTAATATTCTTATATAAATAAAACAAACTATATTTCTTCCAACCATATTACAGATAAAAGAAACATATAAGATGAAAATGAATCAACTAACATGTATATTGTATTGTCGTAGTTGATTCTTAGTAACGCATCTTTCATCCTGTAGTACAATAAAATGAAGCAATCGCAACTACGTGGTTAAGGACGCGATCGGAGGTATGGTTGGCTGCCTGAAATCCAACAAAAACAGGTTATCTTGTTTGGTAAATAACTTTTGTTGGATTGAAAATATGCAAAATATAACTTTACCATTAGACTCAGAAAACTTTGTACTTTCTAACGAAGGTTTGCTTTTTTCTCTAAAGTGGAGTAATAAGCAAGAAATAACTGTTAAAAGTAATGTTAAAATTTACTAACCTTATTTTAATTACTATATCTAACGGAATCAATTTGTATATAAAAAAAAGCATTCGTTGGATAGCAAAATACATATATAATCGTTCTGTTTAAAACAATTTCAAAAATATTGATCATGATAGTCGTAGTGTACTGAATGGATTTTATTGAATTATTACATTAATTTTACGCCATTTTAATAGAAATTGTTCACAAGTTTAGCCGAAGATGGCACTGTTAATGATGTGTAGAATAAGGTTTAAAACCAGAATAGTTTAAATTTAATTATTTTGGACTTTGTTTTTGTCGCATTGAAATGAAGTAAACTAATAATATATGGTGAATTACTTTTTGATAAGTGTAATATAATAATGATTGGATTAATTGCGATTATTTATGAAGCCAAAAATGACATAACCTCAACATCCATGGTTGTTTGTAAACTTCCACGTTTATGTTTACAAGCGATAAGTAAATTATTACAGCAGTGTTACTTTGTGAAGCTTATACTATGTTATAATAGTTTTTAAAAAAGGGTAGTGTGCCGTATCCCAAAACGTAACTAGGAATTCCACAATATTCAATGTAAGCAAAATATTGCTTCAGTTATCAAGAGTGAAGTTTATTAAAATATCTTAGTGAAACCATCACAAGGAATTAGGATACATTTTGTTACAAATGAAGTTGCGAGTTTGGTACTCAGCAAAATGATTTACAAATTTGAACGATCTGGAGGGAGGGCGTTTTCAAAAAACAATAATTATTCTTACATCATTTTACACTTTACTTTGGGGACGTTCATTGTCTTGTGTATCTTCACCAGGGGTTTGCAATGATAATTATATTTTCAATTTGAAAAGTGTCAAAATCAACTTTAAATATAGAGGAAACTTATTAGTGTTCCCATTCTTTACCCCCACGTAGCAGACTTACGTCACTTTTGGTCATACAAGGTTCAGATGTAACGTCAAATAGATGTGATACTGATGTCATTTTCTCAAATTGTGCTACCAGCAAAAAATGATTATAATAAACAATAAGCTTCAAAACTCCCACTAATTATGAAATATAATTAGGCTAAATTAAAAATAAAAGCGTAAAAGTTAATTAGGATTAAACAATTTACGAAACAAGACCTATCTTAAGTGATAAGAAATAAATGCTTTCCTTGATGTTCAACAACTTCGAGTTCGACGAAGGTCATTTACGACGATTAGTTACAGGAAATAGAATTGAGAAAATAAACCAGCATCGTGCCGAATCCTAGCAACTGTTATTTGCCTAACTTGGAAATGAACCACTAAACTACCAAATTTAAAATAAAGTAGTTCCCTCTATCATGCGAAAGCTTTACCACAAAGGCGGCTATTTTAAAAATTAGTTCGTGTTACGAAAATAGAGGGATGCTATCGCGCCTTTAAGAGAAGTTAGAATCGGTTTCACCCTGTTCTACTAAAAGAGATGGGAGCATAAATGATTTATAAAGTAAATGTTCAGATAATATTTCTATATAACTTTTCATTTATCTACATTCTCAATAAATTATGCATTTAAAAGTTAATTGTGCATTTTAACTCCAATCATGATTTGTTTTGTCAATGTGGGTTGCCTAACAATAGAAGTAAGAATCCATGCTCCATATTGTCATTCCATATAAAATATATAATACATGTCATGCGTACACTTGTTGACTCTTGAAGTAAACCTGTTAAAAATTGAAATTAACTACGCAAAGTCGAAACTACTCTAGACTTCGGTTTACGGAAGAATAAAGCTATGAAAGACATAGGGACTAAAAATCCTCAATTTTATAGGTTGAAACATGAAACAGATCTATGGTACATTTATATTCACTTCCAGGTTTAAGTTAAAATTGACAGTTAAAAATTTGCTATTAATATTTATAAGTTTCTAAATGGATTGGTAGAGGTCTTTTAAAACCTCATGGGCTATTGCGCAGAACACCAATTTAAGTTATTTACGTTATAGTGCATCCTAAAAACATTCATAGATCAGCATTTATTTGCGTATTAAGATTTTTAGTTCATTATTATTGTTTTTGATTATTATTTATGAGATTTCAGCCTTGATTCAACTTTAACCAGTTTTTTCAAAACTACTGCAACTCAGTCTAGTTTTTTATTTGTAGGTATAATGAAGGTTTAAATTCAACTAAAAGAATAATGTTTGGTTTTACAGATTATTTTGTTGTTTCTGAGCTTTTAATTTTACAATGAGTAACTGCAAGAAAACAGTTCACAATTAAGGAAGAGCTTCACAAAGAAGTGACACTCTCCATAAATTGCATTGCTTTTCTTGTACCAAAAATATATGACCTTCTGCCAATATTCTGTAGGTACACAGATGCAGCGGGAAATTTATAAGGTTGGGTTAGAAATTACTTTAAATATTTAAATTAATTATTGTATGCAAAATTGTATACTTTAGGCTCTAGCGTATTAAAGGAACCTATTGAAGTGAATGTACAACGTAGAACAAGAACAGTACAATAAACTAAAGAGAGGTTGAAGAATATACCATAGAATAATAATACACTACGTTAGCGTTAATGTGTTATTATTCTATGGATATACCAACAAAATAATGGCGGATTGAAGACATCCGCAAAGAAATTTGGTTTTCCCAAAAACGCAGAGTGTCATTTCTTGTTGTTATTATTCTATGGTACAACTACTATATCACTAACTTAATGCAAGTAGATACCTATCATTCATTATATCCTCAGCAACAAATAATGTTAGTAAAGTAATATTCAACAACGTTATGCCTAATTGTCGTTATTCTTATGCACTAACATCTCAGAATGAGAAAATAATATAAATATACAATATGCGATAATCCTTCACAAAATAAAAATAGAAATTATTTCTTATAATAATAATAATAGTAATGAGCAGTAATAGTAATTGAAAACGTAAGTATTTAATAGTTTATATATTAATGGCAAAACCGAAACTCAAGTATTTTTTATCAGGGTGTAACTCGGTGGTGTGTATTTATGATAAAATTAAAACAATCCAAAGAACTAAGTTATATTTCTAACACATTCCTAGAAAAACGTAAGCAAATATTTTTTTAGCAATACATATTCCAATCCTATGTTAGTTGTGTTCAAAGCAGATTATCAGAAATAACTATCCAAATGTGTTTCGTCTTCTTTATTATATCACAATGAATGCTTTAAACACAATTTAAGCAAAATTAAAATAAGACGTATCGGATTACATAACCTCAAACTTGGGTACAAAAATCTCGTTTTTTATACATAAATCGCTAAAAACCCGCATTTTTCTCTTGTTTTGTTATTTTAGACTTATTTGAAAGTATTTGCCGCAAGGTAGAAGTCTCTAGCTGAGGTCACGTATTGTACACCATGACCGTGAAATGAATTAGCGAGACTAGACGAGCACCTATAAAACAGCTTTATCCTACAAGTCTTGAAAGAGGTAGGTTTGTAGGTGCTTACTTGTAATATAACATTCTATTTATAGGAAATGGAATCCTGCAGTCTTCACAGGTGTACAATAGTGTATGTAGTTCATGTTTGCAAAATCCTATGCAATCCAATTTCACTTAGTCTGTACTTTGCAAAAAAAGTTGATGATGGAAATATGATTACTACTGCAGAATCCCAACATAATATTTTGGTCAATTTGAGAAATGAGACGATCATCTTTGATGTAAATAACCTATATTCGGTTTGAAAATTAACAGTGAATTTTGATTTAACTTTAACTTATGTTTTAAAAATTCTTGTTAGGCTGGTGTTCTATGTCAAACTACAAAACGACCACATACTAGCATTTATAGTACAAGAAATTAATAATAGAAATATTGTTATTGGAATGCCTGAAATTTCTTTTGAATTTTTTTTCAAAAAGTTTAATGAGGCGAAAGAACTTGATTCTTATATTAATAATAGTGATGATAAATTTCTTGACTTGGTATGTTTAAAATATTGTAATTGACAATAAAATTTAATTGTTTGTAATTTTAGGTGTTTTACTTGGGATCTCTAGGTGGCCGTACCACTACTAATACAACTAGCCAGGTCTTTAGGCAATTTATATTGGATACTGTTGCTATTAAATTCACTATGACCCGAGATTACACCAACATGCTTTCTTATTTAAGTTTGAAGGATTTAATTACAGGTAAGTTAACCAAGTGCATTAAGACAGGTATGTAACAACAAAATGCATAAATTGCTTGTTTTTCCAATAGGGCTATATTGTAACAGATGCATACATAATGAAATGTGACAAGCACGAAAGTGTTTTTCCAAATGGGTTCTTATCACGAACAAGTGTTTTATAATATCACAAGGTTATTCTTGATTGTTTTTCAATCGGCATGCCTTTATTCTATAAAACACCACAAGTAGAGTAATGCTTGAGTGGTGTTTTAAGTATTATACCAAGTTAGTAGTGAATAAGTCATTCTTAATAATTGCTGTTGGGATGTTTGTTATCGTTATACAAAGAATAGCGATTTGTTCCATAGTAACACAATACCTATAGTAAAACATGGTGTTTTTTAAAACACATAACATGTATTATGTATATATGCAGAGTTTAAAGATGCCCTAGTTAAGGATTACTTTAAATAATGTAGTTTCCGATAAATTTATATTAAATGCTATGTTGTTTACATAAATTACTTTAATGACTAATTGAAATAATTCACAATTAGTGGCGACTTTTATGTTATGTTGAACATCCCTGCATTTCTCATGTAACGTAAACTTGTAAACAATTATAATGCGAACCTAAATTTTGATCTTGTATTAAACTAAATTATATAGTGTTAATCTATCACATGTACGAATTGTAAAGGCATAGTTAGTAGTACAAAGGCTAATATTAAACAGGCGGTGCATGTAACGTTGTGGTTACTAAGGATCGATTTCTGCATATATACACAAGGCTTAATGGTACCATTGTTCAAGCTATTTTTATTAAATCTTACATTATTGCTGTGTGTATACGTAGTAGACATCATTGCAACAATGTTTTATTATAACACTAAGTTGTTTTATAAGGTTGTGATTTTATACAAGCAATTAAATTTGTTGTTTGCTTACCTTAGTGGTTTTGAACTTCATTTTTGATATCAACAACTTTGAATTTTAAATTATTCTGGCATCTACACATTTAATTATTAGTTTTTCTTTTCTAAATAAAGGGACGATTACAAAAATTATTTTCGTGTGTAGATAAAATCCTATCTTCAATTCGCACATTATGTTGGGTATAATTCACTTGAATTGTTATAACCATCATTACGTGCTGGTAATATAATAAACTATTATTGTTATTAATTTTTCATCATTAAATCTTCAATTATTTAAATTATCCATTATTTCTGTATTCTTAAACAGAAGTAACTATTATGTTGTCATGGGAATAGTAACTACATCTGTTGGCTTATGTTGTAATAAATTGTATAATTGCTGTAACTTCTAGTATAGATAGTATTACGTCATGAGTATTATTTTTCCATAATTTTAAATATTTTGATGAGACGGCTTGCATGCCACTCATTTGTATAACTAGTTGCGGAGAAGAGAGAGTGATAGTTGATGAAAGACTGCTGATGTGTAAATAGGTAGATGCGCTACTGTTATTTAACTTTTCTACTGTTGAGTTAATAAATGTCCTTAATTATTATTGCTGGATCAAGATGTTTTATTTACAGCTTTGTAATCTACTTGATATACAGTCCGTTGCTCTTGATTACATTTTTTTCGATAATGTAATAAACATTTACATTAGGTCTATCGTGACCTACTCGATTCTAAAATTTCTTGTTTCACGTGAACATGCGGTTATTTCATATCATTAGTAATAGCATCATAGCATGCATGCCATTTTGAATTATCAATCCCGGATTGTAACCTTTGTGGCTTGATTAATTAAAATATTAATTGATAATCTGGAAAACCTCCTATAATAAGTGCATGTCTAACGCTATCTTGTTCTCGTAACTGCGAGTTCATATGTTGCTTTCTCACTCTAATGCGTGACAAACTCGAATATTCTAATTGTATTTAAAGTGAAGCGAATCGTCTCAGTCTAATATCTGGAAACAAGTTTAACAGTCATCAAACTCCAAATATTGGAGTTTATAAAGTAATGGCAATCCACGAAGCTCACCGACATCAGGTGGTATAAGTTGATCTTCGTTAAACTCTTAGTTGAACTCGAATATGAGTAATCCTGCTTACAATAAAGCCATTGCACTGTTGTTATTTTATCCTTTCCTTTCTAGAACTAAATCAGTTTTTAGTTAGTATACCATCGAAGCTTTGGTGTTAGTTCAGGAACAAATTAAGAAGTACGATAACAGATGTTCCTATTTAAAACGTTTATTAACAATTTTTGATTCATATGTATCGGAAGAAATTTCTCACGATGCAAGACATAAAGCTTTGTGCTAATTTGATATTTGTAATAAATTAATTGATGAACTTGAGTGTTATTTAAGGGAAATTTATGATGATTTTGATACCGCATTCAAAGGTTTATTTGAATATATGGAAGCTGATATGATGTTTTTTATGTTAAAAGGCTAAATTTAATTCCTTTAATATTAATGAATCTGAAGAATCAAAGCCGATTTTGTGTGAATCTCAAATTAATGTTAATAATACGTCGTCTAATCGTACAGCTATCGCAAGGTTGCCGTTTTTAAATCTTCCTCATTTTTCATGGAAATTTGAAGAATATTTTTCGTTTAAACAAATATTTGAATTGTTAATCTAGGTTTAGATCTTTATTAAGTCCATTTGGATAAATTCCAGTACTTCATAGGCTTAAAATTCAAAGCAGCTGAAACTATAAAATGTGTAAAAATTACTTCTGAAAATTGTGAAAGTGCAGAACAAATTTCACGTGATTCCTACGAAAATAGAAGAGTAATTATTAAAAATCATATGCATTCCATCTTTGAATGGGCTGCCTTACATAAGCAGTCTTATCAAGTTTTAAGTAATATTTTAGATGTTGCTTCACAGCATTTAAGATCTCTTAGTGTCATGGGGAAACTCATTGACAGAAGGGATATATTAGTTTATTAAAAATCTTGAAGTTCCCTTTGTCCACTCATGCTGAGTGGGAAAATAAATTGATGACATCGAATTTACCCAAATAAAATGTTATCAGACTTTTTAACATAAAAAGTCTTGCTTTAAATGTGATAAATTCTCGTGAAGCTTGCGGTAACAGTAGTTTCAAAATTTATTGCCGAAAAGTAATAACAAGTCAAGTAATTGTAATTATTGCACAGAAAGTAATCATTTTTCAAAGCAATGCCTAAATCTATTAAAACTTTCCATCGATTCTTGTATAGAACATATTCGTAAGAAACGTTTATGTTTCATTTGCCTAAGGGCATGTCACTCTGTGTCCAATTGCAAATCTTTCAGATGTTGCAAATGTGATCTTTTGCATAATACAATCCTAAATTTAGAAAAGATGAAAGCTATTTGTAATATTTGTGAACCACCTTCACAGCCCACTAGCATTGAAGCTTCGTTAAACTTGTCATTCTGAGCATGCTTCTCAAAGCCCTCAAGATGCACGTATTATATGCTATACAAAATCCGTGCAACATTGTATAATCTGCTTGCATGATCGGGGTAAGGGATAATACAATATATTATCCTGCCAGAGCTATACTAGATTCTGCTTCACAAATAAATATAATCACTGCGTATTTAGCAAAACAGTTAAGTTGGCCTACAAACAAAATAAATCTTCTTATTACTGGCATTAATGATAATACTACGAATTCAGTGTTATTTACCAAAACTAAGATACACGAAGTTCGAGCTCAATTTACAATTTTTGTGTTGAATAAAATATCTACCAAATTATCTATAAAATTGTTCGATCCAAATTTAATGGATGTTCCGCCCAATCTCCAGTTTGCCGATTCTCAATTTAATGAATCTAGAAAATAAATATTTTAATATGCTCAAGTATTTTACAGATTATTGGGCATAGGTCAAATACATTGTAGTAACGACAAGATTATTCTACAAAACTGTTTTTGGATGGTTGATTTCGGAAATCGTCCCAAATCAATATGCGTATTCTGCTGTGTGTAATTTAAATACATTATGCGTTAAACAAAAACATTGCACAATTTTAGGAAGTCAAACACATTCATGAAATCCGCATCAAACGCAAAAGCAAACAGATTGTGAAAAACATTTTGAAAACACAATTAAACAGAATGGTTCTGGAGATTGTGGCATTTTTGTCTTGGAGGGCTAAGCTAGAAGTATTAGGTGATTTATTAGAAATTGCTAAAAAATTATTTCTTAAACTCGAACAGAAAATAATGAAAAATCTCGACATTGTAAGGAATTATGGCGATTTCATGCGAGAATATTTACAGCTTGGCCATATGGTAGCAATTGGTAATCTTGACAATTGTGACAGCAATGGTTATTTTATATCATATTACACAGTATATAAAAATGAATCTATAATATTAAGAACTTTGATAGTTTTTGATGCCTCTGAACGACATTCTAATGATAGGTCCCATAATACAAAATGACCTGTTCAGCATTTTGACTAGTTTTAAATTTTACAAGTACGTAACATTTGGCACTTCTAAAATGTACGGGCAAGTGTTAATTGATCATCATGATATCCTGTATAAAAAAATATTATATTGATTCTTTCGTGATGACAAAATTAAAGTTTTTGAGTTAAAAACCCTTACATATGGGACTCATGTTGCATCCTTTATAGTTACAAGATGTTTGCTTGAGATCGCGAAACCTTTTGAATTTATTAACTCCGAATTATACAGGATAATCACTAATGACTTTAATGTGGACGATTTAATAACGGGAAATAATGATGAGAGTGATGGCTAAGATGGTTGAAAGTGTAATAGCAAAAAATCTAAGCTCCTCAGGTTTTCTGTTTAAATGAGAAGATTTAATAATTATGTTTGTGTAAACTGTTAGTGTTTTTCATAGAAGTTGCTTGGGAAGAATTACTCAGAAAAAATTCTTGTGTAATAATTTATTAATATGTGAGGTTTGTATAAATTCTAAAATTGACTATAGTATTGAAAGTACTGGTGGCAAAACCGTTGAACACAATTTAACAAACCATCTGTTTCAAAATGTACACATTTTTTAGACATGAAGATGGATAATTTTTAATAATCCGTCTTAAATTGAAATCAAACATAGCTGATCAGTTGTTTAATAATTTTCTTTATAATGCCCAAACTCACTGAAATTTGGCCACACTTAAATCAAATTTTAAATTATTCTCTTGTACAAAAAACTTTACACACCAAATTCTTATTTAATCTAACCTACTTAAATAAGTAAAGCCAAAATGTCCATTAAAAGATTTTAAAACAATGATATTCTTGATATTCTCGGAGGCTTTCACAGCCGGAGTCATTATAAATAACTCTCACTCTCCGTTGGTTTAGCTTTACTAGAAAGATATAAATCTCACTTCAAAAATACTACCTTCTACTTAGAATAATAATAATAATATAAATTCCACAAAAATATTTTACTTTTTAAACATCAAATAAATATTCTAAAAATAAATTCCAAATGTTCACTGCTTTCATTGCTACCATTTATAACTAATGGTTGAATGTCAAATTGTTTTTCAATATCCCATCAGTCTTCCATACATATGTGAGCATGTTGTATACATTTCTGCCAATATGCAGCATCTATTTGTTGAAGTGATTTAAGCCATATTATTTTTGTGCTATGATCATTGTATTGTTCGTTAAATCGTCCCACATTTTTATTATAATAATCTTTGACTTTAGCCCATATTATCTCAATTGAATTAAATTGAGAATGATATGGAGGTAATCGTAAAACTTTATGACCATGCTTTGCCACAATTTCATAAATTTCATAAACTTTAGGTTTTGGATTCTCTCCAACTAAGGTTAATAATTTTTTCTTTAACATATTAGGTTCAAAAGGTACTTTATGTTGCAGCAGGTAGTCCATTAATTCCTGTTTATTAGATGTTATATTTGGAATTTTCTCTATTAATCTTGAATGATAAGATGCATTGTCTAATATAATAAGGCTGGGTTGGTTTAAGTTTCGAATTAAACTTTCTTGAAACCACTTTGTAAATAGTTCGGCATTCATATCACCATGATAGTCTGCGTTTGGTGGTTTAGTAGAAGACAAAAGAGACGCATTCGAAACAAATTTAACTTTATTTCCCGCCTGCAGCACGATGAACCTAAAATTCTAACAAAATTAAGAAGACTATTTAAAACAAGTAATCAGAAACTAACCGTTTTTCTTCACCGAATTGCTTTTCCTTAATACTTGTTTTTACTGAGCCCCGACTGAAAATCCACGATTCGTCTAAGAAAACAGGTTCGTATAATTTCTTTTGTTTAATTCGTAATCCTTCAAGAATTGTAATCGTGCTGCAGCAACATGTACCAATTCCAATAATACCCATCTGCAATCATCATTTTTAAACGTAAACCAATGGTGGATAAAAGCCTCTTCAAACTATTTATACCAAAAGTAAATACTCCAGACCAAGCAAGTTCTTGCTGTAGGGTTTTCATTGTTACGTGAAGTCCAAAAAAATACAAATAGATTATAAAATATATTCAAAATTAATATTATCTTTATTACGTTTAGAATGCATGTCATTTATTTTTCCCTTCACACAATCTTTAACAAAATCGTCTACATCACAAGATTTCGAGTTAATGCACTTTCATTTCTTACTACACAATTGCGGGGGTTGGTTTAATTCGTGTGCTTTGGATGCCTTCTTCTTAATATTGGTCAGCGTTTGGAGCGGTACGCTAAAACAACCTAATTAAAACCTTTTTTACTAAACTTGGGCTAGCATTTGTTCTTACCTGCATTACAGATTCGAATGGAACAAACATCTTGATTTTCACGTTTTCTTTCAAAGTAATTAAGAACATTCATAATCACCAACTGTTCTTGTAATTTTAAATGTTTAAAGCATATTTAGTGTCAATATGAATTGACAATTAGTTTTGAAAATAACTGTTCAACAATATAATTAATTGAAGATAATACAAATCGCTAAATGTAAATGAAAACAAAATCAAGCTAACATAACCCTCAAAACAAACTGTGTTTGGTACTTAACCTTTAAAAGCAAATGAATTTACAAACTACATGAACAAAAATCAGACACCATTTGCTATATCTTCATTACAACATTGGGACAACGCACCTTTCTATAGCTGTCTTATTTTATAACCATGGAATTAGTATAGACACAAGTAACATATTATATCTATGTATTGCGATGAGTCACGCGCAAGTTTGTTTGATCCTGGTTATAAGTGATTATTTGCATGTAATATGAGTTACAAAACCAATCTTGTAAAATATCGAATAACTGCTGTATATCCCAAGTGGCGACTTCTTGGCATACTTGATATGCGTGTGACTACTATGCCCATGGTCTTGGGTTTGAATGTTAAAGATCCCTACCTTGCTTTGAATTAGGGTTGCCACCTTTTTGTTAACCCAGACCGGGACAAAGTGTTCCACTAAAAAATAGTTTTGAGACAAACAGTTTTTTACATGCGCATCAGAGAGTAGTTATCATATATAGACCTGGAATTCAAATGGAGCTTTTGGAAATATGTAGTTTTAGGTCAAATGTATATCTTAGTAGTAAATAGCATGACACGCGCGAAAACTTAGAAATTTCAGCGTGTGCTAAAAGCCGAAAGGTTATACTTATAATATTGTGTATGTATGTTCTATATTGCTGGCTCTTTTGACTTTTTAGCTTTAGAATTAGGCAAATGGATGTGAAAACAGCTAGTGACATCTAGATTTGGCATCCAAAAGTATTCAAAACCATTGCCAATTTTTAGTATTGAATGAGAAGGCTAATAGTCTCTTATGCGCATATCCAACAGTTCTCTAAAATAGAATAATGGCGGGTTATTATTTTAATAATACGCAAAAGATAAACAAGTTTATTTTAAAGATATGACACAAACACATATACAAAAACAAACAATAAAAGCTTTAAAGCGGGAAACTAATTCTATTTATACAGAAACTAAAACTCTTTTTAATAGGTGTAATATATAATATATAAGGATAAAAGCGTGTCACTTATTTTCGGAATAGAATTTGAAGGTATATTTCTTATTCGTCGACACACTTCTTAATATTTCTGGACAACTCTTGATATAGTCGTAAAATTCACAACATGCCATATTAAAATTTAACTTGATTTTTAGCTCCGAGTTTAAAAGTTGATTTCCAATTTTATTTCTTTCATCTCTAGCAACTAGTCCCATAAGACTAAATACTCTTTCGCAATATACATTTGAAATCGGATTTGATAAAACAAATGATAATAATTTGAAAGCCTCAGTACAACATTCGTATTTTTGAAAAATCTCTGCCCACTTTTTATCAATGTTTATGGATTTGGAGGAAATATCACCTAACGTTACTACATTTTGAATGATCCCTATTTCTTCATATAATTTATCTGCATCAATTTCGTCGTCCATTTTCAAAATGTTTGTGAGCTTTTCAAAATTTTTAAAAGTAAGTTCTTCTCGTAAGTTTAGAAAACCAAAATATTGGAAAACTGATTCTTCAAAGTCATAATACTTGCATAGGTAATTAATGGAACGACTTAAAAACTCTAGGGCTTGTGTTTCGAATTTGAACTTTTTATCACGTTCTAGAGTTTTAAATATTTTATTCGCAGAGCTACCGAAAAATTTATCTTTAATTCTACGTTCTAATTGTGATTTAAAATTTTTCATTATATTGTGAAGGTCATTGAATTTGTATCTTGATTTTCTAAAGTTAAAATTGTTGTCTGAAATAGCAAAGATACGTTGTGTACAAAAAATAGTATACATAAAGGCAATGAATTTTCATCATCGTCTTTAAAAGTCTCCAGAAGAATATTTGGACAGCAATCTTCTTTTTCAGATAAAAAATGTGACCTTATGGCAGGCCATGATTTTAGTAAGCGATCTATTGCTGGATGCAAAGAAAGCCAACGCGTAGGAACATGTCTTAACAATTCGCAATATTCTAGATCAACGAATTCAAAAAGGATTTTAAAGTTTCAACTCGTTTGGCAAATGATGAAAATTCATTATAAATTTTTATTACAACTAATTCGACATCATAGCTAAAAGCTTTAATTGAAAATTTTATAGAATTGTTTATTACATGACACAAACAGTTCGATTTAACAATTTTCCTATTAGACTCAATAAGTTTAGTATACACAGAACAATTTTTGCCATAATTTACAGCAGCATTATCTGCGGAAAAACTTGTCACTAAATTTACATTCAAATTATATTTTTTAAGAATTTTCATAATATTTTCATAAATTTTTTCACTTGTTTCATGCGGACTTTCAAAGAATTTTAGCAATTTTTCGCAAACGCCTTTTTCTTTTTTAAAATATTTTATTGTTAATGGATAGTATTTGCGATTATTTTTATTCGATGCATCAGTGCTAATTGAAAAAAAGGCATTATTTATATCATCAAGCACAATTTCATGGCATTTAGCAGCTAATATTTCGGTAGCAATGAAGGTCTGTTTCGTTCGTGCACAAGTTATTTTTTTCGCGACAACTGAATCAAAATAAATTTTTTTTTGAAGCTTTATGTTACAATCTTGACTTAAATAACTTAAGTGATGACAAACAGTATGATAAACAGTACATATTTCTGCAAGAGCCACAAGGTTTTCTTCAGGATTATTCTTTTTAATGACAAAACTATCTAATATGCTATTTTTGGCAATTGTTTTTGCTGTATTTCGATGCTTGTTAGACTTAAAATGAGTTTCAACTGCTCCCCTTCCCTCATACTTAACTTTAAATGTCATTTTACATAAGATACATTGAGCTTTTTCCTCACTACTTCGGCAAGGGCGTAACCATTCGGACCAGTCAACATTTTCCATTCATTCTCGTCGAAATGTATAAAACCTTTTAATTTTCTTTAATGGTTTTGGAGAACATGAACCGCTTGCTTTATCTTCATCTCCCATCTTTCTGTGAAAAATAGAATATAAAATGACAAGAACCTAGGATTTAGGTATATTACTCAAATAATGAAGGCAATTAAATTATGAATTAAATACATCTATTTTCCTCCATTTGTAAGTTGTAGGTAGTAATTTGTACTAATATTTTTACTTACCTCTCAAATAAGCAAATATTATGATGTTATAATATAGGTACAAGCTACACAATTATTTTTTTATATACTTTGTTAAAAAACAATGTATCGATAACTAGATATCTATACTTCTTAAATTATGGGTGACATAACAGTTTATGCTACAATAACTTCAGTTTTCAATAGTTTTCTTCACGATTTGCAAAGGTCTGACTTGATGTAGTCTACTGATCTGGCGGTCTGCTGCTAGCCGCTACTAAAATACTAATCACGACGCAATTTCGGGACAATCCCGGGTCCCGGTTAAAGTTTTTTTCGGCCGGGGCGGAGGACCTACATTCCGGGATAATCCCGGCGAAGCCGGGACGGGTGGCAACCGTACTTTGAATAGCAAGGGTTTGGCAAAATTCAAAATTTTCCAGGTAAAAATTTGCTTCCTTGCCAAAGTAATACTTTCGGGAGGAGCATTCGGAAATCAAATGGAATATATATCCCAAGTAGCAAGGTCAAGTCAATTTGATGTCGATAGTAAGTGATGTTGGTGGAAGTAACGTCACAATTCACAAACAAAAAAATCAATGTCTTTAATTTGTCATTTTATCGACGACAGAAATACGTGATATGCTTAACGGCATTAAGATATTACTTTTTTGATCAAAATGTACGAATTATGATGTATAAAATGAAATAATTTGGTTAAATCAAAATTATATTTTATATTAAATTTATATTGTATAAATAGTGCTATATTATACTAATACTCCCCTATATTATATTTTGGCCAAACGTAACACTCTTCTGTAAAAGTATTCTGATCCCTAATAATTTGTCTTGTGTACATAGTTGCACATAAAATAGTGCACACCTATTCATACAATACATATATTTGATAGCCATTTTGTGTTGGTTCAACTTACAATTTGCATTGTGCAAGTATTAAGTTTTGGATAATCTTTATATGCTTTTATATTGTAATAAGTAATACAAATTTTTAAGTAGATTGTAGTTGCTTGGTGTATAGAAGGTTCTACTACAACCTAACTTTGAATTGGCACAATTTCTTTACAACACAATAATATTACTGTTTTATTAAATGTTTTGTTTTTATTAAACCATATTAATCAGATTTTTTTGTTTTATGTATATTTTAAACATCATGGTCTTTACAGGTGTAAGGTTGGAAATGAAGACATCACCATTGCGATTGTAAGAACAAATTGGCCGACTCTGCCTAAGAAGCACGTTTTTTGACCACCTTATAATCAATCATCCCATTTTAGCGAAACGTGCAATCATCAAGAAGCTGAAGATAATTGGAAGTTATATTCCATCAAAAGGATTTTTTGTAATGCGGTAAGTTCAATGGTAGCATTTAACATAACTTGTTGGAATGTATGTTCTCCAATATGCTAAAACCATGTGATTAAAAACTATAAATTTTGAAGAGAACACAATCTAAAACAACACTTTGGTATACATTGCAGTAACAGTAGAACAGAACCCAACATGTAAATATAATATTCACAAGATGAATATGACAATAGTTTTTGAAAAGGTAATATCAATATAATATTTTGTAAATAAAAAACCCCAACCTTACAATGCAATTATTTATTGTTTGTTGTCAGATTTTTTATTTGCGGCAAAATGTGTTTTGCTAAAATTTTAGATTAACACAATTTTCTGCGGACGTATAATCTATTTTAATTTAGTTGTGACGTCAAACTCAAGATTATTCGTTGGCATTGGCAAATTTTTTCTATTTAACTTTCCTGTATCGTTATGCTTTTATATTTTGAAGTGTCCAACGTAGAGTATCTTTTATAAAAAGCTCAAACTTCAGGATGTTATCATATTAATATTTATTTCATTTTACAGATGATTATACAAAAGCATTAAAGAAAATTAAGCAAGTAGAAAATACGTCTGATGTACACTCCAAACAAAATGGAAATGTCAATTTAAAAAGAAAGTGAAATCAGCCACGAAGATTGTTATCATATGGGAACACTGGCGATGAAGATGAATTTGAATTTCCTCCACGGATTTCTGTAAATCTTCTCAGTTCAGGTACTTCAGTTGTATGTTGCTATAGTTTATCACACAGTTATTATTTTTATTAGAAAAGATATTTGAAAGTCCTTGTAGCACACCATCAACTTCAAGGAGTTTGCCGATAGCTTTGACGGCTAAGACAGTTACTGGAATGCCACATGTGCTTATAGAAAATAAAGACAAGGATAATTTGACAGGTATATAATTAAGTATATCATCAATTTATATATAGTTTATTGACGTAGGTATCCCGTCAAAATAAAATTCTACAGCATGTGAGCTAGGAGACTTTTATACTTTGATTCACTGTCAAATTAGCATCAATAATTCTTTTTATCGATAGGGTGTTTAAGGTGCTGCTTTTGTCAAATCATGGTGTATTTATTTTTTGAAATTATTTCACAAGGTTATTCTACTCCATTTTGTCTCATTTTTTATTTTAACATTATGTATTGCAACTTTGATTTCAGTGCAGTAAATCTCAATGCTAGGTTTATTAGGCAATGAATTAATAGTTTAATATTTAACGAATAAATTATTAATAAAGGCGATTAATAATTGAGGTATTTTAATGAATGAGCGAAGCGAATTGGTTAATTATCGAGATTATTAATCACATTTTAAAATTAGAGTTAGTTACAATACTTTTCTGCCAACCATACATTAATAAAATGAAGAACATCGACATTTATTTAAGTACTGTTTTAGAAACACAATTTGACAAATTGAAAACTTGCTTGGCAGTAACGGAATATGGTTTGTGTATGGTTTATTTTGCATGTATTAGTGACAGATAAACGACATGGCATATTGTTTTGTACAGTTTTACGTATGTTTGGGTATTAATACTAAAATCATTCATTAATAGAAAATTGAAAAATCATGCATTAATAGGGGTTATTAATGGATGATTTTCTATACATTAATAATATACACATATAAATCACGGTCGATGGTAAAGATTTTAAATGAATATTTTTAATAATTTCACTATTTTTAGTATTTCAAGCAAAAGTATTGTCTCTTCTTCATACCATCAAAGTCCAAAATGTTGAAATTTTGTCTGCTGTAAAAGAAAAAAGACTGTCTTGTAAAAAGAACTATGCATATTTGTCACCTAATTTTTGAGTACTTCACAAAATGATGTTGACATCATAGAATATTATTTTGTAGTTAGTATGATAAATAGCATTTCTTTATGTATATTTTATGATTGTGTTTTTAGTCCACTTATTTTGCCACATGCGGAGGACATGATCTTGCCACCAAAACAAACAAAATTTTGAAAACTCTTTTGGTTGATGATGTTTCCGTTACTTATAGTTTCTATGGGAAGCGACAGAACAAGAAGCTTTTTGTGAATTTGGTATCAAAAGCAGTTATTGTTAGTAATTTTTAGACATTAGCATATCTTTTTAATATTAGATCTTGTATTATCTTAATAGATGCGAAGGTAAAAGTAACTCCTTTAATTCTTTTAAAAAGGATATTGAACACTGCATAAAAGTGTGGCTGAAGCATGCTTCTCAATTCATCTAACCGAAATCTTCTTGTCGGTCAACCGATTTAGTACAGTAATTAACAATAGTTTACCATATTTACTATTATTTTCTTCTTTTACACATTTTTATAGTATGCTAAGTTACAAGGATAACATTATATTCATTTAGGTAGTATAAAGTGTGTATAAAAAACAGAAACTAAAAGCATTTGTTTGACCTCGACAATGCTCTAGAAAAATTTCAGAAGCAGTTGTTAATACACTCTGAAATTAGATCCAAAAATAAAAGTAATTGCGGAATGGTAGAAAATGCACAAAATTTAAACACGCCAGGAATGCAAGGTGTGGCTAATAAATAACGAGACTGACGCTGCTACAGAAGAAATGTGCTTGCACCAAATGCCAGCGACCAACATCTGTTTATCGTGAAACCTTCTCTTTCGAATGCAGCACCTCTCGCTTCTGTAAACAAATTAGTATAGCTGTAGCCTTTGTTTGCATTAGAGGTGTTGTTTTTTGTTTCGCCGGAAAAATGTTAAGTTTAACAATAGAGCAACGAATTGTTGTGAAATTTCACATGAAACTTGGAAAATTTACTACTGAAGGTTTTAATTTATTAAAAGAAGTGTATGGCAGTGAATGTTTATTGCGTGAACATGTTTTTGAGTGGTTTAAGAGTTTTCATGATGGCCGAGAGGACGTTCAAGATGATTCACGGCCGGGTCGTCCTTCTACATAAAAAACGGATGACAATATCGAAAAAATCAGTAATCTGATTCGATCTGACCTTTGGTTAAGTATTCATGCGGTTGCTGAAACTGTAAGAATTGATAAAGAATCCATACGGCAAATTTTTTCATAACAGTTTTAACATGCAAAAAGTATGTGCCAAAATTATGCCTAAAATTCTCACTTTGAATGCCATTGATAATGACCCAGACTTATTGGAGAGGATAATAACATATGACAAATCGTGGTTTTTTACTTATGATTCTGAAACAAAGCACCAATCCATGCATTGGAAAATCCCATCTTCGCCATCTTTTTATTCTGATCAGTTACCTTTAGATTACAGTACGTTATTACAAACTCCTAGTCAGATAAATATCAAACAATTGGAACACGGTGAATATTGTCATATTGGTTTAACTATAGCACTGAAGTTTTTTTAGCACAATCCTAACTATCCATGCGATGTAATTAAAATTAGTTTTAATGTAGATAACCTTCTTTTACTTCATAGTTCAAATAAGCAATTGTGGCCAATTTTACTTAGAGCTTATAGAAGAATTTTCAGATATACCATTTGTAATTGAAGTACATTATGGTCAAACCAAACCTACACCTATTACATTGTATTAAGATTTTATAAATGAATTAAATAGTTTACTCAAGGGTTTTGTATTTAAGGGAAAAATGTATACTATACAGTATATAATTTTATATATGATGCCTCTGCTTGAGCATATTTAAAACAAACCAAATCACATGAAGGTTATTCAGTATGTGGCAAATGCACGAAAGTAGAAGAGTATATTAAAGTGTTTACTGTGGTCGTTCTGCCTTGAATAGAACAAATTAAGTGTTTTCAAACAATTAGATTCTGATCCTCATTTGTCAATCACCATTACTAAAATTAATGATTGATTTAATTTCTACCTTCTCTATTAATTATATGCATTGCATATGTTTAGTAATTGTTAGAAAATTACGAAATTCATGAGTGGGAGGTCTATCTTTGCACGTTCGATTACATAGTCGACTTGTTAATCAATTATCAGAATATTTGGTATCCTTAAAAGATTTTGTGCTCATAGGATTAACATGAAACCATGGTCTGTTATAGAACTGGCTAGATTTAAAACTACTGAATTTAGAACTTTCTCGTTATATTTTTTATTTATTTATTATACTTGTGTTACTTGCACAAGTGAAATGCATTTAGTCATAAAGTAATTATTAAACCTACTTTGGCAACTTTGATGATGTTACAAAACCAAATATAATCTAACATGCACGCTAGTATGTATGTGAAATTTTAATATGTATTTTATATATATATATATATATATATATATATATATATATATTGATATGATAACGCCGTACTCGGTGTCAATGGACGTTTTCTATAACTCCACCTCTCTGTGTTTTCTAATCAAATTTAATTTTACTATTTTTTATTATTATGCCACGGCTAGCTTTTATTATTCTACACAGAGTGCACAACGTTACGATGATCAATTTTTTTCTTCTCCACCCCTTTATGATTACCTCTTTGTTTGAATCATAAAACGAAGTCAATTAATTTCATATAATGAAAAGAAATATTATTATTTACAAGTTTTGAAAAATATTAAAATACATTCTTCAATCAATCAATATCATGTGTACCATTTACCCCCAAACTTTATATGCTTTGAAATCAATCTAAAGTCACCAAAAACTACCCTTTTTACCAAAGAAACCTAGAACATTCTAAACCCCTTTATATTACGAACTTTTAACATATGCAAAGTTTGTTGCTGACTTCGTCACACTTTTATATAAATTAAGTAAATTCAGTATTGAAATTTAAATAGAAAACATATCTTAAAACTAATTAGATCTGACCTGTTATATTCGTCTATCACTGCTCTGCTTAGTTGAACCCCCTGGTTTCCATAAATTACTTCGTGCTACTTTGTTTTATTTGCATTGAATCTCTCAACTCAAAATTGTACCAAAATCGTCGACGCTGATTTGAAATATTACATTAATCCATTTAAAATATCCCCATATTTGAATTATCATTAACTATAATATCTATCCACTCATTTGAAATATTATACCATCAATTAGAATTATTTTACCAAGATTCGAAGTATTTATGCATTTAAATTATTATCACATTCAAAATATTATATCATATACTCGAATTATCCATGCATTCGAATTATTATACCATCCATTAGGATTTATTATCAACCAACTAGGAGTATCCACACCTTCGAATCATTATACCACATTCGGAGCCCTATTATTATCTTATTAGTTTAAATAAATTACCCCACATTCTACTCACCTTAAACGGCAAAAGAAGTCTTCATACTTTTAGCACTTATTTGTCACTATAACTTCCACTATTATATTATTAAATATTAAATTACGCGTGACTTTATGTTCAGCAGCGACACAGCTTGGCCCTGCTTGAGTTTAAAACTGAACTATCTTATTATTGCTCGCTGTTAAATATAGGCTCTTCCCACTTGCATGTGGGCTGGGTTTTCAACAAGTCTGTAGATATCTTAACCATTAAGGTCTTTGTATTTCCTGCATTTTCTGATGTAATATATTCGGTTTTCCGGATAATGGTTATTTGCCACAGATACCTCGTTATCTAGACCATACGATGTTTTGTGTAGATATCGCGTTTTCCATATTATACAAAAATACATGATGTAATTTCAATTTTACTTTCGTTTATTTTATGCGTTTTTGAACTGCGTTTTCTTATCAAAATGTTTATTGTTTCCACGCACTTACATAAAGCTTTGTTAAGTTTTATCTCTTATATCCGTATTATATTATAACTAATTAGAACCCTTTTCAATGCGTGTTTAATTACATGTACGATCCTTTCCTCTGAATACGCGTACTTTTACTGAAAGATTTTCTTACTTGCATTGTTTAAAATTAATAAAGCTCTATATACCGAGTGTTGAATACTTGTCATTTACCTAATGTATGAATGACCTATTTCTATCCTAAATATGCGGCCTATTGTTGTAAGATGTGTTTATTTGCGTCGCTTAAAACTAATTATGCTTTATATACAGGGTGTTAATTGCTTACTATTTACACAATATCCAAATTACTGAATTTTCTGCTAAATAAATGCAGTTTTCTGCTTCCTATTGCAATTTATAGTTACTGCATGACCCTTGCTATACAATACACCCCATAAACAACCCCTTATCACAGCTATATATATATATATATATTGCTGTAGTACCCCCCTTACTTGTTGTAGTGGGATGTAATAAACGTTCTACTCAACGCCACCTCTCTGTGTACTCTCAATTTAATCTTTTAATTTATTATTATGCCACGGCTAGCCGTTTTTAATCTACACAGAGTGCACAACGTTACGATGATCAATTTTCCTTTTTCACTCCTTTATGATTATCTGTTTGAATTGATGAAACGAAGTCAATCAACATTCATATAATGAAAGAAAATAATATTTACAATTTTTGAAATTCTTTAAATACACCCTGCAATCAATTAATATCATATTTGTTATTTATCCCAAAATTTATATTCTTTTAGTTTCAATATAAAGTCATCAAAAACTACTTCTTTACAAAAAAATCTGGAACGTTTGAGACTTCTTTATGATTTATTACATAAGTTTAACGTATGCAATGTTTCTAGTTGACTTCTTTACAAGTTTTGTATAAATTGAATAAATTCAGTATTAAAATTTAAATTGAAAAATATCTTAAAATTAAGTAGATCTGACCTGTGATCTGCTGATATGTTGTTTCGTGTTGTAGATCAACACCCCCCTTATTGTCTTCAATCGAATACCAATGCTCTGCTTAGTTGAACCAATATTTAGGTACAGTTACTCCTTGTTTTCCAAAAATCACCTCTTCCTTCTTTATTTTATATTTCTCTGCATATGCATCGAATCTCTTCCCTTAAATGCTTTCGACGCAGATTAGAATTGTACCAGAATTGTACCAGAAGCCAATTAAAATTTGATTAGAAGTCAATTCGAATTGTACCAGAATCCGATTAGAAGCCCTATATGATTATAAATATTTAATTTAAATTAATTACCCAATTTCTCCTCACGTTTTCTGAGAAAAACGGCAAAAACTTTTCACAATTCACAATTTTTTTATGTAGCACTATTTTCACTATAACATAAATTTCATATATTCTAAACGTTATTTATTTGACGCGTAGATTTCTGGTTAAAAGTGTCGTGGCTTTGACGTGCATCAAGTGTGGACTGACTTGTCTTATCACCGGTGGGTGTTAAATAGCCTATTCCCACTACATCTGGGTTGGGTTTCCAAGCAGTTTTACAGATAGTTTCAACCAACCAGCTTTTGTCTTTAATATTCCATGTATTTTTAAGCTGTTTCTGATGAAATTATGCTTGTTATTTGCTATTGTTTGATACTTTATTATTTGTTATCGTGGCCAGACTTTCAACTTACGTCTGTTGTTTTGTATAGATAATGCTTTTGGATAATTGTAAAAAATAAATGATGTAACTCTAGTGCTGTTTTCGTTTATGTATTTATTTATTTGAAAGTGCGTTTTCTTATCAAAGCGCTCATGGTTCCAGCGTAATTGCATGAAGATTTGTTAGGTTTTGTTTTATCTTTTGCGTATTTTATTTTATAAACTTGTAAAGCACTCCTCAACGTAGTTTAAATACATGTGCGGTTATTTCTTTGCTGAATACGCGTTCTATTGTTGAAAGATATGCTCACTTGCATTGTTTAAAGTTAATTACGGTTTATATACAGGGTGTTAAATTCTTGTTATTTACATAATGTACGAATTACTTATTTTCCTGTTAAAGAAATGCAGTTTTCTGATTCCTATAGCAATTTATAGTTACTACACGACCCTTACTACCCAATACACCCCTAAACAACCCCTTATCACAGCATTATATATATATATATTGCTGTGTACCCTGGGATCAAATCGACAGAGAAAAAAAATACATTTGAGGATTTTATTAATTTACCCAAAAATCGTCATAAATTTCACACAATGGAAAATTTAATCAAAAGTATAATTTCTTACCCGGATTCCTGCTTCCTCGGTTGAATTGCTTTCTTCAACAGCTCCCTGGCTAGCTCAGTTGTGCCTCCTTTTGGATACCTAGATTTACTATCATACTCTTTATCGTTCACGCACACTCTCAATAAAACCACAAAATAATACAACAATCATACAATATTTATTTACCACTATTTACAAATAAAAGTTCAAGATTATCTACATTTCGGTGGTCAAGTTACACCTCAATAAATTCGATTTAAGTAAAGTCCAGAATTTTAACTAGAAATATCAAACACATTGAATGTAAGTTGAGTAAATGGGCCCTGAATAATACCTTATCTTTTTTTCTTTATTTATAATTAATTTTAATTAGGAAACTCTGGAGTATGGTGAGCTCATGATAACCCAGTTAATTATGATTAATGTATGCTTTTTACTTTGCATATTCTTATTACAAACATAACAAAAACCCATGTACTCATAACAAAAAAATATTTAAATTCCTTAGGAACGTTAATCAGCTTTATATACACCTTTAGATTTATATTTAAATACCATAATAAATGTTAGTTATACGTATTACTTTCAATACGCCAAATAATGCAAAATACCATCATAGTTCACTCTCACATCACAATAACCTTCATAGTTTATCAAAAGCAACAAATTCTAAAGCGTTACCTGGAATTTCTTGAAGATCCCTACTCCATTGACGATGTCGTTAAGTTGTTTCGCTCTCGGTTTCGTGGTTCTGCTCGCCGCCGCCAGCTATTTGTAGATGAGCACCTTCTAAGTTGCACTGCCTGCTCTGCATTCACGATGCATCGAAATCCAAATCCACATATATTACACTTCTTTTATAGTTGCTTAATTTAATTTACGTTACATTACGTCACTTCACGAGCTTGTTAAATTATATGTTGCATCTCAATAAAATTAAACTCGACACTCTCGGCGTTCAAATTATGAGCCCAACACTGTACTATTTAATTTAAAATATTTTATATACTTACAAGCTCGTGATAAATTTCTGTACGTAGTCTGAAGCGATGAAAGTACTAAGAGACCTCTATTAATTTTCTTAAAGTATTTATACAATTTACTATGCCGCCTCTCGGCCGCTCTTCACGCGAAATCCTTCATTAAAAATAATACTTCAAAAAAATTTTGGTTCAACCGTTTTCGAAATCTTCGAAATTTAACTCGTCGTTATTATCTTTTCCGAAAAACCTGCATTCAATATTCCTGTGTTTGTCTGTTTTACAACTAACTATATAGACCAATGAGATATTTCGTGACGTCTTAAAAACACCGCCTGTATTAACGCTATTCCTCTCTTATGCATATTCTATGTTTCCTTCTAACCTTGTTTGAGTGGTAGAGAATCAATATTACTGTCCGCGTTTCAAACTAACCCATGTGGACTGAATACGTGCGTTTTAAAATGAACTGCTATTATGCCTGTCTCATTCCGAAGCATATCCTTGATTGTCCATCCCTTCTGCACTCTAAGGAAACTTTTAATTAGCATTTATGCGAACCGTCCGACCGTTTACCCGATATACCTCGAATCCTGTCTCATCTTCACAAATAAAGGGGAACATGATATTTCGAAAACATGCAGGTGTTCAATTAACAAACGTTTTTAAACCAACCTTTCTAGGAGTTTACCTTTCAAGGTATTTTATATCCAACGGCTGTTCGCTTGTTAGCAACGCATTTCACCTTGGTCTTATCGACTTTTCAAGGTCTTATGCGTATTAAACTTAATAACCCTTTCAACTAAACTCAATTAAATTAATTAATAATTTGCATTGGCTTCTACAATTTATTTTCTTTACGAACCTAACTAAATTTTAATCACTACTTGTAAAATTTTGTTAATACTTGTTCCTTTACATTAACTAAATGATATAAGTTTAACATTTTAGTTATTCATAGTAGATTTAATTCGGCTCCAGTGGTGCTAGAAAATTTATTAGATCCAGCTGTTAATCAACATTTTTTATTGTTACATGCTGCAGTTGTAATCTTCGCATCAAAAAATGATATTTAATAATTTGGTTGTAGTTTTGCAAATAATCTGCTACATGTTTTTGTTGAACATTGTAAAAAAATTTTTTGAGGCAGAATACTTGGTGTATAATATTCATATGTTGTCGCATATTAGCAGCGACTTTGAAATATATGCTACGCTGGATCAGTTCTCAGCATTTCCTTTTGAAAATTTTTTAAACCAGTTAAAATACATGATTAAATAAATAAACAATTGCAGCAAATTTTTTACAAATTATTTGCGGGCAATTTAGTATTAATTTATAAGCACCCTGTTTCATCCTCATTCATTTATTTTTAATCCTTTTCCTAACCCCGATGCAAATATGTGTTATCACAAAAACAAGTTATCGCATTGCACAAGTGTTACCGTGTTACAATAAACAGATAAAGTGGAGTCGGGTTGTGAACATTGAGCTACAAACATTGTTCACCACAGACGTCCGCAGAAGTGTTTTCAAAGTGATTCACATAGAAACTGTGAGTACATTATTTGCTGTTTACTTTTATATATTATAATTATTTGCATCAGAATCATCTGTGGTCCTTCCTTATATTAACTGTTTTTTATAAATTCCCAGTTATTTACATTACATTTCGCATTACCAAAATATATTATATTTTACACATATTCACGCATTACGCATTTTAGTCTCTAACCACCACTACAAATCGTGGGGTTTGGGCACACAACCAAACAAGGGTAATTATATTATAATTCTGGACCGATTTCGAATTACAGCTTGTATAGCAAGCAGTACAAAAAGCTTTATTATAAGGATAGAATATTTACAAATACTTAATATTCAAACAGTAACTCTTATTGTTTAATTAAAGGGGGCTTTGTTGTACGAATATGTAACATTTTAAACACAAGCAATAAGATTATGAATGTAGGACAGAAGTTTAAGTCGAGCAGTTCTTTATATAAATGTCCTATTGATTCAAAAAACATTGTTTATTTATATTAGTGGAAATTTATCGCACGAACAATGCCTGTGGGATGTTACATACATTATTAGCAAATGCTTATTGTAGCCAAAGAAAAGAAGTAAGAATTGTTGTATTTCATTTCCATTAGTGCATACTTTGTAAAGTTTCCGTTTTTTATAGTAGTAGTAGTAGTAATAGTTTATTAGTCCTCAGTCCATGACAACATGAAATAGGACACGTCAATAAGTACAAGTTATACAAAATCATTGTCACTATTCTGAAATTCAATAAAATTACAAAGTTCAGTAATATAAAACTTAATACTTAAAGCCTAAATAACAAATAAATAATACATAATAAACGATAAAAAATTACTGTCGTGTAAATAATCCACGTATGAGTGGTAGCCTTTTTCCAATAACCTAGATTTAATTTTTCTTTTGAAGTTACCAAGGGATTAAGGTTTATAGGGATCAGGTAACTTGTTGTAGGTTTGAATGGTCAAGTACTTCCGGCTACTTTCAAATTTTACACGTCTATGCTTAGAAACCAGTAGAGTATTTTTGCTGCGTGTGTTATAATGATGCGTATCCATAAGTTTAAGAAATTCAAATACATATTTTTTGCATAAACCGGTAATTCATAAATAAAAACACAGTGAACAGTCATAATCCGACACTGGGTGAACAGTTTTCTACAGCTTGCTCTTGCTTTTACTCCCTTAAGAAACCGTAGTGCTTGTTTTTGTAATTTAAAAACCATATTTATGTGTGCTGAGTTGCCCCAAGCAACGATTCCATATGAAATTAAGAAATAAAAGTTTGCAAAGCAATACATCCTTACTATATACTTATCTAATTTAAATATGAGACACATAATAACAAAGCAACTACTACTTAACTTTTTACAGAGGTGATCAATATGCTTATGCCTATTTCATTTGGCGTAAATTATTACTCCTGTTGATTTTATTAGTAATGAATAATCTTTGATGTTATGCAATATACTGAAATGTATAAATAGTGACTTTAAGTACTAATTTAATATTATCAAAATAATCCTGCTGATTTTATTAAGTTGTGCTCATCATTGCTGACTAGAACTGATGTATCATTTGTAAACAGGATGGCCTTGTCAAAACTTATTGACATAGATTATGGATAGCAAGGGTCCCAACACAGAATCTTGTGGGACTCCTTTATGCAAAAATAAAGTTTCTGATTGGATGTTGTTTATTTCAACATATTGAGACCTTGTACTTAAGTAACATTCGAACCATTTAGTAGCTATACCCCTAACACCATAACTGTACATGATTGAAAGAAGTACTGAATGATCAACTAAATTGAATGCTTTGTACAGATCTAAGAAGGTTGCGACACATTTATTACCAGAATGAATACTTTCATACAACATGTCTAAAAACTTTACTATAGCTAAAGAGGTAGAGCTGTTTGATTGAAATCCAAATTGTTTAGAGTTAAAAAGGTTATATTTAATAAAAAAACTTTTAAGTTTTTGTGCTATTACCTTTTCTATTATTTTTGAGAAAACATTTAATATGCAAATAGGGCGATAATTTTTGACATCAGTGGTGCATCCTTTATTTTTATAAACAGGTATTACTTTGGCAGTCTTTAATAAGTCAGGAAAACCACCCTGGCTAAAAGAAGTATTTATGATATGCGTAAATGGTGTAATTAAAAACTTTAAATATTTTTTTATAAAGTGACTACTAAGACCATCATTTCCAACAGGGATAGAGTTTTTCAGAATTGCCATGATTTTACCAACTTCTGCTTCACTAACTGGTGTAAGAAAAAAATGTTTATTACATTGATAATTGGTAGAGGTACAATTTTCTGGTGTTCTTTTATTACTCTGAATTTTATTGCGAGATTTAATAAAAAAGTTATTAGAGTAATCTGATATGCTTTTGGGGTCATCACTTAATTTGTCATTAACGTTCAAATAAATTTTGGGTTTCATCACTTTATGACCATTTATTATACCCCATGCTGTTTTGACCATATTTGACGAATTAATAATTAATTCATTGTAGTAAAGTTTCTTTGCAGTAGCTATCACCTTTTGATAGATTTTCTTATATGCTTTGTAGTATGATACTATTTCAGGAAAATTATTTAATGTAGCTAAATATAGACTTTTTAACCTTTTAGCTGAGATCTTGATTCCATGGGTGTTCCATTTTTGTCAGAATTATTGTTTGTACTGAGTTTCCTATGCAAGGGAAAAGCTGTGGCAATATGTTCATTTAGAAGAATATTAATAAAGCTTGCACACATTACATTGACATTTTTTGTATCAAATATTGTTTCCCACTTTTCAGCCTGCAAAAATGATTGAAAGTGTTTTATGTTACTTGAATTATTAAAGTTTCTAAACAACCTATGTATAGTAATGTTTTTGGGTGGTTCTAATTTATTGATAACAATCCTTTGAGCATGGTGATCTGATAAGCCATTAATCACAATACTACTTTTATAGTCCTTTATACCACTACTTACAAATATATTGTCGAGGCATGCTTTGCCTCTGGGTACACAATTTATAGTAGCACTTACACCATATGCATCAGTTAAATCACGAAGTTTTTTAAGTTTGCTTGATACCAAGAAAATCTATATTGAAGTCGCCTAGAATTAAACATATTAAGGAAATTACCTGAAATTGCCTTAATATTTCGTTAAACATTGTAACAAATACGATTTTCTGCTATTTAAATATACGCTTTTGTTCAATAGACCTATTCAATAAATATTAAATTTCTATAGCAACCATATATTACGAATTCATACATAGTGCCCCATCTACATTTGAATAGTCAAAGTAAACTTTAAGTACTCTTCTATTTGTTTGTATCTTGATACAATATTCCTTTTCCCGGCGCATGCTTAAATAATTAACATTGCCTCTTGGTCAAGCTCCATTTTGATATCAGCATGTAATCCGAATACAAGTGTTATCGAGGGCCTGCAAGTTTTTTATTAAAACATGCCGTCCCAGAGGAAGGTAAGGTGGTGTCAACGGATTCCATGGGTTCATTTTTGGCTGTAGCATTGACCTAAGATAGTTGTAAATACATTTCTACGGTAGGTAAATAATTCACAAACTTACCTTTAATTTCATTTTTCCCGTTTCTTTGCAACGCAAGTTTTAGTGTTCTAAAGTTTTAACGTTACAAATATTAAGTAGCCAGTATCAAGTTTTAGATTTTAACGTTTTAAAGTTTTACAATGGTTAACCGTATGGCTAGTACGAGACTGAAGTACAGTAAAGACATGTATTAAATTCTCTTGGAAATTGGTTGAGCTTTAGATGCAGTTTCAATTGTTGCTAGGCAAGAGAGTGGAAATTTCCACATTATAGAGGTCAAGCTCGGACACCTGTGGCAGCTGCGCGCAACCACATTTGTAGGTACGTGGATGTTAAAAAAAATTCAGCCGCCAAGCAGATATCTAGCGGTGAGTCATCCTCCATTTTATAGCTATATTCTTTTCAAGGAACATTCATTTAAGATGTACAAATAATTTTCGAAGATTCTATATATGTTTATTTAAAGTTAATACTCGAAATTTTTGTGAAGGTTTGTTGATCATTTAAATTGATACACGTAAAATTTAGTTCAAAATTTAGTATTTGAATAATGCATAAATCTCCTTATTATTTTCAAGATATTTCTATAAGATAATTTTGAAGTTACAAAGTTATATTAATATGTTTGCATAACGAAACATGTGATACGATAAGAATTGTTTGCCAAATTATAGTGTATAACATATTTTGACAGTACACCTGGATTACAGCTTAATGCCGACAATAAGTATTTTTTTTGACCTTTGATTTCATTAAATATATCTATTAAAAATATAGTTCTATAATCCACAAAAAATTTTTGTGAGCATTTAACTTGATTCTTGTAAACTGAACAGGATCCTATTCAAGTATCATGGTTAAACTGTAACATAAAAATGAAAATCATATATTTCTTATAGAGAATTAATGTAAATTATGCAATTAAAAAATGTCCCATGAATACTCAGAGATTAATCTTAAATCGTAATAAAGAAATTGTTTTGAAAGTCTCCGTACAGATAACTATGTACGAACAAGGTATCTATATATATATATATATATATATATATATATATATATATATATTTTTAAAATTAATAGAAAGAATAATAAGTTGTCGTAAAGCTTTCTTTCATTGAA
The DNA here is from genome assembly GCA_036346225.1 of Platerodrilus igneus. Classification (NCBI taxonomy): domain Eukaryota; kingdom Metazoa; phylum Arthropoda; class Insecta; order Coleoptera; family Lycidae; genus Platerodrilus; species Platerodrilus igneus. Next base: position 751,647 of record JARFIW010001250.1, read on the forward strand.
ATCAACAGTAATTGTTCTATAGAAGCAAACATTCACACTTATGAAATTTTAGTATTGAGGAAAGATATTATTGGCGTTGAATTAAAAAGTTTTTTTTTGAGTATAATTTTGACTAGTTGAACTATTTATAATCTAATTTTTTTGTGATAAAGTGACTAGGCTCGAATGTAGCCCTAGTCTAAAATTGTTTAGATGTGGTTAAATTTTCAGATAGTACGAGATGGTCGTTCCCATTTCAGATTGCAAAGACAAAAGTAAGTATTTTTTTTATATGTTGCTCGTCTTAAGTTTTCTTTCTTTCGAAGATTTCCGTATCTGATCTTCGGATAGTTACTTATTATAACATTCATTAAGATATGGTGGCGTCCAATAAAATTTCTTTCTTTTTATCGTATACCATCCTACGACCCTAGCTCATAGCTCTGCCCTAAGTTGAAGAAGCTTAGCTGGCTGGAAGATCTCTATAGAGGGACCTTTTTCTCTCAAAGCCATTTAACATCCTTTTTACCCTGGGCTTAAACGTCAAACAGGAACCCCTCGTAATCTATCGAGGCTCTGCCGCCTATAAGGTAGAGCAGACATACTATTTACCTTTTGAGGAATTTAGTATGCTACAACATGATTCTGTTATATTTGCTTACACCTTAGAAAACTGCTTCTCTGGCTCACATACTGCGATTGAACTAAAGAGGGGGCTATTAGCAGTAGTTGAAGTGTCCCAGTCAGAATCATTTCCCGAAGAGTTTAAAGAACTAACACAAGTAAACGTTTAAAGTCTATCTTCTATTTACTAAACCATCAAATCTCAGATAATGAGGGATTTGTACGTGTTTGAAGCCGGTTCCAAAATTCAAAGTTTTCTTATGAAAAGAAGCATCCGATTCTCTTGTCAGGTAAATATCCCCTCCCAAACTGACTGTTGAGTATGAGCACTTCCGATTCTCTCATGCTGAACCTCAAATGTCGTTATTATTATGTGATCGGTTAAAGAATACCCAATATTATAGAATTTTTCTATTGCCTAATTTGTAGTACTTGATTACAAAAAATTACATACGACAAGCGGTTTTTTCTTTGTCAACGAAGGTTTAGTCTATTGACTTCAGTTGGATTTAGCAAGCATTTGCATTTCCATAGTTACGTATTGAAGCCAACTCTATGCAATTAGATCATGAGCATTTCTAATTTCAAATGCAAAAAATGAGAGCATCTATAGGAAATATGCACTCAGATTAAAAGTCAAAAAAATTGTTTTACACCGTTCTGTAAACTGAGATTAAATCTATCTAATCCAAGGTTAAATTAAACTGTCAATTTTGTGGGTTTAATAATTGACACTCATGCTATGTGGGATGAAACGTTAACAGAAGCGACATTGTACCTTTCATATGATTTTAATGTTTTGCTTTTAAAACAAAAATAGAATGCCGTTATCTGGTTGTGATTAGGTACACAAATTTTTAAAACCATATTAAAACATTTAATGTTGTGTAATTTAATTTACCTATAAGCTATATTGCAGCACCTTGACAATGAAAAAATTACTGACGATGCATGACTCGTGTAATGAACTCTGTTATCAAAAATAAAATACAAACTGCTTTCGATGTAAACGCAATTACCTACCTATATATATATATATATATATATATATATATATATATATATATATATATATATATACAGAGTAGTAGAAAAGTCTCGGAACGGTCAAATATTTTGAAAAATACTCATCGCATCAAAAAAAGAAAAAATACGTATTCAATATTTTTTTAAAAGCTATCCAATGACACCAAAATTGAACCCCCACCCCGGGGGTAGGGGTGAGGCAACTTTAAAAGTTTAAGTGGAAACCCCCATTTGTTATTGCAGATTCGGATTCCGCAGGATAAATTACCCCAAATTGACCTACTATACAAGCCATTTTGGATGATAGAAGGCGTTGTAATTGACAAAACCAAAATAGGGTACAAAAACATTTGAAATCGAAAAATGTCAGAATTACATTCATTTTTAGTATTCATTTCGTTACTAGCTTTTGATATTATTTCGTGATGTCTCTGTCTGAAAGAGAAAGAATAATTGTCCTGATGATGCGGGGGTATGGAGATAAAGAAAGATCATTGCAGGAAGTCGCAGAATTATTCAATGAAGTCAATGCGGAACGTCAACCGATTTTTAAATCTACTGTGAGTAACAGTGAATCGTTTTGAGCGAACTGGTTCGGTGAAGGATGAACCAAGATCTGGAAGACCTAAAAGCGCGACAAATGGTCAATTTGAACACCTTTGGCGGTAATTTCGTTATGTATGAAATAAATAATTTATTATTTTACTTCTTTTATTTTCTGATCCATCAATTCTTCTAGAAATAGTTAATTTTTGTCGTTGCAGCGCTATCTGCAAAAAACCAAAAAAATTATGACTAAAATTTTGTGACGAATCTGAATCTGCAATAACAAATGGGGGTTTCCACTTAAACTTTTAAAGTTGCCCCATCCCTACCCCCAGGGGGTGGGGGTGGGGGTTCAATTTTGGTATCATTGGATAGCTTTTAAAAAAATATTGAACACGTATTTTTTCTTTTTTTGATGCGATGAGTATTTCCCAAAATATTTGACCGTTCGGGACTTTTCTACCACTCTGTATATATATATATATATATATATATATATATATATATATATATATATATATATATATAGTAAAGAAAGCCACACATCCTAATTAGAACTTCAATAAAATAATACAACTAGTTACTAGAGTCAACAAAGTTACGTTTTTGACCAATAGAATTTATTTTGAGAAGTTTACAGCTGTCTGAAATAATCTCTAAAATGACTTTATAAGCAGGCGCACAGTAGAGGAAATTAAAATTTTTTTTCTCTTTAGTCATATTGTGAAAAGAACCTGAGCTTGAAGTGTAATAGCTGGGGTCCTGAAGCGCCAGCGTGCGTCAGCTAATAATCTTGTAGACTATATACTCCGGGTTAATACAGAACTATTGTGCAATGAATCTCGTCTACATGAAACTCTTATTCCAGTAGCTGTCACGTGCGCCTCCATATCAGTAATACAGAACTTCAGTGCAACGATAGGTACCTCCCATGTAAGAGATTTTTCTCTAGTAAGCGTATCTAACCCGCTAGGACATACACGGGCTTGAATTGGTAGTCAAGGAAACGGCAACCGCCAGTCAATTTAACGCATCGTCGCATCACGTATCTCTAGCAACAAAATTTCAAGCAGGTTTCAGCTCTTTAAACAGGCTGACACAAACTAGACCAAGTTTATACCAGCGTCCTGACCCAGCTTAAGAAGGTTTCAATGATCGTTGATGACTCGAAAGAGTTTAAGAACACCGGCCGGACATATTACGCTTTCGGTATAATTTCTCTACAGAGTAAGCATGGCCGTTGTTTTCATACAGTCAAAAGGAAACGAACGTCCCTAAGTTTTGTATAATGCTTCTAGACGCAAAGTGATGTTCAATTAAGTACTTTGTATCATGCGTGTATACATGAGAAATTATACTCGCAATGCGCGAACTTTGATGCACTAAACCTAAAGTTTTATGAACTGTCGAACGTCCAATCTCCATCTGCTATTTTAACGCCAACGATTATATCAATTTAGTTAAATTTATACGCGCAACTAGATGTCAACGTTTATACCCCGCCACAGATGTACATGCATATGGATTTTGAGCGAAGTTTTCAAAGATGAGAAATATTCACAGAAATTGCACTGAAATGGTCGTTTGTCGTAATGTGAACTCATGTGAAGTACCAAACGATCTTTTCGTGCTGCCGAGTAACTGCATAAACTACATGCAAACGGTCGTTCTTTAGTATGCACGTGGATATGAAGTGTTAACAAATGTTTTCTAAATGATGAATAACTGCATAAGTTGCATTTAAATGGTTGTTCATTAGTATGATGACTCAGGTGCATTTTCAAATAACCTTCTCGGAATGTTGAATAATCACATAAATTGCATATAAATTGTGGTTGGTTAGTATGAGTACGCACATGACGTTTCAACGAACTTTTCCAATATGATGCATAATCACATAAATTGCATTCAAATGGTCGCACGTTAATATGCGACCGGATATGGTTTTGCAAATGACCTGTCTGCGATGCCGAGTAATTACACAGATTGCATTTATATGGACGGTCATTAGTATGCGATCTCATGTGGCGGGTTAACTGAACTTTCTGTGGTGCTTTACAGTTACATAAGTAACATTTGAATGGTCGTTCGTTAATATGTAAACGTATATGTTTTAGCAAATTACTTTTCTTAGACGCTTTATAACTACATATACCACATGCAAATGGTCGCTCGTTGATATGTCCGCGTAAATGGATTTTCAAAGAATGTTTTAAAAGTGACGAATAATTACACAAGTTGCATTCAAATGGTCGTTCGTTACTATGAGACCTTTTATGGCATTTCAAATAATCTTCTTGTGATGCCTAATAACTACATAAATTGCATTCAAATGGTCGTTCCATCATATATACAAGCATATGAAGTTTCAGTTTTTCTAAGACGAAGACTAACCACATAAATTGTACTGAAATGTTCATTGCTATTGTGTGGTCTCACGTGATTATACAGATTAGTTTTTGTGCTGTCGAAAGCTACGTGTATTATCTATAAATTAATCATTAATGTGCAAACTTATGTGAAATTTCAAATAACCCTTCTGAAATGCAGAGTAACTACATGTATTATATGCAAGTGGTCATTCATAAGTATGTGAATTCATGTGAACATTTAAATAATTGTAAATGGTAGAATAATTACATGAATAGCTTTTTGATAACACATTTTTAGTCCTTCGTGCTGAATTACCGCATAAACTACGTTTCTATGACAATACTTTACCCTGTAAGCTGTAAAATGTTCAGGATAGATATCCTTGGAAGTTATACTAGCCGTCCTATCGATTATATTTTAACCAAAAATTAAAATATACGTAAATTTTATGGCGCATCCTATTGGTTAGTCGATGTAATTGACAGAAAACGTGGTTAAATAGTTAGCCAATGGGACTGTCATATTAACATCTTGAAAACTCTATAAATTAGTACTGCATAAATTTTACAATAGCAATGAATATATTGAAGAAGGAAACTATTTGAAACTTGTTTAGCTTATTGACGTGGAGATTCCTAGATAAATATACCAATGAGACGATTATCTTAATGTACTGGACGAGTTCGTTCTTCCTCGGAATTCTTTAACAAGAGAAGCAGTATTGTTTGATTTAGGCTAGCGCCTGTTTTCAAGTTCATTATCATTTTCATTTTTATAAGAATGATATCTTTTTGTATAAAATATCCAACTTCAAATTATTTGTTATTCTACAGTCAAATAAATGTAAAATCACCTTCAAAGCGCAATCCAGCAAGCATAGTCACGTCATTTTGACATCGCATTTAGGTGATTTTTGATGATTATATATAGTTGATCAAAATATGATGTCGATATCGCCTATATTTAAAGATGTATTATAGAAGTCTAACGATTTACGTCATACTGACGTCCTTGTATAGCCATACTGTTTAAATACAATATCCAACTATGTTTCACACATTGAAATAACTGTTGTTAGAAATTTTAAATATTCTTAAATATAAAATAACTAATAATTTAATAATATACGTTTAAATGTACCTTTTAAGCGTTATGATTTAAATAGAGGTTCTTTAGAATTAAATTGGAACTAAGTTTCCGCTCAATTGTTTATCAATCGCTGATGATTGTTTGCATGTTTTTTCGGGCATGGCTTTTATAATGATTTTAACTAACCTGCTATGCAACAATGCTTAGCGTACGAGCACTGTGACCGGCGTGGGACATAAATGGAATGTTTACATGCGACGACAAATTTTATTTATGACAACTAATTTCGTTCATGTAGTTAGGCTATAAAAGTAGTTGCTGTTTTAGCTATTTATACACAGGTATGTATTTAATTAAAGTTCACTTTAACATGTTTATCACTTTGCATTGTTAGTAACTGACTTGCCTGTGTATATATTGTTTCAATTTCATTAAAAGTTCAGGAAGTATGTGTATGCATTGCAAAAATTAAAAATTTTGTTGTGGTACGAGTAAAAGTGACGCTACGTAACCAAAAGGGGCGGGAACCCCGTAAGAATGTTAAGAGTGAAACCGGTTAACTACAGTGGTGCGTGAGTGGATTCCTATGAAAAAATAATACTAAAAATATACATTAGAAATGGCTAAAATATAAAAACTACGTTACACAGATAACTTACCTTAAAATGCTTTGCTGTCATAATTAAGGTGCGCCAAGCTGTTTTGTCTCAGTAATCTCTTCGATATTCTCTCTACACGGAAGACGGTTATTCCGAATAGGTCTTTTTTGCCTTTAGTTTTCTAAATCTATCATCTCATCCTTCACCTTTTTCTACAACACCTTAAAATTACTCGTTAAATTTTGTCATATTGATACCGGGGTGCAACAAGTATCAGTGCAGGCATACCGTTGTAACACAAATTAATGTATACAAGCATAAAAGAAATAAATTTACAACACGAATGCTTAATAATTAACCATTAAATATATATAAAACACTATAAATATAATTTTTATATGATTAACACGGGTGCGTGTTAAAAAGTACAAACAAGAACAAACATTAGAAGTACAGTAAGTGAACTCATGCAAAGCATAATGTGAATATTTAAAGTATTAACACAAGTGCGTGTTAATGAGCAGAAACAAAAACAAACGTCTATATCCCTATATTTAAAAAGTATAAACATGCATATAACAACCAGTCACTTGAGGACACATGCAGTATAAGTACGATTAACAAGAGTGCGTTTTAAGAAGCACAAACAAGAACAAGCGCTAAGTCAGTTAAGGTAAATATAATATGAATACAGGATTAACGCGAGTGCGCGTTAATAAGCAACAAGAAGTAACGTTTAGTCAGTTAAGGATATACAATATGATACAGGGTTAACACGAGTGTATGTTAATGAGTACAAAAAACAAACAGGAAATAGACATTAAGTCTATTTCGCAATATATATTGTTGTAGATTTAAAGGGTAAATAGGTGTAGACAATAAAATTTTAGCAACCGTGTATATAGAAATAAGAGCGAATTATTTACGCGCCTAATTAATTAACCTATATAGTGAAAACGGACGGGATTAAGGTATTTTTATATTTAAATTGGAATGTTAAAATTACTGATCGGGTAGCTCAGGGAAGGTGGAGCGAAGTAGGCACCCCTGAAGTTCCAGCTCCCGGAGCAGTGAACTGTAATCGATGAGGGGTAGACACTAGGGGAAGAAATACGAAGATACGAAGGACCGAATAGTAGGATGTGAACACTGTTGACAATATAACAACTCACAACGACAATATGGTGAACTTTATTGAGTGAATAAATTAATCAATTAATCGTACACCGTGTAGTAAGAGGATCATATATTATAACGTCAATAAAAATTAGAAATACAGCGAAAAGCACAATTTACAGTATATTAAATTTCTGAATTATCCGAACTTGTATAAACGTACTACTTTAAATCACACTATAATGAATTTATAGTATATATGCCGTGTATCAAGTTCACTAACGTATTTTTTATGGTACGTCAATGGAAAGGGTCATTGCATTAATACCACACAAGCACGAGATAACTTGTTGTGATACCAGATTAAGAAAATGGTTATTAATTACTATTATAACCGGAAGAATCAATAATGTTTGGACGATTTGTAAGAAATTTACATACATCCGGAAAAACACGCACCTGTGTTGAGAGAATACAAATTACTAGGAATAATGATTGCTTCGTATTTAAGTTAATCTGTAACTATTACGATAGAAACGAATTCATTACAATTTTGCACACTAGAGATAATTTATAGAACAGCGTTTTGGTATAAAGGTAATTGCAACCCGCGCGAATACGTCTATAACTTAGAAAAGCTGGGAGCAGACTCTGTTGTTTGTCTATTATAACAAAGGCAGGTGAGCGCTGCACGTGCCTCAAGGTTATCTTTCTGTCTGTTGGACAGGCAATTTAATGGAATTGAATATTGATATAAACTAATGAAATAAAAATAGAGCATTTTTGAACGTAATTAATCTTATAGAAAATAAAGAGGATTTTATGAATAGGAAATAATTTACGAAACTCCAACAATTACATAAGGGAAGAAAAATTTTAGAGTACATAGACAACTCAAGGATACGCATAGGTAATCATAATTTCTTTTAATCAAATGCATGAATGCAAGAAGGGAGCTTGCAGACATAAGAAAAGCAATAATTTCAAACGCAAATGTATTCAATTTTAAAAGCCAACGTTCGTTATACAAATACTTAGGAACCAAGAATCTAGGAATTGTTATTTTCAAACGGTCGATAATTTCAAGAAACACCTGTTGGTTAAATGTTACGTTTAGAGAATATTAAACGAACGTTAAGATAGAATTTTATAGAAATTGTTTTCAACGGTCGATTTGGATGAGCAGCTACAATAACAAATATCTTGAGGAGTGAGTGAAATGAACAATCGATAATATACAACAGATAGAGAAGCAGATAAAGCAAGCGTTGGATAGAAGTCACGTAGGATATACGCGTGTATTTGTGAATGACGACTACAATATCGATTTTCTGTAACTCAAGTGGGGTTCGAAAGGAGACAACAAATATGCGTAGAACAAAGATGGATAGCTGATAGGTGGAGCGGTGTGACGACAGAAAATTCTATCATTGGTTGATAGCCAGCAGTTTTCCAGAAGTGCGCATACGGTAAGGTAGGAAAGGAAATTCTATGTAAACAGCACGACGGACGGGAAAATTTTTTCAGAAATTATAGTCGGTTGCGTTCAAAATTTTAAGAAGCCGTTTTGAAAACAAGCTTTTTACATGAAACGGGTTCCACTAGGGGTGTTGGAGAATAATATAAATACACGGGAGAAGATATTAAAGCTCTCTCTTTTCTTCCATTGAGATTTGAATGCGGGGTTCAGATCTACAACATAATTGTAAAAGCTTTCTGTTATAAATTTTTGTGTGTTGAGTACTGTTGCGTTAAACATCTATTAGAATTTATAAAAGCTGTAGTAGCGGACCGCTAGTTATAAAAGTGATTGCATGAGTTGGTGCGTATTTAAATAAAAAGTGCCATTACTACGACAAAGTTAATAAATGGATGGATGATATTTGGGGTAAGCAGAACTGAAAGCAATTTGTATGCGTGAAATATTTGGTATGGAATGTTACTGGTGAGACGAAACTAATATCTGGAGTGGTAGCGGAGATATTGTATGGTGGGGATCTATAGATCCTGGCCTCAGCGTAGTTAGATGGACACAACGAGGTGGGGTTTCTGGGAACCATCTCCAGCGGTGACGAGGAGTGAAGGTGTCTCCAGGTAATAAACTTGAAATTTCTGTTTTTATATAAGCATTTGTGGATATTTTTGTGTTTGTGTGTTTGACTTATTAGTGGCGTGTTTATTGTTTTTAAAACTTGTTTAAAAGGTACATGTGTAGGGCAATTTAATGATTTTGAGTATTGAAAAAGAGTTTATTGATGATATATAAAGATTTATTCAGGTTATTAATTGTGGTTGTAAAGAGTAAACGGGTCTGTAAATTTGTTTTCAATAATGCAAGGTTTAAAAGGCATTTACAAAACTGGGTTATAATGAGCTCACAATAGACCAGTATGAAGTCAAATTAGGGTTACATGTGGGGCCCATCTACTAATATCTACTTGAAATTGTTTAAAATAATTTAAAAACCAAGGGCTTTAAAGCATTCAATAAATTGCGCTGGTAACAATTGTACCAAACCGCTGGTACTCTTGTGTAAATATTTTATCTGTTAATATGTGTAAATAAAAGGTTGTATGGTTGTGGTATTATTTTGGTAATTTTTTTCGAGGGTGTGAGAGAGGTATGTACGTAAAGATAGGTATTCAAGAAGAGGCCGATTGCTGAGCTAGTCAGGGTGAGCAGAGAAATTCGAAGGCGTCCAAATAAAAGGGAAAGAAATTAAAAAAAATTTTTTTTTTTGGAAAATTTTATGTTGGCCCAGGAGTGGGCATGAATTTTTGTAAGGTTCTACGGCAATTTTATGACGCCCAAACGATGGGGCTCGAATTTTGGTGACTACCACAGCAATTTTATGGCACCCTATCCGTGGGTCAAGAAATGATTTTTTGACGATTCTAAAAGGTTAGTTCCCGAAATTAATAAAAGGTCCAGAGACTGTCTCAGTGTCCACGGCAATATATATATATATATATATATATATATATAAATTAGTGCTATAACAACGTCTGGCGTGGGGCGTCGCTAAAAGAGTGCTGTGATTCAGGTACAAAAATGGAAAATTTGAAATTACTGACTTACCTTCTTTTTTAATTTTTCTTTGCCTGGCTAGCTCAACGGAAGTAATGACAGTTACAAAAGGAAAGCAAACACAACAATATCATAAAGCATTTATACAGTCAAAAATATTTTCTCTCATACAAAAGAATATAGAACATTTACTGCATAGTTTCTTTCAAACGTAAAATTATCTAAGGTTTTCAAGTTGTTCCGACGTTTAGCGATCGATTGTCACTTTTCGTTTCTTAGTTGAACTGGAAGGTCGCTTGGTGTTGAAAAACACTCAAAATGTTCAGGAAAGTCAAGTTTTCCTGGCAAAGACGTCGTAATAGACGGACAGTATTCTAAAAGTTGTCTATGACAACTAAAGTAGAAGTGTAGTGTGCAAATCCTCTTGGCGAACGTGCAACTTCGATAACTCTGGAAATGTAGATAATTTCGTAATGATTTTGATGTAATTTCACGTAATTTCGATGCAGGCTTTGATCATCAGAAAATATTTTATTTGGTTTGGTTCAATTAAATTTTATGGAACCCGTTTAGAAAGTAAATGAGTAAGCAACCTTGGTCGACACATGGCCGCTATGCAGCCGTCATGTTTGTCTGATGTACATGCCGTTTGAAGGTTATAGGTCATTGCCGCTATCGGTAAGAAAATAATAGTTCTAGAATAATGCTGACGTAAAAAAGTTCATTACGTAAATTTTGCATGTAATGATTTCTTTTTGAAGCTTGTTTTACTTCAGGTTGCTGTATGCAATTTATTATGACATATGAATAATTTTGTTAATTAATTTTCAAAAGTTCATTTTGTAAAGTATAAAGTACAATGAGTACTACAACTTTTTGTAATTAATAGCGTGTTCAACTTAGGATATTATACTACACCGGTTGTACAGATGTAGACATAATAACGTCACCATTATCTTGTTTATCACAAATTAAAATACTAATATGTTAATTTATAGGACCTAAGTCCTGTAAGATGAAATTTGAAATTAGAGTATTTTATCAACTTATAATATTTGCCAAAAGATAAGTAAAAATTTTTTAAACATTGTGAGGTCGAGTAGCGCTACCGTGACTACCTAATATGAAAAATAATGTCTATAATTAAATATCTGACTTAAAAATTACACTCATAAGAATTAAATTTTATTAAGTACACTTATAAATTATAATGTTATTTACTTTTCTTAAAAGAGAATATAGAGTTATTTTGGACTTCAGTTCATTTCTCAGTAATCATTAAATTTTCCAAATTTTGTTAAGTATTTACAAGGTAAACTTACTCGAAAGTGTACCACGATATAGTGGAAACAAACTGAACTTAATTCACAGATTACATATTCATACTGGTCCGCAAAAAATAATAGGGTGTCTATGTTGGTAGAAATTATGTTTCAGAGTCGCCCTACTCATCGTTAGATCCTCGAAGAAGACGATCAAATGTAAGTATGACATTTGTGACAATCAAACTTTGTATTTAAAGTGGTTAGCGATCACTTAGGTTTCCAAATTTTTCTTTAAGCAAATTCAATTAGTCAGTTGCTTTATAAAAAATTTAGGTGGCGTCTTTTATTTTGTTTCTTTCAACCTAAATATACCCACCGACCAAATCTCATGCGACCGTTGGCCAAAAACTCAGTTAGCTAAAAGTCTTAAGAGTGTTCTTTAACTATAAGCCAATTTCCATCCAAACCTTACCCTGGGCTTGTTACATTTACATAAGAATTCTCAATAGGTAATATTAAATCTACCACGATTTTATTGTGGAATAGATTTATAAAAAATATATATATAACAGTGATCTCTGAAGTGTTCTAACCTATGATTATATCGGTAACTAATATTAAAATTTATTTATTCTTGTTACGATGTTATTATAGCGAATCTCTGCCATGACCCCGTGAATTGATGCGTTTGCATTATGACTACGTAGGAGAGTCTATTCAATTTATGTGTGCCCTTTGTTTCAACTATCATAGCAAACGTCCATGTTTATATAGAAATGTTTTGTCAATGTACTGGTGGTTGAGTTTCTGCAAATGATAGAATGTAGGTTAGTCATTGAGAACCATATTGCAAAACGAGGTGTAAACTGTTAATGGTTTGTATAGTAAGCGCGTATATTTGGACCTTTGTTGAATTTATTAACATTTTATGTCCGTGCGGAGTTCAACACTGGTGGTCAAGTTCTTATTTTTCTGGTGTTAGACCTCCTTCAAATTTAGCCAGGTAGTAATGACTCAGCCGTCCCTGGTACCTTCCAGAAAAGATTAGCTAAACTACACAAACATTTTCTTAGTTGTTGTATGTAGAATATCTGGGTAACAGTTGACATCCCGTAATATTAAAAGTACCCAGGGTGCTTGTTCGTCACCTCATTCTTGGAGAGGTGTATTTATGCAGTTAGAAGCGCAGGGTTGTTGAGGTTTTATCTGCTGATACTCTTTCCTCAGCGTTAACTCAGGGAGTCCGGCACTGTTTGCTCTTGTAATTAATGCATAATTGATAGTAACCTAATTTTGAGGTTATCTTATAATATTAAAAATAGGGATGCTAAATACTATAGTTTTATTTCAAACCTTCCGCCTTAACGTCGTTTCGGTGTGTATATTTGGTTACGGTCACACAAAGTAGGGATCACTATCCACTGCCACTAGACGACTGAATCACGAGGCCAGGTATTGTCAAGAGAAGGCGTTCGTTAACCCGCAGGTAGGTTACATTACAGATTTGTTGCCGCGACCAGAATCGTTACATTCTAAACTTAACCTCTCTTACCAATCTCATTAAGAAAACACTGAAAAGGAGGAATGCGTGAAAATTGCTGATTTCAATTCAAAACTCGAAAAACATGCACATTTGGGAGCGTCGTATACAGTGAAATGTAAAATCCAGTTTTGAAAATAAATTATTTTAATACCAGAAGTTACTTATCAATTAATTTATCAATATTGGGGTTAATGGCCAAACCTTGGAAAGTATAGAAAGAATGAGCAGCAAGGCATACAAGAATTCAGTTTAAAGAGTGAATTTCGCAACTTAGATAAGAAAACACTTACGAAAAAACCGTTGCAAACTTACAAATAAATGCAAACATTTTAAAAACGCTAATAAATGATATCCATTTGACCATACAAGGATAGATTAGAACCAAATTTATAACAAAAGAGGTAACTTTGCGCCTCTTATCTGTTTAAATTAAATTATTAAAAACAAGAAATTACCATGTTTCGTACAATTTTTTACAAAAAGTAAGAGCAAAGTTTTGCGATATTTGAAGACCAATTATACAAAAATATACAGAAGTGTGAAATGAACATAACAATTTTCAGCTTGTGGAACTTAGTCTACATTTTTTCTTTTCAATTTCGTTCTTACAATGTAACATATTTTATCTATGCTGAATACAGGGTTAGTGTACACGTATAAGTCATGTACTTCCTTTGAGATTTGTATTGTGGTTGCACTGATAGTATTTTAGGGGCCTTTGAATGTCTAGCCATGTCTTACAGATGGTTTTGCATTTTACGGTTTCTGTGTTTCTCACGAATTAATTAACTTTATTGATGCATAATCTGTGGTTTTGTTAATTATATGTCGCACTGCGTTTTATTTTAATAATTTTCAGTCTCACTTTCTCACATATTTGGCATTCTTTTATTACATATAACAACGTATTTATTAATGAACAATACATTGTATGTTTTATGGAATCTCTTATTTCAGCGATTTTTATTTGTTGAAACGTTTATCCTACTTAATGACTAATGCGATATTTTGGTACTGTGTTTTATCCCAATTTATTTTAAGAAAATTCATTTATTATTGCTTAGCTATACTGACTACCTTAATAGAAATTATATTTTATAGAAACAAAATAATTAAAATATTATGCTTAATTAACGTTCATTGGCGTGTATTCTGTAACCAACATATCAAAATTAATATGGCGATAAAATATTTAATTTTAACATACTTTTAATCAAACTCGTTTTCTGCACACTAAAAATCAATAGCCTTTTTAAAAATATTTAATTTTAACAGCTTGTTAAAAAGTATCTATTGCATTTGTAGTTGCCAGAAACCGACAAATAGTAGTTTAAATGTACCATACGCTTGCGCACTCATGAGTACTTTAAGTTTTTACCGCCCAAATTCATCCAGTATAACCATTTTGTATGTTTTTGTTTGCTTATTGTATAAACAGGTATAAATACTAAAAATAGAAGGGACTAACCAAGAACGAGTCGGTGATATAAAAAAGCAAATGCATATGTTAGTGAATTTAATAGAAACTAATTTAGAGCCAATATATGTCGGCAGTGCTTCTGAAGAGAAAGTCGAAAGTACAAGAGTAAATGAAGCGAAATAAAAAATATATGAAACTCTTCTAACTATACCAAACATAGTTGTATGTACGGAGAAAGATTGTCTATAATATACCGTACAGCAATTTTATTAATACTAAATAGTTTTAAAAATTGTCTTTCTGGCAATTTAAAGCGGTTGCTTTCATCTCCCAACCTACTGTTAAGCAGCCGAGAACGATTTCTATAAATTATGCATTGCAAAATTGTTTTAACCAACAATATTTGCTTTCTTAAGCGATTCTCTTCTTTATGATTTAATAATAAGACTGCATATGCACATACAAAAGCTATCTTGCCGCAAGTTAACACAATTCTTATCTATTTACACCATCCAGTTCGCACAGCTTTAAAAATGTATTTCTTAAGAACGCGATTAACAGAAGTGTTAAATATAATAACACGCTGTAGTTACAGAAAGCAATATTTGTTAAATGAGCCTGTTAAATTTACAGGTTCCTTACAGAATATACCCTATTGTTCGTAAAATCTTATTATATAGGGTGTGTCCATATTTATTGTGTCCATCCAAATAATCTTATCTGATTTATATTTAAAGTAACGTAAACGCGTTACAGTTGCATCTCGAAATATTATTTTAATTCTGCCACAATTATAAATTTTGGTTATAAAAATTTGTGATTTAATTATTATCAGACAAGTAATACGTGAAGTATGCCTATCGTGGGAGCTACGATAGAGTTGTTGCCTGCAGAAAGCGTTAAAAATGGCTAACGTCAAAAACACTGCATTATTTTAAATTTTTATAAAAAATTTACAGGTTAGGTACATGCTTCCTGGATTTTTATTGTCATTGCATTAAAGCCTATAGTTTTAATTCTGGCAGCAGTATTAATATTGCTGTATACAGGGTGGCATTAGTTTTACGTCATTAATTTAAAAGGGGTGTAAAGACCGATTAGACAAACAAAAATTGTTAATAAACTTGGTGTCTACAGCAAACAGTTTAGCTACAAATGGACACACAAGAAAAGTATTAAAATTGTTTTAAAACCACTGCATGTTGACTAGGTCACAAATATAATATACAATTACATCATGCTTTAAAGTCGACCAATTAAGTTGTGACTTTAGCAAATTTAAATTAGTGAAATAGAGTGCATTTTGCTGCCGAACGAAATAACTGAAGGCACTTTAGAATAAGTTTAAATTTTTTTCTAAAATTCTCATGTTTAGATAATGATCGCAACAAAAAATAATATTCCATAATGCTGATGTGGTCGACTGTATTGGGTGACTGGTGTAATTTTGCGTTGTTACGATTCAGTGTTTATACAGAATGATATCCTACTTTAAGTTGAATGTACTTTTTCATTACATAGATCGTAACTTGGGTTAGATGTAAGTGTGTGTTGGTGTGTGTTTCATCTACGCGCTTAGATAATGCACTTACGGCGGTATTCATAAATTATTCTTAAGGTTCACCTGAACTTTAAGAATACTTTGCTTACAAAATCGTGTTTCTTAGGCCCGGTTTTTCAATTCTGGTTTAAACTGAGTTCTATTGAACCAAGTCCATTTTCTGATCTCAGTTCAGCCCGTTGTCGGTATTTCAAACTCCAGTTTAGCTGAACCTAAATTTTATTTTCTTAAAATTAGGTTGGTAGGAGATTTACCAAACGCGACTGCCTAATTTTGTTGTTGTTGACATACCGAATTGTAATTTTTTTAAAATTTAATTAACACTTTAAAAATGGATAATGCTAAAAGGGCAACAAATTTTTGTAGAGCAGCGGAGCAACTATTGGCAAGTATTAGGCCATATTTTAGTAAAACACCATCTACTATAAATATTTCTATTACTTATTTTGTTGAATTTACCTAATTTTAATAATTGTAGACATGGTTAGTGACAAAACACCGAAAAATATTGGAATGTAAGAAAACGGATGCTGTTTCATCACAAGCTAAAGAAGCAGGATGGAAATTGCTAACTGATGAATTTAACGTTAATAGCAATACTTTTCGGAACCACCTAACTGTTCGTCGGAAATACGAAAACATATAAAAGCGATCCAAAAAGGCATTTTCGGATGAAAAATGTTACAACCGAGATACAGGAGGAGATCCTGCATTGGTCGTTAAAATTACGGAAACGGATCTGCACATTAAGGAAATGTTAGGTGCACAAGTGACAGGCCTACAATCAGAATTTGATGATGATGTTGAAGTCAGCGCAACTGAAGGTTTATATTATATTTTATTACTCAAAAGAGTTCTAATAATAGCTTCCTATCTCAGAGCAAATAATAAATCACGTTGAAGATGACAACGAAAATGAAATAGTGGAATTCGCTTATGAATCACAATTTTCCAATACTCATACCACTGAAATCGTTGGATGCAGTAGTGCAACAGCGTGTATATATTTTTTCACGAGCGTCTCGCGCCACATCTGATCTTGGCTGCCGCTAAGGTCATCATAGTTTTCAGTTGACAATTGTGAAACTTGTTTACATGGTGAAGATTAAACATCAAAACTTTGATGGCACTCTCAGCAATTAAAATTACACTTGTGAGGACTTTACCAAATATATTATGTATAAATGACTTATTAGCCTTCAGTTACTAATAAATCCTTGTTTATATGCCCCAAGAATTATTCTCCTTTCTGTGAGATCCAATCTTATACAATAAGTGGTTTAATTTTTTCTATAATGTAATGAAGATATGGTTTCCACTTGTTCATTTACAGAATTAGAATTATTAAATTAAAACCACCAACAAACATAACATAACTATCCAGGCACATGACAACGTAATGAAAACAAGGAAGCTATGGTCTTGACGGCAGCCGAGATCAGATGTGGTGCGAGACGCTCGTATGCACTTGATGCCAGCACCATTACAACACAAAATAAGTAAGGATTCTCAATTTGTATTAAAAAAATTACTTATATAATATGTTGTTTTAAGTAATTAAAGCAACTCAAAATGGGACTAAAGAAAATAAAGAACCTTATGAAAAACAGGATATCCGTAATAGGCCAAATACAAGTATGTAAAATGATTTTTTTACTTTAATATTAAACTGTATTTACTGTACACAGGCTTCGCAAGAACTAAGCGGAACAATACTGTAGATGCCTGGAATTCTGTTGCAGAGACAAAATTAGAATTAATAAAAATGCAGAAGCGATTTTTAATAATGGATATGGAGCATAAAAAGGTGGAACATGCACTTAAAGTGCAGAATTTAAAAGAAGAGCATGAATTAAAATTAAAATCGCTCCAATTAGGTATTAAGATAAAGGAGAAGCAACTTAAAGAATGTTAAACAATATTTTTATTTACATTTATGTACCTATACAGAATAACTTATAAAAGTGTATCATTAGTGTTAAGTAGTTACATGATTTACAAGGCCGTAGGATGTATAGTTCAAACGCTGAATTTTTTCAGTCACATGATAACAAAGAACCTCGTTTATTTCATTTGAAATTGGCAGCGACGTGTTTCTACACATAAAAAGACAACCACAATATCATTTACAATTCTACTCCACGCTAAATTATAATCAAAACAGAATTGTTTGTCTTTGATTATAGCCTGAAATTGACATGTGACTGTAAAGATTCAGCGTTTCAACTACATGTTATTGATGTATCATAATGTGTATTATGTTTATGTTGTAATTTTTTGGGCAAGATTTTAGTTTTAGTGTTCTTAAAAGTTTCTGTTATTATTTCCTTATGGGTTTTGTACTATGTATATACTTAAAACCTTCCTAACAACTTTATATTTTTTTATGCCTGTTTATTAATAAAACATTATCAGAATTTAATTTCATTTTACAATATTTGAGTGCTATAGATTATATACAATCAAAATATACAGTACTTAATACCTATCCACTGAGCAGAAAAACATTACTTGAATATTGCAACAATATTACTGTGTAAAGTAGCAAAAATACATTATAAATTCAACATTATGTGCATGTCGCAGCAACAATGCAACTAACTGCACAATTATAGGATTATGCAATATTACTGCAATAGTCTGTAATGCTGCATGTTTAGTGGGTATTAAACTTAATTACCTACGTGTAAAATGCTTATTAAACTAATCTCTAAAAGTACTTATTAATTAAATTGTTTCTCATAAAATTGTTAAGATGTATATTATTCCTATTTGGAACATTTGGTACATCCAAAAGTTTCACAGCAGCTTCAACATCGAGATCGAAAAAAGGATCTCGTTCCCTCATATCACAAGCAATATTGTGCAACACTGCTGTAGCAACAATAATCGCTTCTACTCGATCAAGTTTTTGGCGGACGCAAAAAGCCAAGAATGGGGAATCCCCTTTTCCAAGTACCATAGCTTCGTTCCAACGGATTTCTGGTTCTTATTAAGGATTTATTAAATAACCGCTCTGCCGCAGTAACTGGATTTACAAAGGGTGTTATTAAGTAATTTTTGATAGGGTATCCACTGTCTCCAACAATTAAGTTGTCTTGCGTTTCTCTCCGCTCAAATTTACCCCTAATAGGAGAACTGTTGAAAATAGTTAAATCGTGCGCAAAACCCGGCCAACGTGCTATGTTTTGTATTCTTAAATCTGGTCCAGCAATAGTTTGAACATTAATAGAAAATAAATTTTTCTTATTTCTAAACGTTTCTGCATTGCCCTCGGGCGATTGAATTTTAACGTGAGAACAATCAAGAGCACCTATACACCTAGGAAATCTAGCTATATTAAAGAATTCTTGACGAATTTTCAATATTTCCTGATTAGTGCTTGGTATCTTAACATAGCGGGGGCGTAGTTGTGCTAAAGTACGAAAAAATTTATAAATTGCCTTGCTTGCAGTACTCTTATGAATTCCCATAAAATCACCAACAGCAATAAGAAAGGATCCTGTAGCATAAAATCGAATGGTTAAGAGCATCATTATAACAGGCGAAATTGCATGATTTCTAAATACAAATATTGACAAATCTATACATTTTAAATGAAATATATATTACCTATTAGTGTTGGAACTAATTGCATCACCAATTTCATATACTATCCTGTAAACAGTTTCTTTGGACAGGCGAAACCTCAAAAAGAAATCATAATTATCCCACCTTTCAAAATGGTCTGGTCTTTCTCTAATAGTGGGTAACCTCCTTGGTCTATTCAAATAATTTAGATACTCTATTATATCTTCATCGTCATCCTCTAACATAAAATCAGCCAAAGCCAATTCCATAATTTAAAAGTAACTAACCTACAGACAAATCAGAATAGTTATTGAGGTTAGGTTTATTGGTTTAAACCGTGGACAAAGAAGGATCAAGTTTAAACTAAGTTCACTCAGTGAACTGGTATTGAAAAAACTAATAAACCGCAGAACGTTGTTTAAACTATGAACTCGGTTTAAACGTCAATTGAAAAACCGGCACTTAGTCTACATCTTTATACTTTAAGTATACCTTAAGTCTAAGGTAGGTTTAATGCATCCTTAACACCCATTTGCACCGTAATTTTTAAGCGCTGCTTAAGTATTAGATGATACATAAGTAACGGTGTTTATTTGCGCCGACATCAATTCTAACTTAAGCGTAGCTTAAGAAACTCTCAAGTTTAACCACGGATCAACGAGTTCTTAAAATATAAGCATTTCATCCATCATTGCGTATTTTCTGGGTGAACGTATCTTAAGGTGTGGTTTGTTTTTATACGAAATACAATATCGATGGCTAATGAAGAAATTTACAACGACAACATATTCGAGAATGATTTGGATGTTTTGGAAATTATAGATTTTGGATTCCCTCGTAATATTTACGTTCGATGTGATGATTTTCACAATCTGGATGAACTAGGGTTTTATGAACGGTTCCGGTAGGTAAATTTACTCATTTATTATAAAAGCTTAGTTTTTATTTTTAGTTTCACAAAACAAACAACATTACAATTGCTTACTTTAATCGAAGGAGAAATAGAATATCCGACAGACATGTAAATGAAACACCGGTACTTATATAAAAAATTTAATAACAACTTTTGCAAGAACCAAAGTGTGTTGCCAATAAATCAGTTGCTGATTTTTTTGCGGTTTATGGCTACAAATGGACACCTACAGACTGTGACTGATTTTGCTGGCATTCATATCTCAACAGCTTCAAGAACAATCAATAGAGTTGCTAAAACTATAGCGAGACTATATGACCATTTCATTAAATTTCCTAGAAGCAGGGCTGATATTCGTGATGCCCAGGTTAAATTTTATGAGATTGCTCAGTTTCTTCAAATTATTGGTGTTGTTGATGGCACACACATTAGGGTTCAGTCTCCAGGTAACCAACAATTTTAATAAAAGGCATTGAACCTCATACAATGTTTTTTAGGCAGTTACGAAGGTGAAGTGTTCAGAAACCGCAAAACATATTTTTCATTGAATGTGCAAGTAATTGGAGATGCCGAATTAAAAATTCTAAATTTAGTGGCAAGGTGGCCTGGTTCAGCACATGATTATACTATTTTCAATAGCTGTGTAATAAGAGCTTGATTTGACGCAGGACATTTTCCCAATTGTATACTCTTTGGTATGTAAATATAGAAAAATTATGTGCTAGAAATATATAGTTATTATTCAGGTGATAGTGGCTATCCTGTGCGACCATATTTTCTAACGCCATTATTAAACCCTAGAACCCCTGACGAGCAATCATACAATGGAGCTCATACTAAAACTAGAAATTCCATAGAGCGACTAATCGGAGTGTGGAAACGAAGGTTTCCGGTGCTCGCATATGGTATACGATTGCAATTAGAGACAACAATGGTTGTTATAGTTGTCGCAGAGGTTTTGTATAACTTTGCAAAGTTGAATAATGAGGATGAGGCACCTCCTGCAGAGGGTATTAATGTGGAGGAACTAAATCAATTAATTCAATTGGGGCAAATTAGAGGACCTATTGCTCAAGGACGGATCAATAATGAAGATACTCGAAACCATTTTATTAATACTTATTTTGTTAATTTACAAATTTATACTAATTAATAATATATTGTTTCTTATTGAAAATGTATATTAATTACCACACGAATTCTGTAATTGCTTTAATTTTTCTTGTTTTATTTCTAATTTAGTTTTTAATAATTGGATTTCAAATTTCTGTCTCTCTTTTTCAAATTGTACATTGGCTTTTAATTGCTGCTCTGTAAGCTCAGCAATTGAAAGCCTTTTATCTAAAAGATTCATGTAACGTTTAGCCACTTTCGAAGACGTTAAAGCTTTTATAACTGTGGTCGGCCGTCTACGACTTTTATTCTACATTATAAACATGTATAGCTTTAAAAATAGAAATATTCTCCAAAACTTACAGATGTCGGACTTTTAGGAGTTTGGTCCACTGTCTCTCCTTGCCGACTTGAACTTGCTTCTGATGCAGGAGTAGAATAATCCTGTAGTGTTCAATTACAATTTCAATCGGTGTCAAAACATTTCTGAATTTTATACTTACGTGTTCAACATCTAAACATTCAAATGGTACAGCACTAGTAGGACAATACTGTTGCTCATTTGTGGAATCAACCTAAAAAAACTGTTTACATTGTATACAACTAATTATCAGGTACTCACATTTTCCAAGATTGGCTACATAATCAGCTCGAAGCGATCTCCATCAAATTCGTTTGATGC
Organism: Platerodrilus igneus; assembly: GCA_036346225.1. Lineage (NCBI taxonomy): Eukaryota > Metazoa > Arthropoda > Insecta > Coleoptera > Lycidae > Platerodrilus > Platerodrilus igneus. Next base: position 774,093 of record JARFIW010001250.1, read on the forward strand.
CAACAACTGATTTTTCATTTATAATTGATTGCAACAGTAAATCAGGATCTTCAATTTTTGTTAGTTTTGGTGTACCTTTTCCTAAATTAATTTTAAGTTACCAAAATTGTCTAATTATAACACATTAACCTGTTAATAAACGTTGCTTTCTTTCATCGGCCACATCTTTGCGCAAGGTCTTTTTCAAGTTAGTATAAAGTTTTTTTAATTGTTCAGCGTCTCTCTTCATAACACTGGAAGCATTAAATTCTAATGCAATACGGTTACATGCTTTTTGTTTTTGCTCGTTATTAACGCTATCCGTTTTTTATTTTAGATTATATGTTTATATTTATAAACTATGTTAATTAGCCGGTCTTTATCGTAAGAATTAAAATATATATATATATATATATATATATATATATATATATATATATATATATTGTAACGGGCTACTGCTACCGCGTTTCTTTAATTCAAAACAAGTAATAATAAAGGTCTTTATTACTCACTGTTCTCAAGTCTAATTAACAGTATATGCCTTATTTATAGATGTTTTCAGGACACTTAACAATGAAGCACTATTACACTAATGAATTTACAAACACTAATATCTTCTTAAACTAACTTCTTTACCATAGGTTCATTAACAACACTAACACAACTATTATTCAATCCAAGCTCTATCTATTTATGTATACTACAAGCTGCATGTACAATAGACACGTTTAATATACACTCAAAGCTCAACTACGTTTACTGTACACGATAAAATTTATATTAGACGTTCAAGTATAGACTGATCCTTGCATTTCTTAGCGGTCTTATATATACTCAGATTTAAAGATATGACTCATCTTCTGGTAATTACGAGAAACTTTCAGGTCTATTGAGAATAAACAGTGCCGGCGGCGTTTTGTGTGTTTGATTTCTAGAAGAATTCTCGTATTCTGAAAACTATGCAGAGCCTACAGCGCTTGTGTGTTTGATGGGTTGCCTAGTAGTAGCTCGCAACACTGCCCCCTCTTTAAAACTGTTACGTCTCGTAACTGTAGATACATTTCGGCGCCAATTCGATGACTGATGACGGTATCGACAGCTATCTCCTCTGGTGCATCCACCACGTCGTTGGAAATAACAGTCAACACTCTTTTCTTGTTCTTGGTAGGCAACCGGTTGAAAACAACAAACAAGGACCTGGACGTTGGTTCCCTGGAAAACTACTTCTAGCATATTTCGGACTATCCTCCAATCTAAGCGATCCAGTCCGCAGCCTAGCTTGGGCACCGCTAGTCTCGTTACTCCATTTTCCATCATCTGCGCCTTAAGATTTAGCAAAGCCTCCCATAGATGTCCATAACTAGGTCTCTGCCATGAAGAATTTTTGGTGACCTGATAGTAAACATAACGATTTTTATCTTGAAGAACCAAAGCTTTTCCTACAGTTGGCTGCTGTTGTACTAATTCATCTACACATCCAAACTTTTTCTTAAAAACAACAGCTATTCCCCTTGACATTGCCAAATCTTGAGCGACGCAATGTGCAAGGGAATACTCTTCTGGTGCTCTAAACAGATCTTGCTGTTTTTCAACAACAACGCCAAATCTCGCCTTAGCGGAACCACCATATGCCGCCATAAAGCTCTCAAAATCTACATTTGGCTCATGATTAATAACTTGTCGAACACCATTCTCATCATTCGAGCTTTCTTGGTTGTTGCCAGCGTAGGATGTTAAACGGTCAAAGTGTACCACTTTCGGTTTACCACGGGGAGATCTTCTGATCCGGTATACTACATCATTAATCCTTTTCATCAGTTCGTACGGGCCTTCCTATTGTCTTTGTAATTTTGGCGACAACCCACGTCTTCTCTGTGGATTATACAACCACACCAAATCTCCAGGTTGATAACCACCTTCTTGTGCTCTCGTGTCATATTGTGATTTCATTCGATCGCTTGCTGCCTGGATATTCTTTCGGACGTTTTCGTGAATGCTATTTGATCTTTCACGGAGCTTACTAACGTAATCTTCACCTGCGATCTCTTCTCCAGGTTTAAATCCAAACTGAAGATCACATGGTAGCCGCAATTCACGTCCTAGCATTACGCAAGCGGGCGAGTACCCTGTGCTGTCATGTACCGAAAATCGGTACGCCAATAGGAACAAATGTAAATATTGGTCCTAGTCTCGTTGATGTTCAGAACAACTTTGGCCAGGTACTTCCCTAACGTCCTGTTCATTCTTTCAACCATTCCATCCGATTGGGGATGAAGTGGAGTGGTTCTAGTCTTCCTGATTCCAAGATGCTTGCAGACATTTTGAAACAATGCTGATTCGAAGTTCCGACCTTGATCGGAGTGTAATTCCAACGGAACTCCAAAGCGACAAAACAACTCTCTCACTAGTACATCTGCAACCGTCTCGGCTTCTTGGTTAGGTATAGCATATGCCTCCGGCCATTTGGTAAAATAATCCATTGCAACCAAGATGTATTTATTTCCTTTCTCTGATTCAGGAAACGGACCAGCTATATCAATGGCTACCCTCTCAAAAGGATTCCCCACGTTATACTGTCTCATTGGGGCTTTCCGTTTTGTGACCGGGCCATTTGCAGAGGCACACAATCCACATTTCCAGCACCACTCCTTCACATCATCTTTGCAGTTCACCCAATAGAATCTTTCTCTCACTCTTTCGAGAGTTCTTTTCACGCCAAAGTGCCCTCCGGAAATACCATCGTGCAAGTACTGCAACACTTCCGGCACTCTGCTTCTTGGCACTATCACTTGAAGTCTCTCAGTGCCATCTTCAAATTCCAGGCGTCGTTTCAAGATTCTATTTTCCATCATCAAGGAGTCCCACTGTGCCCAGTATGCCTTCAGGCTTCTACTTAAAATACTAATTTCTTCCCAAGCTGGTCGTTGTCCTCTATTTTTCCACTCAATAATACGTCCCAATTCGGCGTCATTCTCCTGGTCTTCTCGTATTCTTTCGAGTTGCCAAGTATCATCGGTTACCGTCATTCTATGGATGACACTTATTTTCTCTTCCATCTTGGAGCAATGATTGCAGTCCATCGGACAAGGTCTCCTTGATAGAGCGTCTGCATTCCGATGGCTAGATCCTACACGATGTTCTGTATCAAAGTCATATTCCTGCAGCCGCTCTATCCACCTTGCCACTTGCCCTTCAGGATTTCGAAACTGCAATAACCATTTCAGTGCAGCATGGTCTGTTCTCAACAGGAATTTACGGCCGTATAAGTACTTATAAAAGTGTTCTACGGATTTGACGACGGCCAACAGCTCCCTTCTTGTCACACAATTGTTCCTCTCTGGCCGCGACAAGACCTTGCTAAAATACCCAATAACTTTTTCTTGTCCGTCCTGCACTTGAGAAAGAACGCCTCCTATAGCTGTGTTACTGGCATCGGTATCCAACACAAATTTCCCCTTCATCCGTGGATAACTCAAAATTGGTGCTGTAACTAGTAGCCGTTTCAGTTGTTCAAATGCACTGTGGCAGTCGTCATTCCAATCATATTCTTGTCCATCTTCGGTTAATTTTGTTAACGGTTTGGCAATGTTCGCAAACCCAAGTATAAAACGTCGGTAATATGTGCACAATCCTAGAAAACTGCGTAGTTGGTGTATATCTGCGGGTGTAGGCCACTCCTGTACCGTTTTTATTTTGTCAGGGTCAGCTCTTAATCCGGTCTCCGAAACGACATGTCCTAGGTATTTCACCTCTTTTCCAAACAGGTGACACTTCTTGGGGCTCAATGTAAGGTTTGCCCCGTAATCTCTGGAATATCTCCTCTAGGTTCTTAAGGTGTTCTTCAAAAGACCGGTCTAACACTATCACGTCGTCTAGGTACACTAGACAAGTCTTCCAAGACAGTCCACGCAGTATTGACTCCATCAACCGTTCAAAAGTAGCAGGGGCATTGCATAATCCAAATGGCATGACCTTGAACTGCCATAATCCAGTTCCAATTGTAAACACAGTCTTTTCTTTATCGTTTGGCTCCAAGCCTACCTGCCAGTATCCGCTTTTCAAGTCCAAGGTCGAAAACCATTTAGATCCGGATAGAGTATCCAAGGTGTCATCAATTCTAAGCAAAGGATAGCTGTCTTTCTTTGTCACATTGTTTAGCCGCCGGTAGTCTACACAAAACCTTGTCGACCCGTCCTTTTTCTTGACAAGCACTACCGGGGATGCTCATGGACTATTCGAGGGTTCAATCACTCCCTGTTCTTCCATATCGGTGATAATTTGCTCAGCTTCCTTACGTTTTGCCAAAGGAAGCCGCCTGGGGTGTTGTTTTATCGGTTGCGCATCTCCGTTATTTATCTTGTGTTGCACAACATTCGTCCTTCCTTTCTCACTATCATCCAGTGCAAACACACCTCGATATCGTCCGACCAGTTCTATTACCTTGCCCAGTTGTTCGCCATTTAATCCTTGACACGAGGGTATCAACATATCCAGCAATTTCTGTGAGCAACCGTTGGTTGGTTTATTTTTCGTGTCGTCCACACAACGTTTAATATGACATACTGGAATGCAACTTCCCACAATCATGCCTTTCTTCAGGGTCACTGTATAGGGATTAATTTTCAGCACCCTTACTGGTACCATATTTCGAGACTTTACCAGAGTTCTTCCAATCAGTAGTCCCTCCTGACCCATTCCCGATTCAGTTGCTCCCATCATGCATACTTGCCCTTCCCGGAGCGTACCATCCGGGCGTCCCATCACTATCATTTCCGCCTTGTCGGGTATTTTCATATCGCAAATCATTCGAACTTGCATCGTCTGGTTACTCCTACCTTGAAATGGAATCTCATCATCATCTATCCGTAGCACATTTTCTTTCATGTTTACATGAAACCCATATTCTCTCATGAGATCCATTCCCAAGATCACTTCTTCTGTAATTTCAGCTACCAACACTCGATGATTAATTAATTTATCCCCAATTGTCAACAGAACGGCAGTCTCTCCGCGAGTACAAATTTTCTCACCACTTGCCGTTCGAAGACACACCGATACAGGTAGCACTTTTCCACGACCACCCAAATCTGGTCTCGCAATAGTTATTGTCTCTCCTGTATCCACGAGTAATCGGACACCCCTACCATTAATTCTTCCATCGATATAAATGCTGTCCAGACTCCCCACTGACAATGCAGCACGGATGATAATCTCCGGGGCACTACGTTGTGCTGTCGACGTTCGCCCCCTTACGTCGACTTGCTTTAGTTTTCCTGCTGCTCAACCGGTTGTTTTTTTAGTTGAGTGCAGCGCCTCTGTATATGACCAACTTCACCGCAGTTCCAGCATCGCAGACCCCATCTCCGCGGTCGTTGTCTTTCAAGCTTTTCCACACGGTTGATTATTTCATCTATGCTGTTCTGCGCTTGATCAGGTTCCTCTAAGGCAGACCGAACTTTGTGACTCATTCTGTGTGATGTCTGCTTAGCTGCTTCAAATTCAAGCGCATGAGCCAGTGCGTCATCTAACATTTTTGGCCGTGCTATTCTTAGCGCTTGCTGTATTTCGCCATCTTTAACGCCATCCACAAATGTTTGAACAGCCAGTTGTTCGAGGAAACTATCTGGTGCCGTTGGGTATGCCAATCTAACTAATCTGGCGATGTCAGCTTCGAATTCTTGCAGGCTTTCACTTGTCTTTTGCGAGCGGTTCTTAACTTGTGCATGGTAAACCTGTTGAAGGTGAGCATCTCCATATCTCATCTCAAGCTTCGATGTTAAGAGGCCGTAATCATTCTGCTGGTGATCGGGAATCGTTTGTAAGATGTTAAGAGCTTCCCCCCGTAAGGCCACTATTAGAGAGATAGCCTTCTCTTTGTTGCACCAACCGTTGGCTATTGCAGCAGCTTCAAATTGTTTCAAATATGTGGGCCAAGGTGTTTTACCATCGAATGTAGGTGGTTTTACTTTAAATTTAGACGGAATTGACTCGCTTCTTTCCATGGTTCTTATTTCTGGAATGTTCTGATTAACAACTTGGTCTGGTAATTCACGTGGCCGCGTTGTTAGTGAAATCACTTGTTCTTGCAGCCTCATCACATCTTCTTCCATTTTTATCAATTTACTGTCCAACTTTTGCTCAACTGTTTTTACCTGTTCAGTGAAATCTTCTTTCAATGCAATGGAGCTTTCCATTAATCTTTGTTCAAACGCGACTGTATTTTCACTTAACTTTTCTATTTTCTCAGCATTTTCACTAAGTGTTATTTCCATACCGTATTTAAACTTTTTAAGGGTCGATTCCAGTTCAACTGACTTCACTAAGTTTTCACTGAGTGTCACTTCTAGTTTAGCCGACCTCTCCTCCATTCCGGATTTAAAATCCTTGAGAAAGTTCATTAAAGTTTCTGCCTCCATTTTACTTTGATTTCTTGTAACTGGCATATACAAACTACTTAAATGTCTTTAGACTTGTGTTTTAAATTAATCACTATATACCCCACACCTGACACCAGTGTAACGGGCTACTGCTACCGCGTTTCTTTAGTTCAAAACAAGTAATAATAAAGGTCTTTATTACTCACTGTTCTCAAGTCTAATTAACAGTATATGCCTTATTTATAGATGTTTTCAGGACACTTAACAATGAAGCACTATTACACTAATGAATTTACAAGCACTAATATCTTCTTAAACTAACTTCTTTACCATAGGTTCATTAACAACACTAACACAACTATTATTCAATCCAAGCTCTATCTATTTATGTATACTACAAGCTGCATGTACAATAGACACGTTTAGCTCATACAACATTTATGTATATACACTTAAAGCTCAACTACGTTTACTGTACACGATAAAATTTATATTAGACGTTCAAGTATAGACTGACTCTTGCATTTCTTAGCGGTCTTATATATACTCAGTATACTCTGGTAATTACGAGAAACTTCCAGGTCTATTGAGAATAAACAGTGCCGGCGGCGTTTTGTGTGTTTGATTTCTAGAAGAATTCTCGTATTCTGAAAACTATGCAGAGCCTACAGCGCTTGTGTGTTTGATGGGTTGCCTAGTAGTAGCTCGCAACAATATATATATATATATATATATATATATATATATATTAAGATTATGCATAACAATTGTACAAACCTTCAAACTCATTTTAAATTGAACAGATTAAACTTGAATAATTCAAATAAAAGGATTTCTGCTTAAAAACCAAAACAAAATGACGGTTACAATTACAACAGTATACTATTTGAACAACGTTAAAATGTTCATGTTACTAATATTTGACTGAATATACACTATTGCCAAATTGGTTATATCTTAAGCCATGCTTAAGGGCGCGATAGCATCCCTCTATTTTCATAACACGATCTAATTTTAAAAATAGCCGCCTTTGTGGTAAAGCTTTCGCATGATAGAGGGAACTACTTTATTTTAAATTTGGTAGTTTAGTGGTTCATTTCCAAGTTAGGCAAATAACAGTTGCTAGGATTCGGCACGATGCTGGTTTATTTTCTCAATTCTATTTCCTGTAACTAATCGTCGTAAATGACCTTCGTCGAACTCGAAGTTGTTGAACGTCAAGGAAAGCATTTATTTCTAATCACTTAAGATAGGTCTTGTTTCGTAAATTGTTTAATCCTAAACAAACTTGTACGCTTTTATTTTTAATTTAGCCTAATTATATTTCATAATTAGTGGGAGTTTTGAAGCTTATTGTTTATTATAATCATTTTTTGCTGGTAGCACAATTTGAGAAAATGACATCAGTATCACATCTATTTGACGTTACATCTGAACCTTGTATGACCAAAAAATGACGTAAGTCTGCTACGTGGGGGTAAAGAATGGGAACACTAATAAGTTGCCTCTATATTTAAAGTTGATTTTTACACTTTTCAAATTGAAAATATAATTATCATTGCAGACCCCTGGTGAAGATACACAAGACAATGAACGTCCCCAAAGTGAAGTGTAAAATGATGTAAGAATAATTATTGTTTTTTGAGAACGCCCTCCCTCCAGATCGTTCAAATTTGTAAATCATTTTGCTGAGTACCAAACTCGCAACTTCATTTGTAACAAAATGTATCCTAATTCCTTGTGATGGTTCCACTAAGATATTTTAATAAACTTCACTCTTGATAACTGAAGCAATATTTTGCTTACATTGAATATTGTGGAATTTCTAGTTACGTTTTGGGATACGGCACACTACTCTTTTTTAAAAACTATTATAACATAGTATAAGCTTTACAAAGTAACACTGCTGTAATAATTTACTTATCGTTTGTAAACATAAACGTGGAAGTTTACAAACAACCATGGATGTTGAGGTTATGTCATTTTTGGCTTCATAAATATTCGCAATTAATCCAATCATTATTATATTACACTTATCAAAAAGTAATTCACCATATATTATTAGTTTACTTCATTTCAATGCGGCAAAAACAAAGTCCAAAATAATTAAATTTGAACTATTCTGGTTTTAAACCTTATTCTACACATCATTAACAGTGCCATCTTCGGCTAAACTTGTGAACAATTTCTATTAAAATGGCGTAAAATTAATGTAATAATTCAATAAAATCCATTCAGTACACTACGACTATCATGATCAATATTTTTGAAATTGTTTTAAACAGAACGATTATATATGTATTTTGCTATCCAACGAATGCTTTTTTTTTATATACAAATTGATTCCGTTAGATGTAGTAATTAAAATAAGGTTAGTAAATTTTAACATTACTTTTAACAGTTATTTCTTGCTTATTACTCCACTTTAGAGAAAAAATCAAACCTTCGTTAGAAAGTACAAAGTTTTCTGAGTCTAATGGTGAAGTTACATTTTGCATATTTTCAATCCAACAAAAGTTATTTACCAAACAGGATAACCTGTTTTTGTTGGATTTCAGGCAGCCAACCATACATCCGATCGCGCCCTTAATTTAAGAGTATCTAAAATATCTACGGTGCAAATGAAGGGCAACTTATGATCCGCTTATTTTTAAGGCGTAAGTACTAAACGGTGTAAATGGGTATAAGTGTTCCTTTATTGGTTACTACACAGATTAGGATAATCTGTGGTTTCTAGTTTAGGTGCTATTGTTTTTAATTAGCAAAATTCCATTTCAGATTTGTTTATTAACTTTTTTTAATTGCTGCTGTAATTTAATAAGCATAATGAATGACGAATTATTAGATTTTATAGAAATTATAGATATTGAAAAACAAAGAATAGTTCGTTTAGAAAACAGGTGCATGTAAAATTGCTGTTCAATATATTACATTATATATTTGTATCCAACAGGATTCCAAAGCGGTACATTCGAGATGAAGAAAATCCGTTAGAATTTTATCGTGAAAGAGAGTTCTTATTACGCTATCGTTTTTCTAAAGTGGCTGTACGAGATATTGTATTGCCACTAATAGATCATCGAGCTAATATTAACAATCGTGGCTTACCAATACCAATAAGTTTGCTATTATTGGTAACCTTAAGATTCTACGCAACTGGAAGATTTCAGGTGACACGTCCACATAGGCAGTTCATGTAACACACTTTTTTTTTTATAGACTGTTGATGGAGACTTGAGAGGTAATAAGCCAGCTAGGGTCTCACGAATCATTAAGAACGTTTCTGTCATGCTCGCAAACAAAACAACACAATTCGTAAAATTTCCAGATACAGAAAGCGAACAACGTACTAATATACAAAAATTTTATGAGAAACATGGGTTTTCTTCAGTGTATGGATATATTGACGGAACGCACATATCTTTTGTAAATCCGGGCACTGATGCTGCAGATGTTTTGCGCAAACCGCAATCGTAAACGTTTTTTTCAATGAATGTTCAGGTAGGTATTTAAAAACGAAGTATGTATTAAAATAAAGCAACCCATGCAATATGTTGTTTCGAGACCAAATATGGATATGCTGGATATTGTTACGAGGCATCCTGGTTCAGCGCTCGATAACACCATATTTGAAAGGTGTGCTGTACGTACGAGACTAGAACAGCATAACATACATGGATTACTTCTGGGCGATAAGGGCTACGCTTGTCGGCCGTATATTGTAACTCCAGTTTTAAAGCACACCAGCTGAAATTAATTATGATAGGAGCCATATACAAACACGTAATATTGTAGAGCGGTTGTTTGGGATATGAAAACGTAGATTTCCATGTCTTCGAAGAACGCTTGGTACAACCATACAAACATCTGCTGCTATAATATGTGCCACTGCAGTTCTTCACAATATTATTATTGCCAATAGTTTGGATGATATGGCTGATGAACCTCCAGGAGCAGAAGATGATATTAACGAAAATGTTGCAAATTAGAATGTTGCGGACTGGCATATAGAGAGCATTTATCACAACACATTTTTAGTAATAAGTTCTGTACTAATTTTACTTCTATAAAATAAGAATAAAATAGATATGTATCTAACTTCATTTAATAACATATATTATACCCACAACTTATTGTTAAAAGATAATATAATGAAAAAAATATTTGAAAATTATTGTAATTGGCCATCTTTAAGTAATTGTAAACGAAGCTTTTGGTATTGTTCTTCAGCTTTAGCTGCTTCTAACCGAATAGTATGTATTTCACGTTGCTGATCAATGGACTCTTAATTTTTTAATTCTCGATTCTTCTTCTTCATTAATTTGTTTAAAAACTTCTTCCGACCAGTCCACTTAGTAGATATACTTTGTATATTTGATTTAGGTTCTACACAAATTATAATCTTTCTAGTTTTATTTAAAAAAACCATTACCTGATCCTTCTGTTTTAGTGTTCATAACTGTCATATGGGACATGCCTGCATATGTGTGATCTCAACCTGTAATGATAGGTAATTTCGTTTAAACATGCTTTTTATTTGCGGTTAATTATTTAAGAAAATTTTTTAAACAGCATAGCCCTAGTTCAAACTTTTGTAGTGCATTTATAATGTAAAATGCATTTGTAGTATTAATATTAATGTTACAATTATAATCTACGTTCCGTACCTTCAGACTGTAAATCCTTTTGAACGGTAGATAACGTCACACTGTCAAATGAGATATTTTCTGTAACAATTCATGAAAATAACAATGTTTTATTGCATATAAATTTACAAACCTTTATTATAATAATTATTGCTATCTCATGAAGTAGGAATTTCTACTTTCACATCTAAATTGGGAACAATATTATCTGTCATATCCATAACATCTTTTTTCGGTGATAGAATGGGTGGTCCACCCCTTGTTTTCAAAGGCTCTTCCTTTCCAATGTATTTAATTTTCGTTTCCTGCAATTAAGTGTTCTTAACGTTTTATTTTAATAATCAGTACCTTTGTTTTAAATTGTCCCAGCATTTTTTTAACTGTTTGTCGGGTCTCGGAGCAGATACTTCCGGTTGGGCATTAAAAAGGGTTGCAATTTTTTGCCAGCATTCTTGTTTTATATGCCAGGTTGCTCCAGCAGGGCTTTATTTTCTAAAACACTGGCAAATTCTTGTACGTGGGAGGCCAACAAACTTTTTTCTTTTTCCGTGTAGGGCTTTTTACTTTCCATACTACAAATTATGATAATTAATATTAAATGAATAATTATTAGAAAAAAACTAACCTTATATTCATGTTATGAAAATTTTACAAATATGAAGTATTAGTAACTAAAATCATAGATAAAATCACATACTAGATGAGTAACATTTATGGCCGCGTTTTAACACTGATTTAGTTCATACTACGCCCACGAGATGGTACGTGTAATTTGTAATGCAGGAAACTGTCGGACGCTAGATGACATTTCATAGATAAAACTTTTTGTCTATGGTGACATTTATAGGTATTGTTTAATTATTGTTATTTGTTTACAGATTAATTTATTGAGTTTCGCGTTTATTGACTTCATTTTTGTATTTAAAAGAATAACTTCAGTGCAGGTTAGATTAATCTATAGGAACAATGGTTTTCTTGTGCTATGTGCATTTGTGTTGCAAGAAAAACTCTGAAACGAAAATGCACCGGTTCCCTACTGATGACATCATAAGTTTTGTGAAATAATTAAATATAATTGTAAAATTCCTATACAACTTCTATGTATTATGAGATATGGTACTGATGTTACTGAATATAATTAAGTAATCAAGACTTGTAGTGTTATAAAATTACAGACACCCTTTCAAATTAAAATTTCTGTTTAACAGAACGAATTTGTAGCTTTTATTATGTATAATCTATATGTATATAATTTTACCCAAAATATTGAAGTCTAACCATTGTTCATGTTCATAGTTTCTTTTTTTTGAGAAAATAACATTTATCCAACGTTTTCATTTCTGAAAACGTCTGATAATTGATATTTTCTTTGCACATGGTTTTTTATTTCAAGAAAAAGGATACAATGGTAGAAGCTACATAATTTAAATATTACCGCCACAATAGTTGTTTAGACTACGCCCGCTAGAGATCGCGATGAACTTTATAAGAAGTTAGTAATAAGTCTTTGCCCATCTATTGTGGGTGGGTGTTTATCTATGACTAAAATAAAACTAGTAATTTTAGCACAAATGTCCCTAGAATCTACCTTGAAGTATACCTTACACTAGAATACCCGAGGTGTTGTTTATGAAAAGCATATGTAGCTGGAGTATTAAGATCACCTTCAGAAAAGCTCACTTAAGGTTGACTTTGAGAATTGTTTATGAATACGGCCCTTAAACGCTTTGTTGGGACTTAGTTGTAATCGGATCTAAGCAATTGGAGTTGTTTGTCGCGTTCGTAGCTTAATGAATTGTTTTTTGAAAATACGAAAATTCGAGAATTATATCAACAACGAACTTGCAGATGCGGTGGAAATTTCGAACACGTACTTATTGTGAAATCATTTCTGTGCGTTATGTGATTTAAGATAGCACTTGCACACGTAAGTTGTTTCTTATAAAACATATGACAAAACAGCAGTTCTAAAACTTTTACTTAAGTTCACCTTAGTCGTGAATTTAAAAAACGGTCCCAGAGTAAAATGTTTTAGGATTTTTGTTTAGCTAGTCAATCTCTATCACCTCATAAATTTAATGACATAAAACTTATGCCATCCTGTATAATATAAATGTTGTATGTAATTTAGGCATAGATAATGATAGTTTTCTGATTCTGGTGTTATATTGCAGTTCTATGCAGTTCTATTAAAATGGCATTCAGTTGTTGAATTCCTAGAAGACAATGCTCAAGAAAGAAGTGTTTTGGTCTCTAAAAGTTACGATAAAACAGAAAATACATGGATTTAGCGTTTAATATTCGTATTTTTTTAATGTGATGTGTAAACTTTAAATTATAATTCATTTAATATTCAAACGTTTCGGCTGATTATGAGGAAACATCGTACAAAATTTAACAAAACCGAACAAATTCTATTTGTACAACTTAAACAAGCATTAACTGACGCAAAGCAAGCAAGTAAGATAAATTACCACAAAAATCACTCAATTGTATTCAAACTTCAGAAATTAAACCTACATTAAAACTAACATCGGCAAATTAAAATAAACGTAACCAAAACAATACCAAGCGTAAAACTTATTAAATAATTACAATACCGCACAATTAAACACAAATTAAGCAACTCAATTCTTTAAATAACCTGAAACGACTCAAGCTAAAAATAGCAAGTAACCCGACGCAATCTAAACGGAAAGTTAATAAATCCAAGCAAGGAATAACGATACAAACTACGAAATAGAACCAAATTTTTACAAAATCAGAAAATAATCAAAGTCAAATTAAAAAATTAATTAACAGAACATTCCCCCCGCCAAAATGAGTGGAGAAATGAAGATCTATTTGAAAATAATCCCCAATTTTAACGGAGACCAATGTTTACTCATCAATTTCATTTCAGCCTGTGAAATATTCTTAAAAACATTCTATAAGCCTGGTGACAACGAATGGACGTTTTACTCATACGTCTTATAATCAGTAAACTAACCGGAAGGGCACTAACTTTAATTGCCAGTCGAGATAACCTAGACCAGTGGGATGAATTCAAACGAGTATTAATTGCATATTTCGGCGATCAGAGAAACCTAAAATGTCTAGTATGCGATTTAATAAACTTTAGAATAGAAAACAACCAATCCCCCATATCAATTTGGAATGAAATGACAAGATGTAAGAAGCTTAATCTTGACAAAACTGAAAATTGAAGAATCCGACCCAAATGTCAGTCTTCTAAAAACAAAAATGTACGACGAAATGGCATTAGACACATATCTAAATGCACTACCCGAACGACTTTCAGACAAAATCAGATTTCAACATCCCCAAGACTTAGAAGAAGTTATGAACATGATAATCGAAGAAGAAAACGTGATGTAACACAGAAACAGACTATACAACCCCAACGCGAATAAAAGCTACACACCAATAAAAACCATACAACCTGCGAGACAAACGAATCCAAGAAGTAGAAGAATATGAAGATGACCAGAACTATTGCGATCGACCAAGTACAAACAATGAACAGAACCAATCCAACAATTATGAACGCGAAGAATCATACGAAACTTACGAAGAGGACGACGAAGAAAACGCGTGCTCAAATTTTCAGATAGACCGATTTATAAACGACCAAACGTAATAAACTTAAATAATATGAATCACCTTGTACTACCCTATATAGAAATACCCCACGCTGAATTTAAACTACTAATCAATACCGGATCTTCAAAAACATTAATTAGCCCGCGAACCGTAAAGAAACATTACGTAAACTATGTAGAAAGACAACAGTTTAAAATTAAAACAGCCCATCAAACAACCCTACACCAATTCGTAGCAAACATACCCTTACCCAAAACATTTAACGTAACAATGAAGCATAAATTCTGTATATTTGAATTCATTGACAAATATGACGGACTATTAGGAATGGACCTTCTAAGAAAATTAGAAGCCAACATCGACATAAAAAATCGTTTACTAAGAACCAAATATGGACGAATCCCCATTAAATTTCAAAATACCCAAGTTGAGGAAAAATACACAATAGAACCCCGAACAGAAAAAAAGATAAAAATCCCCGTAAATTCAAAAAACAAATTAGGAATAATAAATCACATAACTTTTCAACAAAGAGTAGAGACCCCAACCGCATTAGTACAAATCAAAGATAATTATGCCACAACGACAATATTAAATTCAAACGACTACCCCGTAGAACTATCTTTAACAAACCCAATTAACGTAGAAAAATTAAATTTTTACGAAATGGAAATAGACGAAAATTTGAACGAAAATTATAACCCCGTAGAAAACGACGAAATGTTAAGAGAAAATTTAAGTAATATCCGTTTTAACACCGACATTAATCAGGAGGAACAAAAAGCAATCAAAAATTTATGTTTCGAATACCGCGACATATTCCATTGCGAAGGAATACCCTTAACCTTTACAAATACAGTCAAGCAAAACATAGAACTAACAGACAACCAACCGATATTCACAAAAGCATATTGATTACCCCAGGCAAGTCAGGAAGAAGCTGACAGACAAGTAGCCGATCTATTAGATCAAGATATCATACAACACTCCAATTCACCATGGAGCAGCCCCGTATTAATAGTACCAAAAAAACTGGACGCATCAGAAAAACGAAAATATAGAATGGTAATAGATTACAGAAAATTAAATGAAAAAACGGTAGACGATAAATACCCGTTACCAAATATAACTGAAATTTTAGAAAAATTAGGCAAGTGCCAATATTTTTCAAAGCTAGATTTAGCATCAGGATACCATCAAGTAGAAATGGAAGAAAAAGATACACAAAAAACAGCCTTTAGCACCCCTAGAGGACATTACGAATATAAGAAGATGCCATTTGGACTAAAGAACGTACCCGCAACTTTTCAAAGAGTAATGAATAATATACTACGAGGGATACACAACGAAAAATGCCTTGTGTACCTAGACGATATCATCATAGTGTATTCAACATCATTAGTGGAACATATAAAAAACTACGAGAAGTGTTCGAAAGATTAAGAACAGCACAATTTAAAGTACAACTGGATAAAAGCGAATTTCTACAGAAAGAAGTAGCATTTTTAGGTCACATAATAACACCCCAAGCAGTGATGCCGAACCCTGACAAAAAAAACAAAGGCTGTGTTAAATTACCCATACCGAAAACGAATAAAGAAATAAAAATATTTTTAGGACTTGGTGGTTACTACCGCAAATTTATTAAAGGTTATGATCAGATAACCAAGCCCCTGACAAATTGTTTAAAGAAGAGAAACGAAATTGTACCTACCCCAGAATTCATCAAAGCTGTAGATATAATCAAAAGGATATTAACAAATCACTCCGTATTAGAATAACCCGATTTTTCGAAACCATTCATATTAACAACAGACGCATCAAATGTAGCATTAGGCGCAGTATTAAGCCAAGGAACAGTAGGCAATGATAAACCCATCAGTTACGCATCCAGAATCCTAAACGAAACCGAGCAAAGATATAGTACAATAGAGAAAGAATTGTTAGCCATAATTTGGGCAACAAAGTATTTTAGACCATACCTATACGGACGGAAATTTTATATATACACCGATCATAGACCACTAGTATAGCTATGCAAACTCAAGAAACCCAATTCAAAATTACAACGATGGAGAATCCGACTAGAAGAATATGACTACGAGATCATATACAAAAAGAGAATTTACAATAATAACGCAGACGCTTTAAGCAGAATACAGCTTAACGCACTAAAAACAGAATCAGTGATAGGAAACGTAAACGAAACAGAAATTAGAGAAGATCCAGACGAAATGGACACCATACATTCGACACAAAATGACGAACCGAAAACCGCGATCAAAATTTTAAATGAAGCCATAGATATGAAATCCAATCAGTTTATAATCACAGAAGTTTTAACCAATCCCAACCCTGTAAAATATACGAAAGTAGATAACAAAAAAATATACCAAATTCAAATAACCAAAGACGACAATGAAGCAAATAATTAAAATTCTAAAAGAATACACTCCCGAGAAAAAACGATTTTACTTTTACTTTAACACGGAAAACTTGTATAAACGATTTTCAGAAATATATGTTAAATTATTCAATAACTCTGACCCTGAACTTTTAAGATGCACAAGAAAATTAATAACATTAGACGACCCTGACGAAATAAATGATGTGATCAGAAACCAACACGAAGGAAAAACAAACCATCGTGGAATAAATGAAACCCTAAAACAAATCATGACACGTTATTATTTCAAGGACATGAAAGAACTAACTACAGACTTTATCAATCAATGTGAACTATGCGACAAAGCAAAATACGACAGGAAACTCCCGAAGATACCCTTAATGTTGACTAAAACACCTGACAAACCCTTTCAGAAATTACATGCCGATACTCTAATAGTAGAAGCACAAAGTTACTTAACAATCGTGGACGCATTTACAAAAATAGGCCAAGCAATACCAATCACCTCTAAAAATAGTATAGACGTAACTCAAGGATTTTTACATTATTTTACATTTTATGGAACGCTCGAAACAATAACGTTAGATAACGGAAGCGAATTTAAAAACGAAACGCTACAAAACACTTTGGAATTACACAAGATAAAAATTCATTTTATTTATTTATTTATTTATTTATCAGAATTTGTCCAACAGTACAATGTACCAATTATAGGACAATACTACAACTATTCAGTAGAGAATAATACTGTAAACAAATACTCTTACACATTTTGAGAGTAATGCAAAACAGCACAGTCTACAATAATCGATAAACTATCAACAAACATATCGACGTGATCACATAAGTCATTAAATTCAGTACACATTGTTACTATAGGCGATTTCATAAAAAGATTGGTGTTGAATGAACTATTATAAAAAC
The DNA here is from genome assembly GCA_036346225.1 of Platerodrilus igneus. Classification (NCBI taxonomy): domain Eukaryota; kingdom Metazoa; phylum Arthropoda; class Insecta; order Coleoptera; family Lycidae; genus Platerodrilus; species Platerodrilus igneus. The sequence continues at coordinate 792,032 of JARFIW010001250.1, forward strand.
AATATCTATATCTAGTAAATTTACAGGGAATATAAAAATTCAGTTTGCTTAGCAAATATTCGCAATCAATAGCGTTATGCACTAGTTTATATAAGAACGTGATTCCCTTAACTTTTCTTCTGTTTTCAAGAGTGTTTATATTAAATGTATGTAACAATAAGTTATGATCAAATCCTCTTTCTGGGTATACATTATACAAACGAAACCACAGATATTTAAAAAATTTGCGTTGAACGTATTCTAAACGATTCTTATAACAATGATAAATCGGATTCCAGACATTTGTGCAGTATTCTAATTTAGATTTTACAAATGTATCGTACAATATTTTTAAGGCTATAATATTTTAAAGTTTTGACAATTGCGCATTATGAAACCTAACATACGAGTGCTTGATTTCACAATATTATATATATGACTAGAAAAATAAAGTCGTTCATCAAAATAAACACCTAAGTCTTTAGCACCACTACATCGATTCAATATGGTGTTGCCTAATTCATAATTGTTTATTATAGATTTTAACTTACGTGTAAACGTTATCACTTTGCACTTATTGACGTTTAAATCAAGTTTATTGTTATGACACCAATACACTAGCTTATCTATGTTGGCCTGCAGTCTGTCGCAGTCCTTCACGAATGAAATTGAAGTGAATATTTTAACATCATCAGCAAACATTAATATTTCACAACTAATAGACTCAGTAATACTGTTTATACATATAAGGAACAGTAAGGGACCAAGATTAGGCCCTTGCGGGACACCAGAAGTTGGAATGTAGCGGCTAGATGTGTAACCATTGTAGCTCACATATTGAGATCTATCGGTTAAATATGATTTTAAAAATAATATTAACGAATTCGACAATCCAATAGCGTCTAATGTTGATAATAATATTGAATGACTTACTTTGTCAAACGCCTATGAAAAATCTGTATATATAATGTCGACCTGGCTTTGACTATCTAGTACTTCGGATACATACTGAACAAAATAGCAGAGATTGCTTTCTGTTGACCGTTTTTGCACAAAACCGTGTTGGTATGGTGAAATATATGGTTTAAAATGTTCATACACTTTATTATACAATATCATTTCAAAGACTTTATCGAAAGCACATAAAATAGAAATCGGTCTGTAATTATCAATATTATTTAGTTCTCTGCTCTTGAAGACAGGACAAACACGTGCAATTTTTCAGGCTTTTGGAAATTGGGATGTAGATATACACAAGTTGAATAAAATCCTTAAAGGTTCAGCAAAAACATAAATACAGTCTTTAACAACATAAGTTGGAACTTGATCGTCACCAGCCGTGGCTTTATTCTTCAACTTTGTAACCGCTCTAATTACATCAGTTTTTGTTATTTCAAATTCTCTGATATGCATCACCTTGTTAGTTTTAGTAGGTAGTGTATTGGCTAGAATGGGCGTTATATTCAAGTCATTTGTTAAAAGGAACATACTACTAAAGTGATCGCAAAATACATCTACTATAGACTGCGGAGTTGTGTAAGACACTCCATCTTTCATCATAACTCCTGGAATTCTACTACACTTTTTATTAGAATTAACATATGTCCAAAACTTTTTTGGGTCCCTAGTTAATGCATTTTCTGCCTCTCTAATGTAAGTTTTATACGCTATTTTAATCTTGTTCTTAATTGCGGTTCTCAACCGCTTAAATTCAAATAAGTCATTGAGAAATCCACTTCTTTTGTGTCTTGTATAAACTTGATGTTTGGACTTGATATCTAGAATAATCTCTTTAGAAAACTGAGAACCACCCTGAATCCAACGGACTAATGAAGAGACTACATTCAACCCTACTAGAACAGATCAGATTATTAAGAATCAATTACAAGAAGGAACATATAACTAATTTAATGTCATACGCAATAATCGCCTATAATAACACAATTCATTCATCAACCAATTTTACACCATTAGAATTAACCCTAGGACATTCAGATTCACGCAACCCTTATAATATACATTATAACAAGGAAATCTATCAGTAATACGCCAAAGATCACAAAGAAAAACTAAAAATAACTTACGACAAAGTAAAGGATAAGTTAGATAACGACAAGGAACGCATTACCGCGACCCGTAATAAAAACACAGACGTAAATAAATTTTCAATAGGACAAACCGTGTACGAGAAAAATTTCCAAAGCAAAAGACACAAAACGGCACCTAGAAATTTCGGCCCCTTTAAAATTTGTGTAAAATATTTCAGGCCTTCTGCGTGCGTCGATAGACCTAAGGGTAGTAGAGAGAGTAAGTAAGGGGTTACTGTAACTTGTTGTTTAGAGATACAGAAAAACGTAAGAAGCTTTCATGGTGTGTAGTCGCTTAGCCTGAGTTATATTTAAATAAACCTTTCTTTAAACTTGATGTTGTTTATTGCATTACAACAACTTTGGTGCCGAAGCACGGGAAGATCTGGTGATAAATATAAACGAGCTTTAACGTAAATATTCGGAGTAAAACGGACAATCTGTAGAACGCACTTAACTAAAACAGTTAATAATATAAATTCTGTGCTAAAAAATAGTTTCAGTGTCGAAGACATTTATACAGCTATGTCAAAGTTAAAGCTTGCTAGTGACAATCTGAAAGAAATTGATAACCAAATTGAACCTCTGCTTAAAGAAAATCTAGAGGACGAGTTAATGAAAAGGTATGAATATGAAGAGGTTGATGTAACTACGATGTCTAAGTTGGAATTTAGATTAAAATGCCCAGAAAAATCGCAGATAGAGGTTGACTCAAATTTAACGAATACGGTACCAGTAAGTAACGAAGCAAGTTGGCCGTCCTTTACGTCAGTGAAGCTTCAAGGTGTACAGTTAGCAAAGTATGATGGTACTGCAAAGGGCTGGCTTCCTTTCTGGAAACAATTCAGAAGTATGATCCACGACAATCAATAATTAACGAACGGAGATCGATTCAACTACCTGCGAATGTATGTCACGGGAAGGGCCGCTAAACCAATTGAGGGATTTCCTCCATCGGGAGCATTTTATGAAGAAGCTTTAAATATATTAAAAGATCAATTTGAAAATGGGGAACGGCTATTTAAACAATATATTAATAGCATTATGAAAATCGAACCTGTAAAATCCAAAAATGACGTAAGCACTTTAAGGAAGAATTACAATCTAATCACTTCAGCTATGCGTGCTCTGGAAATCTTAGAAGTATCTAGTTCTCAGTATAACATAATCGTAAAGTCGACTCTCATTAAGTCGTTGCCAACGGAATTGCGTTTAAGATTTTATCGACAAATGAAAATGAAATCATCCAATCATCTAGAAATTATTACGAATAATTTAGAAAGTTCATTATCAAGGTCAGAGGAAGAAGCAGATCGTCAGGTAAAGGATTTGTTGCAGTTTCTTAAAAACGAACTCGAGTCGTTGGAACAAGTTTTAAAACCGGATGCAAATTGTAAAGAAAAGATGCTCCCAACAGAAAAGAGAACGCATTACAAAGGAACTGCGTCTAGTTTATTAGTCACGCCGAACAAACGTCTTGAATGCTGTGCTTTCTGCAAGAAAGACTATAAAACCGAAATGTGTGACGCAGATGTACCTTTGGCAAGGAAGAGAGAAATTCTAAAGGCAGCAGGAAATTGTTACCGTTGTACGAGAAATAACCATAGTGCTAAATATTGTAAAAATAGATTAGTAGGTAAATAGGGCCGGTCCTAATTCAAAACGCGACAGACGTATTTTCCATGTGTAAAATACGTCTGTCACGTTTTGAATTAGGATCGGCCCTATATAATTTCAATGTAAAATAGTTGTGAAAACATTTGAATGTAAAATAGTTGTGAAAACATGAATTCTTCTATACTTTCAATGTAAAAATACGTCTGTCACGTTTTGAATTAGGACCGGCTTTATATTACTTTCAATGAAACACACACGTATGTTGAAAAAAATGTAAGTGCAGAGAAGAATGTGTGTAGCTGTTTTGAATTCGGTTTTCTAGCGAGAAGTTACACGTGCACCGTTTTGAATTAGGATCGGCGTTATATACTTTTAATGTAAAATGTGAAAACCTGAATTCTTTTCAAATGTAAAATACTTGTGGGCACGTTTTGAATTAGGATCGTCTTTATATTACTTTCAATGTAACACACGTATGTTGAAAAATGTAAGTGCAGAGAAAATGTGTAGATGTTTTGAATTTGGTTTTCTAGCGAGACAGTATGACAGATGCAAAAATATCGCATTCAAGTCAATTGTGTTTTAATTAAAGTGGATTCTGATTTATGTTTAGAGGCTGCAAATACACATGGGCCGGTTTTAATTCAAAATGAGTTCACTCTTGTGATAGGTTGAAAAGTGGGTTGGCAAAGTACGCAGATGGTGGTAATCTGCTATATAAGGAGATTGCTCTAATATTAATTTAATTAGTCGAAGTTTACTGCATATATTTACATACAAACATGTATATAATTGATATTCAGGGATTTAAATACAAGAAAAACGAGTTTGTGTGTAAAGAAATTGCGGTTTTGGACTTGTTGAAAGGTGATGTTTGGCATCAAATTTTTAAACTGCCAATGCAGTCCAGTTGTTTGAGTCAAGATCATATAAAACATAACGACTGGGTGACAAGGAATATTCATGGTATTTCTTGGGATGAATCTTCAACGGCTGGAATGGTGTCATCATATATAGCGCTTTATTTGAAGCAAATTATCCGACCCGGTGAAGAAGTATTTGTGAAGGGTCTAGAAAAGAAGAAATTGATTGAAACATATATAATGCAAAACTTTGTAACTGATATGCTTGCACTAGGTTGTCCTAAGCTATCGGAGTTAAAAATCAACAATCGTTTAAAATATAACATCCATTGTTGTAGACACAGCAATAATAATTTGCAATGCGCAAAACAAAATATCTTTTTATTAAAAGAATGGCTTGATAATAATAAAAAACAATAGAAAGATTTTGTCTGTATTATTTATTTTAATATAATTTTACAATGTTAGCCTTACAAAATTCCTTTATAATAATAATAAAAAACAATAGAAAGATTTTGTCTGTATTATTTATTTTAATATAATTTTACAATGTTAGCCTTATTAACTATTATTATAACAACTTCTAGCAAACATTATTTTTATCGATCCAGCTATTGTGTACGTTAGAGAAGCCTAACCATTTTACAAATACTTTATTTCCACTCTTTCTTAGTACTTTTCTACCAGGTAAATTCCTGGATGTTTAACCTTTGCAACTCCGTTTCATAAAATGCACCTTTGATTTCTTTCTCATCTTGATCTTCTAATATATATGTTGTAGGATTGGTTACGTTTACCTTTTTAATCTTAAAATTTCATTTGACCAGTTTGGCGTGTAACCTTTCGTAAATGCTTCCTGTGTTTACTAATCCTCACACTTTCTTTTATTGAATATTTTGGTATTTTGGTTGCAAGTTTGATGTGGGTAAATGATGATTTAAGAATAGTTTTTCATTTGATTTATCAACTTTTACAGGTTTGACTCGATAGTATTGTGAACTGTATTGTTGTATTGTTTCACAATATCGCTTAAATTTTTATCCAATTGTAAGAACCGTTCAGGTTAAACAAGCGCCACATTTTTCCCTTTAAAGTTCTAATTACACGTTCTACAATGCATGCTTTCTTTGTAGAAAAACACTATAATGGTTTATGCCATATGTCTGCATTAAGGATTGAAAGTGTTTGTTATAATATTCTTTACCAAAATCAGACTGCAAATTTCTTGGCGGATTTTTAAATTTATTTAAAATTGTTTTCATTGCAGCAGTAACATCAATACCCGTTTTACTTTTAAGTGGTACAGCCCATACGTATTTGGAGAAACAATCAATAACTACTAAAATGTATTTAAATCCTTTGTTTGTTTGCGAATATGGTAGCATTTCAATCAAATCGGTCTGAAGAAGGTCATTTAAACCTTTTACTATCACTTTGCGTCTCTTGAAATTTATTCTTGCTGGTTTATGAAGTTCATTTACTATATCCTCTTTCACTTTTGATTGAGCAACTATCATAATACTTTTTTATAATCAGGATTTATTAAATACAATTAATGAAATACTTCTATGTTTGAATGTCGTGGGCTCCACTTGCTTTGAAAGGAACTTTTAATATAAAATCAAGAAACATTGTGGTATTGTTTATGATAGCACCGCTGTCACGAAAGCTGATTACATCCATACGTTTAAGCAAAAATCCTTGTAACTGTGCAATTACATAACTTTTTCGTTTATAAGAATTTCAATGTCTTGCGGGTATCCTTTAATATTCTCAATGACTGCTTCCTCATAAGGAAATTCATAATTATGTTTAATGTTGAAAATAAGGAATGTCTTGTCACCGTCGAGAAATGTATTAGAGTAAAACGTTGCTACTACCGTGTAATGTAGCATATGTAACTTGTACTCAATCAAGGTTTCAAAACCTTCACTTTTATTTTCATATTCCTGTTCAGTTATATCTATTTTACGGTTATGTAAGTGCCTTCCAAATTTGTCAATTGTCATATCATCTAATTACTTTAGCCTCACGCAATTCTTCAATGATCGAATTTATTTCGTTGCCGTGACCTGTGTGTCCAGCAGTCTGAGATGAAACTAAAAGTCGTAATCTATCAACAAGTTCATTGGGATCATTCCAATATAAATAATCTATAGCGTTATTTGATACTTCCATTGTCATACCGTCTCCAAGACGCTTTCTATAGGGTAATGTTCTAGGTCTACGGGGTGTTTGGGGAAGTATGTTTAATGTAGTTATTATATTTTTGTACTTATATGAAGTATTACCCTGAATTTGTTCTGTTTCAGAATAATATCTTCTATTAGCATTTGTTCTTTTACAATATCAAGGTACGACTTTAGATCTTGATGACTGTACCCGACAGGATATTTTTAAACAGTAGTTCGTATAATCCAGGAGTACCTTTATATTTCAAATCATTTATTAGAACATTTTCATCATCCAACGCGAAATTCGAATTGCCTATCATAAGACCATCTGAATCAGGGTTAAACCTAATACCATATTTATGATCAAATTCGTTCTTAACATCTTTAAACATATTGTAAATATATTCTCGAGGTAGCGGATGTAGCTGTTCGAGATAATGTGTCATACCAGGTGAATCGGCAAAGCTTTGAATATATTCATGGGCTTCTTGTGCATTTCGATTAATTTCTGCTTCATATTCATTCTCAACATCGTCATCATCATCATCATCATCTACCTCTATGGCATCATTTTTTATATTTGGTATATGCTGAGCAATAACCGGGGAATCAATATAGTCAACGTTCCTTTCTAGCAATTTAGGTTTAATTTTTTTTACACTGCTATGAGGCAGTTCTTCTTCTTCTTTAAATTTTTCTTTCTTTACCGCACTTTCCCCATCCAGTTTATTAGCAATAGTTTCTAATCGTGATGTTATGGGTAAGATTGATTCCACTTGGACGACTTCATTATCTTTTAACTGACGCAATTTGTTTTTTACAATGTTTCTTTTCTTAATTAAAATTCTTTTAAGTTTTATCGCCTCCTTGTTCATTGCGTAAAAGTTTATTGTAGTAAAAAAAATTCTTCGATACTAACGATACTTGCGTCTCTCAAGGTTTAAATATGTATGAAGTGATCAAAACCTATTCGGTACCTTCCTTGATCTGGATCACTATCTTTGTCTACAACTAAGAAACCGTATTTGTCTTGCCAACAAGCAGCACATATTTCACGGAATTTATCATACTTCATGTCAGTATTGACGTGATCGTCATATATGTGTTTTAAGTTTAAATCATCTTGTTTAAATAAAACTAAAAGATTAGCATTATCAAGTATTAAATGCTTAGGTATACGAGTATAACTTTGACAAAGGTAAAAACTGTCTACTTGTTTATGACGCCCCATACTAAAGTATTCCCTAATGATACCTTGTTTATCGCAAGCTACATCATCAAAAACAAATATAGAATTATTTCGAGCATCAGATGGTGATATAATATTATCAGAACTGGAAAATGTATAATATTTGATCCCCTTTATTGGTTGCAGTAGACTTTCAAGGTATTGATACTTTGGTTGATAAAGTGATTTAGAATAAACATATACGTTTTCAAACTTTAAACCATTAGGATGTTCTATCAGTCCAATCATAACGTTGGTTTTACCGCAATTTGATGGACCAACAACTAGACATCGAATAGATGAAGGCAGAAGAACACTATGTTTTTCTTTTTAGCTAAGGATTGCACGCCAATGTCATTATTGTTTATGGTTAAAGGTGTTGATTGTTTCACAACACGCATGTTTGCAAGTACTAAATTCGATTTGTAAAAAGTGGAATTATATATATATATATATATATATATATATATATATATATATATAAAAGAAACGGCGAGTTTATAAAGAATCATTAATTCATAATATTTTATTTATTTACTGCACAGCTTGAGAGGATAGTTGTCCGCTAATGATTACATATAATAATAATTCTAAAACTACTGGGAACGGACTATTAAATACTGTAATTAACAATTTACCATTTGAAGCGCATATTCCGGGTTACAAATTTTGCGGTCCGGGTACAAAACTAATCGAACGGTTAGCTCGGGGAGACAAGGGAATAAACAAGTTAGACGAGGCTTGTAAGGAGCACGATATTGCATACACCAAAGAAAAGGATCTATCTAAACGTCATCAAGCAGATTCGAAGTTAGCTCAGTTAGCTACAGAAAGACTAAATTCTGGTGACTCGTCTTTAGGTGAAAAGTAGCAGCATTTGGAGTAGCTACCGCAATGAAAGCTAAAGTAAAACTTGGTATGGGTGCCTGTGCATCACTGAGAACAAAAAATATGAATAAAATAAGAAAACTGATAAAGAAACGTAAAATAAGAAGTACGCTAGGTATTAAAAGTATTATCAAACAAGCACGTACAGCTTTAAAAAAGACTAAAGAATCTAATATTATGGATGCAATCAACATAGCAATTAAGGCCGCCAATACAGCAAAACAAAAGAAGCATATTAAATCAGCTCGTATTATATCAATTCCTAAAACAGGAGGTTTTCTACCACTAATACCAATTTTTGCAGGCCTAAGCGCTCTTGGTACTCTTACTGGAGGTGCAGCTGCTGTTGCAAAAGCAGTTTCAGATACTAAAATAGCTAAGGAACAACTAGCGGAAAAACAACGCCATAACAAGGCAACGGAGGACATTGCAGTCGGAAACGGCATGTACATCAAACCTTATAAAAAAGGTTTTGGTCTTTTTTTAGCTTCTGCAAAACCTCAAAGGAACGCAACTTGATTTTACCTAATCGAGCACTAAGCAATGTAGAATTAATAAAGTTTGTTAAGCAATTAGAAGTACCATATTTCCGTGGAGTGTTCATGAGAAACAATCTTCCCAAGAAAGTTAATTTAAAAGAATGTGGTATAATTAATTTAGATGGAATAGAAAGTTTAGGCACGCATTGGATCTCTTACAAAAAGTACGGTAGTAGCGCTATTTACTATGACAGCTACGGAAACCTGCGACCGCCAACAGAGTTGATAAGTTATTTGAATAGCGGGGTAAATGTAAAATTCTTTATAACATTAACCAAGAACAATCGTACGGTACTGTGTTTTGCGGTCATTTATGCTTACAATTTCTAAGTAGTGCATAGAACTGCGTACGAAGTTGTTATGTCGTACACTTTACTCTAACGGGAAACACTTCAGTTTTAACAAGCAATTTTAATCCGCCTATAAACTTGGATAATGATTCGGAGTACGTATTAGGATTAACAAATTTTGAGTCTTATAACACAATTCCAAACATAGAAAAAGGAATAAATAATAAATTTTATTATGGATCTAACGGAGAATTCATAGAAATACCTGAAGGTGCTTATGAGATTAGAGAAATTAATAAATATCTTCAAAAGCTTTAGGTGATAAAAGATGGCGTGGTCGTATGGATCAATCACGAAGCGCTAGAAAGACGCCAGTGTATATAGAAATTACAGCTGACAATAATACACTTAAATGTAGTATTAAATGTAGTCTAGATGTGGATTTTACCAAAAGGATTCAATTGGTTCTCTACTTGGTTTCAATCCGCGAAAATTGCTAGTATTTGTCACGCATCAAGCAGACTACGCGATCAACATTTGTAAAGTGAATGCAGTTTTAATCGATTGTAATATTGCAAGTGGATCCTATTTAAATAGTAAACCAGCCCATGTAATACACGAATTTTTTCCTCAAGTACCTGCAGGTTTTAAAATTGTCGAGTGTCCACCTACGATTATATATCTACCAATCAGGTCACGTTTAATAAATGAAATAATAGTTAAAGTGTTAGATCAAGATGGAAATTTAGTTAATTTCAGAGGAGAACTGCTAACTGTAAGGTTGCATTTAAAAAAATCTGCAATAGCCATGGGTATTAAGTATAATGCACGCAACATGTCAAGAATTGATATAAATGCTGGAAATTTCAAAGCAATCGACACTCGATTGATTGTTTCAAGACCGCTAACAACACAAAACCGGCAGTTTCTACAATCGTTAGGACTGCATTTAATTAAAAAAGTAGAATGAATAGTGAAATACTGAACGTGCGTGAAAAAGTTTACTTCGACAATGCAATTGTTAATATTGAAAACATACTCATCAACCTTATGCTAACACATCTTTAAACAATAATGATGAAATTCGAATCCCTATACAACAACAAGATGTATACACCTTACCATCAAAGAGCATGCTGTACATAGAAGGCAAATTAATTAAAACAGATGGAACACCGTCTCAGACAGCAAAGTTTGTAAATAATGGAATTTTGCTGCTTTTTGATGAAATTAGATATGAGATTGGTGGTATCATTGTAGATCGTGTTCGGAATCCTGGATTAACGTCTATAATGAAGGGATATGTCTCATATAATAGCAATCAAAGTAAACATTTACAAAACGCTGGGTGGTTTCCTATGGATGATTCACAAATAGTTGATGCTAATGGGAATTTTAATGTTGCAATAAACCTCTCAATGGTTCTCGGATTATGCGAAGATTCTAAAAAAATTATTTTAAACCTCTGTCATGAGTTAGTCTTACTACGTTCTAGTTTTGATACTAATGCTATAATTAATGCTACACCCGATGAAGAAATAAAAGTTGTTTTAAACAAAGTTTTATGGAAAATGCCGCATGTAGCCGTTGATGATACTCAACGAATTAATTTAATAGAATGCGTTGCACAAAATCAGGATTTGCATATTCCGTTTAGAGGATGGGAGTTGCATGAATATCAACTTCTACAAGAAACGCAACGTCATACATGGAACATTAAAACAACAACACAATTAGAAAAACCAAGATTTGTGATTGTTGGTTTCCAAACCAACCGAAAAATAGATACATGAGCAACTACAGTCGTTTTGATCATTGCTATTTAACCAACATGAAACTATATTTAAATCCAGAAATTTTCCCGTACGATAACTTAAATTTGAGGTTCGAGAATAAACAGACTGCGTTGTTATATGAGATGTATGCTCAGTTTCAGCAATCATACTACGAAAAGGAAAATGAGCCACTTTTTAATCCTGAAGATTTACGAAGTATTGCACCATTAGTAGTCATAGATTGTTCTAGACAAAACGAAGCGTTAAAATCTGGTACTGTCGATATTAGATTAGAATTTGAAACTAGCAGAAACGTTTTGCCAAATACATCTTGTCATTGCCTTATACTTCATGATAAGATAGTCAAATACAATCCACTCTCAAACAGCATAAGAATATTATAATTACTTTATTATTATTATTACTGTACCTTTACAAATTATGAAAAAACAATAAATCATTTAGCAATCACAGTCTATTTATTAATATTTTTACATGTTTTTACAATATCTTTTAAATGTTTGAATTATTAAGTGATTTATTAAACAGCCATAAACATTGACAATTTTAAATAAAAGTTTTGTTATACATTTCTCAAATAAACTAACTGGTATGTTAGTAACAAACTGGATTTTTTAAAACAGAACGGTTACTACTACTACTACTATATATAGTTCAAAACTCGGGCAGATTGAAAGGTATCCTATTTTAGATACATCCAAAAAAAAACGAAAATCGGTGTACTTGTGCAGGTATAAACATAACACTGAAGTTTTATAACTAAAAAATATTATATGTTAATCTAGATAAAATAAATTGCATTCTTTATTTGAGCCAGTGGTTGAAGCTTTACAAGTCATCTCTATATGTATAGTTATACCCCAAGGTTTAGTATCAGTGGTTAAGGTACTAAGAATTCTTTTATCATCACTTGGATTAAGAACAATTTTGTTTTGTTTAATAGTACAGACATCATGTTTGACTGATCTAATTAAACATTGCTGTTTCTGTAGTCTGTTTATAAAACAAAGCATTCTTATAATCATCAAAAGAAATTTGCTTAATACTTGCTAAGGAAGATCCCTTTGACTTTTTTATTATCCTATCCTGAACTCTATACGTGTACATTTTAGATCTAAGTCCTACAAACTCTAGCATGATGTCACCATTGTTTTCATCTTTCATAATACCAGGAACTTTTTTATTTGATAATGGAATATGATATTTGTTATGAGGGTCGTAATCGGAAGTATCAAATCTATGAATATCTTGTTTGATATAAGAGTAAATATCTTCAACGATAAACTCGTATATCAAACTATCCGTATCTGTGTACAGCAGCTTTGCTTTGTTAGCAAATTGCGATTTTATATAACTATAGTGAAATTCATATAAATAGGTTTTTGAAATATCTAGAATAGAGAAACCTACATAAATGGGTTTGTTTAAGTAAACCTCTAATTTATTCATTTCTATTAAGACTAGATCTTTGTCTAACACAGTGCAACTATGAAAATTAGGCTTCGCTATGTAATTACGAGCTCCAAACCGTCCTTCCCATTTGGTCACTAATTTCACATCTTTCCTTTTCCGTACGTTTTCCATCATCTTTCCATAAACCGAATTTATCATATTTTTATAAAAGCATATATCGAAACTGTTTTTTGACTGTTGTCTTAATTTCGTATTCAAATCAATGTATTCTTTTAACCAAGGAGCTTGTTTAAACCGAAGAACCTTATGAATCTTTTTCAGTTCTAAACCGTAGCTTAAATACATTTTTAAATTCTTGTAGTGAATAATATAGTTGAGTTTTGGATATAAAGTTGTAAGTAATTTCTTTAAGTTTGATTTATTAGAAGGTACTGGTGGAATAATATGTTCAGGCGCTAGAGGTAAGTCACTGTGAATTTCATGTAAAGATACTGGATAGTGTAAATCGCATTCAAAAATATATCCTACATCAGAATCATCGGGAATATTAAGTATGTCTAAACGTACTATATCTGGACTGGTACCATCTAAAAATTCAAATTCTCCATATGGAAGATATTCAGACATTGCAGCCCCATATAAATTATTAACATCAAAATACATTAAATATTTAGAATCGAAATTTGAATCATAATCTGCATTCATATATTTGTTATTTGCTTTAGCATATCTATTCGAACATTGAGAAACACCGCCACGAATTCCCGTTCTAAAACATTATTTTTCAATATCAGTAAGCAGCTCGAGTTTAACGTTCGTCGTTTTTAACATCGCATCTAGAGCTAAACCAGGAGCCGTAAAGTAGTGAAGCGGATCTAACTTATACGTGAACATACAAGTTTTTCTAAAGTTTTCAAATATATCAGTCAAGAGCAATACATCTGTTTTTAAATATAGGTCTGAATAGTCCCCTAGTGTTTTTATATTAAATGTTTGCCAAACGTGTTTAGCATGATTGTAGTCTTCATCTGAGATTTCTTCATTGCGCAAACGATTAGAGAATGCTGTTTTACAGGGTAAATCGGTTTTATTGAGCCTATCCCAAGAGTTAATGTAATCATAGGGAAATATACCTTTACGCGTAAGTAACTGAAACTCATTATCGGTGTTACAATTTTTCCTGGTGATGGATTTTTTATTATCATCTAAGTATGAAGCTAATTTTTCGATGCTAGATGCCATAAACCTGAATGAATCGATAAATCTAAAACTAACTTTCGTACCTTTTACATATTTTGTAAAAGATATGTATTTTTCCTTATTTATTGGTAAAATTTTTAACGAACTTGAAAACCCTAACTCGATTTTTTTAATAATGAAATGCGAATCGTAGCCTGATAAGTTATGAAAAACTACCAGTATCATATAAAAATTATGATAATTGATGTTGCAATCTTGATGAGCCGCTCCTCGAAATTCACCTGTAAAGTGGCAGTGATCGCGAATTCTAATATCATCTATACTAAAAGGTTTATTGCAAATGTGACAGTGAAGGGCAAATTTAAATGCTGACTTTTGTTCTTCTGTTAAAGGATTCATAGGTTTTGGGTTACAGAAAATTTTATTAGTCGTTTCTGAAATCAGTTTCAATTGAGCAACAAACCATTCTATACAATCCTTTCCGCGATACAATTGAAATTTGGAATATTTATTATCATACGAGCATTTCAAATAGTACGCTACACTAAAGGGTATATGCCTTTGGTAAGAGACTGTGTTTAGTATTACCTCCAACTCATTGCATGGTTCTAATATACATTCGAGATCTGCATAAACTACAAATGATACTTTTTCTTGATAGTGGAAATGTTTAAACGTTAGATACTTTTCAGATTCTTCGGGTAATCTTATTGAGCAAGTATTCTGTTTTTCGCAATAATTCGAATGACGCTTAAGTAATGCTGCTGTACTAAAATTATTTAAACATCTATAACAAAAAAATTTTCTATGTTCATGTGAAGACAACTGTTTTGCAAATAATTTTGACATATTCTTAATCCAAGTAAAATGAAAGTGATTCTCATCAGCATTTGTCGGACGAGAATATTGTAAGGAATCATTATTTAAAACTAACAGATTAATAGGTTCAATTTTTTTAAAATTTTCACTTAAACAAAATGGTAGTATTTTAGTATTTTCTATACAATATAGGTTAATTGCGAGATTGTTAAGCTTCTCAATTTTTTTTATGTCTTTTAATGCGATTGGAAACTGAATTGAATTGTAGCGTAATACTGAATCAAAATGTGGATAGCTAGATATTCTCTGACTATTTTGTTTAGCAGGATATAAAGCGGAAACCAAGCTCCAAAGAATGCAATGTTGATCGTTATTTATTACATTTACCACAGCTTTTTCTTTTTATAAAGTCCGGAACCGGTACAAACGTTGAACACCCTCCTTTAAGTGGATCATGATTGTTTATATTTACCTTCAAGTGTAAAACTTCTTGGATTGCCCAACCAGAATCTTTTTCGCAAAATTCTTCTAATCGCTTCGAAATCTTGTTCAATACGTTCTCCTTATACCACAGCTTGAGATTGGTATTTATATCGATGTGACGATTTGCAGTAGGAAACGTTTTCAAATCTATTTCACCAGTTGTAGGCTTAACAAAGTTAGCGGCAAATATTACATTAACTTTCAACATTGACTTTTTTAAGCAAGCAACAATCTTGCGTTTAAAACTAGCGAACGCCTTGTCTAAGAACACTAGAGGATCTCTATAACTTAAATTAGTAATAAGTCCCGTAATTATTCGACTTCCAAAACATGATTGTACATCATGCCAAATCAAATTTTTTCGAGTATGACCTTTAGTAAGCGTTGCATCAACACCTTTACCACGATATTTCAAAGTACGTTTCAAGTGCCTCAATCGTACAAGGTAGCTTTTAAGATTTGCTAAATTAGATTCCAGCCTACTAGGATTTTCTTGTTGATTGTCTTCGTATACCTTATTTTTAATAGCAAGCTTCAATATACTAATATTTGCTTTGATAATTAAAATGTGTTTCGTTATTTCATTCACTGATTTAATTAGATTCACGCATTTTACAGTTAATCTCAAAATTGAGCTACTAATCTCGGATACGGTTTCAGCATTCATGATTCTATATAAAATCAAAATACACTACTTAATAATACAAGTATTTTCTCTATTTATTATTTATATAAAATATCATCTGACGTAAGCAAAACAACTGCAAAAGGTTCATTCATCTGAGTTTACGGAAAACGCATAAGCAAAACAACTGTAAAAGAAAATAGCATACAAATCGAAATAATTGCATAACGAATTGCTTGAATGCAATTGTTAAAAAATCGCCTTTATTTACGTTTTTTATTCAAGACGATTTTCAAGCTTGAGTTGTGCATGCAGTCTAAAAAATTGCACAGTTGCATTCAGTACGTGTCTATAATAAATAAATTCGCTATGCAAGCAATTCCAATATTTACATATTGAATGCAAACTCTGGCAAAACAACTGCAAAAGGAATGCATTCATCATCATTTTTCATTTCCGTATGCGTTTACTACAAAAATGTTTTATACGACCTTTGAGGAATGCATTCAACATCATTTTCATTTCCGTATGCGTTTACTACAAAATGTTTTTATACGACCTTTGATTTACTATGTGTACAGAAAATACATTATCATTACAGAGCTATTTTTATGATTACATTGAAATATTTTTAAATAAAAACAAAGCAAATTTGAAAAAATGTCTCAGATTAAACCGTATTGTTTAATAATGTAACGCACTCATGGTTTTTAAAAACCCAGTATTAAAAAACATTCTGCAGTTTTATTATATAACAGTACCTTTAAAGAATTTTCACACAATTTACCTATATATATATATATATATATATATATATATATATATATATATGCATGTAAATTGTGTCAGCGGTAATCTAAAAAACTTATTCTATAAATATTAGTACTTAAAGGATTTATTTGCATTGCATTATTTTTAAACGAAAATTAATCTGAAGAAAAACATTTTCCAGTGCGTGAATTTTTGTTAATTTTTTATGGAAAATAAATTATGCTAGCAGTAATATAAAACGAAATTAATCTAATTTAAGTTTTTATTATGCGCCTTCTTGCAATTTTCTGTTTTCAGTCAATGAATGTAATTCATTATTTCTGTTGAGCAGTACCTTTAAAAAATTTCTTATACAGCATATAAATTATATCAGCGGTAATCTAAAAACGAAATTAATCTAATTTAGGTTTTTATTATGTGCATTCATTGCAATTTCTTTTTCAGTCAATGAATCTAATTCATTATTTCTGCTGAGCAGTACCTTTAAAAAATTTCTTATACAGCATAAGTTATGTCAGCGGTAATCTAAAACGAAATTAATTAATTTTAGGGTTTTATTATTTCTGCTGAGGTATAATTATATTCGCTTACATACTGTTTTGTTCATTAGAATAGATTACAGAGCTGAATTTTTCAGAAAACGATGCAAATTTTAAATAAAACGAAATTAATCTAATTTAGGTTTTTATTATGCGCCTTCTTGCAATTTTCTGTTTTCAGTCAATGAATGTAATTCATTATTTCTGCTGAGCAGTACCTTTAAAAAGTTCTTATACAGCATAAGTTATGTCAGCGGTAATCTAAAACGAAATTAATTAATTTTAGGGTTTTATTATTATGTGCATTCATTTCAATTTCTTTTTCAGACAATGAAACTAATTCATTATTTCTGCTGAGGTATAATTATATTCGCTTACATACTGTTTTGTTCATTAGAATAGATTACAGAGCTGAATTTTTTCAGAAAACGATGCAAATTTTAATTTTTTCTAACAGATCAGTTTATTATTTAATATAAATACTTCACGTAGATTTTACCAACAGTATTCAGTCAGATCTCTTGTATAATTATTAGTTACTATTACTAGCAACTTTTAAAAAAATGAGTAACTTGTCATCAATCAAAATTGTAATAATACCAACGTAAAAGTTCTAGAGCAATTTATATTACATTCTGACGAAGACGTGATTAAAGAAGTTTTCGGCTGTTCTTCGCCTCAATTCAACACTGATGCTATTTTTGATAGTGACGTAATAGATATATCACGGTAAGTGCTTTTTTCACATTTATACATGTGTTTTTAAAACAGTACTAATTTATAAGTTACATTAGATCAAAAAACCATTCTGGTAATTCTGAGGCTATCGTAGGATCGTTGACACACTCTGATCCTCTCAGAAACATCAGGTAGTATACAAAAGAAAAGGTGAACCTACAATAATCTTTTATGTTATGCTCACAGATCAGGCAAAAACATGTTGGCTATGAAAAAGTTATGTACAAAATCTAATATGGCTGTTTGCTGTGAAGATGACAAATCCTACGAAGATAACACAGTAGAGTTGCTTAACGCATTTAAAAAGCGTGGAGACTAGCTACCGCGTCATATAGATTTGGAACTAGAAATAACAAAGCAAAAAAGAGAGGAACTAACAGCGAGGGAGCAGCAGATACTTCAAGAACGGGAGTTAATAAATACTTTTTCATTTATAAATAGTTAGATCAATATATTCAACAATTTGTAAAATAAAAAAGTATTTTATAAAAGTTTCTCTTTTGAAACAAGACTTTCTATAAACAAGGTAGTAAACTCAAAGTAAAACGCACATAAATCAGAACCCACTTTAATTTGATACATCATTCTTTATACAATCGACTTAGATGTGTTATAATAATAAACTAATTTCTTAAATTAGTGACATATTATTCTGAAAATTCTATGTTGACAGTTAGACCGATCGATCCCTTACTAGTTATGTATACGTGTTTGTTCGAGCCAATACTTTCATTTAATTGTTTCACTCCATGTGCTTGAAGGTATTCAAAATATCTCAATGGCAATATACTCTTGAACTCTTCTGTTTCCACTAATACTCTTTCTCCATATTTTGTCTTGATTGTTTCCACTTTTAAAACTTCAAACTTCTTATTCACTACAAGATCTTTTGAATTTACATAAGGTTTGCGATATGTGGTTTTATTAAGAGTATTAAAATCCATATTGCTTTTCTTTAACCGTTCGATTAGTTTTGTACCCGGACCGCAAAATTTGTAACCCGGAATATGCGCTTCAAATGGTAAATTGTTAATTACAGTATTTAATAGTCCGTTCCCAGTAGTTTTAGAATTATTATTATATGTAATCATTAGCGGACAACTATCCTCTCAAGCTGTGCAGTAAATAAATAAAATATTATGAATTAATGATTCTTTATATACTCGCCGTTTCTTATATATATATATATATATATATATATATATATATAATTCCACTTTTTTACAAATCGAATTTAGTACTTGCAAACATGCGTGTTGTGAAACAATCAACACCTTTAACCATAAACAATAATGACATTGGCGTGCAATCCTTAGCTAAAAAGAAAAACATAGTGTTCTTCTGCCTTCATCTATTCGATGTCTAGTTGTTGGTCCATCAAATTGCGGTAAAACCAACGTTATGATTGGGCTGATAGAACATCCTAATGGTTTAAAGTTTGAAAACGTATATGTTTATTCTAAATCACTTTATCAACCAAAGTATCAATACCTTGAAAGTCTACTGCAACCAATAAAGGGGATCAAATATTATACATTTTCCAGTTCTGATAATATTATATCACCATCTGATGCTCGAAATAATTCTATATTTGTTTTTGATGATGTAGCTTGCGATAAACAAGGTATCATTAGGGAATACTTTAGTATGGGGCGTCATAAACAAGTAGACAGTTTTTACCTTTGTCAAAGTTATACTCGTATACCTAAGCATTTAATACTTGATAATGCTAATCTTTTAGTTTTATTTAAACAAGATGATTTAAACTTAAAACACATATATGACGATCACGTCAATACTGACATGAAGTATGATAAATTCCGTGAAATATGTGCTGCTTGTTGGCAAGACAAATACGGTTTCTTAGTTGTAGACAAAGATAGTGATCCAGGTCAAGGAAGGTACCAAATAGGTTTTGATCACTTCATACATATTTAAACCTTGAGAGACGCAAGTATCGTTAGTATCAAAGAATTTTTTTTATTACAATAAACTTTTTACGCAATGAACACGGAGGCGATAAAACTTAAAAGAATTTTAATTAAGAAAAGAAACATTGTAAAAAACAAATTGCGCCAGTTAAAAGATAATGAAGTAGTCCAAGTGGAATCAATCTTACCCATAACATCGCGATTAGAAACTATTGCTAATAAACTGGATGGGGAAAGTGCGGTAAAGAAAGAAAAATTTAAAGAAGAAGAAGAACTGCCTCATAGCAGTGTAAAAAAAATTAAACCTAAATTGCTAGAAAGGAACGTTGACTATATTGATTCGCCGGTTATTGCTCAGCATATACCGAATATAAAAAATGATGCCATAGAGGAAGACGATGATGATGATGTTGAGAATGGATACGAAGCAGAAGTTAATCGAAATGCACAAGAAGCCCAGGAATATATACAAAGCTTTGCCGATTCACCTGGTATGACACATTATCTCGAACAGCTACATCCGCTACCTCGAGAATATATTTACAATATGTTTAAAGATGTTAAGAACGTATTTGATCATAAATATGGTATTAGGTTTAACCCTGATTCAAATGGTCTTATGATAGGCAATTCGAATTTCGCGTTGGATGATGAAAATGTTCTAATAAATGATTTGAAATATAAAGGTACTCCTGGATTATACGAACTACTGTTTAAAAAATATCCTGTCGGGTATAGTCCGCAAGATCTAAAGTCGTACCTTGATATTGTGAAAAGAACAAATGCTAACAGAAGATATTATTCTGAAACAGAACAAATTCAGGGTAATACTTCGTATAAGTACAAAAATATAATATCTACATTAAACATACTTCCCAAACACCCCGTAGACCTAGAACATTACCCTATAGAAAGCGTCTTGGAGACGGTATGACAATGGAAGTATCAAATAACGCTATAGATTATTTATATTGGAATGATCCCAATGAACTTGTTGATAGATTACGACTTTTAGTTTCATCTCAGACTGCTGGACACACAGGTCACGGCAACGAAATAAATTCGATCATTGAAGAATTGCGTGAGGCGAAAGTGATTAGATGATATGACAATTGACAACTTTGGAAGGCACTTACATAACCGTAAAATAAATATAAGTGAACAGGAATATGAAAACAAAAGTGAAGGTTTTGAAACCTTGATTGAGTACAAGTTACATATGCTACATTACACGGTAGTAGCAACGTTTTACTCTAGTACATTCCTCGACGGTGACAAGACATTCCTTATTTTCAACATTAAACATAATTATGAATTTCCTTATGAGGAAGCAGTCATTGAGAATATTAAAGGATACCCGCAAGACATTGAAATTCTTATAAACGAAAAAGTTATGTAATTGCACAGTTACAAGGATTTTTGCTTAAACGTATGGATGTAATCAGCTTTCGTGACAGCGGTGCTATCATAAACAATACCACAATGTTTCTTGATTTTATATTAAAAGTTCCTTTCAAAGCAAGTGGAGCCCACGACATTCAAACATAGAAGTATTTATTAATTGTATTTAATAAATCCTGATTAGAAAAAAGTATTATGATAGTTGCACAATCAAAAGTGAAAGAGGATATAGTAAATGAACTTCATAAACCAGCAAGAATAAATTTCAAGAGACGCAAAGTGATAGTAAAAGGTTTAAATGACCTTCTTCAGACCGATTTGAGTGAAATGCTACCATATTCGCAAACAAACAAAGAATTTAAATACATTTTAGTAGTTATTGATTGTTTCTCCAAATACGTATGGGCTGTACCACTTAAAAGTAAAACGGGTATTGATGTTACTGTTGCAATGAAAACAATTTTAAATAAATTTAAAAATCCACCAAGAAATTTTCAGTCTGATTTTGGTAAAGAATATTATAACAAACACTTTCAATCCTTAATGCAGACATATGGCATAAACCATTATAGTGTTTTTTCTACAAGGAAAGCATGCATTCTGGAACGTGTAATTAGAACTTTAAAGGGAAAAATGTGGCGCTTGTTTAACCTGAACGGTTCTTACAATTGGATAATAAATTTAAGCGATATTGTGAAACAATACAACAATACAGTTCACAATACTATCGGAGTCAAACTTGTAAAAGTTGATAAATCAAATGAAAAAACTATTCTTAAATCATCATTTATCCACATCAAACTTGCAACCAAAATATCAAAATATTCAATTAAAGACAGTGTGAGGATTAGTAAACACAGGGAAGCATTTACGAAAGGTTACACGCCAAACTGGTCAAATAAAATTTTTAAGATTAAAAAGGTAAACGTAACCAATCCGACAACATATATATTAGAAGATCAAGACGAGAAAGAAATCAAAGGTGCATTTTATGAAACGGAGTTGCAAAAGGTTAAACATCCAGGAATTTACCTGGTAGAAAAAGTCCTAAGAAAGAGTGGAAATAAAGTATTTGTAAAATGGTTAGGCTTCTCTAACGCACACAATAGCTGGATCGATAAAAATAATGTTTGCTGGAAGTTGTTATAATAATAGTTAATAAGGCTAACATTGTAAAATTATATTAAAATAAATAATACAGACAAAATCTTTCTATTGTTTTTTATTATTATCAAGCCATTCTTTTAATAAAAAGGTATTTTGTTTTGCGCATTGCAGATTATTATTGCTGTGTCTACAACAATGGATGTTATATTTTAAACGATTGGTGATTTTTAACTCCGATAGCTTAGGACAACCTAGTGCAAGCATATCAGTTACAAAGTTTTGCATTATATATGTTTCAATCAATTTCTTCTTGTCTAGACCCTTCACAAATACTTCTTCACCGGGTTGGATAATTTGCTTCAAATAAAGCGCTATATATGACGACACCATTCCAGCCGTTGAAGATTCATCCCAAGAAAGACCATGAATATTCCTTGTCACCAAGTCGTTATGTTTTATATGATCTTGACTCAAACAACTAGACTGCATTGGCAGTTTAAAAATTTGATGCCAAACATCACCTAACAACAAGTCCAAAACCGCAATTTCTTTGCACACAAACTCGTTTTTCTTGTATTTAAATCCCTGAATATCAATTATATACATGTTTGTATGTAAATATATGCAGTAAACTTCGACTAATTAAATTAATATTAGGAGCAATCTCCTTATATAGCAGATTACCACCATCTGCGTACTTTGCCAACCCACTTTTCAACCTATCACAAGAGTGGACACATTTTGAATTGAAACCGGCCCATGTGTATTTGCAGCCTCTAAACATAAATCAGAATCCACTTTAATTAAACACAATTGACTTGAATGCGATATTTTGCATCTGTCATACTTTATAACTTCTCGCTAGAAAACCAAATTCAAAACATCTACACACATTTTCTCTGCACTTACATTTTTCAACATACGTGTGTTTTGAAGTATGTATGTTCCATTGAAAGTAATATAAAGCCGATCCTAATTCAAAACATGCCCACAAGTATTTTACATTTGAAAGTATATAAGAATTCATGTTTTCATATTTTACATTAAAAGTATATAACGCCGATCCTAATTCAAAACGGTGCACGTGTAACTTCTCGTTAGAAAACCAAATTCAAAACAGCTACACACATTTTTTCTCTGCACTTACATTTTTCAACATACGTGTGTTTTGAAATATGTTTCATTGAAAGTAATATAAAGCCAATCCTAATTCAAAACGTGCCCACAAGTATTTTACATTGAAAGTATATAAGAATTCATGTTTTCACAACTATTTTACATTGAATTGTTTTCACAACTATTTTACATTGAATATAGGTTGATCCTAATTCAAAACGGTGCACGTGTATTTTACATATGGAAAATACGTCTGAACACGTTTTGAATTAGGACCGGCCCTACCTCCCTACTCACATTCAATTAAAAATATGTTTTGCGGTTTTTGAACACTTTACCTTCGTCACCGCCTAAAAAACATTGTATGAGGTTCAATGCCTTCTATTAAAATTGTTAGTTACCTGGAGACTGAACCCTAATGCGTGTGCCATCAACAACACCAATAACTTGAGGAAACTGAGCAATCTCATAGAATTTAACCTGCGCATCATGAATATCAGCCCTGCTTCTAGGAAGTTTAATGAACTGGTCATATAGTCTCGCTATAGTTCTAGCAACTCTAGTGATTGTTCTTGAAGCTGTTGAGACATGAACGCCAGCAAAATCAGCCACAGTCTGTAGGTGCGCATTTGTAGTCATAAACCGCAAAAAAGTAGCAACTGATTTATTGGCGACACACTTTGGTTCCTGCAAAAGTTGTTATTAAATTTTTTATATAAGTACCGGTGTCTCATTTACATATCTGTCGGATATTCTATTTCTCCTTTGATTAAAGCAAGCAATTGTAATGTTGTTTGTTTTGTGAAACTAAAAATAAAAACTAAGCTTTTATAATAAATGAGTAGGGCTGGACGATACGGGATTTTGCGTATCGAATATCGATACATATTCTATATCGATATGTATCGATATATCGAATATCGATATATATCGATACGTATCGATATGTATCGATGTGTATCGGTGCGTATCGATACATATCGATACGTATCGATGCGTATCGGTGCGAATCGATACGTATCGATTCGCATCGATGCGTATCGATACGTATCGATACGCATCTATACGTATCGATACGTATGGATATATATATATATATATAGCGATTCGTATTGGAACGTTTAGATGTGTAGATTAAGTATACATATCGAGACTTAGCGATACGTATCGGTACGAATCGATACGCATCGATAATTTATCTACTCTTTCTTTGAGAATAAAATCACAAGATCGTTTTAAAATAATGTATTTACTAACAATTCGATCTTTCACTTAAGATTGTTTGTTATCAAAATAATTAAAGTTTCAAGTTTAATATTTGTGACATAAATATATATATATATATATATATATATATATATATATATATATATATGTATAGGGGTGGGCGATAGGGGATTTTGCGTATCGAATAGCGATACATATTCTATATCGAATATCGATACGTATCGATGCGTATCGATACATATCGAGTATCGATATATCGATATTTATTTTTTGCAGTATCGGGGGGTCGATACGGGGGTCGTATCGATACGTATCGATATATCGATACGCCGACCCAGCCCTATAAATGAGTACATTTACCTACCGGAACCGTTCATAAAACCCTAGTTCATTCAGATTGTGGAAATGATCACATGAACGTAAATATTACGAGGGAATCCAAAATCTATAATTTCCAAAACATCCAAATCATCCTCGAATATGTCATCGTTGTAAATTTCTTCATTAGCTATCGATATTGTATTTCGTATAAAAACAAACCAAACCTTAAGATACGTTCGCCCATAAAATACGCAATGCGCATGATCGATGAAATGCTTACATTTTAAGAACTCGTTGATCCGTGGTTTAACTTGAGAGTTTCTTAAGCTACGCTTAAGTTAGAATTGATGTCGGTGCAAATAAACACCGTTACTTATGTATCATTTAATACTTAAGCAGCGCTTAAAAATCACGGTGCAAATGGGTGTAGGTAATATTGCTAATATAGCTTCAATATCAACTAAAAGTTTTTTAATGTTTATAGTTTCTGGTATAGGAGTAAACTTAACAAATAATCAAGTATTAAAAACCGTCCTACATAAAAATGTTCCTCGATACTTGCTATAGTTAGTTTATTATTTCAAATAGTTTTGTCGAAATATTTGCTATTCTAAAACCGAGAAGTTCGCCTTATAAATTCTTCGTAAAATAATTATAACCGCTGCTCGTCGTATTTGCTGGTTGTCAAAATTACTCGTAAATAGGTGCTTTAGAAAGATTAAATGCTTAAATGTGTTTGTTATTTGCTCGTATTCTTGAAATTCCGTTTTGTTATATTTGCACGTGTTTATGCTCAAGTTTTATTGGTAGCAACGTTTTTCCTTATTAAATTATTCCGAGAACTGTTCTGTTCGAAAAAGCTGGGCCGCTTTATATGCTTTACCGTGGTTTTATTTATCCATATCTTAGGAGCATTTAAAATGTAGTTTACTTCCCCTGCTCTGAGTATAAATTAATAACTTAGAATTAATACATGTAAACGAGCAAACAACCACCTTTCCGCGGTTTTGTAATAAAAAAGCAAATTAGAAACAGTTCAAACAAAAATTTAACGAAAGCATTTCAGTACTCGAAAACGAATTAGTGAATTGTCGAGAGGTTATTCAAATAGAAACACTCACGCAAAAGTTAAACAACGCGGTAATAGGCACGGTGGCCTACTCCATGCGCGGGAAAAAATATTTAAAGATATCGTACCTTGGTGGACCTGAGAGCTAATCACCAAGCGTGCAAAACCGTGCAACCTAAGGCACCGCTATCAACGCGCCACAGGTGAAATTAGAGAACAATCAATGTAACCGAGAATATAAAACGCTAATTGAAGAAAGACAGAAGAATAAATTTAAAAAATTCTGCACGCTCAATTCTAAAAAAGAACTTTATGAGACAGCGTAACGCGTAATAAGGGCTAAACAACAGAAGATAGCAATTGTCAACGTCAAAAAAAATAATGGGGAATATACGGAGGAATTCAAAACGATGGGGGAATAGTAGAGGGAGGACCTGCAAGCTAGATTCACTACCACTACCGCCACCACCACACTTGCAAAAAAAAATCGCACATCTGGTAGCAAAATCTGCACAATAGTTTTCTTCAACTAAGCATTTTTTAGCTCCAGGCATGGATAATTTAATTAAATTCTAATTTGCCTTTATCTTACAGTATACCCTTCCACCATATTAGCAAATATTTGCACATGTAGTAACATTGTCATCTTAAATCTGCACAATAGTTTTCTTCAACTAAGCATTTTTTAGCTCCAGGCATGAATCTTTCTCTCGGCACCCTGATCTGGACCGCCATTACCACCACCACCACCAAGAAAAATCTGCACAATAGTTTTCTTCAACTAAGCATTTTTAAGCCGCAGGCCCATATTAGCAAATATTCGCACATCTGGCGAGGGCTCAGCACCCCGATCTGGCACGGATCTTGTTCTCAGCATCCCGATCTGGACCATCTAACCTTAATCGGCAAATATTCGCCTAAATTGCACAATAGTTTTCTTCAACTAAGCATTTTTAGCTCCAGACATGGATCGTGCTCTCGGCACCCTGATTTGGACCGTCGGGCCCCCGGCATCCTTCCCCAGGACCTCCGGATAGGCAAATTCTTCCGCTAATTTATTTAATCTTTTAAACTAATTTAATACATAACTAGATTAATCCCATTAAACCTAATGAAATCGTTTGCAAATTAAATTCTTATTGTCTACTCCCCCCCCTCGGGGCCCCGGCAGGGCCACCGGATAGGCAAATTCTTCCGCTAATTTATTTAATCTTTTCAAACCAATCTAATACATAACTAGATTAATCCATTAACCCTAATGCAATCGTTTGCAAATTAAATTCTTATTTGCCACAATCTCCCGTCGAGTCAATATAATTACATCAATTAATTAGTTATTTATTAAAGCATTACATAATAAAATATATTGTCATCTTAAATTTGACTCCTATATAAGCATATGCATGGGGATACCTAAATTTCCCTTAATCATGGCTTGGGATGCAGAGATAATTAAGAGTCAATTTAATTGCATCAATTAATTATTTATTTATTAAAGCATTACATAATAGAAACACAGTGTCATCTTAAATTTGACTCCCATTTGAGCATATGCATGGCAATTTCTAAATTTGCCTTAATCATCATAACACCCCAGATCTATGAAATGCAACTTTAAGTCTTCTCCTATCACTAGTCATCTAACATTAATTGGCAAATATTCGCACATCTGGTGACAGCATTGCCAGCCTAAATTTGCACAAAAGTTTTCTTCAACTAAACATTCTTAGCCTCCGAGGGTATGGATCGAGCACTCGGCACCCCGAGCCGGGCCGACGGACCCCGTCATCCTTCTCCAGGTCCACCGAATCTGCAAATTCTCCCAGTTAGCAACATTTACATAAATCTGCACACCAATAAGCAGGCCAATAAACTAAAAAGACATGTATCGGTTTATTTGCAAATAGGCGTTTAAACACAAGCACATTATTTTTGATTCAACTAGCTCTTAGTGGAAAGGTGTGGGGAAAAAATTTACAGCTTATAAACTAAAACGTCAGGATGTATTATTATTAACAACCCATTGGAAAATAACAATAAGCGTTAATACAGTTTATTCGGTATACTAATCATCAATAGCACAAATTTGCATACAGTTAAGATACATAGATCGGCAAAAAATTCCGCAAATGAGAAAATGTTAATTTTAGTCTAATTCAAAGTCTATGTTCACTGTTGCACCGACTTTGCCCCGGCTAATCATATGAACATTTTTCTTACCATCAATTAGCTCGCTGAAGGTTTTTATTCCATCAAGTTTTAAGTAGGTGAAAAAGCGCTCTGGTAAAAACACAAAAAAATCATCGCTTTCAACAATAGCACGATCTCCATACTTTGTTGACACAGACCTGACTCCTAAGACACGATATTTTCTGTCGGTGACAAGCTCGGAAGCGCTTATTGTGGTTTTATGCTTCATAACAGCATTTAATTTTGCAAAATCCATATTTTATATGAGCTGGCAAATAAATAAATAAAAAGTTAAAAATTAGGGAGGAAATTTAAATATTACAATTAAATCACTTATGAGGTAAGACAGAAATATAACTTTTAAAATGTAAAAGACATAATTCTGCGTCTTGATGCAAGAATAATAATTTTAAACTAAAAAAGACTCGCCTGCTTGTACCTTGTTCTTCGGAGTTGAAACAGATATTTTGAACTAGAAACCCTAGGCCACACTTATATGAATCGACAGATCCTTTCCAATCAACATAAATCCTGTTATAAAACATGACCATCGACTTTAATACCTTTTCACCGAACGCTCTACTTTCATATTATTTATGGAAAATTTCAAAAATGTTTATTAACCCTAAAGTATTTGGTAAAACAATGTTACATGACAAACATTCGCCAGCCCTGCATAACAAATTTTAGATGCACAGACCAAATTGCAAAAACAGTCTTTGAGAAGGATTCGTATTTGTAGATATATGCGTAAATAAAATTCAAACTATAACAATATCTAAACCAAAAAGCGGTCCATATTTAAAATGAAATCTTTAGCGTAAAAGCACCAAGGGCTGAAACTTATCCTTTTTAAGCATATTAAAACAGGCGATAATAGAAATATATTTTTTACGTCTCTTAACAAGGGGTAATTCGTGAAAAATATTACACAAGAAATGAATTTAATTACGGAAATCTCCATAAATAAAAACAAATAATAAACAACGTCTTCGACCTTATTAAAATGTAACATAATTAATAGCCGGTAATTTGTTGGCACAAAAGCAAGCTCTTTGTATGCATTACGATACATTACTCGTAGAACCGAATTGGGAAATTTTTCAGATTTTTGATTATATTTACGTAGAAAGGAGTGTTAAAACGCGGTGTTATTTATAATACAATAGCATATTATGCAAAATCTGAAACCTCGAATTTTTGCAAAACGATAACGAGCGAGCATAAGTTATCAAGGTTTATTTATTTTCAGGCTAATTATACGTCCTCGTTAAAGCACTGAACAATGTCGCAGTCATTTACACCTATTAAAATGTAAATGGTATATTTTGGATGACAGAAAAACAAACACATTCTATACATTACGAAACATTACTCATTAGAATCGAAATGGGAAAATTTTCAGATTTTCGATAATATTTACGTAAAAAAGAGTGTACCGCTTGAAAATATATTGCATTTTATTTGCTTAAATTAAATACTAAACTGAAAACTTATCATTTCCTCTGTATGTTGTAAGTCATAATTAAAAAAACACTATCTAGTACAATAATTTATTAAACAATACATTATAACCGATTGGAAATCCTAAATGTACGTGATTCATCTTCGAGCGCCGATTCATAAATAACCAAACTATGAAAACTTGCACATATACGTATTTAAAGCAAATCTGTTGCCGCAATCCATCCAAATTCATTAATACCATAATATTTAACAAATATCGTGCTCTCGGCGCCCTGAAGCGCTCTGGTAAAAATAAAAAAACATAAAATCGAAGCTACTTTAATCATCTCCAGGTAATTTGGTAAATCCTCGTGTAAATTGAAATCATCCCTTTTCGTGAACAAGTACATATGTAAACATATTTAATAAATGGAAAATTGTTGACAAAAAAACAAACTCATTTCATACTTTACGATACATTTACTCCTTAGAAATGAATTTCGGAAAAATTTTCGTATTAACAATAAAATCTTTACGAATAGATTGTAAACATAATTGATAACTGGAAATTTTGTTTATTTAAAAAACAAACTGCTTTCACCTAATTAGATAGATGTATACATTACTGCTACAAATGTGTTTGGAAAAAAATATTCACATCAAAAATATTACTTTTACCTATAAAATGCGTTTGAAGAAATAATTCTTAGAGGAATGTTAATTGCAAGACCTATTTATAATAATTTTATAATAGGATATTATGCACACCGAAATCTCAAATTTCAACAAAAATTAAAAACGATCGCTCGTTTCCCATTTTCAAAAGTTTTAGCAATAAATTTCGGTTTCAGACTCTATAAAATCTTAGGGTCTACTAAAGATAAGAAACCTTGATAATTGCATTATAAAATATTAAAACAATTTAAGCGTATTCTGTAAGATTTTTCTTAATCATTTGGAATCTTTACCCTATAAAGTTTATACATGAAAAACATTTTAAAATAAGAATGTTGCAAATTCGGTGGATCTAACGTTTAAGATCATATAATTAAAATGAAAGTCTTTAAAAAATTTTAATAATCATCTGGAATTTTACATTATAAAGTCTTATATTTGCAGAACAAAAGAGTATATAAGTCTCTACCAAAATCTATTAATCATGGTGACTGTTTAAACACTAACACACGGCGGACAATAGTCATTAGCTTAATCAGGTGTGCCAGTAACTTTACATTGCGGGGAAAGCCTAATGATGGATATACTAATGTATGCTCTGGAATTTGACATTGATGAACTATATAAAATACCGAGCGAGGTTGAAGGTTATATCTAGTCAACTACGATTTCGCAGGTATGTTATTAAAGTATACTATAATAAATGCATATATTTTCTTTTTAGATGTAACGACTCCAAAAGTCGAATCACACCCAATAAACCCCAATATCTGTGCCGGAGTTCGGCATGTCGACAATAGGGCTGAGCGTCCTGAAATCACATGTCGGGAGTAAGTTTTATGAATCATACATGTAAATAAAATTATAATTTCATTATTGTAGATGTGAATCTAGATTCGGGCCCTATACGCCTAATAGAAGATTTCATACTTCGTCACGATATTGGGAGTCATTAAAAAAAAATTGTATAAACATACAATAGAAGTTTAATCTAAGACTTTTATTTCTATATATATATAATTTATCAAATTTTAGCAATACGTTAATCAGCTTTGTGATAAGGTCTTAAACAAAATTTATGAGTTGATTTTACAAATACTGTTACTTTAAAACGAAACAATTTCTATAAATGCCTTCTTTAACATACAATCTTGCCCGAGTAAGTTTTATCCAGTTGGTACAATAAATGCAGTGTTGTGTAAGGTTGCATCTTATGGCGGACGATATATCACGCCGTTAAAAGTATACAAAAAATTAAAAGCATAAACATTTTTAATTGAATTTTATACTTTGTTCGTTAAACATTTAAAAATATAGGAGTTTTTTGTTGTTAGGTCTTTTCACTTAAATTATATGTAAAGAAGAGTTGTATAATTTAAAAAACGTGAAAACTATATGATTTTGGTTTAGTAGTAAAAATAATTATTATATTTTCTTAATGTTTATATAAACAACCAAACTTGTCATAAAAGGCATACACAAAAACATCATTTTATGCTCTTTTACTTCAAACATATTCAAAAATGTGAATCAATTGAGGAAACTTATTAACATCTTTTGATTTTAAAAAAAATGCGATTTTTAGATTCTTAGGAAGCGTTTTGCCAACGTAAACCTTATACACAAAAATAATAAAATCAGTAAAATATATATTCACGTTAGCAATAGGAAGCTGTGCTAGACAAGATTTTCTAAAAAGATTTAAATACATCGCAGAAAAACTTGATCTTTGAGTTGCGTAGGTATTTACACGATGCTTGCGAATAAACAAATAATAAACTATGTCCTGTGGCCGTGGCCTGTGGCCTGTGAACTGTGGCCTGTGGCTGTGGCCGTGGTTTGTGACCGTGACCTGTGGCCGTGACCAAAGTCCACCTAACCGTACGGCCGCGGCCACAGGCCACGGCCGGCCGTTGCCTGTGGCCGTGGCCTGTGGCCGTGACCCGTGGTCGTGTACCAAAGGCCACCTAACGCGGCGGCCACAGGCCACGGCCACGGCCACATGCCACGGCTACAGGCCACGGCCACAGGCCACAGGCCACTGCCACAGGCCACGGCCACAGACCACACCTGAGCGTAGGTCACCGTACCAGACCTCCCAGAAATAGATTGCAGACCGTCCTAAGGTAGATGTCAGACCGCACAGGTCTCGCAGGTGGTCACACACCTGAGATCATCCAAACTATTTAAAACAAAATAAAATTTTTAATACATACAAATTTATTAAAAGTAACGCAAATACATAATATTATAGATTATTTAATGGTAGAAAAATCTATTGACAACTTCTGTAAACGGGTTGTACTCAAACATAGAGTCGTGAATAATCAAAGCATAGGCCTTCATCGAAGGTTCAAAATTTCTTGATGATTCTATCTCCATTCGAACGTCCACTGTTGCATCTTTGAGGCTCTCAAACTGGTGGCGGCAGTCAATTACAAATATGGGCCCATCCTTAAACTTGTTGTAGTCCATTACACATTTATTAGAAGCCTTCTCGGGGTAGTATTTTTCCATAAAAGTTGCATACGACAGGTATGCTGGTAAATAATCATTCTGCTCAAAATCCAGGTTCATGCGATGTTGAGGAAACGTCTGAGAGTTCAAAAACACTTTGACATTGGTTATTGTACGCGCCATATCTGTCCCCATTCGGGGCATTCCCTCTCTCCGCGCGAGCGGGTCCGAATGGTTCGCGCTAGTTAATGGGAGTCGGTCGTCAAGTCTCGTGATAGCCACAACTAATAAAAATAAATCCGCTCTCTTCTTCTAATCCGGCATTGGACTCTTCCTTTCCTGTCTCGCTCCTTTCCTTCAACCCTTGGCCAAAAGCGTTAGTTACCGTGTTTAGTGCCTCTCAAGTGCCAAAGAAACTTTCAGTAAGTGTTTTTTATGTCTTTGTATGATTATACTCCTATAAACTGTTCTCACCCTCACCCCTTAATAATTACAGTCCACGCTCTATCTCGGAACCCCTTGTTTACGGCCTTTTGCACTCAAGGTGGTTCTATTTGTATCCCGTTACGGAAAACGGGTATTCGATAACAAAACATTTGGTCCTTCGAGCCGGATCTAGAACTACGTTTATATCGTTCTCTCTTTCTCGCCTCATCGATTCAAAGGCATACAAACGTAGGTCTTTATTAATTCACAAATTCGTAAATCATTTAGTACTTGATAATAGAAACGATTTGAAAGTATTATCTGTACGTTTCAATTTGTTGTTAAATCGCACGTGCATTCTTTCGAGTTCAAGTTCATTGCAATTAGATTATTGTTACCATATTTCAATATCAAGATCATTGCACTCCATTCAGAATTTGTTTGTTTACAAACAAGCCGTCCTTTAATACGTACGTTAGTTTACTTAACTATTGTTAATTTATTCATAAAGTTCCTAATTATGGCGGAAGGTAATATTTTAAAGAAAAAACTTGAAGATTATTTCGCGCGCTTAACCGAAATTGCCGATTATGTTCGTACTGCAACCCGTTTAGCTGCCGTAGAAGCGAGATATCTACGTATGCAAAGTATTGAACAACAACTAGATGTTGTCTACGATAAAATTTTAACCTATAATTCGGTTGTTGACGAAAAGGAGGAGATTAAAACTCAAAGTTCTTCGTTTGACAATCTGTTAGACGTCATTCGTACGCGGTATTTAGATATCAAACAAAATGCATCAAAATCGGTTGATGATACTTCAACTAATCCTCTCAAACTTCTGTAAGTTATTTAAAACCTCTAAGTATAACCCCCTTTGATGGATGTGTAGAAAACTGGCAAAGTTTCATTTCGCTTTACAAGAGTCTGGTTCATGAAAACGAACAAATCCCGCTAATTCGTAAGTATCACTATTTGCGTAGCTATCTTAAGGGTGAAGCTCTCGCCCTAATTTCGGATCTAGCCCTTGAGGCTGATTTGTACCAACAAGCTTTTGATAAGCTAGAAGAACGCTATAACTCACCCCGTAGAATTACTAGCTATTATTTAAATAAAATATTACAATTTAAATCATCTGGATCTCTCTCAAACTTCATCAATATTCATTTTAACGCTGTTAACACATTGAAGGCGGCGGATAAAGTCGAAGATATGGCCGACTTTATACTATTTTCGTTGTGTTACCGTAATCTTGAGTTCAAAACGCAAAATGCTTTTGATCTAAAAGTAGGTTCCGCAGTTCCTACTTGTTCTCAGCTCTTCGATTTTTTATCGTTGCAAAGCAAAACCTCTGAGCTTTATGACGATATGAAAAAAGATAAGGTTATTAAACCTAATGCGCATCCTCGTTTCAAGTCCAACTTCAATCAGTCCCTCTTAATGAAAAGTTCGCAAATGCCGCTACGGCTAAAGCTGTCCGAGTTTCATGCCCGTGCTGTGGTGAAGCTCATAAAATTTATGGTTGTTCAACATTTCATGCACTTAATATTGCCGATCGTTATTCCACTATTAAAACTTTAAATTTGTGCTTTAAATGCTTGGGTAATCATACTCGAGGTTGCAATTCTGAAGGTAAATGTAAAGTTTGCCATTCCTCATATCACCATACTTTGTTGCATAAACCCCTACCCAACGAGGTGGTGCATAATTCGGAAAAATCCTCTACTGCAATAGCACCCGAAATAGTTTCGGCTTGTAATGTTTCGAATTCTCAAGAAAGTTATACTGTGCTGTTGGCAACAGTGCAGGCTCTTATTTTAGATATAAACCAGGATTTACAACCCGTAAGGTGCGTTTTGATTCTGGATCTCAAATAAACGCAATTACGAGTACATGTGTTCAACGTTTGGGTCTTCAGCGTACTAGGGATTCCCGCCAAGTTAGTGGAATTTCCGACGCTTTAATAAAGTCCAAGGGACTGTTTGTTGCACAGTCTATTCTAAATATTCTCAAAATAGAATTCAATTCAAGGCTTCAATATTTCCTAAAATAACAGGAAATATACCGGGTAGTTCATTGCCCATTTCTGTTTATAATAAATTTAAAAATATGCAAATGGCTGATAAAAGTTTCCATCAATCCTTGCCCGTAGAAATTCTTCTCGGTGCCGTGATATGTGCCGAAGTACTGTTTTCCGAACATTCCGCTATTATTCCTGGCCGCCCTTTGGCGATTCAAACCATGTTTGGTTACGTGCTGCTCGGTCAAGTTCCGTGTATTAACCCTACGGTTAACGCTACTTCACTTTTCATTCAATCTGATGCTATAGATAAAGAAATAAGAAATTTCTGGGAATTGGAAGAAATTAAAATTCCCACGGAAACCTCCCCAGAAGATGTGTTTTGTGAGACGCATTTTCTCGCAACCCACTCGCGTGACGATTCTGGTCGTTACACGGTTGCTCTTCCTTTCAATCATAGTATTGAACCGCTTGGTAAAAATCGTCGGGCCGCTTATAATTGCTATTTAAATTTAGAAAGGCGTCTTTACTCTCTCCTGAAAAGCTAAATGCTTATAATGGCTTTTTGCAGGAATATTTTGATCTTGGTCACATGTCCGTTGCCGAAACCCCATCCGATTATGTACTATCGCATCATGCAGTTTCTAAAATAACAAGTAGCACTACGAAGCTACGCGTTGTTTTCAATGGTTCTGCTACTGATTCATTAGGAATTTCTCTTAATGACAGGTTATATTCTGGCCCTAAACTACAAGGAAATCTACCGAAATAATATCCGCATTTCGTTGTCACAAAATTGTTGTTTGTGCGGACATCCAAAGGATGTACCGTCAGATTCTGGTTTGTTCCTCGGATCGTCAATTCCAGCACATTTTTTGGCGATCTACTTCTCAAGAAAATATTTGTGAATATGAACTCAAAACTCTCACGTATGGGTTAGCGCCCTCCGCATTTCTGGCTCAAAGAGTACTTCAACAATTAGTAATTGACGAGGGTAAATCTTACCCTATGGCCTCCGAAGCTATTATGCATCACACATACATGGACGATGTAATTTTTAGTGCCTGTAGTGTCACAGAAGCGAGACAGCTACAGCGCGAGCTTATTAAGCTTCTCTCTCGGACAATTTCATTTGCGTAAATGGTCAAGCAATGCCGTGGAATTGTTACAAGATTTTGAAAAATCGGAATTAGAAACTCTTATTACTTTCTCTGATCAAGTGAGCGGTATAAAAATATTAGGTTTAGTTTGGAATCCTTTATTAGACGTATTCACTTATAACGTAATTCCCTTTGAAGGCCCGTTTAATAAACGCGCCGTACTTTCTTATATGGCTCGTATATTCGACCCGTTAGGTTGGTTAACCCCGGTAATTTTTATAGTCAAACACCTGTTACAACGGCTTTGGTTACAACAATTAGGTTGGGATGATGTCCCCGACCATAATTGGTGTTCTGAATGGCAAGATTTTTGTAACCAAGTTACAATATTATCGCAGCTAAAAATTCCTCGTCTTTTGTCTCAATTCCCGGGAACCTATAGATTGTTAGGATTCTGTGATGCAAGCGAAAGGGGTTACGGCGCTTGCGTCTATTTACATATAATTTGTGGTGATTCAGTGAATTGCAACCTAATTCAAGCTAAGAGCAAGGTTGCTCCTCTAAAATATTTAAGTATCCCCCGCTTAGAACTTTCGGGTGCTCTTTATTGGCAAAATTAATTCATTCAATTACTTTAAATAAATTTTCTTACCCAATTTTGGAAACGAAACTATTTTCTGATTCTCAAGTAGTACTAACCTGGCTACAGACTCCTTCATATTTGCTCAAGCCATTTGTGGAAATCGAGTTAGCCAAATTCTGGAATATACTACTATTTCTCAGTGGCGTCATATTTGCGGGGAAAATAATCCCGCAGACGTGGCTTCAAGAGGTTGTTCTCCACTTCAACTATTGCACAACGAATTGTGGTGGCATGGTTCGTGCAATTTCAATTACGATTTTATCAACCTCAACAGCTCTTTCCTTCCTATAGGGGAAGTTCCCGAATTGAAACAAATTCCTGTCTCGCTTATCGCTACACAACAAAATGAATTTTGTGATTTTATGGAGCGATTCTCTTGTTTATCTCATTTGCAATACAGCATGGCATATGTGAATCGGTTTATTCACAATTGTCGCCACCCCGAGAAAAATGTTAGGCCCCATTTCCTGCGACGAATTCCGAAATGGTCTGATGACTTGTGTAAAGTTGACTCAACGTCAGTTTTTTACTTCAGAATTATTATTATATGAAAAAAAATAAGAATCTTCCTCTCTCGTTTAGAAAGTTATCGCCCTTTATTGATTCTCAAGGCTTGTTTAGGGTGGGCGGTCGCTTGAAACATTCTCAGTTGCCCTATACTAGCAAGCATCCTCTATTATTGCCTAAACGGGCGAACTTATCTAAATTAATTTGCAAACATTATCACCTTTTATCGTTACATTCAGGCCCCTCTATGACACATTCTCTTATTCTCCGAACTTATTGGATTTTTGGTCTGCGCTCTTTAGTTCGGCAAACTATTTACCATTGTTTGTCCTGTTTTAGATTAAACGCTAAGCCCCCTCGGCCAATAATGTCCGATCTGCCTCCTTCTCGTGTACAATTAACTCGCGCATTTGCTCATTTGTTTGCATGTGCACCAGAGCTGTGCATTTAGAGCTAGTTTCTGAACTTTCTACAAACGCCTTTATGGCATCCTTTAATCGTTTTGTTTCTCGCCGCGGCGCTCCTGATTCCATTTATTCAGACTGTGGCAAAAATTTTATTGGCTCCGCTCGCATGCTGAAGGAAGCCAGTGAATTTTTGCGTCAAAATCACGATGAAATATTTTCTGCAATGGCTGTTCTTCAAGTTAAGTGGCAATTTAACCCCCCATATGCACCTAATTTTGGTGGCATTTGGGAAGCTTGCGTAAAATCCGCAAAAGCCTTATTACTGCGAACTATCGGTCAACAGGTCCTCACATTTGAGGAGCTCACAACTATATTTGCTCGTATCGAAGCCGTGTTGAATAGCCGACCTCTAGCTTTCTACTCCTTGGACGCTACTGATAGCCCTGATTACCTAATCCCTGGTCATTTTCTGATTGGGGGTCCAATTCTGAGTTTGCCAGAAATCACTCTTCCCGAGAGTATCAAATTACATTCACGTTGGCAACGCTTATGTCAAATCACTCAATCTTTCTGGCGTCGGTGGTCGAACGAATATTTACTCACACTCACGCAGCGGACAAAGTGGAACCGTTCCTTGGATAACGACTTGAAGGTGGGTCATATGGTTTTTCTCCTAGGAATAAATACCTCGCCTTTGTCATGGCCGCTAGGCCGTATCGAAAAACTATTTCCCGGTCGCGACGGAGTTACTCGTGTTGTTTCAGTAAAAACGTCTCGTGGTACCTTCGTTCGTCCCGTGAATAAAATTCTTCCCCTTCCTTTAGAAAAGTAATGCTCAAATGTTCGTTAGGATATTTTTAATTTTTTTTACGATTTTAGTCACTCTTTTAGTTGTTTTCTTTCTCTTTGTTGTTTTCTCCTCCTCCCGAGTATCGGCGGGTTAACCGTACTCTGCGGCTAGGAGGAAATGCCTAGCTCTAATTATATTTCGTTTTTTTTGTAAAATTTTTTCTTAATTTTAGGTGGGCGGTATGTACGCGCCATATCTGTCCCCATTCGGGGCATTCCCTCTCTCCGCGCGAGCGGGTCCGAATGGTTCGCGCTAGTTAATGGGAGTCGGCCGTCAAGTCTCGTGATAGCCACAACTAATAAAAATAAATCCGCTCTCTTCTTCTAATCCGGCATTGGACTCTTCCTTTCCTGTCTCGCTCCTTTCCTTCAACCCTTGGCCAAAAGCGTTAGTTACCGTGTTTAGTGCCTCTCAAGTGCCAAAGGAACTTTCAGTAAGTGTTTTTTATGTCTTTGTATGATTATACTCCTATAAACTGTTCTCACCCTCACCCCTTAATAATTACAGTCCACGCTCTATCTCGGAACCCCTTGTTTACGGCCTTTTGCACTCAAGGTGGTTCTATTTGTATCCCGTTACGGAAAACGGGTATTCGATAACAAAACAGTTATATTAGCATTCGTAAAGCTAGTAGCATTTTCTTCTTTCTTGTCATATTTACCGTTTTGGAGTGCCAGTAATATCCATCTCGCCTTTTCGGCTTCATTCGACACTTTAATTCTCTACACCTGAGATTTTGATTGAGGTAAAGATGGAAGTTCGTGTAGTTCCCATTTTCTGAATTCCGCAATTATAGATGATTGATTTTGCATTTCGGAGAGCAGCGAAGTCTTGGCAAAAGTCGCTTAACGTTATATGCGGAACTTCCCATGAGATACGTTGAATGCTAAAAGTTACTGTATTTTCAGCAGACTTGTAACAATTCACATCAGACTTAGATCTAATTAAAATTAGTTCTTGCGGCATGTTGACGATAGCTTTCTTGTAATCTTCGAAAAATCCGAAAATGGTTTTAAGCGGTATAGCACAACTAAAACGACCATCTTGAAATAAAGATTCTGATTTCCAGCCGGTGAGGACTATAGACTTTGTTTCTGATTTTTCCAGGGTCACCAGTCCTTTAATGGTTCGAGTAATCCCAGGAATTCGACACACGTCGACTATTTGATTATTCCCAACTTGTATTGTATAGTAAAAGAGCATAAAATGAAGTTTTTGTGTATGCCTTTTATGACAAGTTTGGTTGCTTATATAAACATTAAGAAAATATAATAATTATTTTTACTACTAAACCAAAATCATATAGTTTTCACGTTTTTTAAATTATACAACTCTTCTTTACATATAATTTAAGTGAAAAGACCTAACAACAAAAAACTTCTATATTTTTAAATGTTTAACGAACAAAGTATAAAATTCAATTCAAAATGTTTATTTTTTTAATTTTTTGTATACTTTTAACGGGGTGATACATCGTCCACCATAGGATGTAACCTTACACAACACTGCATTTATTGTACCAACCATCAAAAGGTATGTGTTTCAAGTCTGTTATGATGAACGTTGATGTAGTTTATTATTTGTTTATTCGCAAGCATCGTGTAAATACCTACGCAACTCAAACTTCAAGTTTTTCTGCGATGTATTTAAATCTTTTTAGAAAATCTTGTCTAGCACAACTTCCTATTGCTAACGTGAATATATATTTTACTGATTTTATTATTTTTGTGTATAAGGTTTACGTTGGCAAGACGCTTCCTAAGAATCTAAAAATCGCGTTTTTTTAAAATCAAAAGATGTTAATAAGTTTCCTCAATTGATTCACATTTTTGAATATGTTTGAAGTAAAAGAGCATAAAATGATGCTTTTGTGTATGCCTTTTATGACAAGTTTGGTTGCTTATATAAACATTAAGAAAATATAATAATTATTTTTAGTACTAAACCAAAATCATCAAGTTTTCACGTTTTAAATTAGACAACTCTTCTTTACATATAATTTAAGTGAAATCACCTAACAACAAAAAACTCCTATATTTTTAAATGTTTAACGAACAAAGTATAAAATTCAATTAAAAATGTTTATGCTTTTAATTTTTTGTATACTTTTAACGGGGTGATACATCGTCCGCCATAGGATGCAACCTTACACAACACTGCATTTATTGTACCAACTGGATAAAACTTACTCGGGCAAGATTGTATGTTAAAGAAGGCATTTATAGAAATTGTTTCGTTTGTAAAATCAACTCATAAACTTTGTTTAAGACCTTATCACAAAGCTGATTAACGTATTGCTAAAATTTGATAAATTATATATATATATAGAAATAAAAGTCTTAGATTAAACTTCTATTGTATGTTTATACAATATTTTTTTTTAATGACTCCCAATATCGTGACGAAGTATGAGGTCTTCTATTAGGCGTATAGGGCCCGAATCTAGATCCACATCTACAATAATGAAATTATAATTTTATTTACATGTATGATTCATAAAACTTACCCCCGACGTGTGATTTCAGGACCCTCAGCCCTATCGCCGGCATGCCGAACTCCGGCACAGATATTGAGGTTTATTGGGTGTGATTCGACTTTTGGGAGTCGTTACATCTTAAAAGAAAATATATGCTTTTACATTGAATAATAACACCCCCAAAGAAGCGACACTCGGCGTTTTTAGGAGAACCAAATTTCTTTGCGCATGTTTGAAATCCGCCATTACTTTGTAGGTTTATACTTCAACCTCACTTTTTGCGATTTAAAATTAAATATTTATAGTGTTTGTAAATAAGTAATACTTTATTGTAGAGACTGAATATTATTAGTATTATAATCTTATATTATTATTAAATTTTTGTTTGAAAGTTCATACACTGTGTATAATGAATAGAAGAGGTGGAACTTTTTGTGCAGTGCTGAGTGTTCAAGCAGAACAATTACAAAAGACATTATTTTATTCAGATTTCCAAAAGATTTTGAAAGGTAAGTTATTCTGAAAATTTTATGGATTAGGCATCGAATAATAATATGCATGCTAGTGTTATTCTATGGTTTAAGTAGAGTGTTTTGAAATCCAAATATCAAAGTACTTCCTGGGTACCTTTTCAATAATTAGTTATAGTTGTCTAATTATAGCTAAGACTATGTAAGTTTTCCGTTTTGCAAATACATAAATTAGTTATGTTTTAGAGCAAAACAATGGATGAAAGCTTGCAATCGTAAAGATTTAATCGATAGAACTCCCAGTGCATTGTATAATAACTACAAGGTATGTTCTCGACACTTTGACCGTAAAATGTTCACAAACCATCTAGCAAATAGACTGCTACCCTCAGCATATCCAGTTCTGTTTATTCAAAAATTACCATCTGCAGGAATTAAAAGAGAACTGGTGCCCGCTGCAGATGAAAAAGTGCCTACTAAGAAAATTCGCATGTCTGGTAAGAAAATAAATAAAGGTATATTATAATATTATTGAAAGTACTATTATTATGCCTTGATTGTTATAGTTAAAACTAGGGAGTTAGGGTACTATTTTTTGGCAATTATACTGTACGCATTCTGACTACATAGTAGATTACTTGAAGTTGTTTTTGTGCATTGTTTGTAATAAACAATAGCCGTTTAATGTAAACTCTGTATGCGAATAATGCACCCTTAGTTACATTCTGAGTAAGAATTTATGTAATTAGACTGCTTATAAGTAAAAAAATACTAACTATATCCTTATGATGCTTTCATTGAATGTGTGTTTTCTCTTTTGCATAATGTATATCAAATGCAATTTAATTTTTTTTTTAAATAAATATTATTACAGATGTTACTGTTTTGCCCAAGATTGATAACACCACAACCCTAGATGATGCCCCATTTGCCTCTGAGGGTTTTGCAAACGTCTTAAACGAACATTTAACTACAGTGGAAAATGTAGCGCCTTCTACATCAGCACAATTAGTAAACTAAAAGATATTTATATTATAATAATGCATACATTTGTAGATATGGCTATTTTATTAAAGAGGCGTTAAGAATTCATAGCTGTGAAATTTGCAAGCAGTTTTTTCGCCAACCCCACCAATCAACCGATAGATTATTTATATACTTTAAAGCTTTCGATAATAGTATAAATCCATTTGGAGCTCTCCACGTTCCTCATGAAAACTTTTTACAATATGTTTACAAAGTAGAAACTATATTTGTATCGACATTTGAATCACGTAGTATTTGTGATCAAGTAGCATTTAATTATTTTCAAGAAATGAAAGATATTGCATTAGCACATGAATGTTCAGATTTTCCTGTTACATATGTTTTACAATTATTTATAAGATTGAAAATATTTTATGCCCTTAAATTTTCAAATAGGACTTTAAGAACAAATAAGGGTATAAAGAAAAATACAAAAATTGCAATTGTATCTCATATTTGATAATTTTTTATATCATGTGGTTGCATGTTTATTATTGCTTACTTACAGCTTTGGCGTGTGGTGTGATTATATTATATGTACAAATAGTTTACCAGTAACAAACCACAAAATTATTTTGGACTTAAAACACTTTGCTGAAAGGTATTATAGACCAAGTTAGTGATCGCTTTGAAGTTATTAATCCATTTGAAAGGGACTTATTTGATCATAGGGTTTAACAAACTGCAATAGAATCTAAAGCAAGTACTAATCATATTAGATCAGGTTGATTGTGTAAGTACAGATAGTGCAAATATAGTAAAGTCAGTATCTGCTACAAAAATCGTAAAAATGTTAATGTTTCTCCTTAATAAATTGTCAAACCAGACAAATTTCCAGAACCTCTAATTCTTAAATCTGAAGAGAAACTAAAATCAACCATAATATCTTTGGTTACAATAAGTGGTTACACTGCATCTCAAAAGTTAACACCTAAACAAAAAAGTTTATTGGAAAAACTACACATTCTTTAAAAGTAATTGCAGTTAGTTTTACATTAAAACCTAATTCTAGTGATTTCGATAATAATAGAGGACCTGATGTTGATGCAATAGATCCGCCCAACTTTAAAGCCAGTCGCAGTTTACAAATTAGCAAAAACCTCCAAAAAGTTTCATCATGCAATTTTCTGAAAATACACTAGGAGTTTCTTAGGACTGCAACTACATCAGATAAAAATTAGAAGTCACATGTGTTGAAACGGGATATTTGGAGTTTTTCCTCTTATTATTATTACTTATCTACCTATATTACCTACCTTTTTATACAATTAAACAGTAACAAACTTGTACAATCAAGTACTTTGAAAATTATTTTGCATTGTGCTTTTTTAACTCCACAATTGTGTTTGTGTCAATTGAAAATAAATATAGTCTTGGCAGTATTAGACAAATGTATTTTATTCGCTTAAATGAACGCTCATTATTAATAACCCAGCAAAGTCAAACACATGATGTAAATACTATATAATTTTAAGATAATTTTTAGGT
The DNA here is from genome assembly GCA_036346225.1 of Platerodrilus igneus. NCBI lineage: Eukaryota > Metazoa > Arthropoda > Insecta > Coleoptera > Lycidae > Platerodrilus > Platerodrilus igneus. The sequence continues at coordinate 836,434 of JARFIW010001250.1, forward strand.
ATCATGGTTTATATGTTTGTTGTACAACATTTTATGTTGATGCTATAAAATAGTGGACTAAATTTTACACAACACAATTTACCTTTTTGCCATGTACCAAAAACAAAATGTATACAATTATATCAACTATCACCCACAAGGATAGAAACCTTATTTTTGAGAATGTTTTCTTCGCAAGAGTTGTCGTCGAAGTCGATTTGTACAGCTAGTATAACATAAAAGAATAAGGTTTTGTAACCGAAGTGAGTGAATGGTTGCGACTAGCCCGAAACTGCCTGAATAATGATCGAAAAAATTGTATTATCATTAAAACTTTCCTTACTACCTCTAATGATTTTTCAGACATCGACCTAAATAGTACTGTTTATAAAAATAAAATGTAGTAAATGATTTCAGTTTTAATAAATATGATTATCTTCACTTTATTTATATGGAACAGAATTTCTAATCGTAGCGTTCGAGATTAAGAATCCTCGTCATGATTTCCTCTTATTTTGAGATGCAAATATGAAAATTCATTTCTTGGCATGCTGAAACGCGATTGAAAAATACTCACCTTTTGTGTATTATATTTACTACGTAAAATAAATATAATGTTTACATTAATACTATGTAATGCTATATATCCATACGACATAGTAATTGTGTAGGTAGCATATATTAAATTATATAAAATCTATATAAACATTTATTTAGCCATTTTATAGAAGTATACATAGTCAATGTAGCTGACATTTAGCTGTAGATTATCCATAATATCATTTGTAAAACTTACAGTATTTATATACAGTGTGTCTACTTAAGTTGGCGGCATATGGAAAACTTTTTTATTTTTAGTTTTAGGAAAAAAGTTACTCTTTATAAAAAGTTCTGCTTGATATGAAACCTAAAATAAAACATTCAAATAGCTAAATTTATCAGTTGTATACGAGACTTATCAATAAATATGAATTTAGTACAAGAGTAAAGTACCTTTATTTTTGAGAATTTTGAAAATTGTTATTATAAAAAGTTATTTAGAATTAAAAACTACGGTAAAATATGCAATTCTATCTATCGTAAAAAACTTTTTCTTACTTCTTCAATCTTTTCTCTAATACATTTAATCTAGGATGCACTGACTAAAATTGTTTGCCAGCATTTTCAAAAACCGACATCCAGAAAAAAAGATTCACAATGAAACAGTAAGAAAACTATTAATGAAATTTAAGAATTCTGGCGATGTAAAAAATAGGTATACCAACAAACGTCAAAAACTGGTTACTAATGATGAGATGGAGTTTGAAGTAATGCTCTCAACAATTGAACATCCGAAACATTCTTTGCAAAAAAAGAGCATCCTTAATGCCAAATACTGTAAGTAAAGACACGGTTTTAAAAATTTTGAAAAAGAACAAATTGCAAATGTACAAGCCGCAATTTATTCATACGTTAAGGCCAGGAGATCATGATAGACGCTTTGAATTCTGTTGTGATATCCAAGAAAAGTTGGAAGATAATCCATTTATGACAAGACATAGTCTTTTTTCGGATGAAGCAACATTTTCATCAAATGGAACAGTTTCTTTACAAAACTGCTGTTGGTGGAGTGAGACTAATCCACATTTTACAATCAAAACTCGCAACCAGTATGCTTACAAAACTAATGTGTAGTGTGGAATTTTTAAAATGAAATAATTGGACCTTTCTTTATTCAAGAATCCTTAAATGTAGACTGTTTCTACAAAAAGAACTAGATGATTTTCTTGATGATCTACCCCTACTTGAACGTCAACAGATATGGTTTCAGCAGGATGGTGCCCCATGCTATAGCAGGTTAGATGTAAAACAATACCTTGAAAATTGTTTTAATGGAAGAGTTGTGTATCGGTTTTCGGAAATTCGTTGACTACCTCGCTCTCCAGATTTGACCCCACTCGACTTTTTCTTGTGGGGCTACTTGAAAGAGAAATTGTACCTCCAAGGGCCATTCACAGATGACGTCCATTTAGAACGAACCATTAAAGAAACCGTTCAGAGTATAACACCATGATTAGTAGAGTGTTGACATAGTTTCGAGATAAAACGATTACCTATATTTACAGAGAAGGCGGATATGTTGAAGCGGTAGTTAATTGAGGGACAGAATAATAATATCTGTATGTGTAACAAACTCTATTGCATTATTATTAAACTATTGTTATTAAAAAAAGTCTTTCGAAATGCTGAGAAATTATATATCATAGACAGTTCTTGCCAGTGCATCTTAGATCAAATGAAATAACGCGAGTTATAGGAACCCCCATTTATTATATATATAAAACTAATATCTGTATTAGGAAATATTAGGAAACATTAAGAAATGTTAAGACAGTGCAACAATGTCGTTGCAACATTTTATTACATTATATTATTATGATTTCAGTTCCCACGAGTGGAAACGCTACAAAGTAGCCCAAGGATAAGTAACACTGCAAAAGTCAGGTCACAGACGGTCGACGGATGTCACGTACCGTGATTACGCAGAATAAGCCTGCAACATTGTATTTATGAATAGCTTTTAAGATAGCAACTAAGTATTACAAAGTGTAAGCGGACATTACGTCCGCAGGTTCCCACAGTATTGTGAGGGGGAGAAAGTTATATAAGGACCAGGAGCTCCACTCCTAGTCAGTTCATCAGACGTTCAGCTTTAACCTTGCAGTTCACTGGTAACTCACTGTACAATTAATTAATAACTTCGACTTAGAATAAATTAGTTAAAATTGTAAATGTTCACATCTGTTTAAATCAAATAAATGTGTTAAAGTTCAAAGAAGTCTTTTTAAAAAGGACCGCTCGAAGCCACGAACTCTAACTCGCGTTAGCTTAAATAAATTTTTATTTTAGAAAAGTTTGAAAAAATTTTATATGATCGATTAATTTTTGCATATTTGAACCTGGTTTTTGATTCTGAACAACATTTCATAATAACAATTTTTGAAATTGTCAAAAAAAACTTACTTTACTCTTGCACCAAATTCACATCTATTGATAAACTTCGTATATGACTAATAAATTTTGAAATTTTAAGGTTTTATTTTAGGTTTCATATCAAACAGAACTTTTTATAAAGAGTTACTTTTTTCCTAAACCTAAAAATAGAAAAGTTTTCCATATGCCGCCAACTTAAGTAGACACACTGTATAAGTATATGTACAACATTTTTGTGATTATATTTTTATTATGTAATTATTACATATTTGTGTTTGCTGGGATATCTACAGCATATTTTGATATTAGAATCTACTGATTTTTTAGCCAATGTGTACAAGTGATTCTTGTCGTTAGGGTGCACGACCTCAACTTCTCTGATTGTGCACACATTTGTTTTATTGTTTAATTTATTGTGCATGTTCTATTTTGTAATCTGTTAAATAAAATTTTCTTTTCAATAAATCGATTCGGTAATGTTAATGCATTGGTGTGATTGTATTATATATGTAAATGGTTATTGGTAATTCAATATATTATTTTCAAAGTGACTCTTACAAATGTTTGACCTTTTGTAGGAAACTAAAAATAATCACTCTGACAATGCAATGCACGTGTTGAATTTCATTCAAAGATTCCTACTGACTTCATAATACTAGAGCATAAAGTATACAGTTATGCACACTCTACTTAAATTTTAAATCGATTTCTAACCCGACTTTTTTAAATTTCCCTCTGAATTTCTAAACCTACAGAATAATGGCTGAAGGTCATGTATTTTTGGTACATGAAAAACAAAGGATTTTTAAAGAGTGTCACTTCTTTTGGGGGTGTTATTATTCTATGGCATTTATTATAGTATACATTAATAACATACCTGCGAAATCGTAGCTGACTAGATATAACCTCCAACCTCGCTCGGTATTTATATAGTTCATCAATGTCAAATTCCAGAGCATACATTAGTATATCCATCATTAGGCTTTCCCCGCAAAAGTAAAGTTACTGGCACACCTGATTAAGCTAATGACTACTGTCCGCCGTGTGTTGGTGTTTAAACAGTCACCATGATTAAAAGATTTTGGTAGAGACTTATTTACTTTTTTGTTCTGCAAATATAAGACTTTATAGGGTAAAATTCCAGATGATTATTAAAAATTTTTACAGACTTTCATTTTAATTATATGAGCTTAAACGTTAGATCTACCGAATTTGCAACATTCTTATTTTAAAATGTTTTTCATGTATAAACTTTATAGGGTAAAGATTCCAAATGAGTAAGAAAAATCTTACAGAATACGCTTAAATTGTCTTAATATTTTATAATGCAATTATCAAGGTCTCTTATCCTTAGTAGACCCTAAGATTTTATAGAGTCTGAAACCGAAATTTATTGCTAAAACTTTTGAAAATGGGAAACGAGCGATTGTTTTTAATTCTTGTAGAAATTTGAGATTTCGGTGTGCATAATATCCTATTATAAAATTATTATAAATAGGTCTTGCAATTAACATTCCTCTAAGAATCATTTCTTCAAACGCATTTTATAGGTAAAAGTAATATTTTTGATGTGAATATTTTTTTCCAAACACATTTGTAGCAGTAATGTATACATCTAACTAATTAGGTGAAAGCAGTTTGTTTTCTATATAAACAAAATTTCCAGTTATCAATTATGTTTACAATCTATACTTAAAGATGTTATTGTTAATAGGAAAATTTTTCCCAAATTCATTTCTAACGAGTAAATGTATCGTAAAGTATGAAATGAGTTTGTTTTTTTGTCAACAATTTTCCATTTATTAAATATGTTTACATATGTACTTGTTCACGAAATGGGATGATTTCAATTTACACGAGGATTTACCAAATTACCTGGAGATGATTAAAGTAGCTTCGATTTTATGATTTTTTATTTTTACCAGAGCGCTTCAGGGCGCCGAGAGCACGATATTTGTTAAATATTATGGTATTAATGAATTTGGATGGATTGCCGCAACAGATTTGCTTTAAATACGTATATGTGCTAGTTTTCATAGTTTAATTATTTATGAATCAGCGCTCGAAGATGAATCATGTACATTTAGGATTTCCAATCGGTTATAATGTATTGTTTAATAAATTATTGTACTAAATAGTGTTTTTTTAATTATGACTTACAACATACAGAAGAAATGATAAGTTTTCAGTTTAGTATTTAATTTAAGCAAATAAAATGCAATATATTTTCAAGCGGTACACTCTTTTTTACGTAAATATTATCGAAAATCTGAAAATTTTCCCATATCGATTCTAATGAGTAATGTTTTGTAATGTATAGAATGTGTTTGTTTTTCTGTCATCCAAAATATACCATTTACATTCTAATAGGTGTAAATGACTGCGACATTGTTCAGTGCTTTAACGAGGACGTATAATTAGCCTGAAAATAAATAAACCTTGATAACTTATGCTCGCTCGTTATCGTTTTGCAGAAATTCCAGGTTTCAGATTTTGCATAATATGCTATTATATTATAAATAACACCGCGTTTTAACACTTCTTTCTACGTAAATATAATCAAAAATCTGAAAATTTTCCCAATTCGGTTCTACGAGTAATGTATCGTAATGCATACAAAGAGCTTGCTTTTGTGCCAACAAATTACCGGCTATTAATTATGTTACATTTTAATAAGGTCGAAGACGTTGTTTATTATTTGTTTTTATTTATGGAGATTTCCGTAATTAAATTCATTTTTTGGGTAATATTTTTCAGGAATTACCCCTTGTTAAGAGACATGTAAAAAATATATTTCTATTATAGCCTGTTTTAATATGCTTGAAAAGGTCAAGTTTCAGCCCTTGGTGCTTTTACGCTAAAGATTTCATTTTAAATATGGACCGCTTTTTGGTTTAGATATTGTTATAGTTTGAATTTTATTTATGCATATATATACAAATATGAATCTTTCTCAAAGACTGTTTTTGCAATATGATCTGTGCATCTAAAATTTGTTATGCAGGGCTGGCGAATGTTTGTCATGTAACATTGTTTTACCAAATACTTTAGGGTTAATAAACATTTTTGAAATTTTCCATAAACAATATGAAAGTAGAGCGTTCGGCGAAAAGGTATCAAAGTCGATGGTCGTGTTTTATAACAGGATTTATGTTGATTGGAAAGGATCTGTCGATTCATATAAGTGTGGCCTAGGGTTTCTAGTTCAAAATATCTGTTTCAACTCCGAAGAACGAGGTACAAGCAGGTAAGTCTTTTTTAGTTTAAAATTATTATTCTTGTATCAAGACGCAGAATTATGTCTTTTACATTTTAAAAGTTATATTTCGGTCATACCTCATAAGTGATTTAATTGTAATATTTAAATTTCCTCCCTAATTTTTAACTCTTTATTTTCTTATTTGCTAGCTCATATAAAATATGGATTTTGCAAAATTAAATGCTGTTATGAAGCATAAAACCACAATAAGCGCTTCCGAGCTTGTCACCGATAGAAAGTATCGTGTCTTAGAAGTCATGTCTGTGTCAACAAGGTATGGGGATCGTGCTATTGTTGAAAGCGATGATTTTTTTGTGTTTTTACCAGAGCGCTTTTTCAACTACTTAAAACTTGATGGAATAAAAACCTTCAGCGAGCTAATTGATGGTAAGAAAATGTTTATATGATTAGCCGGGGTAAAGTCGGTGCAACAGTGAACATAGACTTTGAATTAGACTAAAATTAACATTTTCTCATTTGCGGAATTTTTTGCAGATCTATGTATCTTAACTGTATGCAAATTTGTGCTATTAATGATTAGTATACCGAATAAACCGTATTAACGCTTATTGTTATTTTCCAATGGGTTGTTAATAATAATACATCCTGACGTTTTAGTTTATAAGCCGTAAGTTTTTTCCCCACACCTCTCCACTAAGAGCTAGTTAAATAAAAATAATGTGCTTGTGTTTAAACGCCTATTTGCAAATAAACCGATACATGTCTTTTTAGTTTATTGGCTTGCTTATTGGTTTGCAGATTTATGTAAATGTTGCTAGCTGGGTGAATTTGCAGATTCGGTGGACCTGGGGAAGGATGACGGGGTCCGTCGGATCGGCTCGGGGTGCCGAGTGCTCGATCCATACCCTCGGAGGCTAAGAATGTTTAGTTGAAAAAAACTCTTGTGCAAATTTAGGCTGGCAATGCTGTCACCAGATATACGAATATTTGCCAATTAATGTTAGATGACTGGTGATAGGAGAAGATTTAAAGTTTCATTTCATAGATCTGGGGTGTTAAGATGATTAAGGCAAATTTAGAAATTGCCATGCATATGCACAAATGGGAGTCAAATTTAAGATGACACTGTATTTTTATTATAAAATGCTTTAATAAATAAATAATTAATTGTTGTAGTTAAATTGACTCTTAATTATCTCTGCATTCCAAGCCATGATTAAGGGAAATTTAGGTATCCGCATGCATATGCTTATATGGGGGTCAAATTTAAGATGACAATATATTTTATTATGTAATGCTTTAATAAATAACTAATTAATTGATATAATAAAATTGACTCGACGGGAGATTGTGGCAAATAAGAATTTAATTTGCAAACGATTGCATTAGAGTTAATGGATTAATCTAGTTATGTATTAGATTAGTTTGAAAAGATTAAATAAATTAGCGGAAGAATTTGCCTATCCGGTGGCCCTGCCAAGGCCCCGAGAGGGGGGGGGGGAGTTGGACAATAAGAATTTAATTTGCAAACGATTGCATTAGGGTTAATGCGATTAATCTAGTTATGTATTAAATTAGTTTAAAAGATTAAATAAATTAGCGGAAGAATTTGCCTATCCGGAGGTCCTGGGGAAGGATGCCGGGGGCCCGACGGTCCAAATCAGGGTACCAAGAGCACGATCCATGCCTGGAGCTAAAAATGCTTAGTTGAAAAAAACTATTGTGAAAATTTAGGCGAATATTTGCCGATTAAGGTTAGATGGTCCAGATCGGGATGCTGAGAACAAGATCCGTGCCAGATCGGGGTGCTGAGCCCTCGCCAGATGTGCGAATATTTGCTAATATGGGCTTGCGGCTAAAAAATGTTTAGTTGAAGAAAACTATTGTGCAGATTTTTCTTGGTGGTGGTAGTGGTGGTGGCGGTTCAGATCAGGGTGCCGAGAGAAAGATTCATGCCTGGAGCTAAAAAATGCTTAGTTGAAGAAAACTATTGTGCAGATTTTGCTACCAGATGTGCGCATTTTTTTGCAAGTGTGGTGGTGGTGGTCCAGATCAGGGTGTCGTGAGCAAGATTCATGCCTGGAGCTAAAAAATGCTTAGTTGAAGAAAACTATTGTGCAGATTTAAGATGACAATGTTATTTAATACTGTTACTACATGTGCAAATATTTGTTAATATGGTGGAAGGGTATACTGTAAGATAATGGCAAATTAGAATTTAATTAAATTATCCATGCCTGGAGCTAAAAAATGCTTAGTTGAAGAAAACTATTGTGCAGATTTTGCTACTAGATGTGCGAATTTTTTGCAAGGGTGGTGGTGGCGGTGGTGGTGGTGGATCTAGGTTGCAGGTCCTCCCTTTACTGGGAATATTTGTTGGAGAAATTTTTCCCATCGGACGATCCAGAAAAGAACGAGGGGTTGAACGACATGATACGTCGTCGGGAAGCCACAGAAACGTAAGGAATAGGTGCCGATAAGGTAATTCCTGGTTATGAGATGGTAAGAGCGTTTAGTAGGATGAACCCTAAGAAAGCACCGGAGTATAGTGGAATCACTTCAGACGTAACTCTGGAGGTGTGCCTGTTGGCCCCGCATGTTTTTGCTGGCTTGTTTAATCTTTGTTTGGAGAAGGATTTGTTCTCAGTTGTTGGAACGTCCAAAATGTAAAATTTATCCTTAACACAAAAAAGACGGATTTGTCAGACCTGGGCAGTTATCGTCCAATTATCCTGTGCGAGCGGCGATTTCAATACAAGACAATTTGACTTCCCAAAGGGTAAGTTCTCTACCGACGCGCAAAAGTTCATAGTCGAAAAATTCAAGCTGGAGAGAGAGGCAAAAGAGTATTGCTTTGCCGTCGCGTTAGGCATTTCAGGAGCATTTGATGCTGTTTGGAGGCCATCTATGGTTTGGAAGTTGGAACGCAGGGATTGTCCGTGAAACCTGATGTCGTTGGTCAAGAGTTACTTCTGGGGACGATTGGCACAGGTCGAAATTTCGGGCAAAGTTGTGTCGCAAACAGTGGAATAGGAATGCCCGCAAGAGTCGTGCTCTGGCCCCACGCTCTTGTTGTATGAGAACATCTTTAGGGTTAAATTACCCAAAGGATGCACTATTGTTGGGTTCGCAGATGATACGTTGTTGATTATCAGGTTAAAATTATTAATAGGGACGCGAACGAAATCGAATGTGGTGTTGAGTAGGTTGCACAAATGATCGCAAAAGTTTAAGTTGAAATTCAACACGACTGAGTCGGAGGTGCTTTATTTCGGAACAAAACCGAGACCACGTCCTCCTAAGCTCGAACTAGGAGGGGAAAAGATCCCGTTCAAGAAAGCCACCGCATATCACGGCGTTAAATTAAATAACAAATTAAATTGAAAGCGCAAATGCAATATGTCAAAAGTAAGGGCAGTGAAATATCTAATAGAATGATGACTGCAGGGAAAATAAGCTGAGGAGTCAGAATCAAATCGCTGAGAAAAGTCTACGCCGGAACAATAGAACCGGCGATGCTGTATGCGGCATGTGTTTGGGCGAAGCGTTGTAATGTCAAGAATGTATGGCAATTGTTGAGCGTTCAACGCATAACCGCCGTCAAGGCGACAAGGGCGTACAGGACCACTTCCCCACGGAATCGATCTTGGTGATTAGTAGGATGCTCCCAATCGAATTTGTCGTCAAGGAATTAGAGATCGGAGACACATAAATATATGAAAGGGCGGAAAATTGTCAAAAATATAGGTCTTGTTAGCAGGGAAGTTAAAAGAAAAATAGTTATTTCTGCACTAACGCATCCGACTGATGACAAGGGACTCTAGTATGTTGAAGGCGATGAAAACACGATGGGAAATCAGAATTTATACGGATGGCTTGCGAATTGAAGATGGACAGGCTGGAACAGCATTCGTTGTGTATAAGGAGAGGGAAGTGTTCCTATTCTAAAGTAAACTTGCGGACTGGAGCAAAATCTTTCACTGCGAGTTGGTAGCTATAAGGGAAGACATAGAGTACGTCATAAATCACTCTGACTGCTTTGGCAAAAATTAACACCTCGATATATCTTTAAGGGGATGTCGTGAACACTGCACTTGGATTTCGGGATTTCAAATTTTATTGAGTTAGATCGCATGACGGCAATCGAGTAAACAACAGAGCAGATGAACTTGCTAAAGAGGTTGCAATAGGATAGTTTCCTACATCATATTGATCGGTACCGAGACCGTTAATTAAGAAAAAGTTGCAAGAAAAGTTAATCTAACGGGCAGATGGACACACAAATTTATACCGAGCTAGAGATAAGATGGAAGTGAAGTTTGATCATAAGATGGTGCAGCTAGTAACAGAGCACGAGGCACTACTGAAAGCTCACCTGCGAAGATTCAGATTGGCCGAGAACGACCGCTGTGAATGCGGTGGAGCCGCAGAAGCGTCGAGCACGGGCTATTGGCAGCCCACTTTATCTGGCTTACACAGGGTTGGCGGACAGGAAACTAACTGTCGAAGAACTAGAATGGCCCAAGAGCTTGAAAGAAGTCCAGAAAGTGACTAACCAGAGGGCGTTCTAGGTAGACTTGAAGGAGTTTTCGGGAAGGGTCTCGACACTGGACGCTGAGAACCGGGTGTAAACCGAAGGGTAAGGGGGTAGTTGCTTGAAATTTGGAGTAAGAAGCAGTTTAGACTTGGCATTAAAATTTATTTTGTAGCACGAGTTAACTTAATTTACAAAAATAAAAAAAAACAACAAAAATATATACAAAAACGAACAAAACAAAACACCCAAATATATAATTATGTTCGCTGAATTAATTACACACTAAACCAGTCACTGTCTTTCTTAAAGTGCACGGAAAAAACATCGGGTATTAAATTAAAACTTTAAATTGGGCTAATAAATAACAAAACTAAATAAGATTTTCTGATTAACCTAAAACAATCAAATAAATCAATTAAACTAAGAAACCAAGCATTTCTCTCAGGGCTTAAAAAGTGATAGTGATTATGATCCCCCAGGACATTTAGTGCATACCCACCAGGACTTTAATAGTACATACCCATCTCCTTTTAGCAGTAAGAGATAATTAGGTGTAAATAGACGACGAGATCCTCGGATCCTGAAGAAATCTATATTCAAGGTATTTATAAATATTGTGGTGGCTGTACACACATAAACATTGATTTGTATTATAAGAAAATATTGCAGTTACTTTTGAGCACGTTTTAGTGTGATGGCGTTAGCCGACATGATGCTCATGCGAGTGCACCTGATGATTTAAGGAATGCTTCTTTGCTATTCTATGCACTGTTTTATGCCTATATGATTAATGCTATATTTGTATATTTATAGGTATGAATTTAGGCTGAAGTTAGAATAAATTCCTTAGACTAGGGCAGACCATATTGTAAATTTATAGAGTGGGGACAAATAGCTGGATTTGCCATTAATAAACTTGATGTATGCTTAGAAATTCGAATACATTAGTAAATACTAATTTAGCTAGATTTTGATAGTTTTAAGCCAACCCTTTAGGTTGCACTGGTAAGCAGAGCCGGCGTTTGCTATCGGTATTACGGATTTTCCTCTACTTTTTCTAGTGTTTTGTTGATCAGACACTCTAAAGTCAACGTTATAGGTACCATTATTTAAACCTTGATTTTAGTTTAGCTTATAAATTATATTTAACAATTAATTAATTTTGAAGTCAGATCTATATGAAGCACGTAATTATTCGCGTTCAAACCCAATGTTGTACTTTCGGGTGGGACATTGGGAACGTGATCGCATGTTTAGCGGTACTTACTCAAATTATGCGGTATTAAACCTGATTTTTCAGGTGCTTTACTGCATTACATGCAAACATCACGACTACGTACCACGTTCTCAATTTCTTCATTCATATTTGGCCACCAAAAGTAAGATCTAACTAGCGATTTCATTTTTATCATACCCATGTGGGTAGATTGTGATTCTTTTAATACAGTTTTACGTATTTTAGGTGGAATCACAACTCTATATCTCCACATCAAACAATTTTGTTCTGTCGTAAGCTCGGTCTTCCTATTTACAAATGGTTGAAAATCTTTGTCAAGCTTTTCATCAAGCCAGCCTGTTAAAACGTAATACAGTACCTTTGAAAACAGTGGGTGTTTCCTAGTGTACCATTTTACTATTTTTCAATTTATGTTAAATTCATTTTCCGCGAAAATAATTTAAATATATTGTTGCATCAACTTCCCTGTTGCTTTCAAAGGCAATTCTAGACAACCAATTCGCTTGATTTTTATCTGATTGTACATATTGTATTTTATAATAAGAACTTCCTCAATTTTGAGCCCATTTTTGCAGTCTGCTTGCAGCTATTGTAGGAATGCCATTTTTGGGTCCAAGTATGGTCAATAATGGTTTATGTTCGGTCAGGAGCGTAAAATGCCTACCAATCCAACATTAAAAAATATTTTTAGGCCGAATATAACGCTTAGACCTTCGCGATCAATCTGATAATATTTTTCTTCGGGGGGCATTTAACACTCGTGACGCGAAAGAAATTGGCCTTTCTTCTCATCTGAATATGCATGAACAATCATAGCTCCAATTGCAGTTGCGGATGTGTCGCAAATTAATTTTAAATCTTTATTTGAATCATGGTGGTCCAGCACACTTTTCGAGAACAACATTTGTTTAACTTTTCCAAAGGCTTGTCGTTCCCATTTCATGCATGGTCTTTTTTAATAATTCATAAAATGGATATAAAATATCAGCTCTGTGAGAAATAAATTTACAATAAAAGTTAATGATACTCAGAACAGATTTTAACTTAGTGACCATGTCTGCAATGGAGCTTTATGTATTACCTTACTTCGGTCATCTGATATGTGTAACCCGTGTTTGTCTGCAATGACATGGATTAAGCAACAAATAGAACTTTTAACAAACAAGCACTTAACCTTCTTTACGGTTAACCCCAATTTTTGCAATTTTTGTAGAACCACTTGTAAACGTAATAAATGGACCTGTTTTATTTTCTCAGTATTTAACAAATCGTTCAAAAAACATAACAATTAAATTTTCCATTATTCTATGAAATAACCCCGGTGTAATGAAAATTCCATAAGAAAGCCTGGTTATTTTAAACAATCCAATATGTGTACATATTGTAACTAGTTTTAGCGATTCCGGTGCTAAAACAATTTGCTAGTATGCATCTGATAAATCTATTTTGGAAAATTGCTCACCTCCCGTTAGCTGTTCAAAAAAGTATTCAATTCTAGGCAAGAGGTGGTAATTTTTCTCTAAAACAGGATTTATCAGTTATTTTGTAGCTACCGCATATCGTATTTTATTATTTGGTTTAATAACTATCATTAGTGGCATAATCCACTCACCACATTCTACTGGCACTAGGACACCCCGATTCTGCAATCTATCAAGTTCTTTTTCTACTCGTGCCTTCAACGCAAAAGGCACATGAGTAGGCGATTCTTAAGAGTTGAGGGAAGAGGCACCTCTTTCCTCCCCCAAGGACTCACCTCCCACCTCACGCGACAACTCCCATCTGACGACACACAGCCACGGCCACCCCCTCTGACGTCACACATGTCACTTTGACACATTTTGCCCCGCGCCGATTTTCTTACGTCACATCTGTCATTCGCTATTTTTCTTACACCAATCCGCCATTTTTCTTAACGTCACGATTTTTCACTTACTTTGTATATATTCATTTGTACTCCATCCTGTATATATATTTTACCAAAAGTTCTTAGAGAAAAAAACCGACTCAAGTAGGATTCGAGTCCGTGTTACCCGCATGCAAATCAGGGACCTTAACCACTACACCATTGAGTCAATCGAAATCATTACTTGTACATCTAGTATTATTGTTTAATGAACAGACTTGATTTTAATTTAGAGATGAACTTAGAGTGTATTTAAATACGAAGAAAATTCGAGATGATTAGGAAACGGTTTACAGATTCCATTTTTAGAGATTAATTTAAGAGCACCTAACCCAAAATGTCATCAAAACTTATGCCATATTTTTTATTAACGAGCACCACGCACAATAGATGTCTACATCGGTCTACACCTTTAAACTGAACAACTTGAGGTTTAACTTTTTTCAATTAGTCTCACCTATTTCCCCATCGATTTAATAAAGAATATCGTTGTCTATCTATAAGACTACCACCTGAAACCTGAGAATAAAAAACAGCATAATTCAATACATTTATTTATAATTTTTGCTGCAAATAAGTAAAACCAACTTTACTAAGAAATATTATAATTTTATTAAAATATATGCATTTATTGATAACCGCTGTGGTAACCGGAGTCTGTTGAATCTGGGAGAACCAAATCTCTAAACATTTGCGTGAGCGATTGCCTCGCAGTCGCATCTTCTGAGTACTGAACGGGGTGACATTTAATAATTTCCAACACTGTCAAATAATTTACACTGCTGCAATCATTAAATAAGGAATACTAGCACGGTTCTCTCCCTCTAATAACGTTTGAACCATTTCTTCATCTGTCGTATTTCCACTTACATTTTTTATAACACCAACAAATTTTTCGTAAAACTCTGGAAAGTTTCTACGCCTTAACTCCTCCGTTTTATAACATTAATCCTAGCAAATTTAATAGCTCGAAGCTCTCGTACTCGGATAACACAATAACATTGCGGTTTCTCGTGATTTCCATATTATACGTAATTTCTTCTTGAAATTTATTCGCCACCCATACACTTCTATTAGATGTTTCGATAATCAATTACAATTTGAATTCACGATGTAGTTGTAATTCAGAAACACCCTCACCAGATAAACCATTCAAACTTACGTTTGCTGCTTCTTGGGTAAATTGTGTGATTTTAAATTCCAATTGAAAATTGCAAAATTTTCTCCATTTAAAGTAGTCCATTTTTATAGCATAATTTTGGCACATTTCCCCGATTGCAAATAATTTGTTTGACAGGCCGCAGATCACCGTATAAATCAAAACCAACTTTCACGTTATGGTGGTGAAAATTTGAAGTAAAATCACCTAACGCATAGGTGGTCTCACCTACTAGTATGTTGAGCTCTAATGGTGCTCTTACATCACTTGTAATGTCAAACCAGAATAATCAATCTTTAACTTGTAGTTCTGATCAACTCGACTATATTTTGACAACTAATGCTCTGGAACATGGGTTTTCGTCTTATATGCTGGCGGTCAAGCGCGCGCAGTTCCTTACTATGTTAATTGGTACTAAAAAACTTTAGTGTAAGAGTACGGAGAACTATCTTACGAATTTCATTTTGAGTTATGTAGGAGTCTAAACTTGAGGAACGCCGATTTTTGTAGCGTTCTTATTTATGAATTTCTAAACACCTAATCAATTTCTCTCCATTTGCATTTTTTTGTTCACTTTGTTAGTAAACCGTTATAGTTTTTTTCGGCTACCCGAATCTGAAAGAATTTTTTTAATCGGGTCAGGCCCCTAGCCGCCAGCGTCATTTTTAGAATTTTTATCAAAAGCTACTATTAGCGATATTTTTTATATAACTCCGTCGTGTAAGATAACAATTAATATTGTTTTTCTTCAGCTTCTCAAATCTTTTGGAATCTTTTTAATCAAAGCATTCCTTACCGAATTAAAAAATAACATTTTACCAAACCATACAGAGTTCATCTTTAATCTATTTCTAAACGGCAATTTTCAGGTTTTCAAGGTAAATATGTCGTGTGATCTATCAAAGTATATTCATATTTTCTCAACTACCCAAATTTGAAAACTTTTTAAATCGAACTCTCTAGCCACCACCGCCATTTTAAATTTTTTGTCAATATAAATTGTAACGGTACTTTAAAGGCAATTCTATTGTTCAATGTATTAAATTATATCAGAATTTACGAAAAAATTATGGCAGTCACAATAAAATATCTGATAAACGTTTTGTTTCAATTTTATTCCATTAAAATTTTTAAGACCTTTTTCATAAAAGGGAAAATATCAAACTATTCCCACCGATATTTGTGTAGAATATTCTGAGAAGGCAAGCGAAAATATATACAACGGGTAAACCTTCCTAGAATTCAGAAAACAAAATACGATAATTAATTTTATTGAATTTTATTGGTTGCAAGGGAAGCAAACTACATTTTAAATGCCCCTGCGATATAGATAAATAAAACCACGGTGGAGCATATAAAGTGGCCTAGCTTTTTCGAACAGAACAGAGGTTTATATGATTATTGATCCGCGCTATAAATATTCTCGGAATAATTTAATAAGGAAGGGCATTGCTACCAATAAAACTTGAGCATGAACACGTGCAAATATAACAAAACGGAATTTCAAGAATACGAGCAAATAACAAACACATTTAATCATTTAATCTCTCCAAAGAACCTATTTACGAGTAATTTTAACAACCAGCAAATACGACGAGCAGCGGTTATAATTATTTTACGAAGAATTGATAAGGCGAGCTTTTCGGTTTTAAAATAGCAAATATTTTGACAAAACTATTTGAAATAATAAACTAACTAGCACGTATCGATGAACATTTTTATGTAGGACGGTTTTTAATACTTGAATATTTGTTAAGTTTACATTATTTAGAAGAATAGCATTAGAAGGGGTTTAGATTAGCGGTTTCAATTAATTCCATTGTAATTTCCTGCAGAATTTCTCTATTTCAGAAAGTTACCGTAAGAATCCTGATTAACATACTATCATCTGGAATACAAATTTTGTTATACCTACATCTAATACTAATAATAATAATTGGTGTCTCTAGCAGTGTAAAATTTATCAAAAATAAATAATTCACTATCTTTTTATTGTGTTTTATTAAATCGTTTTTTTAACAACAAAGAAAGGTATTTTGCATATTGCAAATTGTTATCAACATGCTTGTAGAAATAATACATAATAAACGGCTGGTTATTCACCTAACATTAAAATTTTACACTAAGAAGACATAATTGGTGTATGCTGGGTTGCTTGCCATAGATATGCATATATTTTATAGAATTCAATAGTTTATTAAAATGAACGGCACACAGTATTGCCAGCTGTGTAAAAAATGTTTTGTTTCGGCAGTGAATCAATCAAACTATGAAAATATATGAACTCATTAGCATGTAATTAGAATATGCCGGTAAGTAAAACTAATATATGTAATATATTTATATATATATATATATATATATATATATATATATATATATATATATATATATATATATATATATATATATATATATATATATTGCAGTGGATATTTCTGAATTATGCCCTTACGTATTGAGCTACATAAATATTACTGTGTACTTATCCTGGAATCGTGCCTCACACATTGGGCTGCCCTAAAATCTTTTCCTGAAAATAAAAAAAATTCCAATATCTCTGGAATGCTCCTTTATTTTAACATACCACGGCTAGCTCTAAACTCTGCTTCTCCAGAGATACTTACCATCCTAAGTTTATTCTTTCTCACTTATACTACCAAATAAAATTATCACTTAAATAAATCAACGAAACATACAACCTTTTATTCATACAAATAAAAATTTTACGTCACCAGTTCAATATTTACAAATTCGGATATACAGCTTCATAAAATATTACAATCTTAACCATTAAATCCTTTTAAATTTCATGACTTGAATTTATGTCAACAATTTTTTTATATAAATAGATGGGCCTACCTTTAAACCCTAAATTGAATGTACTTTGGGTTATGGTAAGCTCAGTATAAACCCCGTTACTTTAAATGCATAAATAAATCGGATCTTTGTTTTCAACTACCTTAAAGACCCGTTTACTCTTTACATCAAAATTTTATGTCATTTATTTACACCTTCAAATAATAAATACAAATTGTCTTTTTCATATACCCTTCAAATTATCTTCTATGTTCATAAAATACACACCCAGTGTGTCAAATCACTCTAGCACAAAATAACAGCACAAAATGTTCAAGCAATAACAAAAGAAACTAATTTCGTTACCTGGAGTAAGCTTTTTGCACCGTCACCTCTGAAGATGTTGTCCAACAAAACCTCGTCTTTGTTTTCCATTCAACTGCTCTCTGCTATAAGTAGATCAAATTTATTTCCACTCGCTACCCAAGTCTCTGCAGACGCCTTCAATATTTCTACTTCTATAATTGTCCAGAACAAATTAATCGCCTTCTGTATTTACCATACACCCAGCATCCTCGTTTCAAAAATTTATCTAGACACGCTTACCTCAGTAACATCCTTCGTTCAATCTTTGTATGTGTCTACAACACCGTTACAATTTAGGACACACTCGTGCTTTCACACTTTTAATTAAATTACGAAGGACTGCACTAACACCGATTTATAAAATTTTAAACTTAGATGTTACCATTGAAGTCTGAAGCGGACCGAAGAAGTAAGTCAAGTGAAGTAAGAGAGCCCTACTACGTCTTCTAGTGTATTTATAATAGTTGAAACACACCCCCTGCACCCCGTTTCTATCGAAAAGCACTCCCACCGTAACCGATTCTAAAAATTTAATATGCAACGAACTTTCTAAACTCAAAATCGCAATCTTCTTGAAATTTTTCTTATTCCACTCTACGATCAGCCAATCACAAACATTTCTCCCATTCGTAGGTCTATCATTCAACTATCTTACCCTCGTCTAACTCATATTCGTTGTCTTTTTTACAATCCCACTCCAGCAACATAAAATCGATATTGTTGTTGACCTCTACAACTTGTCGCGCATTTTAAATGAGTGTTTTATCCAACGTCTATTATGACATCCTCGCCTGCCTTATGCTAATGGTATTCCGTCTCAACTTGCTCTCAAACCACCTGTTATTTTTGTAGCCTTCGTGTCGACCGTTAACTAAAATTTCTACAGAATTGTGTTCTAACCTACATTCTGGTTCCTTAAACTTGTTTATTTATCTGTCAGGCTTTTTGTGAACCGATTGTCCGTTTGAAATTGTACTTTTTATGTTGTTCAACCTATAGAATTTCTTAGGATTTATATTTAACGAACGCTTGTTTAGTTAAATGGAAAATATGCGTTTACATTATTAATTTTATACACAAAAGCTCTCCTTATTATTTGATGTGCTTAATTTACACCCTTCAAAATATTAAAGCTAATTATATTCGTATCATCCTTGAGCTTTCACGTACTACAAAGCTTCTATACTAATGCAAATTTAACACTCCGATTTATTGATACAAATGTATGCTATTATCCGCTTGTTTTAATGTCAAAACTAATTAATTTGGAGCGTAAATAAATTATTCTTATTTTCTACATACACGGTCCTTACAAAATTATTCTCTTGACTTATCTATCCCTCTTAACCTATAATTTACACGATAATATATATATATATATATATATATATATATATACTAACAAATTTTTCTGAAATTAATACGACTCTAGCGGTGATAACAATGCTAAAACGAGAAAATTGAATATATAAGAATCTGCTACCGCTATTTCACAAAAAAATAAAGACGATTAAAGAATGTAATATTTTGTAAATAAAACATTAAAATTTTGTGTGTTTCTTTTTAACATTATATATTTAATACAAAAATAATTGTTTGAAATTCTTGGGGAAATTTTCAGCACGTGCACGTTTTTGCTTAACCTAAAAATCTCCGAAGTATTCAATCACCTAATGGGTGCAAAGTCCCCGTTTAGAACACCTTATGGAGTCTCATTTCGCATTTGAGAATGATTACATCACCATCCAAATTCTTCACCACGTTTTAAATAAGGACATGATTTGCATATATTTTAAATTCAGGCGGCTATAATTAGAATAAAAAAGACAAGGTTATATTTTAGATCCGGGTACGAGTTCATTGTAATTGTATAAATTATTTTGGTGGTGCAATCATGAACAAAACAACGAGATACCTGTCTTAACATGTTTTTTGCATACACACACACACACCTATATTTTAAATTAAAACAATTATAATACGAGTCGAATAATTTCTGCTATTCTTTTTTGATATTTAATATAAAAATAATGGTGCACAGCTTCGTTCAGCACACGCTACTGAGCCCCACCGCCATTCATCATTTTGAAATGATTACCTCATCCACCACATTGCTTATTTTTGCTTAACCTAAAAATCTCTCTTCAATTAACTAATGCAACGAGAATAAAAACGAAGGGGAGGCTCTAAGGAGCACCGCTAAATTCTTCACCACATGCACGTTTTTGCATAACCTAAAAATTCTTTATCACGTTTAATTTTTGTTTAACCTAAAAATCTCCGAAGTAGTCAATTACTTCAGAACACGGCTAAGAAGCCCCATTCTGCATTTATCATTTTGAGAACGTCATCCACCGCGTTTCTTATTATTTTTGCTTAACCTAAAAATCTCCGAAGTAGTTAATCATCTAGGGGGGCACAGCCCCGTTCAGGACATCCTAAGGAGCCCCAATCAGCATTTATCATTTTGAGAATGTTTAACGTTATTCGCCAGTTTCTTACTATTTTTGCTTAACCTAAAAATCTCTCATGGGGCACAGCCCCGTACCTACACACCATTTAAATTAAATCCATTATATTACTATTCGTATATTTTCTTATGTTATTTGATATTTAATACAAAATAAAAGCTGTCGAGGACCGCTAAAAATTTCTCACCACTTGCACGTTCTTTTTACTTAACACAAAATTTCTTCACCACGTTTAATTTTAGCTTAACCTACAAAAAAATCTCCGAAGTAGTCAAGTACCTAAAAGGGCACAGCCTCGTTCAGAACATACTAGTGGGCCCCATTTAACATTCATCATTTTCAAAATGTTTAACGTCATCCACATGTTATTTAATATTTAATACAAAATAAAGCGCTCGGGAACACTGCTAAAAAATTCTTTAAAATCTCCGAAGTAATCAATCACCTACACGGACACAGCTCCGTTCAGAACACGCTGGGATAACCCCATTAGGCAGTTATCATTTGAGAATGTTTTACGTCATCCGTCACGTTTATTACACCCCATTCACCGTATTATCTAACAACAAAGACACCCGGCCGGCGCCCTCCCCCCAGGCAAAGGCCTAACGAACCCCATTTACCATTAAGCAAACTATCCACCAACAAAATGGCCCACCGGAGCCCCGGAGCTACGCCCGCATTTTATTCTACGCAGTGGACATCTCAAAAGCAAATTTTGCACATAAAGGAAATTTTGTTCTCAAACCGGCGTATACATATCTTGTTGTGCAAATTTGTCGCCAAACCGGCCTAGCATAACTACTATTAGCGAGAGTGAAATTAAAGAGGAATTAAGAAATATAATTGAACGTTACAAGTGGATGCGTAAAAGTTTAAAAGTTAGAGAGGCACTTATCCGAGTGGAGTTCGTAATAACGAAACAAGGAGAAAATAGTTTTATGTGAGAGAAAGAAAGAAGGACTAAGTTCATTTCAATTGTGAGGCGTGATCAAGCAGGAATCGATTTCCGTTGAGGCTAGTTTGTCGGCCAATGCACCGACCGTTGGACGGGTAGGAACGATTTTCTCGGTATTTTCTGTGTTCGTGCGTTAAACTTCATGGAGGGTGAATAAAGCGTTGATGTTTTAGGTAGGATTTTGTGGCCGTTATGCTTGGAGTTTCAAGAAGGGAGCCGATGGTTGGCAGAATACCGGGAATGTTTGTTTATTCGTTGGAGAATCGTGCGAAATTTGAAAACAGGGGGTACGTTTGTCTCTATATAAACACCGTAGAGGTAGGGTGAGGCTCTCCTACTTTTTCGCTCGCCATCGAGGTTAACTCAGATAGTCAATCTTACGTAGTAATTTTATAACAAATATTGTTGATTGTAATTACACAAGTTGGTGTGTCGTGGTAGTGAATTGGCATAGTAAAAATTTAAAAGTAAATACAGAGTTAAAAGCGAAGCTTTTATTAAGCATGTAAGTACAAACTACTGCTATTTTTGGAGTTGAAGCGTACAAAGGCGTTCTTAAATGGAATTTTAATGGTGAATGCATAAAGTAGTGATCTGTGATCATAAATGGAATCGTAATGGAAGATTTTGAAGGTTTGGATGCACTTTCTATCGTAAATTAGGAGAGATTTGGATAGCAGCATGCCGAGAGGAATGATGATTCAACTTGGGGGGTAGTTCCAGAGCCTAGAGTCATTCTACACGAAATCATCTTCGAGGGCTGGTGTGCAGTTGCTTGCAGTATAATGGTTACAAAGTAACGAATTTTTATAAAACATTGTTGTGCTGTTTATTTGAGGTGTTTTAACTCTTTAGTGCTTTTGAGTGATTATTTCTATGAATTTGATGAACTGAAAATTTTATTGAACTTTATATGTAAATGAAAACAGGTTTATGTAGAGAGGAATAATTAATGTAAGAATAACCAAGCTGTTTTGTACAAAGTAAAGGAAACTTTTATTATTGCAGTGCTATAATGTTGCACACAGGTTTAAAGAGTTTTACTGTGAGCTCATATTAAGACAAAGGTTAAAAGTCAGGTATGAGGTTAGCTCACTTACTTTAATAGGGTATATGTTTGATAAAAATATTTAATACAAACATATTTGTGAAATTAAATTGTTTCTAAGCAAAGCTATATTATTGAATGTAATGAAAAGAGTTTTGGAGGATGTAGATTTTATTTTGTGTAAATAGAGTGTGATGTATTTTGTTGGTTGCGCTATTTTGGGTATGATTGTAGGGCAGTAATTTTCTTTTAGACTACAGCATAGTGACAGTTAGGTGGAGTTGAGATTCAGCAGTCCAGGTTAGCTTCTTTGAAAGTTTGTCATAAGCATGTACGAGGGCCATTTTTTTTCAACCTACGATCGCTCCGTGCAGACGCTACGCGGGTAGCAGAAAGCGGACATGTGCTGTAGGCGACTGCGCAGCTCTTACACTACACACTCCGCCATTGTTGACATTCAGGCGTCAGTCGGCGTTGTGCTACAGCCACGTAAACATGTCCGCTATTATGGATGCTCCCGCCAAGTGTGAAGTGCAAAGTGTGATTCGTTTTCTACAGGCTGAAGGCCATACTGCTGCAGAAATCCATCGAAGAATGAGTCGTGTGTATGGGGACAACTTCATGAGTGATGGTGTTGTGCGTGAATGGTGTCGAAAGTTGAAAGATGGCCGTAATGATGTGCATGATGAAGGGGGCCAAGGGCGCAAATCTGTCGTTTCAGATGACCTGGTTCAACGTGTTGACAGAATGGTTAAAGAAAACCGCAGACTCACCATTACTGCTTGGTCTGCGGAATTTCCAGAAGTTTCAATATCTGTTTTGTACTCTATTGTTACTGAACGGTTAGGCTACAAAAACTTTATGCACGTTGAGTCCCAAAAATGCTGACGGACGGCTGCAAAACTCGACGAATGGCGTCAGCGTTGGAGTTTCTTAAGCATTATCATGATGAAAGAGACAACTTTTTGAAATCAATCGTGACTGGGGATGAAACCTGGATTCAATACGACACACCGGAAACAAAACGACAATCACAACAATAGATGCATTCAACTTCACCAAACAAACCAAAGAAATTCAAACAAACCTTCAACAACAGAAAGACCATGGCTACTGTGTTTTGGGACCAACAAGGTGTGTTGCTTGTGGAGTTTATGGAGTCCGGAACCACAATCACTGCAGCTATTTATTGTAAAACTTTACGACGGTTGCGTAGAGCCATTCAGAACAAACGAAGAGGAAAGCTGACCGCTGGAGTTGTTCTGATCCACGACAATGCTTGTCCACACACTGCTAAAGCGACTCAACGGCTTTTCAAACAATTTGGATGGGACATTTTCGATCATCCGCCATACAGTTCTGACTTAGCACAAAGCGATTTTCATCCTTTTCCTGACCTGAAGACGTGGCGTGGTGGGAAGCGCTTTCCAACCAATAAGGACCTTCAAACCAACGTCAAGGACTACTTGAATTCATTGGCGGCAACTTTCTTTGAACAGGGCATTGAAGAGCTTGTCCACAGATATGACAAATGTCTTAATCTTTTCGGTGATTATGTCGAAAAATAACCGTAAGTGTACCAATTTTTTGGTAATAAAATTATTGTTTTATATGAACTTGTCTTTTATTTATAGCCTATCTGAAGTTGAAAAAATGGCCCTCGTACAATCGGGAGCGGAACAGCCGAGGTGAACTACACAATATTAATGGCGACCCGAACGTGAGGGGCTCGATTTCAGATAAAGAAATTTATTTTAGGAAACTGGCGACCTGAGATTAAAGGGTTAATTGTCTTGTAAATAATTTTAGTAACTTTTTTATTCTTTGTTGGAATTAGTGGATGTATTATAACAATTTTTTCTGACGACTGCAAATTGCGGTGCAATAATCTTTTAAACGCAGCTCTATTAGGCTGCATTCGATTAGGAAATTTCTGAGCGTAAATTTTTGAAGCTAATAGACAATTTTGTTCAGCATCGCCAACTACCAATATCATATCAATCCCTTCGTTAAGACCATAGGTTTTCATTTTACAAATGTTCACCTCACAACAACACAGATACAAAACTGATAAACAAAGTTAGACATGATTGCTGTTGCAACGAATTCAAATAGTTAATATTATTTAGTAGGCGACGCGCTGCCTGTGATCAAAGAAAATTACCCAACTTTAAAATTATGTACCAACATTTTTAATTATTCGCTAATAACTCGGAAACGGTTGAATATGAATATAGAGTAACCTTACATTGTTGAATGCAGAATTTAATTCTGCATTTTACTATTTGAAAATATACAGGGTGTTCCATTTGAAATAAGCGACTTAATTGCATTAATTGTTCAATAAACGGAAAACGATGCAATGGGCACCCTGTATATTATTTTAATAACTAGTGTTGTGTTTCCATTAACTACAAGTTTATACTATTACCCTACAAAAGTTAAATGTTCATCATCATCTAAATCATGGTGTTACAAAAATTTTTAATGAATCTTGCGATTTTGAAAAAAGTTGAATATCTCAAAAACTATGAGATTTAGGTATAGGTAATCCTGATAAAAGTTACCCTAGTTTGATGCGTGCAATCAGAATTTGTAATAAAATACTGAATATTCTATTTAAAAAAACATAACTTTGGTAAATAACTTTTTTATTGAGCACCCTGTATAATACTAATTAATTTTACGTTGTAGCCATTTTGAGTATACACAAGTTTTATTTGAAAGTTTTTTCGCTAAACGTTACCATTAAGCAGTAATAATCGATCGTTTCGTACGCATTGGGACACCCGGTATATATATATATATATATATATATATATATATATATATAGTTAGGTGTGAATAGTTAGTATAATTAAGAGATAGTGATAGAAATAGGTAATTATAAATAAAAACAGTTGTACATAAAAAGTCAATGCTCGACGAAAGATAAAGGGAAATAAATAAAAATAGAAGGTGAAGAGTTAGTGATAGATAAAAATAGTTAGTTAACAAGAAGAAATAATTAGAGATAGATAGAAGTAGGTAGAAATAGATAGATAATGAATAATAGGTTGGATAGATAGGTATAGGTAGAGTTAGGTAAGTAGATAGGTGTTTAGAAATATCATGTAAGATTAGGTAGTAGGAATTAGTTCATATTTAAATTCAAGAAAACGTGATGAGTTTTCTGTGAATTGAAATACGGGGATTATGACGTGGAATTATAGGTTAAATAGGTCTAGATAATAAAATTTTATCAACTGTGTATACAGAAAATAGAGGCAAATTATTTACGCGCCAAATTAATCAGTTTATATAGTGAAAACGGATGGTTATTAAGATATTTTTCTATTTTTAAATTGAAATGTTAAAATTGCATAAGGGAAGAAACTTTAAAGTGCATAAAAACTCAAGGATACGCATAAGTAATTATAATAATTTTAAATCAAACGCATGGACGCAGAAATAAAGCTTGGAGTATAAAAAATCAATAATTTTAAACGCATCTTTCCATTTACATAAAAGCAAACGTTCGTTTACAAATATTAAGAAGGGAGAAACTCGGAATTGTTATTTTAAATAACAAGTGGCTTTGAAGAAACACCTGTGGTTAAATGTCAGGTTCATAGAACTGGATTATACGTTGAGTAAGAATTTCTATGGAATTGTTGCAACGGTCGATTGGACAAACTGCTAACAGTAACACGTGCCTTAAAGACTAAGTGAAATAAACAATCGATAATGTAAAACAGACAGAGAAACCTATAAGAAAGCGTTGGTTACGAGTCATGTCTAAATACACGGTAAATATGAAGGCCAACAACAATATCGATTTTCTGTAGCTGAGAGGAGTTTCTAAAAGAAACAATAAATATGAGTAGAACGGAGAAAGATGGCTGATAGGTGGAGCGCTAGGACGGGGGAAAACGATATCATTAGTTTAAGGCAAAGCAGTTGTGAAAAGCGCGCGTCCGTTAAGGTAGTAAACAAAATCCAAGGTAACATTAAAATAATCTCGGAATTTTTCAAACGTTACGTTCAGAATTTGTGGAAGTGTTTTTAAAAATAAGCTTTTCAGTGAAGAGAGGTTTCTTGAGGGGTGTGAAAAGCGTATAAATACTCGGTGAAACATATTGAAGCTCTCTTTTATTTTAGATCTGAAATCGCGCTTAGATCTTCAACATACTTAATAGTATATGCTCTTACGTGTATTAATTATTGTGTATTCGGTAAAGTAGCATACAACAGCCTGTTTGAAAATATGTAAAGCTGTAGTAACGTACTGCTAAAGTAGTAAAAGTTATATTGCACGAGTGGGTGCTAAGGTCTAGATAAAAAGGTGCCTTTACTACAACGCCTCTATTGAAGGAAGGGATGGTACTTGGGTAAGCGAAGCCTAAAGCTTAACTTGTATGCATGAAGTGTATTTGGTATGGAATGTTAACGTTTGGGACAAGGCAAATATCTCGCTAGAAGAATAGAAATGGTGGCAGAGATTTGGACGGGGGGGATCAGTTGGATCCAGGCAGAATCGAAGTATATGTACACAACGACGAGGCTTTCTGGTAACCATCTTCAGCGGTGACGAGGGACGGAGCCTTCTACAGGTAAAGAAACTTAATTTCCTGTTTTTTTGTATAAACTTTTTTGTGTTGATATTTTTGTGTTTGAGTGTTTTGACGTATTGGGGGTGTATTGATTACCTTAAAAACTCGTTTACTGGGGTATATGTTCAGGACAATTAATCTTGATTATTTAAAAAGTTTTATTGATGATATATAAATGTTTATTTATGATATAAAATGTTGTTGTAAAGGAGTAAACGGATCCTTAAATTTGTTTTTAATAAAAATGTAAGGTTTAAAAGCATTTAGAAGAACTGGGTTATAATGAGCTCAAAATAGACCAGAATAAAATTAATCTAGGGTTGCATGAGGGGCCCATCTACTCGTATTAAATAGAATTTGTTGAAATATATTAAATCAAGGACTTTAAAGTATTTAATGATTGAAGTGGTAACAGTTTTAGCAAACTGTCTGTACCAAGGTGTGAATATTTTATTAATACTGGAAACTTGTTAATATGTGTAAATAAAAAGGTTGTATGTTTGTTGCATTATTTAAGTGGTAAATTTCATTGACTGTGTGGGTGAGAAAGGAATGTACTTAAATGATAGGTATTCAAGAAGAGGTCGATTGCTGAGCTAGCCAGGGTGAGCTAAAATTAGGAGGCGTTCAAAAAGGTAGTGTACGAAATTTTTTATTATTTTTTTCAGAAAATTTTATGTTGGCCCAATTCGTGAGGCGAGAATTTTAAGAGCATAACCTCCGATTCACGGCAATTTTATGACGCCCAAATGATGGGGCACGAATTTTTGTGTGTTCCACGGCAATATATATATATATATATATATATAATATAATTTACGTTTTTAAATGTGTTTCCATTGACATTATAATTTGAATAAGGGCCGCTATACTTGCGGCCACGTCCCCAATGCTCCACCCGGAGGTACTACATTGTGTTTCCATTGACAACGTGAAAGAAAAAATTCTATAAACTTATAAGTTTCAGTATTAACCTATTCTCCGGGTGAACATTCTAAATCAACGTTACTCACTGACAA
The DNA here is from genome assembly GCA_036346225.1 of Platerodrilus igneus. NCBI lineage: Eukaryota > Metazoa > Arthropoda > Insecta > Coleoptera > Lycidae > Platerodrilus > Platerodrilus igneus. The sequence goes on from JARFIW010001250.1 coordinate 864,698, forward strand.
AGCATCTAGTGCATTTTAGATGTCCTGATTGCAAATTCGTTGCCTCCACATTTTGACTTCTGAGATAAAATTTCTTTCCGTAGAATCCAATATTTCTTCATAAAATTTGTAAAGATGTGCGCATTTCTCTTCGTCAATTTCTTGTTTAGGAAATAGTTGCCCAAAACTTTGAAAAATTAATTTGTGATTTTGGAATCGTCTTTGAAGATGAGAAATGTAAGTATCAAGAAATGGAATATAAAATGCAATTTTGTAATAATCTTCAACATTTTGCATTTCAACATTACAACGAGGTTTCTACCGATTACAACGACGCGGAAGTTTCATTTCTATCTCGTACCGAGAACAAACTTTAGAAATATCTTCATAAATAAGATGGAAAAATGAATCCGCGTTAACCCGCTTTTCCTTGAAATCATTTAAAGCATCATTCGCTAATTTGGTAGCTTTTTCCAAATCTTGATTTTTTTGTTTACAATGCTCGACTTAGAAGCAAAACGACAGAATTGATCGATTCCATAATATAACAGGAGATTTAAAATTAAATCGTTGAAATTGCTGTCAAAAGTTGAGAAGCCTGTTGTGAAGTTTCTTGGTCCTTCCACGTTTTTATATCTTCTAAAGCTTCAATAACAGCCGATTGGAGTTTGATGAACGTGGATACTGCTTCATTAGACTGGGCACATCTCGTTGGACAAATGAATTTTAATTTTTCCTTTTTTTTGGTTACTTTTTTCAACATTTCGAAAATTTCTTTCTTTAGGATGCTTTGTCTCTTGGGCCAGTAAAAAATGCTTGAATTTTTTCAATAATTCCCAAAACGTTTTTATCTTAGATACTTTGCATGCTTCTTTGATGGCCAAACTAAAACTATGTGCTGCACAATGCACATAAATTGCCAAAGAAAATTGTGATTGGACATAAACCTGTGCTCCATAAAATTCACCACTCATGGCTGAAGCTCCATCGTATCCTTGACCATACATAAATGAACAATTTATGCCAATATCGTATACATATTTTTTTATAAAATCTGCTAAACTTTGTTCGGAGCAGTCAGTGACTGGAACAAATCCAAGAAAATCATTACAGATATCTTATACAAATGGAAAATTGTTCTATACTGGAAATATCAGTTGATTCAGTGGCCAAAACTGAGAATCCTCTTGCCTTATTAACTTTATCAACAATTTTGCTTCTGATTAATTCGTGACAAATTTCGATTATTTCGTTCTAAATTGTTTTGGTCAAATATAAAACTTTTTTTTTGAGCCGATAAGATATGTTTCTTTAAAATCTCGTCACCTTCAGCTCGATACCTGCCACAAACATTTCCTTCCTTTGAAGATTTTCTGTCAGCTTCGCTGTTGATATTTTGTTCATCTCGTTACAAAGAACCGTCGTCCCTATGACCACGAAGAGCAACTATTTCTTATTGTCCGCACAGAACAATAGCTCCAACTATCGGTTTAAGCTTTTCATAATTTTCTTTCTGGGTTTTTTTCTTTTGGTCTAATTGAACATCAATAGATTTACTTTTTCCGATCTCAATATCTCGTAAATGTTCAATGCCCAAGATGATTTTCCTATGATAGTCAAGCTTCTCGTAGCTTCGGAAGGTTTTTTTCCGTGCTTCCAAACGTTAAACGGTTTAGTAACAAGTTTTTCCAGAGGTATATTTCCGTTTCCGCCAGTTTGCATACCGAAAGCTACGCAGTACATACAATATCCGCTATCATTTTTAGAAGAATATGCTAACCTTCTGAACTCTTCCAACCAATTTCTTTGAAAGGACAAATTCTTCGCAGTTGATTTTGTAAATTGATACTTGATCGGTGGTACCCATAAATTATTGATTAATTTTAGTAATTCGCCCGGGTTTGCTACACTTTGTGCATTAATTGCAACATTACCTATGTCGTTTTTGGGAAAACATGGATATCGTTTTCAATTAGTGTACTAATTGAACTTAAAAGCAGATGATCATCACAAATTGTAGTATCAAGGGGGTAAGAAGAGGTATTCGATGATGTAGTTACCTCCGGTGCATTTTCTTCGACGGTCGACGGGGAATCTTCAACCTTTGAAAAATACACAAACATTTGGATGTTCAATTCCAAGTTTATTCGGACTCTGATTTTCATTTTGGAAAATCATTTCCAAGTGATTTCACATTCAATCATTTTTAATTTCGTAAGATTGATATTTAATGTCGGTAAATTTGTACTTTTTGTAGAGAAACGGCTGTTGCTCTAATTCTTGTAAATTAGCATTCCTGTAAAAGTGATGTATTCAAAAGTTACATTGTTACGTTTGCTTTACGATGGTCCGTTAAAACCTACCCTTGTTTGGTATTTCATTATTCATTTACTTAGATTCTGCTCAAATCCTCCAACAACACCCGGTATATTAGACCTTTCTACAATAATTCTAATAATTTACAATTTCAAATCTATTTACTATAAAACGAAAAGTTTATTCTATAAATTAAATAGTCAATACCCTGTTTTAGGTATCCGTGAATTTGCTACATATTACTATAGCGTACAATTAAATTCTTATACTGTTACAACCGAAAGATTCGTCGAAATAATGGATCTTACTATTATTTGATGAACGTGTTTCAAGTTTCTAATCGCCTTTGATAAAGCGAGGATTGAAGTTCGAACTCTTGTTATTTGAACGCATTTTTTATTTAATTCTTTTCTGAACACGACCTAAGTAATCGTCGTTACATTTACTTTTCTTATTTACGAAATTTTCGTGCACCCACTGTGTGGTGAGTACTTTTAATTTTTTTTTTTTTAAATATATACTTTCCATCGTGAAAGGTCTAATCTGTGACTACACCTTTTATAGCTTCCTCCTGGGGACATGATCGTGCGTTGCATTAACCCCGGACTGACGTGTCAGTTCTAAAGGTGGAGTACATCTGTACCAACTGAACGTTAAAGTTGGAACAGCGAATAACCGCTAAAGCCACAAAACAAATTTTCCTATCGTATAACGTGAGGCGGAACATCATCCCCAGTTGAGAACTTCACCACGACAGTCGATGACTTTACCAGCAATAGATTGGAGTTAGATTAGGTTTTTTGTTTTGTCCTTTGTCGTTTTGGGATATTGAAAAGCGATCTCACTATTCTCCCGATTGTTGGGATACAGTATGGATTATAGCGATTAAGTTTTACCCTGCTACCTAGTTACCTGCTATTTGCTTATATGTTTCGTTTTAGCGAGAGTATATGGTTTAGGTACAATGTTGTGACCTACCACAGCTGGACGAATGCATTCAGACAGCAACGAATTATCGGTAATGTGGATCAATATGTAAGTAACCCTTCGTTTTTGTATTTATTAAAAGTTCAACTCTATTGGCAATAAAAATTTAATCCTTGTAAATATAGCAGGACTGAAAGTCCTAGTTTTGTTTTAAATTACTTTATGGGGTACTTGGTAAGGTATTCATTATTTTTATTTTCATTTTTTTGGTACTACTGCTATTAATTTTTTTTTAATTTTCTTTATTTTTTGGTAATACTGCTCATGTGTAACATAGTTTCTAATTAGAGAGATTTTTATGTTTTTTTTCTTGTGAGTTATAAATGAATGTGTTTATTTTTATTTTCAGGTTTGTCCGTTATTTTGTATTGGTAAAACCCCGCCTACTCACCGATTGAGCCCGGCATTCTTTATTTGTCTTTCAGGCTACTTTGATGTACGTAGCAAAATTTTGAAATTAAATTTCTAATATCAATTCAAGACTTTGAATTTGAATTTTGAATTTTTGAAATTTTCTTAAAATATTTAATGTTTGATTTGATATTAAAACCTATATTTTGAAAATTTTATTTTGTAAGTTTTATTTAAAAATTTGCACTTCCAAACACTGCCGTTAAATTGATCTTTCTCAATATTGCATTATAGTGAAATAATATATTCGTTAAAAATGTATTAAAGGAGAATTATGTCCTTCTTGAAAATCGTTAACAATTTAGAATGTGTTTACTACTCGCCACTCTGGTCCTTGCCCTTACGTAAGAAATACATAAAAGTTGCAGGACGGGTTTAAACGCGCTGCTATAAAATGCCCCAAAAGCGTCAAAAAAAATTCACTTCAAAAAGGACAGCTAAATTTTGGTTTGTACAAATACAAATATATGAGCAATAGTTGATTCTCTGCACATTTACATAAACTTTTAATTTGATTTTTAATTTATCGATTTTAGGTTCCTTTTGTTTTCTGGGAAGGATCCTCGATTAAGGCGAGTAAAATATCAAAAGAAAGTCCTCTTCATTTTTTTGCCGGCGGGAGACGAAAATTATACAATGGTTTTGTCCAACTACAATTGCAACTCTATTCTATTACAAATAATAATAAAGCAATTTCAACAGCTTGTGATTCGATCCCTGCCTATACACTCTATCTAATCGAGTCCAATAAGATGACAGAAACACGCGTGCGTGTGTAGAAATACTTTTAGAACGAATAAACTAATTTATTAGTGGACCGACGCTATGTCCAAGCATAAGCTTCATGAGACAGACTGGACGGGCCGCCAACCCCATCTTCGGCGTTCGCTCATGCCCGAACGCTTATTTTTAAAAACACTTCTACAAATTCTGAACGTAACGTTTGAAAAATTCCGAGATCATTTTAATGTTACCCTGAATTTTGTTTACTACCTTAACGGACGCGCGCTTCTCACAACTGCTTTGCCTTAAACCAATGATATCGTTTTTCCCCGTCCTAGCGCTCCATCTATCAGCTATCTTTTTCCGTTCTACTCATATTTATTGTCTCTTTTAGAAACTCTTTTCAGCTACAGAAAATCGATATTGTTGTTGGAGTTCATATTTACCGTGTATTTAGACATGACTTGTAACCAACGCTTTCTTATACGTTTCTCTGTCTGTTTTACATTATCGATCGTTTATTTCACTTAGTATTTAAGGCACGTGTTACTGTTAGCAGTTTGTCCAATCGACCGTTGCAACAATTCCATAGAAATTCTGTCTCAACGTATAATCCAGTTCTACAAACCTGACATTTAACCACAGGTGTTTCTTCAAAGCCACTTGTTATTTAAAATAACAATTCTGGGTTTCTCCCTTCTTAGTATTTGTAAACGAACGTTTGCTTTTATGTAAATGGAAAGATGCGTTTAAAATTATTGATTTTCTATACTCGCAAACGTTATTTCTGCGTCCATGCGTTTGATTTAAAATTATTATAATTACTTATGCGTATCCTTGAGTTTTTATGTACTCTAAAGCTTCTTCCCTTATGCAATTTTAACATTCCAATTTAAAAATAGAAAAATATCTTTATAACAATCCGTTTTCACTATATAAACTGATTAATTTGGCGCGTAAATAATTTGCTCCTATTTCCTATATACACAGTTGATAAAAATTTATTATCTAGACCTATTTAACCTATAATTCCACTTCATAATCCCCGTATTTCAATTCACAGAAAACTCATAACGTTTTCTTGAATTTAAATATGAATTAATTCCTACTACCTAATCTTACATGATATTTTTAAACACCTATCTACTCACCTAACTCTACCTAAACCTACCTATTTCTACCTACTTTTATCTATCTCTAATTATTTCTTTCTATCTACACCTATCTTTATTTATAACTAACTATCACTAACTCTTCACCTTCTATTTTTATTTATTTCCCTTTACCTTTTGTCGAGCATTGACTCTTTATGTAACTCACTTCTATTCTTCTATACCTATCTTCATTTTATGAACAACTGTTTCTATTTATAATTACCTATTTCTATCACTATCTCTTTATTATACTAACTATTCACACCTAACTATATATATATATATATATATATATATTGCTGTGAAACTTTCTAAATTAACTGGCCCGTTGACTTTCTTCAGTTAATCGCCTCTTTACTCTTTTCCGCCTCGGCTGCTCCTAAAATTGCTTAGTTAAAACTTTCAGCCTCAATCATAAAAAAAAACAAACACATTCCTATCACAAACACCAACGTTAACTCTATTTACATCAATATTTACAATACATTAAAATTTCAAAATTAAAATTCAGCATAAATTTCAGTATCAGAAAATTTCAAGATTAAATTTGTTATCATTTTAATGTGCATCCAGAATTAAAGTCCTTGTAGGATGCCTACTAATTAATATAACAATATATGCAGACCTGAGTCTGAGTACAAAGGGAGCATCTCCCACCCCTTTACGTTAATTAACCAGGTTCGTCTAATTGAGCTCAAAGACATACCCAAATTTTCTTCAAGAACATAAATACTAAATACTCCTTTCGACTTAAACAAGAAAATTTCACCTTAAAATTAAAAATTTGTTAGTACAAATTCACTACTGTTCGTTTTAAGTAAATAAATTATAAAGTTATTCTACACACACCAAAACATCAAAAATTGAACAACAAAGTATAAGTTACCTGAAGGTTACTGCACTAGTGGCTTCAACGTACATCGTCCTTGCTAATTTCACCATTCCAACTGGGTTATAATTAGGTCCTCGGATTACTGGTCGCTTTTCAAGATTTTCTCTACACCACCATTCATCTAAAGTTGTTTTATAGCTTTTCAGGCCTCCTCTATGTATATCAAAATCTGGTTTTGTGGATCCAATCACGATTACGAATACCATTTAATTATTAACACCCCCGAAAATAGCAAAGAAATTCATACTTCTTTCACGCTATACGCCAAAACTGCCTACTTTTGTGTATTCATTTGTCGTTGCAAATTTGAATAATTGGTACAGTACTCGCGATTATAACTAGACTTTATTAACTTGCATCTTCTTTTCTAAGTGCACTAAATTACTTTCATTGTAGCACGTAAAGAACAAACTGTTTTAAAGTATTAAATAATCACCAAAATATACGAGCAAACTGTTTAATTAAAGGATCTAAATCGAAAATCTAAGAGCACTGTTTAAAGCATCGAATAATCACGAATCTAAGAGAGCGAAACTCATATTAACACGGGTATATATAATCGCTAGCCTATACGTCGCTTTTGTCCCCAAAACGGACAGTTTCTAGAATTTCTCATACTATGTTCCCATCTCGCCCGCCCGTGCGTCGGTTCTTATTAAATTTGCACTCGCACCAGTTAAATCTCAGAAATTTCCACACGGCACGCAACCACGTCCGAGAATAACTAATTAATTTTGTATCGAAATCGTTACGTTTACACCTCATATCTGCATCTTATTTTCAACCAATCGTGACCCTTGTGACGTTGCTCAAATCCCGCCTTTTACTATATGTATCTCTGTCTTGCGCATATTATCCGTCTCTATCTAACCTGTTCTTAGTGGTGCAAATTGATATTCCTTACTATCGATTATTCTCAATCCACGTGGCCTGTTATCTGGGTTAAATAACCCCGTATCTAGCCTTCCCGTGAATATTAAGCGACGGTTTCTCCAAGATTCTCTGTAACCATTTGTTATCTTTAAAATTTACGCAGAACGAGCTTTTTAAAAATACGCAGGTGTTCAATCGTCCTACTTCTAACTAACACTTCTACGATTTGAATATTATTGGGTTTTTACAAGCTTTTATGCGTATTATATGTTCCTAACGGTTCAATTAACTCCAATTAAAATAATACCCTTTAATTTTTAGTGAATTTTAATTAAATATTCAATTATTATCTGTACATTTTGTTTAATACTTGTTACCCAAACTTGAAACTATTAATATAAATTTTGCACATAATTTCCATTTGTTTCTTTACTCGGAATAATTAAATTACACGTTGAGCATTTTTAATACTGCTTCTTCTTATATAAAGCGTCTTGTAAATAATTTAAATCTCTTATTTTTAATGAAACGAATGAATTTTTATTCTCCACGGTTTTTTAATAAAGCGTATTTCTAATAAAATTCCTTATACACGGTGATTAAAATTATTTGATGTAATTCATTAATTTTCTACCCTGGTCTAAATATGAGTATTTTCCCCCTATTTGAATACAAATAATCCCACTTATTTGAATGCAAATATAAAGCATTTAGACTGCAAAAAAATTTACAAAAAAAATTGCCTATCTCTCTCTACCCTTATCTATCTAACTTACCTAACTTATATCCAATCCAAAAAATATTTACATCTATCCTATATCCCTATCATATTCCTAACTCTCACCTAATTTTATAAACATCTTATATACATCCTATCTACCTATCCTATTCTTAACTTTTAACTATACTCACTTCCCCCTACCTAATCCTATATACCTATCCTATTCTTATTCTATTCCTAACTCGCCACTAATCTTATACGAAATATCTACACTTAACCTATCTTATTTTCTTCCTACATTTAATTTTCCTTCTCATCTTATATACCTATTTCTAACTATCACCCCTATTTATCCTATACCTAGCTTTATTTTTTATAAACACTTATTTCTACTTTTCTATATACACCTATTCTATCCCTATCCTATTTCTATTCCTATATCTATACTAAAATTCACCTATCTCTATCCTTTGTTCATCAAGTTATTTAAATCTAACTCTCTTCTTGACCCTCCAAGTCTTTCTTCTCACCATCCTAATACTCTTCATCCCTATTTCTCCCCCTTCTATATCTATACTTATCATCCCTGTTATCTCACATACAATAAACTTATCTTCCCTATTATCCTTACTCTTAAATATTGCTTCTTCTTCAGTCCCTACACTTGTCTGTTTCTCATTTATTATTGTTTCCCTTTCTGCCGACAAACCAAACGATACCACCTTAAAATTATCGATTTTTCTCTCTATGGAAAATCCTATGTACCTTCTAGAATTCTTGTGTAATGGAATCAGCCAGAATGAATTCCTTAAATCTACTTTATTAAAAACAAACTTGCCACTTAACCTCGTCAAAAGTGTGTCCATGGATGGTGGACAATGGAATTGCGGTTTGGTCCATTAGTTAATTTCACGTGCATCTTTACTTAATTCTGCCTTCACCTGCTCCCGATCTGCTGCTGTTGCTTCTACCCCCCCTAATTCTGCATGTTTTTGTACTAAAGCTTGAACCTCTACTATCCTATCCTCTGAACATCTTATTGTGTTGATCTGTTTAACTTCATCATCCTCTACCTCTACTACATTAATACTAAACCCCGTGTCATCGTCTGTGACTTCATAACTGCCCTTCCATGGCACTACCCTATCCTTAATCCTTACTACCTTCCTTTCCATATCTATCAAAACCCCTAACTGCATCATACAGTCAACACCTACAATGCTCTGAAACTTCAGTCCAGGTACAATTACAAACTCCTGTTCACAGCTTAAACCTCCTATATCTATCCTAAGCACCACAACACTATTTACTACAGCAAACTTCTTTTTATTTGGAGCTACTAAATGGCTACGCTTTATAGGCATAATTCTATCACAAACCTTATCCCTAATTTTGCTGACGAATTCCTCCGATATTAAACTCGCCTCTGCCCCTGTATCAAGTAATACTTCTACATTATTCTCAAAAATTCCTATATTAACAATTGGCAAACATAATTTTTCCTCAGTTTCTGGCTCTACTTCTTCCTCAATTTTGAAAAATTCACGTCGATGTTCATATACATTTACACTGAAATCTAGTGGTCTGTCGCGTTTTAAAAATCCTGTTCAGGTATGTTTTCCCTACTCGGTCCTGGTCTAGCCGTCACCTCAGCGTATGTCCTAGGCGTTTCCACTCGTTCCGTGTCTGTATTAGCAGTCCCCCTCATGTCCGGTGAACTATTCCTTCTGGTAGGTCCCGGTCTCTGTGCAGGTCCCCTTCCTATACTATTACTTCTAAAGTATGGTCGTCGCTGTTCCCAATTCTGTCGCTGATATCCGTAACTATTCCCCCGTCTAGCGTAGTTGTCCCGTCTATTGTCAAACCTAACTGTGTTGATCCGTCTTTCCCTATTATCCCGAGGTCGTCCACTACTTACGTCGTCGTACCTCTGCAGGTATTCTAAAAACATTTCTCTGTCCACTATGTTCTGTAGTGCTACGTGTTGTCTTACTTCTACCTCGAAGTGTCGTGATAAATACTTGATAATTTGTCGGTCCGTCAGTGATGGGTTCAGTTGCTTTGCTATGCTATACTTGCGTATAGCATATTGCTCCCTACTTCCTGAAAATTCTCCCTTAAATTTCCCTGTGATTAAGTCGTCTCGTACCTGGTCTTGTCTGTGATCACTCCAGTAGTGTTGTAAAAAAAAAAAAAAAAATTGTTAAAACTCGCTTCCTGGCCAATGTAGTACCTTCGGGTGAAGCATTGGAAAATCACATGTAATGTAAAAATTTGTTTTCAAAGTTCTGATACGTGTCTATGTCCTGTCCTACTAAATTGTACCATGCTTCCGCGTTGTCCTTTAATAAAGCCTTTATCGTATTTAGTTTAGTCTGTTCGTCAAATAAATTTCCCACTAGATTTCTTACACTATTAATAAAAATTTGTGGATTTACCCTGTTATCGCCATAAAACTTCATGTGTTGGTCCAATGATACGCCACCTGTATAAAATCTGGAACCATCCCCCGTTAAATTTGACATGTTGTATTTAATACTACTAACTTCGCGTTCTACCCTGCCTAACTGATCCCTACATGAGTCCGTTACTTCAGTCATTTTTATGTTTATTTCTTCTTCACAAAAGATGCGTACTTCGGACCTTAAATGTCCCATTTCCTGTCGAATACCTGTAATATCACGCTCATTTTTATCAACCCTATTTTCAACATCCCCCATTTTCACGGTAAGACTATTTTTAAACTCTGTAAATTCTCTCGTCGATTTTTCTATTTTATCCCCTAATTCCTGATTTAATTGGTCAAATTTCTTATTCGATTCTTCACTCATCCTCTCTAACATTCTCAATATCATCTCGTTTCCTTGATCCCCTGATTCCGTCCTCGACTGATCTCTACTGCCTCCAGCTTCTTCCATTTTCGATTGTTTTTCACACAATGCACTATCGTCACTTCCAATTTCCACTCCTTGACTCCTTAACCACTCTTTTCTCTGCATACGTTCTAATCACTCACACACACTCTAAAATACTCTTAAATTTATACACAAACAGAAACTCTCTCTCTCAGATCGCCAGTTTCCTGGAATAAAATCACAAAAATTTTATTTCGAACTCGAGCCTCACTTTTGTGTCTCCATGTATGCTGTGAAACCTTCCAAATTAACTGGTCCGTTGACTTTCTTCAGTTAATCGCCTCTTTACTCTTTTCCGCCTCGGCTGCTCCTAAAATTGCTTAGTTAAAACTTTCATCCTCAATCATAAAAAAAAACAAACACATTCCTATCACAAACACCAACGTTAACTCTATTTACATCAATATTCACAATACATTAAAATTTCAAAATTAAAATTCAGCATAAATTTCAGTATCAGAAAATTTCAAGATTAAATTTGTTATCATTTTAATGTGCATCCAGAATTAAACTCCTTGTAGGATGCCTACTAATTAATATAACAATATATGCAGACCTGAGTCTGAGTACAAAGGGAGCATCTTCCACCCCTTTACGTTAATTAACCAGGTTCGTCTAATTGAGCTCAAAGACATACCCAAATTTTCTTCAAGAACATAAATACTAAATACTCCTTTCGACTTAAACAAGAAAATTTCACCTTAAAATTAAAAATTTGTTGTTAGTACAAATTCACTACTGTTCGTTTTAAGTAAATAAATTATAAAGTTATTCTACACACACCAAAACATCAAAAATTGAACAACAAAGTATAAGTTACCTGAAGGTTACTGCACTAGTGGCTTCAACGTACATCGTCCTTGCTAATTTCACCATTCCAACTGGGTTATATTTAGGTCCTCGGATTACTGGTCGCTTTTCAAGATTTTCTCTACACCACCATTCATCTAAAGTTGTTTCATAGCTTCTCAGGCCTCCTCTATGTATATCAAAATCTGGTTTTGTGGATCCAATCACGATTACGAATACCATTTAATTATTAACATCCCCGAAAATAGCAAAGAAATTCATACTTCTTTCACGCTATACGCCAAAACTGCCTACTTTTGTGTATTTATTTGTCGTTGCAAATTTGAATAATTGGTACAGTACTCGCGATTATAACTAGACTTTATTACCTTGCATCTTCTTTTCTAAGTGCACTAAATTACTTTCATTGTAGCACGTAAAGAACAAACTGTTTTAAAGTATTAAATAATCACCAAAATATACGAGCCTATACGTCGCTTTTGTCCCCAAAACGGACAGTTTCTAGAATTTCTCATACTATGTTCCCATCTCTCCCGCCCGTGCGTCGGTTCTTATTAAATTTGCACTCGCACCAGTTAAATCTCAGAAATTTCCACACGGCACGCAACCACGTCCGAGAATAACTAATTAATTTTGTATCGAAATCGTTACGTTTACACCTCATATCTGCATCTTATTTTCAACCAATCGTGACCCTCGTGACGTTGCTCAAATCCCGCCTTTTACTATATGTATCTCTGTCTTGCGCATATTATCCGTCTCTATCTAACCTGTTCTTAGTGGTGCAAATAGATATTCCTTACTATCGATTATTCTCAATCCACGTGGACTGTTATCTGGGTTAAATAACCCCGTATCTAGCCTTCCCGTGAATATTAAGCGACGGTTTCTCCAAGATTCTCTGTAACCATTTGTTATTTTTAAAATTTACGCAGAACGAGCCTTTTAAAAATACGCAGGTGTTCAATCGTCCTACTTCTAACTAACACTTCTACGATTTGAATATTATTGGGTTTTTACAAACTTTTATGCGTATTATATGTTCCTAACGTTTCAATTAACTCCAATTAAAATAATACTCTTTAATTTTTAGTGAATCCTAATTAAATATTCAATTATTATCTGTACATTTTGTTTAATACTTGTTACCCAAACTTGAAACTATTAATATAAATTTTGCACGTAATTTCCATTTGTTTCTTTACGCGGAATAATTAAATTACACGTTGAGCATTTTTAATACTGCTTCTTTTTATAGAAAGCGTCTTGTAAATAATTTAAATCTCTTATTTTTAATGAAACGAATAAATTTTTATACTCCACGGTTTTTTAATAAAGCGTATTTCTAATAAAATTCCTTATACACGGTGATTAAAATTATTTGATGTAATTCATTAATTTTCTACCCTGGTCTAAATATGAGTAATATATATATATATATATATATATATATATATATATATTAAAAAATGAAATTTATTGGCAAGTGACTCAATATTAGCCACAAGGGCATCCTGTCGACGCGTTTCGCCCTAATTGGGGCTCATCAGGACAGGAGTAGCAAAGATGTAATATTTAACACGAACACATTATGGGAAGTACAGCATCACCTAGCCCACAATTTGTGCCTTCGTGCTGTTTCACCTGGCTTTGCAGGTTTTATCAACAGTCGGCACGGAGGAGATCCGGTTCAACTGCCTTTTTCCATAGCCAAAAGATTATAATTATATAGAATATGAAAATTTAATGAGTCTTAAAATAATATTAAAAAATGAAATTTATTGGCAAGTGACTCAATATTAGCCACAAGGGCATCCTGTTGACGCGTTTCGCCCTAATTGGGGCTCATCAGGACAGGAGTAGCAAAGATGTAATATTTAACACGAACACATTATGGGAAGTACAGCATCACCTAGCCCACAATTTGTGCCTTCGTGCTGTTTCACCTGGCTTTGCAGGTTTTATCAACAGTCGGCACGGAGGAGATCCGGTTCAACTGCCTTTTCCATAGCCAAAAGATTATAATTATATAGAATATGAAAATTTAATGAGTCTTAAAATAATATTAAAAAATGAAATTTATTGGCAAGTGACTCAATATTAGCCACAAGGGCATCCTGTCGACGCGTTTCGCCCTAATTGGGGCTCATCAGGACAGGAGTAGCAAAGATGTAATATTTAACACGAACACATTATGGGAAGTACAGCATCACCTAGCCCACAATTTGTGCCTTCGTGCTGTTTCACCTGGCTTTGCAGGTTTTATCAACAGTCGGCACGGAGGAGATCCGGTTCAACTGCCTTTTTCCATAGCCAAAAGATTATAATTATATAGAATATGAAAATTTAATGAGTCTTAAAATAATATTAAAAAATGAAATTTATTGGCAAGTGACTCAATATTAGCCACAAGGGCATCCTGTCGACGCGTTTCGCCCTAATTGGGGCTCATCAGGACAGGAGTAGCAAAGATGTAATATTTAACACGAACACATTATGGGAAGTACAGCATCACCTAGCCCACAATTTGTGCCTTCGTGCTGTTTCACCTGGCTTTGCAGGTTTTATCAACAGTCGGCACGGAGGAGATCCGGTTCAACTGCCTTTTCCATAGCCAAAAGATTATAATTATATAGAATATGAAAATTTAATGAGTCTTAAAATAATATTAAAAAATGAAATTTATTGGCAAGTGACTCAATATTAGCCACAAGGGCATCCTGTCGACGCGTTTCGCCCTAATTGGGGCTCATCAGGACAGGAGTAGCAAAGATGTAATATTTAACACGAACACATTATGGGAAGTACAGCATCACCTAGCCCACAATTTGTGCCTTCGTGCTGTTTCACCTGGCTTTGCAGGTTTTATCAACAGTCGGCACGGAGGAGATCCGGTTCAACTGCCTTTTTCCATAGCCAAAAGATTATAATTATATAGAATATGAAAATTTAATGAGTCTTAAAATAATATTAAAAAATGAAATTTATTGGCAAGTGACTCAATATTAGCCACAAGGGCATCCTGTCGACGCGTTTCGCCCTAATTGGGGCTCATCAGGACAGGAGTAGCAAAGATGTAATATTTAACACGAACACATTATGGGAAGTACAGCATCACCTAGCCCACAATTTGTGCCTTCGTGCTGTTTCACCTGGCTTTGCAGGTTTTATCAACAGTCGGCACGGAGGAGATCCGGTTCAACTGCCTTTTTCCATAGCCAAAAGATTATAATTATATAATATATGAAAATTTAATGAGTCTTAAAATAATATTAAAAAATGAAATTTATTGGCAAGTGACTCAATATTAGCCACAAGGGCATCCTGTCGACGCGTTTCGCCCTAATTGGGGCTCATCAGGACAGGAGTAGCAAAGATGTAATATTTAACACGAACACATTATGGGAAGTACAGCATCACCTAGCCCACAATTTGTGCCTTCGTGCTGTTTCACCTGGCTTTGCAGGTTTTATCAACAGTCGGCACGGAGGAGATCCGGTTCAACTGCCTTTTCCATAGCCAAAAGATTATAATTATATAATATGAAAATTTAATGAGTCTTAAAATAATATTAAAAATGAAATTTATTGGCAAGTGACTCAATATTAGCCACAAGGGCATCCTGTCGACGCGTTTCGCCCTAATTGGGGCTCATCAGGACAGGAGTAGCAAAGATGTAATATTTAACACGAACACATTATGGGAAGTACAGCATCACCTAGCCCACAATTTGTGCCTTCGTGCTGTTTCACCTGGCTTTGCAGGTTTTATCAACAGTCGGCACGGAGGAGATCCGGGGGGGGGGGGGGGGGGGGGGGGGGGGGGGGGGGGGGGGGGGGGGGGGGGGAAAAAAAAAAAAAAAAAAAAAAAAAAAAAAAAAAAAAAAAAAAAAAAAAAAAAAAAAAAAAAAAAAAAAAAAAAAAAAAAAAAAAAAAAAAAAAAAAAATATTAGCCACAAGGGCATCCTGTCGACGCGTTTCGCCCTAATTGGGGCTCATCAGGACAGGAGTAGCAAAGATGTAATATTTAACACGAACACATTATGGGAAGTACAGCATCACCTAGCCCACAATTTGTGCCTTCGTGCTGTTTCACCTGGCTTTGCAGGTTTTATCAACAGTCGGCACGGAGGAGATCCGGTTCAACTGCCTTTTTCCATAGCCAAAAGATTATAATTATATAGAATATGAAAATTTAATGAGTCTTAAAATAATATTAAAAAATGAAATTTATTGGCAAGTGACTCAATATTAGCCACAAGGGCATCCTGTCGACGCGTTTCGCCCTAATTGGGGCTCATCAGGACAGGAGTAGCAAAGATGTAATATTTAACACGAACACATTATGGGAAGTACAGCATCACCTAGCCCACAATTTGTGCCTTCGTGCTGTTTCACCTGGCTTTGCAGGTTTTATCAACAGTCGGCACGGAGGAGATCCGGTTCAACTGCCTTTTCCATAGCCAAAAGATTATAATTATATAGAATATGAAAATTTAATGAGTCTTAAAATAATATTAAAAAATGAAATTTATTGGCAAGTGACTCAATATTAGCCACAAGGGCATCCTGTCGACGCGTTTCGCCCTAATTGGGGCTCATCAGGACAGGAGTAGCAAAGATGTAATATTTAACACGAACACATTATGGGAAGTACAGCATCACCTAGCCCACAATTTGTGCCTTCGTGCTGTTTCACCTGGCTTTGCAGGTTTTATCAACAGTCGGCACGGAGGAGATCCGGTTCAACTGCCTTTTCCATAGCCAAAAGATTATAATTATATAGAATATGAAAATTTAATGAGTCTTAAAATAATATTAAAAAATGAAATTTATTGGCAAGTGACTCAATATTAGCCACAAGGGCATCCTGTCGACGCGTTTCGCCCTAATTGGGGCTCATCAGGACAGGAGTAGCAAAGATGTAATATTTAACACGAACACATTATGGGAAGTACAGCATCACCTAGCCCACAATTTGTGCCTTCGTGCTGTTTCACCTGGCTTTGCAGGTTTTATCAACAGTCGGCACGGAGGAGATCCGGTTCAACTGCCTTTTTCCATAGCCAAAAGATTATAATTATATAGAATATGAAAATTTAATGAGTCTTAAAATAATATTAAAAAATGAAATTTATTGGCAAGTGACTCAATATTAGCCACAAGGGCATCCTGTCGACGCGTTTCGCCCTAATTGGGGCTCATCAGGACAGGAGTAGCAAAGATGTAATATTTAACACGAACACATTATGGGAAGTACAGCATCACCTAGCCCACAATTTGTGCCTTCGTGCTGTTTCACCTGGCTTTGCAGGTTTTATCAACAGTCGGCACGGAGGAGATCCGGTTCAACTGCCTTTTTCCATAGCCAAAAGATTATAATTATATAGAATATGAAAATTTAATGAGTCTTAAAATAATATTAAAAAATGAAATTTATTGGCAAGTGACTCAATATTAGCCACAAGGGCATCCTGTCGACGCGTTTCGCCCTAATTGGGGCTCATCAGGACAGGAGTAGCAAAGATGTAATATTTAACACGAACACATTATGGGAAGTACAGCATCACCTAGCCACAATTTGTGCCTTCGTGTGTTTCACCTGGCTTTGCAGGTTTTATCAACAGTCGGCACGGAGGAGATCCGGTTCAACTGCCTTTTTCCATAGCCAAAAGATTATAATTATATAAATGAAAATTTAATGAGTCTTAAAATAATATTAAAAATGAAATTTATTGGCAAGTGACTCAAATTAGCCACAAGGGCATCCTGTCGACGCGTTTCGCCCTAATTGGGGCTCATCAGGACAGGAGTAGCAAAGATGTAATATTTAACACGAACACATTATGGGAAGTACAGCATCACCTAGCCACAATTTGTGCCTTGTGTGTTTCACCTGCTTTGCAGGTTTTATCAACAGTCGGCACGGAGGAGATCCGGTTCAACTGCCTTTCCATAGCCAAAAGATTATAATTATATAGAATTGAAAATTTAATGAGTCTTAAAATAATATTAAAAATGAAATTTATTGGCAAGTGACTCAATATTAGCCACAAGGGCATCCTGTCGACGCGTTTCGCCCTAATTGGGGCTCATCAGGACAGGAGTAGCAAAGATGTAATATTTAACACGAACACATTATGGGAAGTACAGCATCACCTAGCCACAATTTGTGCCTTGTGTGTTTCACCTGCTTTGCAGGTTTTATCAACAGTCGGCACGGAGGAGATCCGGTTCAACTGCCTTTCCATAGCCAAAAGATTATAATTTATAAATATGAAAATTTAATGAGTCTTAAAATAATATAAAAAAAATTTATTGGCAAGTGACTCAATATTAGCCAAGGGCATCCTGTGACGCGTTTCGCCCTAATTGGGGCTCATCAGGACAGGAGTAGCAAAGATGTAATATTTAACACGAACACATTATGGGAAGTACAGCATCACCTAGCCCACAATTTGTGCCTTCGTGCTGTTTCACCTGGCTTTGCAGGTTTTATCAACAGTCGGCACGGAGGAGATCCGGTTCAACTGCCTTTTCCATAGCCAAAAGTATATATAGAATTGAAAATTTAATGAGTCTTAAAATAATATTAAAAATGAAATTTATTGGCAAGTGACTCAATATTAGCCACAAGGGCATCCTGTCGACGCGTTTCGCCCTAATTGGGGCTCATCAGGACAGGAGTAGCAAAGATGTAATATTTAACACGAACACATTATGGGAAGTACAGCATCACCTAGCCCACAATTTGTGCCTTCGTGCTGTTTCACCTGGCTTTGCAGGTTTTATCAACAGTCGGCACGGAGGAGATCCGGTTCAACTGCCTTTTCCATAGCCAAAAGATTATAATTATATAGAATATGAAAATTTAATGAGTCTTAAAATAATATTAAAAATGAAATTTATTGGCAAGTGACTCAATATTAGCCAAAGGGCATCCTGTCGACGCGTTTCGCCCTAATTGGGGCTCATCAGGACAGGAGTAGCAAAGATGTAATATTTAACACGAACACATTATGGGAAGTACAGCATCACCTAGCCCACAATTTGTGCCTTCGTGCTGTTTCACCTGGCTTTGCAGGTTTTATCAACAGTCGGCACGGAGGAGATCCGGTTCAACTCTTTTCATAGCCAAAGATTATAATTATATAGAATATGAAAATTTAATGAGTCTTAAAATAATATTAAAAATGAAATTTATTGGCAAGTGACTCAATATTAGCCCAAGGGCATCCTGTGACGCGTTTCGCCCTAATTGGGGCTCATCAGGACAGGAGTAGCAAAGATGTAATATTTAACACGAACACATTATGGGAAGTACAGCATCACCTAGCCCACAATTTGTGCCTTCGTGCTGTTTCACCTGGCTTTGCAGGTTTTATCAACAGTCGGCACGGAGGAGATCCGGTTCAACTGCCTTTTCCATAGCCAAAAGATTATAATTATATAGAATATGAAAATTTAATGAGTCTTAAAATAATATTAAAAATGAAATTTATTGGCAAGTGACTCAATATTAGCCAAAGGGCATCCTGTCGACGCGTTTCGCCCTAATTGGGGCTCATCAGGACAGGAGTAGCAAAGATGTAATATTTAACACGAACACATTATGGGAAGTACAGCATCACCTAGCCCACAATTTGTGCCTTCGTGCTGTTTCACCTGGCTTTGCAGGTTTTATCAACAGTCGGCACGGAGGAGATCCGGTTCAACTGCCTTTTCCATAGCCAAAAGATTATAATTATATAGAATATGAAAATTTAATGAGTCTTAAAATAATATTAAAAATTAAATTTATTGGCAAGTGACTCAATATTAGCCACAAGGGCATCCTGTCGACGCGTTTCGCCCTAATTGGGGCTCATCAGGACAGGAGTAGCAAAGATGTAATATTTAACACGAACACATTATGGGAAGTACAGCATCACCTAGCCCACAATTTGTGCCTTCGTGCTGTTTCACCTGGCTTTGCAGGTTTTACCAACAGTCGGCACGGAGGAGATCCGGTACAACTGCCTTTTCCATAGCCAAAAGATTATAATTATATAGAATATGAAAATTTAATGAGTCTTAAAATAATATTAAAAATAAATTATTGGCAAGTGACTCAATATTAGCCCAAGGGCATCCTGTGACGCGTTTCGCCCTAATTGGGGCTCATCAGGACAGGAGTAGCAAAGATGTAATATTTAACACGAACACATTATGGGAAGTACAGCATCACCTAGCCCACAATTTGTGCCTTCGTGCTGTTTCACCTGCTTTGCAGGTTTTATCAACAGTCGGCACGGAGGAGATCCGGTTCAACTGCCTTTTTCCATAGCCAAAAGATTATAATTATATAGAATATGAAAATTTAATGAGTCTTAAAATAATATTAAAAAATGAAATTTATTGGCAAGTGACTCAATATTAGCCACAAGGGCATCCTGTCGACGCGTTTCGCCCTAATTGGGGCTCATCAGGACAGGAGTAGCAAAGATGTAATATTTAACACGAACACATTATGGGAAGTACAGCATCACCTAGCCACAATTTGTGCCTTCGTGCTGTTTCACCTGGCTTTGCAGGTTTTATCAACAGTCGGCACGGAGGAGATCCGGTTCAACTGCCTTTTCCATAGCCAAAAGATTATAATTATATAGAATATGAAAATTTAATGAGTCTTAAAATAATATTAAAAATGAAATTTATTGGCAAGTGACTCAATATTAGCCAAGGGCATCCTGTCGACGCGTTTCGCCCTAATTGGGGCTCATCAGGACAGGAGTAGCAAAGATGTAATATTTAACACGAACACATTATGGGAAGTACAGCATCACCTAGCCCACAATTTGTGCCTTCGTGCTGTTTCACCTGCTTTGCAGGTTTTATCAACAGTCGGCACGGAGGAGATCCGGTTCAACTGCCTTTTTCCATAGCCAAAAGATTATAATTATATAAATATGAAAATTTAATGAGTCTTAAAATAATATTAAAAAAAATAATTTATTGGCAAGTGACTCAATATTAGCCACAAGGGCATCCTGTCGACGCGTTTCGCCCTAATTGGGGCTCATCAGGACAGGAGTAGCAAAGATGTAATATTTAACACGAACACATTATGGGAAGTACAGCATCACCTAGCCACAATTTGTGCCTTCGTGCTGTTTCACCTGCTTTGCAGGTTTTATCAACAGTCGGCACGGAGGAGATCCGGTTCAACTGCCTTTTTCCATAGCCAAAAGATTATAATTATATAGAATATGAAAATCTAATGAGTCTTAAAATAATATTAAAAAATGAAATTTATTGGCAAGTGACTCAATATTAGCCAAAGGGCATCCTGTCGACGCGTTTCGCCCTAATTGGGGCTAATCAGGACAGGAGTAGCAAAGATGTAATATTTAACACGAACACATTATGGGAAGTACAGCATCACCTAGCCCACAATTTGTGCCTTCGTGCTGTTTTACCTGGCTTTGCAGGTTTTATCAACAGTCGGCACAGAGGAGATCCGGTTCAACTGCCTTTTTCCATAGCCAAAAGATTATAGTTATATAGAATATGAAAATTTAATGAGTCTTAAAATAATATTAAAAAATGAAATTTATTGGCAAGTGACTCAATATTAGCCACAAGGGCATCCTGTCGACGCGTTTCGCCCTAATTGGGGCTCATCAGGACAGGAGTAGCAAAGATGTAATATTTAACACGAACACATTATGGGAAGTACAGCATCACCTAGCCCACAATTTGTGCCTTCGTGCTGTTTCACCTGGCTTTGCAGGTTTTATCAACAGTCGGCACGGAGGAGATCCGGTTCAACTGCCTTTTTCCATAGCCAAAAGATTATAATTATATAATATATGAAAATTTAATGAGTCTTAAAATAATATTAAAAATAAATTATTGGCAAGTGACTCAATATTAGCCAAGGGCATCCTGTCGACGCGTTTCGCCCTAATTGGGGCTCATCAGGACAGGAGTAGCAAAGATGTAATATTTAACACGAACACATTATGGGAAGTACAGCATCACCTAGCCACAATTTGTGCCTTCGTGCTGTTTCACCTGGCTTTGCAGGTTTTATCAACAGTCGGCACGGAGGAGATCCGGTTCAACTGCCTTTTTCCATAGCCAAAAGTTATAATTATAAAATATGAAAATTTAATGAGTCTTAAAATAAATTAAAAATGAAATTTATTGGCAAGTGACTCAATATTAGCCACAAGGGCATCCTGTTGACGCGTTTCGCCCTAATTGGGGCTCATCAGGACAGGAGTAGCAAAGATGTAATATTTAACACGAACACATTATGGGAAGTACAGCATCACCTAGCCCACAATTTGTGCCTTCGTGCTGTTTCACCTGGCTTTGCAGGTTTTATCAACAGTCGGCACGGAGGAGATCCGGTTCAACTGCCTTTTTCCATAGCCAAAAGATTATAATTATATAGAATATGAAAATTTAATGAGTCTTAAAATAATATTAAAAAAAATTTATTGGCAAGTGACTCAATATTAGCCACAGGGCATCCTGTCGACGCGTTTCGCCCTAATTGGGGCTCATCAGGACAGGAGTAGCAAAGATGTAATATTTAACACGAACACATTATGGGAAGTACAGCATCACCTAGCCACAATTTGTGCCTTGTGTGTTTCACCTGCTTTGCAGGTTTTATCAACAGTCGGCACGGAGGAGATCCGGTTCAACTGCCTTTTCCATAGCCAAAAGATTATAATTATAAAATATGAAAATTTAATGAGTCTTAAAATAATATAAAAAAATTATTGGCAAGTGACTCAATATTACAAGGGCATCCTGTCGACGCGTTTTTTTTTTTTTTTTTTTTTTTTTTTTTTTTTCCCCCCCCCCCCCCCCCCCCCCCCCCCATCACCTAGCCCACAATTTGTGCCTTCGTGCTGTTTCACCTGGCTTTGCAGGTTTTATCAACAGTCGGCACGGAGGAGATCCGGTTCAACTGCCTTTTTCCATAGCCAAAAGATTATAATTATATAGAATATGAAAATTTAATGAGTCTTAAAATAATATTAAAAAATGAAATTTATTGGCAAGTGACTCAATATTAGCCACAAGGGCATCCTGTCGACGCGTTTCGCCCTAATTGGGGCTCATCAGGACAGGAGTAGCAAAGATGTAATATTTAACACGAACACATTATGGGAAGTACAGCATCACCTAGCCACAATTTGTGCCTTCGTGCTGTTTCACCTGCTTTGCAGGTTTTATCAACAGTCGGCACGGAGGAGATCCGGTTCAACTGCCTTTTCCATAGCCAAAAGATTATAATTATATAGAATATGAAAATTTAATGAGTCTTAAAATAATAAAAATGAAATTTATTGGCAAGTGACTCAATATTAGCCACAAGGGCATCCTGTCGACGCGTTTCGCCCTTTTTTTTTTTTTTTTTTTTTTTTTTTTTTTTTTTTTTTTTTTTTTTTTTTTTTTTTTTTTTTTTTTTTTCCCCCCCCCCCCCCCCCCCCCCCCCCCCCCCCCCCCCCCCCCCCCCCCAGGAGTAGCAAAGATGTAATATTTAACACGAACACATTATGGGAAGTACAGCATCACCTGCCCACAATTTGTGCCTTCGTGCTGTTTCACCTGCTTTGCAGGTTTTATCAACAGTCGGCACGGAGGAGATCCGGTTCAACTGCCTTTTTCCATAGCCAAAGATTATAATTATATAGAATATGAAAATTTAATGAGTCTTAAAATAATAAAAAAAATTTATTGGCAAGTGACTCAATATTAGCCACAAGGGCATCCTGTCGACGCGTTTCGCCCTAATTGGGGCTCATCAGGACAGGAGTAGCAAAGATGTAATATTTAACACGAACACATTATGGGAAGTACAGCATCACCTAGCCCACAATTTGTGCCTTCGTGCTGTTTCACCTGGTTTGCAGGTTTTATCAACAGTCGGCACGGAGGAGATCCGGTTCAACTGCCTTTTCCATAGCCAAAAGATTATAATTATATAGAATATGAAAATTTAATGAGTCTTAAAATAATATTAAAATGAAATTTATTGGCAAGTGACTCAATATTAGCCACAAGGGCATCCTGTCGACGCGTTTCGCCCTAATTGGGGCTCATCAGGACAGGAGTAGCAAAGATGTAATATTTAACACGAACACATTATGGGAAGTACAGCATCACCTAGCCACAATTTGTGCCTTCGTGCTGTTTCACCTGCTTTGCAGGTTTTATCAACAGTCGGCACGGAGGAGATCCGGTTCAACTGCCTTTTTCCATAGCCAAAGATTATAATTATATAGAATATGAAAATTTAATGAGTCTTAAAATAATATTAAAAAAAATTTATTGGCAAGTGACTCAATATTAGCCACAAGGGCATCCTGTCGACGCGTTTCGCCCTAATTGGGGCTCATCAGGACAGGAGTAGCAAAGATGTAATATTTAACACGAACACATTATGGGAAGTACAGCATCACCTAGCCACAATTTGTGCCTTCGTGCTGTTTCACCTGCTTTGCAGGTTTTATCAACAGTCGGCACGGAGGAGATCCGGTTCAACTGCCTTTTCCATAGCCAAAGATTATAATTATATAGAATATGAAAATTTAATGAGTCTTAAAATAATATTAAAAAAAAAAATTTATTGGCAAGTGACTCAATATTAGCCACAAGGGCATCCTGTCGACGCGTTTCGCCCTAATTGGGGCTCATCAGGACAGGAGTAGCAAAGATGTAATATTTAACACGAACACATTATGGGAAGTACAGCATCACCTAGCCCACAATTTGTGCCTTCGTGCTGTTTCACCTGGTTTTGCAGGTTTTATCAACAGTCGGCACGGAGGAGATCCGGTTCAACTGCCTTTTTCCATAGCCAAAAGATTATAATTATATAGAATATGAAAATTTAATGAGTCTTAAATAATATTAAAAATTTATTGGCAAGTGACTCAATATTAGCCACAAGGGCATCCTGTCGACGCGTTTCGCCCTAATTGGGGCTCATCAGGACAGGAGTAGCAAAGATGTAATATTTAACACGAACACATTATGGGAAGTACAGCATCACCTAGCCCACAATTTGTGCCTTCGTGCTGTTTCACCTGGCTTTGCAGGTTTTATCAACAGTCGGCACGGAGGAGATCCGGTTCAACTGCCTTTTTCCATAGCCAAAAGATTATAATTATATAGAATATGAAAATTTAATGAGTCTTAAAATAATATTAAAAAATGAAATTTATTGGCAAGTGACTCAATATTAGCCACAAGGGCATCCTGTCGACGCGTTTCGCCCTAATTGGGGCTCATCAGGACAGGAGTAGCAAAGATGTAATATTTAACACGAACACATTATGGGAAGTACAGCATCACCTAGCCCACAATTTGTGCCTTCGTGCTGTTTCACCTGGCTTTGCAGGTTTTATCAACAGTCGGCACGGAGGAGATCCGGTTCAACTGCCTTTTTCCATAGCCAAAAGATTATAATTATATAGAATATGAAAATTTAATGAGTCTTAAAATAATATTAAAAAATGAAATTTATTGGCAAGTGACTCAATATTAGCCACAAGGGCATCCTGTCGACGCGTTTCGCCCTAATTGGGGCTCATCAGGACAGGAGTAGCAAAGATGTAATATTTAACACGAACACATTATGGGAAGTACAGCATCACCTAGCCCACAATTTGTGCCTTCGTGCTGTTTCACCTGGCTTTGCAGGTTTTATCAACAGTCGGCACGGAGGAGATCCGGTTCAACTGCCTTTTTCCATAGCCAAAAGATTATAATTATATAGAATATGAAAATTTAATGAGTCTTAAAATAATATTAAAAAATGAAATTTATTGGCAAGTGACTCAATATTAGCCACAAGGGCATCCTGTCGACGCGTTTCGCCCTAATTGGGGCTCATCAGGACAGGAGTAGCAAAGATGTAATATTTAACACGAACACATTATGGGAAGTACAGCATCACCTAGCCCACAATTTGTGCCTTCGTGCTGTTTCACCTGGCTTTGCAGGTTTTATCAACAGTCGGCACGGAGGAGATCCGGTTCAACTGCCTTTTTCCATAGCCAAAAGATTATAATTATATAGAATATGAAAATTTAATGAGTCTTAAAATAATATTAAAAAATGAAATTTATTGGCAAGTGACTCAATATTAGCCACAAGGGCATCCTGTCGACGCGTTTCGCCCTAATTGGGGCTCATCAGGACAGGAGTAGCAAAGATGTAATATTTAACACGAACACATTATGGGAAGTACAGCATCACCTAGCCCACAATTTGTGCCTTCGTGCTGTTTCACCTGGCTTTGCAGGTTTTATCAACAGTCGGCACGGAGGAGATCCGGTTCAACTGCCTTTTTCCATAGCCAAAAGATTATAATTATATAGAATATGAAAATTTAATGAGTCTTAAAATAATATTAAAAAATGAAATTTATTGGCAAGTGACTCAATATTAGCCACAAGGGCATCCTGTCGACGCGTTTCGCCCTAATTGGGGCTCATCAGGACAGGAGTAGCAAAGATGTAATATTTAACACGAACACATTATGGGAAGTACAGCATCACCTAGCCCACAATTTGTGCCTTCGTGCTGTTTCACCTGGCTTTGCAGGTTTTATCAACAGTCGGCACGGAGGAGATCCGGTTCAACTGCCTTTTTCCATAGCCAAAAGATTATAATTATATAGAATATGAAAATTTAATGAGTCTTAAAATAATATTAAAAAATGAAATTTATTGGCAAGTGACTCAATATTAGCCACAAGGGCATCCTGTCGACGCGTTTCGCCCTAATTGGGGCTCATCAGGACAGGAGTAGCAAAGATGTAATATTTAACACGAACACATTATGGGAAGTACAGCATCACCTAGCCCACAATTTGTGCCTTCGTGCTGTTTCACCTGGCTTTGCAGGTTTTATCAACAGTCGGCACGGAGGAGATCCGGTTCAACTGCCTTTTTCCATAGCCAAAAGATTATAATTATATAGAATATGAAAATTTAATGAGTCTTAAAATAATATTAAAAAATGAAATTTATTGGCCAGTGACTCAATATTAGCCACAAGGGCATCCTGTCGACGCGTTTCGCCCTAATTGGGGCTCATCAGGACAGGAGTAGCAAAGATGTAATATTTAACACGAACACATTATGGGAAGTACAGCATCACCTAGCCCACAATTTGTGCCTTCGTGCTGTTTCACCTGCTTTGCAGGTTTTATCAACAGTCGGCACGGAGGAGATCCGGTTCAACTGCCTTTTTCCATAGCCAAAAGATTATAATTATATAGAATATGAAAATTTAATGAGTCTTAAAATAATATTAAAAAATGAAATTTATTGGCAAGTGACTCAATATTAGCCACAAGGGCATCCTGTCGACGCGTTTCGCCCTAATTGGGGCTCATCAGGACAGGAGTAGCAAAGATGTAATATTTAACACGAACACATTATGGGAAGTACAGCATCACCTAGCCCACAATTTGTGCCTTCGTGCTGTTTCACCTGGCTTTGCAGGTTTTATCAACAGTCGGCACGGAGGAGATCCGGTTCAACTGCCTTTTCCATAGCCAAAAGATTATAATTATATAGAATATGAAAATTTAATGAGTCTTAAAATAATATTAAAAAATGAAATTTATTGGCAAGTGACTCAATATTAGCCACAAGGGCATCCTGTCGACGCGTTTCGCCCTAATTGGGGCTCATCAGGACAGGAGTAGCAAAGATGTAATATTTAACACGAACACATTATGGGAAGTACAGCATCACCTAGCCCACAATTTGTGCCTTCGTGCTGTTTCACCTGGCTTTGCAGGTTTTATCAACAGTCGGCACGGAGGAGATCCGGTTCAACTGCCTTTTTCCATAGCCAAAAGATTATAATTATATAGAATATGAAAATTTAATGAGTCTTAAAATAATATTAAAAAATGAAATTTATTGGCAAGTGACTCAATATTAGCCACAAGGGCATCCTGTCGACGCGTTTCGCCCTAATTGGGGCTCATCAGGACAGGAGTAGCAAAGATGTAATATTTAACACGAACACATTATGGGAAGTACAGCATCACCTAGCCACAATTTGTGCCTTCGTGCTGTTTCACCTGGCTTTGCAGGTTTTATCAACAGTCGGCACGGAGGAGATCCGGTTCAACTGCCTTTTTCCATAGCCAAAAGATTATAATTATATAGAATATGAAAATTTAATGAGTCTTAAAATAATATTAAAAAATGAAATTTATTGGCAAGTGACTCAATATTAGCCACAAGGGCATCCTGTCGACGCGTTTCGCCCTAATTGGGGCTCATCAGGACAGGAGTAGCAAAGATGTAATATTTAACACGAACACATTATGGGAAGTACAGCATCACCTAGCCCACAATTTGTGCCTTCGTGCTGTTTCACCTGGCTTTGCAGGTTTTATCAACAGTCGGCACGGAGGAGATCCGGTTCAACTGCCTTTTCCATAGCCAAAAGATTATAATTATATAGAATATGAAAATTTAATGAGTCTTAAAATAATATTAAAAAATGAAATTTATTGGCAAGTGACTCAATATTAGCCACAAGGGCATCCTGTCGACGCGTTTCGCCCTAATTGGGGCTCATCAGGACAGGAGTAGCAAAGATGTAATATTTAACACGAACACATTATGGGAAGTACAGCATCACCTAGCCCACAATTTGTGCCTTCGTGCTGTTTCACCTGGCTTTGCAGGTTTTATCAACAGTCGGCACGGAGGAGATCCGGTTCAACTGCCTTTTTCCATAGCCAAAAGATTATAATTATATAGAATATGAAAATTTAATGAGTCTTAAAATAATATTAAAAAATGAAATTTATTGGCAAGTGACTCAATATTAGCCACAAGGGCATCCTGTCGACGCGTTTCGCCCTAATTGGGGCTCATCAGGACAGGAGTAGCAAAGATGTAATATTTAACACGAACACATTATGGGAAGTACAGCATCACCTAGCCCACAATTTGTGCCTTCGTGCTGTTTCACCTGGCTTTGCAGGTTTTATCAACAGTCGGCACGGAGGAGATCCGGTTCAACTGCCTTTTCCATAGCCAAAAGATTATAATTATATAGAATATGAAAATTTAATGAGTCTTAAAATAATATTAAAAAATGAAATTTATTGGCAAGTGACTCAATATTAGCCACAAGGGCATCCTGTCGACGCGTTTCGCCCTAATTGGGGCTCATCAGGACAGGAGTAGCAAAGATGTAATATTTAACACGAACACATTATGGGAAGTACAGCATCACCTAGCCCACAATTTGTGCCTTCGTGCTGTTTCACCTGGCTTTGCAGGTTTTATCAACAGTCGGCACGGAGGAGATCCGGTTCAACTGCCTTTTTCCATAGCCAAAAGATTATAATTATATAGAATATGAAAATTTAATGAGTCTTAAAATAATATTAAAAAATGAAATTTATTGGCAAGTGACTCAATATTAGCACAAGGGCATCCTGTCGACGCGTTTCGCCCTAATTGGGGCTCATCAGGACAGGAGTAGCAAAGATGTAATATTTAACACGAACACATTATGGGAAGTACAGCATCACCTAGCCCACAATTTGTGCCTTCGTGCTGTTTCACCTGGCTTTGCAGGTTTTATCAACAGTCGGCACGGAGGAGATCCGGTTCAACTGCCTTTTCCATAGCCAAAGATTATAATTATATAGAATATGAAAATTTAATGAGTCTTAAAATAATATTAAAAATGAAATTTATTGGCAAGTGACTCAATATTAGCCACAAGGGCATCCTGTCGACGCGTTTCGCCCTAATTGGGGCTCATCAGGACAGGAGTAGCAAAGATGTAATATTTAACACGAACACATTATGGGAAGTACAGCATCACCTAGCCCACAATTTGTGCCTTCGTGCTGTTTCACCTGGCTTTGCAGGTTTTATCAACAGTCGGCACGGAGGAGATCCGGTTCAACTGCCTTTTCCATAGCCAAAAGATTATAATTATATAGAATATGAAAATTTAATGAGTCTTAAAATAATATTAAAAATGAAATTTATTGGCAAGTGACTCAATATTAGCCACAAGGGCATCCTGTGACGCGTTTCGCCCTAATTGGGGCTCATCAGGACAGGAGTAGCAAAGATGTAATATTTAACACGAACACATTATGGGAAGTACAGCATCACCTAGCCCACAATTTGTGCCTTCGTGCTGTTTCACCTGGCTTTGCAGGTTTTATCAACAGTCGGCACGGAGGAGATCCGGTTCAACTGCCTTTTTCCATAGCCAAAAGATTATAATTATATAGAATATGAAAATTTAATGAGTCTTAAAATAATATTAAAAAATGAAATTTATTGGCAAGTGACTCAATATTAGCCACAAGGGCATCCTGTCGACGCGTTTCGCCCTAATTGGGGCTCATCAGGACAGGAGTAGCAAAGATGTAATATTTAACACGAACACATTATGGGAAGTACAGCATCACCTAGCCCACAATTTGTGCCTTCGTGCTGTTTCACCTGGCTTTGCAGGTTTTATCAACAGTCGGCACGGAGGAGATCCGGTTCAACTGCCTTTTCCATAGCCAAAAGATTATAATTATATAGAATATGAAAATTTAATGAGTCTTAAAATAATATTAAAAAATGAAATTTATTGGCAAGTGACTCAATATTAGCCACAAGGGCATCCTGTCGACGCGTTTCGCCCTAATTGGGGCTCATCAGGACAGGAGTAGCAAAGATGTAATATTTAACACGAACACATTATGGGAAGTACAGCATCACCTAGCCCACAATTTGTGCCTTCGTGCTGTTTCACCTGGCTTTGCAGGTTTTATCAACAGTCGGCACGGAGGAGATCCGGTTCAACTGCCTTTTCCATAGCCAAAAGATTATAATTATATAGAATATGAAAATTTAATGAGTCTTAAAATAATATTAAAAAATGAAATTTATTGGCAAGTGACTCAATATTAGCCACAAGGGCATCCTGTCGACGCGTTTCGCCCTAATTGGGGCTCATCAGGACAGGAGTAGCAAAGATGTAATATTTAACACGAACACATTATGGGAAGTACAGATCACCTAGCCCACAATTTGTGCCTTCGTGCTGTTTCACCTGGCTTTGCAGGTTTTATCAACAGTCGGCACGGAGGAGATCCGGTTCAACTCCTTTTCCATAGCCAAAAGATTATAATTATATAGAATATGAAAATTTAATGAGTCTTAAAATAATATTAAAAAATGAAATTTATTGGCAAGTGACTCAATATTAGCCACAAGGGCATCCTGTCGACGCGTTTCGCCCTAATTGGGGCTCATCAGGACAGGAGTAGCAAAGATGTAATATTTAACACGAACACATTATGGGAAGTACAGCATCACCTAGCCCACAATTTGTGCCTTCGTGCTGTTTCACCTGGCTTTGCAGGTTTTATCAACAGTCGGCACGGAGGAGATCCGGTTCAACTGCCTTTTTCCATAGCCAAAAGATTATAATTATATAGAATATGAAAATTTAATGAGTCTTAAAATAATATTAAAAAATGAAATTTATTGGCAAGTGACTCAATATTAGCCACAAGGGCATCCTGTCGACGCGTTTCGCCCTAATTGGGGCTCATCAGGACAGGAGTAGCAAAGATGTAATATTTAACACAACACATTATGGGAAGTACAGCATCACCTAGCCCACAATTTGTGCCTTCGTGCTGTTTCACCTGGCTTTGCAGGTTTTATCAACAGTCGGCACGGAGGAGATCCGGTTAACTGCCTTTTCCATAGCCAAAAGATTATAATTATATAGAATATGAAAATTTAATGAGTCTTAAAATAATATTAAAAAATGAAATTTATTGGCAAGTGACTCAATATTAGCCACAAGGGCATCCTGTCGACGCGTTTCGCCCTAATTGGGGCTCATCAGGACAGGAGTAGCAAAGATGTAATATTTAACACGAACACATTATGGGAAGTACAGCATCACCTAGCCCAAATTTGTGCCTTCGTGCTGTTTCACCTGGTTTGCAGGTTTTATCAACAGTCGGCACGAGGAGATCCGGTTCAACTGCCTTTTCCATAGCCAAAAGATTATATTATATAGAATATGAAAATTTAATGAGTCTTAAAATAATATTAAATGAAATTTATTGGCAAGTGACTCAATATTCCAAGGGCATCCTGTCGACGCGTTTCGCCCTAATTGGGGCTCATCAGGACAGGAGTAGCAAAGATGTAATATTTAACACGAACACATTATGGGAAGTACAGCATCACCTAGCCCACAATTTGTGCCTTCGTGCTGTTTCACCTGGTTTTGCAGGTTTTATCAACAGTCGGCACGGAGGAGATCCGGTTCAACTGCCTTTTCCATAGCCAAAAGATTATAATTATATAGAATATGAAAATTTAATGAGTCTTAAAATAATATTAAAAAATGAAATTTAATGGCAAGTGACTCAATATTAGCCACAAGGGCATCCTGTCGACGCGTTTCGCCCTAATTGGGGCTCATCAGGACAGGAGTAACAAAGATGTAATACTTAACACGAACACATTATGGGAAGTACAGTATGACCTAGCCCACAATTTGTGCCTTCGTGCTGTTTCACCTGACTTTGCAGGTTTTATCAACAATCGGCACGGAGGAGATCCGGTTCAACTGCCTTTTTCCATAGCCAAAGATTATAAGTATAAAGAATATGAAAATTTAATGAGTCTTAAAATAATATTAAAAAATGAAATTTATTGGCAAGTGACTCAATATTAGCCACAAGGGCATCCTGTCGACGCGTTTCGCCCTAATTGGGGCTCATCAGGACAGGAGTAGCAAAGATGTAATATTTAACACGAACACATTATGGGAAGTACAGCATCACCTAGCCCACAATTTGTGCCTTCGTGCTGTTTCACCTGGCTTTGCAGGTTTTATCAACAGTCGGCACGGAGGAGATCCGGTTAACTGCCTTTTCCATAGCCAAAAGATTATAATTATATAGAATATGAAAATTTAATGAGTCTTAAAATAATATTAAAAAATGAAATTTATTGGCAAGTGACTCAATATTAGCCACAAGGGCATCCTGTCGACGCGTTTCGCCCTAATTGGGGCTCATCAGGACAGGAGTAGCAAAGATGTAATATTTAACACGAACACATTATGGGAAGTACAGAATCACCTAGCCCACAATTTGTGCCTTCGTGCTGTTTCACCTGGCTTTGCAGGTTTTATCAACAGTCGGCACGGAGGAGATCCGGTTCAACTGCCTTTTTCCATAGCCAAAAGATTATAATTATATAGAATATGAAAATTTAATGAGTCTTAAAATAATATTAAAATGAAATTTATTGGCAAGTGACTCAATATTAGCCACAAGGGCATCCTGTCGACGCGTTTCGCCCTAATTGGGGCTCATCAGGACAGGAGTAGCAAAAATGTAATATTTAACACGAACACATTATGGGAAGTACAGCATCACCTAGCCCACAATTTGTGCCTTCGTGCTTTCGGCTTTCAGTTTTCAACGTGACGAGGAGTCCGGTTTCAGATGCTTTTTCCAACACGATACACATTATGGAGAATCAGAAAATTCAACTAGCCTTAATATCCATTAGCAAATGAAATTTATTGGCTAAGTGACTCAAATTAGCCACAGGGCATCCTGTCGACGCGTTTCGCCCTAATTAGGGGCTCATCAGGACAGAGTAGCAAAGATGTAATATTTATACACGAACACATTATGGGACGTACAGCATCACCTAGCCCACAATTTGTGCCTTCGTGCTGTTCCGACTTGCAGGTTTCAGCCCGAGATCTGGCATCATCAGGACAGGAGTAGCAAAGTATGTAAATTTAACACGAACACATTATGGGAAGTACAGCATCACCTAGCCCACAATTTGTGCCTTCGTGCTGTTTCACCTGGACTTTGCAGGTTTTATCAACAGTCGGACACATTTGGGGAGATCACTCCCAAATGTGTTCGTGTTAACTGCCTTGCTTTTTCCATGAGCCAATTAGCGAGCGTTCGACAGATGCCCTTAATATTGATACTGCCAAATTTATATTTTAATATTATTATTAAGACCATTAAATTTTCATATTCATATAATTATAATCTTTGGCTATGGAAAGGCATTGAACCGGATCTCCGTGCCGACTGAAATGAAAGTGACAGCATATGGAAGTCAGTAGCTGACTCCAATGTTGTGTTACATTTCTCTTCTGTCCTGATGAGTTGCAAGCAGTCGCAGGATGCGGTATTGAGTCCAGCCAATTTTCATTTTTATTTTAAGCTCATTAAATTTCATATTCTATATATATATAAATAGAAAAGTAGGATTAATGAGTTTTAAATTAATATAAAGTAGAACTGGATTATTGGCGAGTGACTCAAATTCAACCACGAGGGCATCCTGTCGACGCTTTTCACCCTAATTGGGGCCCATCAGGACAGGAGTAGCAAAGTTGTAATATTTAATACAGACACTTTATGGGAAGTACAGCATCACCTAGCTCACAATTTGTGTCTTCGTGTCGTTTTACCTGACATCGCAGGTTGTACCAACAGTCGGCATGGAAGAGATCCGACTTAACAATATATATATATATATATATATATATTACTTGAAATTGTGTTTCTTGGGAAAAAGGTCTAAATAAAAAAATATTTTTTTCACATTATATGCGTGTTAAACAGACGTTTCGACCGTCGCAAGATGGTCTTTATCAATGATGTTTTTTTACCTATAATACGATACATGTACATCTCTTATAAATACCTAAAATATGCTTACCCATAAACGGAGGTTTATATATTATAACGTAGTATAAATTGAGTCATTCATTGAATGGTATGGTACGGTTACTACACTTTAATTTATTTAATATACAATTGTACTAAACATTTACGTCACAAATTAAAAATTGTTGATATATATAAATTATGTACAACCTTGATACGAGTTACTAAACTCTTAGTCAAAATTTAAAATTCTAATTTCTTAGTAAACATGTATATTAAAATGTTTAGTACAGAGTTTGATTGGAGACTAATGCTTGATTTATTGGAGTTTCTATTTCTTGGCGCTGGATAAAGACACGTTTTTAAAACAGGTTAAAATCATAATACTATTTACAATTATGTATATGCGTTATTGGGTAAAATTAACTTTATGTATAAATATATATCGATGTGTTCATATATTTAATAGTATCTATATATCTATCCACCTGTACATACCTCTACGCATGCACATTCGTTTTTTCACTCTATTTTGTCACCATATATACAAGACAAACACCTATTCCTGATTAATTTTATGCATTTTTATTTTAATAGATTATAATATATTTTACTTAATTTGCTAATATCTATTTTATCATTTACTGATGTTGGATGTTTAATAATATACACCATCTCTAGGAATTCTCGAATTTTTTGGTTTGCTTCTGTTTTTAAAATCGTTGTTTGACGAATTCGAATTTATGTTGGGCTTGTTTTTCATGTTTGGTTAGCGCAGTTTGGTTAGTTTTATCATATTTATGACCATTTATTCGTTTCTCTAAATGCTGTATACTCTGCCCAATGTATACGCAATTACAATTCTGTTGACACGGAATCTTATAGATGGTGTGTGTTTTTATTCTTAGAGTGTTGTCTTTAATTTACTAAAACAACTCTTTGTTAAATTGTATCCTTTGTACGCAATTTTTATATTGTGTTTTATTAATAATTTTGTAGGTTTTCGGATAAATCTTGCACATACGGTATGGGTGCATATTTTATTATTGATTTATTTTTGGTATTGTTGATATAGTTTGTGTTATAGTGTTTATAAATTTGTTTTTTAAATATCCGCTCAATTAAGTTTAGTGGGTAATTATTTTCTCGTAATGCGGTTTTAGCTTTTTTAATTGCTTCACATCTATATTCAGGGTCTGATAGTTTGATTGCCCTATCTGCTAGTCCTATTATGACAGACTTTTTCTGGGAGATAGGATGTTGGGAGTAATAGTTAAGGTATCTTCCCGACCAGGTGTTTTTAGTGTACCATGATGTTTTGATATGATGGTTTATCCGGTGCAATGTCATATCTAGAAAGTTAAGTTTATTATCTTTTTCTACATCAATTGTGAATTGAATCTTTTTGTGAAAGCTGTTAAAAAGTTTAATTATATAATTGCATTTATCTTGTGGAATAGCACAAACACAGTCATCTACGTATCGGAAAAAGAAAGGTAGTGGGAAGTTTATTTGTTTTATTATAGTTTCCTCCAGTTGTTCCAAAACCATTTGTATACAGCATATAGAGAAACGAATAAATGGTCATAAATATGATAAAACTAACCAAACTGCGCTAACCAAACATGAAAAACAAGCCCAACATAAATTCGAATTCGACAAAACAACGATTTTAAAAACAGAAGCAAACCAAAAAATTCGAGAATTCCTAGAGATGGTGTATATTATTAAACATCCAACATCAGTAAATGATAAAATAGATATTAGCAAATTTAGTAAAATATATTATAATCTATTAAAATAAAAATGCATAAAATTAATCAGGAATAGGTGTTTGTCTTGTATATATGGTGACAAAATAGAGTGAAAAAACGAATGTGCATGCGTAGAGGTATGTACAGGTGGATAGATATATAGATACTATTAAATATATGAACACATCGATATATATTTATACATAAAGTTAATTTTACCCAATAACGCATATACATAATTGTAAATAGTATTATGATTTTAACCTGTTTTAAAAACGTGTCTTTATCCAGCGCCAAGAAATAGAAACTCCAATAAATCAAGCATTAGTCTCAATCAAACTCTGTACTAAACATTTTAATATACATGTTTACTAAGAAATTAGAATTTTAAATTTTGACTAAGAGTTTAGTAACTCGTATCAAGGTTGTACATAATTTATATATATCAACAATTTTAATTTGTGACGTAAATGTTTAGTACAATTGTATATTAAATAAATTAAAGTGTAGTAACCGTACCATACCATTCAATGAATGACTCAATTTATACTACGTTATAATATATAAACCTCCGTTTATGGGTAAGCATATTTTAGGTATTTATAAGAGATAATGTACATGTATCGTATTATAGATAAAAAAATATCATTGATAAAGACCATCTTGCGACGGTCGAAACGTCTGTTTAACACGCATATAATGTGAAAAAAATATTTTTTATTTAGACCTTTTCCCAAGAAACACAATTTCAAGTAATATTATATAAAAGAAGGTCAAGAAATACCAATCGAATATTATATATATATATATATATATATATATATATATATATATATATATTTATTTCCAATGGACTTGCACCTTGAAGAAGTTCTAAATTACTAAAATGTGGTGGAATGGCTTGTGCATTCCAATGATCTAAAGAACCAAACTACAGGTTAAACCAAATTAGTAGGGTCTTTAGGAAGGAACCAGATTAAGACAGATCCTGAAAAGAGAACAGCAGCTCTTTCGGTACTTAGATTGGCACAAACTATAGGGGTTGGTATGGCATTTTAAGACACTACTGCAATGTGGAAGGTAACGGGAAACCACCACAATACCTCCCAAGTACACAGCGTACTTCAATTGTAATTAAGATGATGGCATCCTCTGAGGTAAAGGATTCCGGAATAAAATAGTCTTCCATTCGGTTCTCAGAGAGAGGACTACTTCGGAGGATGTGATTGGAAAGTTTAGAGAAAGAGTTGGGGACATTCTGCGAGTCAGAGCGTGGAACGTCAGAAGTATGAAACAAATAGATAAGGTAGAGACCTTAAAAATTGGAATAAAAAGGTTAGCATTAGACGTAATAGGAATCAGCGATGTTCGGTGGCCAAAGGCTAGGGATTTTTGGAGTGGAGACTTTATAGTAATTCATACAGGATCAGAGGAAAGAAATTCGGGTGTGGGGAAAGTTATGCGAAAAAAGATAGGACACTGTGTAAAAATCTACTTACAAAAGAACGAAAGAGTACTCATGGTTAGATTAGAATCTGAACCGGTAAATACAGTAATAATACAAGTATGCATGCCCACCTCTAGCTAGAGTGAGGAAGAGGTAGAAGCGATCTACAAAGATATCAAAGATATACTAAGATACGAAAAAGAATATGAAAATTTATTAATTACAGGGGATCTTAAGGCAGCGGTAGGTGAGGGTAGGGAAGAAGAAGTAGTAGGTTTATTTGGTTTAGGCACAACAAATAGAGGGGAAATAGACTGGTAGAATTTTGCGACAAGAACAATTTAACTATCACAAATACATTATTTCAACATCATGTTAGAAGACGATACACGTGGAAGATGCCAAGAGATATTTAATGTGATGTATTTTATTAATTTAGTAGAATCAAGTAGCCAGTGAATGGATTGTCGGTTTGAAAATCAAAACTTCTTTGGAATAAACATGGACATTAGGATTAAGAAATTGTAAATAGAGTAGGTAGGTTACATATTCTGTCATTTAAAATAAAAAAGAATAGAGATCGGTTTGTAACCAAGGAAACGACGACAGTCGATAAATAGAATTTGAATAGTGAAGTATATATAAGAACAAGTCCGGTCAATTAATTATATAAAAGACAAGTTTAAGAAATGAATTGTATTAGTATTTAATAGGAGTATAATGATGGAAGAATATGATTTACCCATACGTAGAATAATAAGATTTATAAACCAGGACCATTTTGTAAGAGAACTGTCAAGCGTGATTGTGAATTATGAACCCAAGTTATAATACTACCGAGTTATATTACCAGTGTGCCGTTTCTGTATTTAAGAAGAAATAGAGGCGTTACATAAAGAAAGTTATTTTATTCATAAAATAAATTTGGAGGTTAAAGAATATAGGTATGCCCAAGAAAGGAACAAAATAAATTCAGAAGAAACATCACTATCAAACCCATAACACAAAAACGATCGAGGGAAAGGAGATTCAAGAACAAATTTACCTGACTGTCATCAAGGAAAGTAAAATGTCATTTATTATAGCGCTTGTAAAGATTAGAGTAGTAGCAGATTTATCAATTTTGACACTTATAATATATTTTATGATCGAGTATCTATTTACAGGTTTCTCGACAAAATTAAGCAAAGTAATAGTTGAAATATCAGGAACTTAATATTCAAAATTAATGCTTTTTGAATATTTCAGAGAGAACTGCTGACACCGGGTGTTACGACAGTATCTGAAATTTAAGACCGAAAGAAATAGAAACAACGGAAAGAAATTTAATTAAGACTCGGAGGATACAGGACCACAAGTAGTGAGTACGTTAGTAAGATAGTATTAGCTACTATATCACTAATGATATTTAAAATCAAAATTATAATTAATAACCTAAATTTGACAAGTGTCATTTTGACATTAGAATTTATAAATAGAA
This sequence comes from Platerodrilus igneus, assembly GCA_036346225.1. NCBI lineage: Eukaryota > Metazoa > Arthropoda > Insecta > Coleoptera > Lycidae > Platerodrilus > Platerodrilus igneus. The sequence continues at coordinate 903,900 of JARFIW010001250.1, forward strand.
ATTTTATCCTGATCGCCTTTAGTTAGAACATTTTACCATACTAAATTTGTATAATAAACATAAAATTGTGAACCCAACCGGAGATAAGAGTAGAGCTAGTCGAGATAGATTAAGAGTTTTAAAAGGAATAGAGATTGACATAATATTTTGGTTGATATAAGGTGTACGGGTAGAGATACGCCACAAAATAAACGTATCAGCACAATAAAGATATTAATTAGATTACATTCTTGTCAGACAACAGTTTAGGAATCAAGTAAAAGACTGTAGAAGCTACCCAGAAGCAGATATAGACACTGACCACAACATCGTAATTATGAAGGCCTCACTTAAATTTAAAATTTTGATAAAAGAAACAGAAAAAGGCACTTTGATTTTGAAAACTAAAATATAAAGATATTCACGAAAGATTTACAGAAAAGTCAAATGAATTGTTGAATGATATCGGGAAAATTTCTTATACTAAGGAAGTAGAAACAGAATGGAATAACATTAAATCCAGCCTAGACATGGCGGCCAGAGACATTCTGGGGTATACACAAAAAGAAAATAAGAAACCATGAATAACAAAGCATATCCTGAATATAATAGAAGCAAGACAAACTTTTGCCACCTGTGCATAACCTACTGCTGTGTTTTTCTGTACTTCTACCAGTTCTGAATGTTTTCTTAATAACTCTTGCACCTCTTCGACTTTCCTCTCTGGACATTTAAAAGCATTTACTCTACTAACCTCCTCTTCATCTACTTCCATAACATTTACGTTTAACCCAGTGTCATTCTCAGTGACATTATAACTTCCCTTCCAGAGCAATACTACGTCCCTAACCTTCACTAAACTTCTATCAAAATCAATCAATATTCCCATCTTCATCATGCAATCAACCCCTAAAATACTTTTAAATTTAAGTCCAGAAACAATAATGAATTCCTGCTCACAGCTTACCAATCTAATTTCTACCCTCAATATTACTACACTATTTACTACAGTAAACCTTTTTTTATTAGGAGCCATCAAATGCCTCCTTTTTATTGTCATAATCCTATCCTGAATTTCTGCTTGGATCTCTTTAACGAATTCCACCGATACCAAACTCGCCTCTGCTCCTGAATCGAGCAACGATTCTACATACTGATTTAAAATTTTGATCTCTACCACCGCAAACAAATTTTCTCTACCTCTTCTGATTCTATTTTGTATTCTATATCCATAAATTCGCGCGGATGTTCAAATTTACATACGTCAATTTCTAGTGGTGTGTCTAAATTTAAAAAGCCTGCCTAGCTCTGGGCTCACCACTCGGTCCTGGTTGTCCCTCGACCACTTGCGCATATGTTCTCCTGGTCGGCTCTTGCTCCTCTGCCCTTTCAGTGTTGCTCCCAGTCGTAATGTCCTGTTTATTTCCGGCGGGCTATCTTGCCTTTGGACTCCCGGTCTTGGAGTAGTACCCCTCGTACTGCTACTGCTCCTATAGAAGCTACCTCGTTGTCCCCAATGATTCCTAAAATTTTGATTATGGTTTGTCGCTCTTTGATTGTAGAAATTTTCCCTCCTGTTGTCAAACCTTACTAGGTTTATATTTCGCTCTCTACTCTCCCTTGTTCTTCCAGAACTTACATCATCATGCCTTTGCAGGTACTCAAAAATGGTCTCCCTGTCAACTATGTTTTGTAATGCAACATGTTGCCTGATTTTCGTGCACACAGTGTGGTGAGTACTTTTAATTTTTAAAAAAAAAATATATACTTTCCATCGTCCGTTGCATTAACCCCGGACTCACGTGTCAGTTCTAAAGGTGGAGTACATATGTACCAACCGAACGTTAAAGATGGAATAGTGAATAACCGCTAAAGCCACAAAACAAATTTTCCTATCGTACAACGTGAGGCAAAACATCATCCCCAGTTGAGAACTTCACCACGACAGTCGATGACTTCATCAGCAATAGATTGGAGTTAGATTGGGTTTTTTGTTTTGTCCTTTGTCAAGTTTTGGAATATTGGAAAGCGATTTCACTTCTCTCCCGATTGTTGGGATACAGTATGGATTATAGCCATTAAGTTTTACCCTGCTACCTAGTTACCTGCTATTTGCTTATATGTTTTGTTTTAGCGAGAATATACGGTTTAGGTACAATGTTGTGACCTACCACAGCTGGACGAATGCATTCAGACAGCAACGAATTATCGGTAATGTGGATCAATATGTAAGTAACCTTTCGTTTTTGTATTTATTAAAAGTTCAACTCTATTGGCAATAAAAATTTAATCCTTGTAAATATAGCAGGACTGAAAGTCCTAGTTTTGTTTTAAATTACTTTATGAGGTACTTGGTAAGGTATTCATTATTTTTATTTTCATTTTTTTTTGTACTACTGCTATTAATTTTTTTTTTAGTTTTCTTTTTTTTTGTAATACTGCTCATGTGTAACATAGTTTCTAATTAGAGGGATTTTTATGTTTTTTTTCTTGTGAGTTATAAATGAATGTGTTTATTTTTATTTTCAGGTTTGTCCGTTGTTTTGTATTGGTAAAATCCCGCCTACTCATCGATTGAGCACGGCATTCTTTATTTGTCTTTCAGGCTACGTTGATGCACGTAGAAAAATTTTGAAATTAAATTTCTAATATCAATTCAAGACTTTGAATTTGAATTTTGAATTTTTGAAATTTTCTTAAAATATTTAATGTTTGATTTGATATTAAAACCTATATTTTGAAAATTTTATTTTGTAAGGTTTATTTAAAAAATTGCACTTCCAAACACTGCCGTTAAATTGATCTTTCTCAATATTGCATTATACTGAAATAATATATTCGTTAAAAATGTATTAAAGGAGTATACAATCGCCGAGAATTATGTCCTTCTCGAAAATCGTTAACAATTTGGAATGTGTTTACTACTCGCCACTCTGGTCCTTGACCTTACGTAAGAAATACATAAAAGTTGCAGGACGGGTTTAAACGCGCTGCTATAAAATGCCCCAAAAGCGTCAAAAAAAATTCACTTAAAAAGGACAGCTAAATTTTGGTTTGTACAAATACAAATATATGAGCAATAGTTGATTCTCTGCACATTTACATAATTTTTTAATTTGATTTTTTAATTTATCGATTTTAGGTTCCTCTTGTTTTCTGGGACGGATCCTGAATCAAGGCGAGTAAAATATCAAAAGAAAGTCCTCTTCATTTTTTTGCCGGCGGGAGACGAAAATTATAGAATGGTTTTGTCCAACCACAATTACAACTCTATTCAATTACAAATAATAATAATGCAATTTCAACAGCTCGTGATTCGATCTCTGCCTATACACTCTATCTAATCGAGTCCAATGAGATGACAGAAACACGCGTGCGTGTGTAGAAAAGAAAAGTTTCGCAATTAAAGGAAATACTTTTAGAACGAATAAACTAATTTATTTGTAGACCGACGCTATGTCCAAACATAAGCTTCATGAGACAGACTGGACGGGCCGCCAAGCCCATCTTCGGCGTTCTGGCATGAGCGAACGTGCCAATCGCCATATAGTGAATACGTCTCACTGATTTGATACATAAGCTTTAAGAGCGCGAAGTAAAATTCCGCGCGCTGATTATACAAGCACGAATAGTGAGGGTGCCATAATATTGAAAATGATATAATCTGTAAAAATATGTTCTTATAAATATGATTTGACATAAGTAGATTACGTGTGTCATTTGACTAATAATAAGAGTGAGGTGCTGACCTCCCCCCTCTCGCAGATATCTGGATCCGCCACTGTCATGGCCAGACAAAGTTAAAAATAAAGAGGTTCTAGAAATGGTAGGGGAAGAAAGAGATATGTGAAAAATAATAAAAAAATAGTAAAGATATAATGATAAGTCACATACTAAGGCATGAGGGAATAGTGCAGAATATATTAGAAGCAGAGATAGGAATAGAGAGAGGTGGGGGTTGACCTAGGTTAGACTATTACACACAGATAGTGAAAGATGTAGGCTGTATGAATTTTAGGGAAATGTGTAGCCTAGCTCGGAATAGATATCAATGGAGGTACACGTCCAACCAGTTCCAAGATGGAAAACTTAACGACGAAAAAAATAACTGTACTTAAACCTGATGATTATTATAAGCAACTACAGGTGTTGGTTTTGCAATATTCTCTTCTAATGTTAATTGTGCAAAAGGATTTACTGGAAAACTATTATTTCGGCAAATGTGTAAGTGTTGGGGGATCTTAGTAGCCACAGGCTGCTTAACCCCTTTCACATACCACTGAATCTCGGTGAAATAGGGCATATAGTTAGAAAACGATAGAAAGGAAACTGAGCTGTATTTAGACTGTGGGAATTTCAGAAAATTGAGTAGGGTAGCTCAGAATAGATATAAGTGGAAGTACGCAAGTTACGTTTCGGGCTTTGGGAGCGGTGTTTTTAAAAACTTCTTCCAAAACTTTGTAACAATTTATATATTTTTCAACAGATATTAAATATGGAATTTCAACAAACTGGTTTAAAATTACTCTAAGTCGAAAAATAATTACTAATTGAACTAATATGAGTGAGTAGCCTAAGCAAATTGCAATGATAAAGCTAAAATACTTGAGACTGACTGACTGGTCTTGGGGCTCCCGAGGTATTTATGTTGTCCCTGTCCCTCACATGTCTGTGGGAACTTGCAGAGCTCATGTCTGCTTATTTCTTAATTTTATTTATTATATAATGTAATAATCTTACTTTCTAGGTAATCACGGTTCTTAACCGTCTGTGACCTGCCACCTGCAGTATCACTATCGTCTGGAGTACAATGGATTGCATCCGTTTTTACAACTGTTCATAACCTTTATTTAATTATCCTTGAATTATATTGTTGCACTTAACTTAATAATTTCTTTAACAATTTTTAATAATTCCTAATAACTTCTATACATAACTCCTCCCGACCTAAATGAAAAATTAACATTTTCTCTAATTAAGTTTTAATTCATAAAATTCTTTGTTTAAAATTCATTGTCCCTAAAAGTATATTTGTTTCTTTATTTACCTTCGTTTCCATAAGCCTAAAATTGTTTTCTTTATTCTTATATCTAAGATACATTTTTTAAAATACCTATATAATTAGAAATATTAGTAAAATGATTAATAAAATTGTCCAAACTCTTATATTGTCAGAGTGTAACTTGGGCACTTTTAATTCACTTAAGTGTTCTTTATAATTGTCCATTAATTTTATGGCGTGGTTGAGTTCAATTAAGTCTAGGTGTTCTAATTGCATGGGTTTCTTGATTATTTCTTCATCTTTCGGTTTGCGTTGTCTTGAATTGTAGCTCTAATAAATTTGCGAGTTTCTTGATTGCTATGGGACTTTGATAAACTCTGATTATTTCGTTTTTCAATTTTAAATAAGTCTTCTTTAAGGGTGATTAATTTGCTTCCGGTTAATGCTAGGTTGTTCTCGTCTTGATTGCAGTGGACGGTTGCTATTACTTCTGTTGGGAATATGGCAATTTATTTGTTTTCTGTAACCTTTTGAATTTTCATATTGGTGATTTGTACGGGTTTTGCTTCACAGTTTTCATAATGATTTGAAAATTTTAATAATTGTACTTCGCAAGGGCTGTCTTCTTGAATGGTTGTTGTTGTTAACGATTGGCATAAATATTGATTTGGTGTTACTTCGGTACATTTTTCGTTTGTATAACCATATTTAAGTTCATTTAAGGATAGGAACTTGGTTTTGGGGATGATAACTTGAACATGCTAGTAATTTTCATTGGAAAAACAAATAAATGATAATAATTATAATTATTACTTTCTACTATTGGGATTTCTATTAGTAATGTTATTTCGTTATGCCTTACATAGCCTTTTACTATAGCTATTTTTTCAAATATAAGAATGTTTGATTCTGTCACATCAAAGGGTAATTTACTCATCATCATTAGGTCTTCAGTCTTGGAACTAATTGGACGCGTACCATTACTGTTACCTATTCTGACCTAACCTACAGATTTCCCTGAAATTTGCACAGTCTGCATCTATTACTATCTGATCTAGGTCAACATCTACCTCTTTATTCCTATCTCTGCTTGTAATATATCCCATACTATGCCCCAAAAATCCCTTAGAACGTATTCTGCCCTTCTATTTCTCTTATTTTTTCCCCAGATATCCTTGTTCCCCTACTATTTCTATAACCTATTTGTTATTATCTTTGTCTGTCCATGCTATCGTCCTCATATACATCTGAATCACAGCATTTCAAAAGGCTGCTACCGTTTTTCTGTCTGCGTTTCAAACTGCCCGTATTTCATACACATACTGTGCTGTGCTCCACACATATGCTTACAACACTTTTCTTCTTGTTCTATGTTTGTTGTCTTTCCTCATAGGCGCTGTTCTTTCTTGTTAGATGCCTTTCGGTCACCTTCTATTGTTTTACAATTATATATCCTATTTCTCCGACCTTCAGTAGTTGTGAAGGGAGATAGGCGGCCTGTGGCTGCCAAGTTCTCCCAACACTTAATCAGTTACCGATTTAATATATTTTCCAATATATCTTTTCGCACAGTCAACATTAGTTGCAGATATTTCACAACCAACAACTAGTTGTTTATACTAATCATCAGATTTATCTGCGCTTATTTTTTCGTCATTAGGTTTTCCGTCTCAAAACTGGTTGGACACGTACCTGCACTTATTTATATTCTGAGCTAGCCTACATAGTTCCCTGAAATTCTCACACAGCATGTGTATACAGCTTGTTCCCCTTCTATTGTTTTCTAATTTTATGCCCTATTTCACCGAGATTCAGTGAAGGGGGTTAAGCAACCTGTGGCTACCAAGATCCCCCAACACTTAGACATTTGCCGAAATAATTGTTTTCCAGTAAATCCTTTACACACTTAACATTATTCGAGAATATTGCCCAACCAATTCTTGTAGTTACTTATATTAATCATCGTGTTTAAGCACAGTTATTTTCTCGTCATTAGTTTATCCATCTAGGGATTGATTGGATGCGTACCTTCCTGCAGCCTACATCTTTTACTATCTGTGTGCAGTAGTCTAACTTAGGTCTGTTTTTTCTTCTCTTTTTTCCTATCTCTGCTTTTAATATATTCCGCACTATTCCCTCATGCCATAGTAAGTGGCCTATCATCCTATCTCTGCTATTTTTTACCGTTTTCACATATTTTTTCTTCCCCTACCATTTTTAGTACCTCTTCGTTCTTAACTTTGTCTGTCCATGATATCTTCATCATACGTCTGTAGCACCACATTTCAAAGGCGTCTACCTTTTTCTTGTCCGCTTCTCCTACTGTCCAGGCTTCACAGCCATACAGTGCTATGCTCCACACATATGTTTTAAGCAATCTTTTCCTTGTTTCTATTTTTGTGGTCTTTGAGCACAGTAGTTGCTTTTTCTTGTTAAATGTAGCACGACCTTGTGCTAATCTTTGTTTTATATCTTTTGTGCTTTTCCCATCTTGCATTATTTGGCTTCTAGGTAGCAGAGATCCTTAACCACTTGTAAGTTTGTGTTACATACTTGTATTCTTGTTTTTGATTTATTTTACCCACCTTTGCATACTAGAACTTTAGTTTTAGTTTTGTTAATTTTCATACCGTATCTCTCTGTTAGAACCGTTTCCATTTCATTAAGAGCAGCTTCTAACTCTTCCTTACTAGACGCTAATACTGCTATATCATCTGCAAATCTAAGCATATCAATTTTTTGTCCCTGCATAGTAATTCCAAATGTCTTCATGCATTTGACAGTATTCATTGCTCATCAATGTACAAGTTAAAAATTAATGGGGATAGGGCACATGCCTGTCTCACCCCTTTCCTAATGTTTACTTCTCTACGTTCCTGCTCTAATTCTATTACTGCTGTTTGCTCTTTGTATAAGTTATGTACTATTCGTCTATCCCTATAACTCATTCCAATCTTTTTGAGTATTTCAAACATTTTTTTCCATTTTACATTGTCGAATGCTTTTTCCAGATCTACAAACCCTATATACACGCTTTCCCCTATTACTATTGTTTTCTCCATTATCACTCTCAGAGCTAAAATAGCCTCCCGTGTTCCCCTGTTTCGCCTAAACCCAAATTGGTCTTCTCCTAATATTTCTTCCGCCCGTTTTTCCATTCGTCTTTGCACAATTCTAGTTAATATTTTTGACACGTGTGGTGTCAAACTTATTGTTCGAAAATTTTCACATCTATCCGCGCCTTTCTTTTTTGGTATAGTTACTATGATGCTACGTTTGAAATCTTTGGGTATCTCGCCTGTCTCATACATATAGCTTACAAGTTGGAAGAGATGTTCTGTTACTGCTTGTCCAGCGGCTTTTAGAGTTTCTGCTAGCACCTTATCTGTACCCGGCGCCTTATCATTTTTCAGACTCTTTAATGCTAATTCAAACTCATCTCTAAGTATAGAATATCCCAAGTCATCATTTTCAATGTCTGATTCCTGTTCTAATGCAGTTAGTTCCTCTCCTGCATATAAATTCCCTATATCTTCTTGCCATCTACCCACTTTCTCTACGTTTTCTATGATGACGTTTCCTTGTGCGTCTCTTATATTTTTGATATACGGTTTTATATCCCTAAAATTCATTCTAATTAATTTGTATGCTTCGTCTGTCTTTCCTATTTCCATCTTCGTTTGTACCTCTTTGCACTTTTCATCAATCCATTGTTCTTTAGCTTTGCTGCATTTTCGAATAATTTCCCATTTTATGGCTTTGTATCTCTGTTTTCCTGTTTCGTCTGATTTATTTTTGTATTTTCATCTTTCTTCTATTAAATTCAGGATATCCTTTGTTATCCATGGTTTCTTATTTTCTTTTTGTGTATACCCCATAATATCTCTGGCCGCCATGTCTAGGCTGGATTTAATGTTATTCCATTCTGTTTCTACTTCCTTAGTATCAGATATTTTCCCGATATTTTTGAGCAATTCATTTAACTTTTTTTAGGATCTTTTTTGAATATCTTTATCTTTTAGTTTCTCAAAGTCCAAGTGCCTTTTTCCGTTTCTTTTTTTCACATTCTTAAATTTAAGTGCGGCTTTCATAATTACGATGTTGTGGTCAGTATCTATATCTGCTTCTGGGTAGCTTCTACAGTCTTTTACTTGATTCCTAAACCGTTGTCTAACAAGAATGTAATCTATTTGATATCTTCCTATATCTCCTGGCATCTTTCACGTATATCGTCTTCTAGCATGATGTTGAAATAATGTGTTTGTGATGATTAAATTGTTCTTGTCACAAAATTCTACCAGCCTATTTCCCCTGTCGTTTCTCGTGCCTAAACCAAATAAACCTACTACCGCTCCTTCCCTACCCTCACCTACCACGGCATTAAAATCTCCCGTAATTATTAAATTTTTATGTCCTTTTACATATCTTAATATGTCTTCGATATCTTTGTAGATGGCTTCTACCTCTTCGTCACTGTAGCTAGAGGTGGGCGTGTATACTTGTATTATTACTGTGTTTACCGGTTTAGATTCTAATCTAACCATGAATACTCTTTCGTTCTTTTGTAAGTAATTTTCTACACAGTATCCTATCTTTTTCCGCATAACTATCCCCACCCCCAAATTTCCTTCCTCTGCTCCTGTATGAATTACCCTAAAGTCTCTACTCCAAAAACCCCTCGTCTCTGGCCACCGAACTTCGCTGTTCCCTACTATGTCTAGTGATAACCTATTTATTTCGATTTTTAGGTTCTCTAGCTTACCTACTTGCTTCATACGTCTAACATTCCACGCTCCGACTCGCAGAGTGTTCCCGACTCTTATTTTTAACTTTCCGATCGCATCCTCCGAAGTAGTTCCTTCCCGGAGATCCGACTGGGGGACTATTTTAACTCCGGAATCTTTTACCCCAGAAAATGTCATTATTTTATTATAATTTAGGTACGCTGTGTACTTGGGAGATAATGTGATGGTTTCCCGTTGCCTTCCACATCGCGGTAGTGTGTCATAGACTGCCATACCGACCTCTATGGTCTCTGCCAATCTAAGTACCAAAAGAGCCGCTGCCCTCTTTCGGGGACCTGTCTTAGTCTGGTTCCTCATTAACGACCCTACTACTTTGGTTGGGCCTGTAGTTTGGTTCTTTAGCTCATTAGAACACGCAAGCCATTTTACCTGTTCTAGTAATTTTGAACTTCGGCAAGGTGCAGGTCCATTCAAAATTGGGTAATTTACTATTAGTTATAAATAATCTAATTCTTAATAATTCTTGTAATAAATCAGTTGGTTCTGTGATACCAGAGTGTAATGTATTTAATTTTGCAAATGTTACGGCATTTTCTAAAGTGGCTAAAAATTTGTTGAATTAAAGTAAGGGTTGATATTATTTGAGTGAATATTGTATTGAATCTAATTAAATCTCGCATTCCTAACATGGTGGTTTGCATGTTAGTTTCAAGGGTTTGTATTCTATTGGCTATACTATCTTGATTTCTTACTAGCTTTCTTAATGTTTGGTTGAATTTTATAATAGTTGATTGGGTTAGAGATATTTGGTTTCTAACAATGGTCTTTATGTCGTTTTGATTTTCAATTAGCTGCATTGCGTTGTCATAACGTTCTGCGTCTTGGTTATCTAAATTGCCTGTTATAGCTTGTTTTAGTTCTGTTAAATCGAATTTTTGTGCAAATGTCCAATAGTTTATTGTATTTTGCATACCGTCTAATTTTATTGATAGTATACCGGGGTTGTTTTTTATGTCTTCAATTAATTTTTCGTTGTCCGTTCTACCTGGGCGGTGGTTGAAGATAAGGGTGATGATCATCCATCTGAAATTACAGGGTGTCTTAGGTTTTTCAAGTAAATGCATTTCATTCTTTAATCCGTTCGATTCAGGGTGTTTTCTGTTATAAAGCGAATTTTTACTTTGTGGACTTCTAAAGCGTTTTGTGTGTATCGTTTCATTTTTAAATTCGCTGCCGTTATTTAAGGTTATGGTTTCGCGTGTGCCATAAAATGTAAAGTATTGTAAAAATCCTTGTGCTACGTCAATACTATTTTTAGAAGTGATGGGTATTGATTGGCCTATTTTGGTGAATGCAACTGAAATGGTTAAAAAGTTTTGTGCTTCTACTGTTTAATGGGAGGCTGAATATTATATTAAATATAAATAACCACTTGAATACTGTGTTAAACATTTAATATAAACAGATTACATATTACATTAATCTTGTCTTGCATAACAAATAGGCACGACATGACATACGTACGTTGACGTATTAACCTTAGACCTATTACTAAAAGGGATGTGTTCCCAAACACTTCACTACACTGAACACCTCCCCCTTAAAGATTAAGTTTCACTGCCGGTTTGATAATGCGCCCATATCTTGATCTATTATAACTAATCACAGGTTCGTTCTTATGGTTATTATCGACTACATTATCAAATAACAAATTTAAATCATAATTATCAGAATTGTCATTATTAACAGTACATAGTTTGTCATTAACATTTGTTTGTGATTCATCATAACAATTTTCAGGATACAACTCAGGTTGAAGTACAAAGTCGTCACACTTATGTTTGGTAATAGATGGTTTTAGCTGGCTCGTATTACGACGTACTATTTTGTTGTTACTATCCTTACATATCCAATATGATTTTGGTTCAACTGCTTTTTCCAATACTGTAGCTTTATACCACACTTTATCTATTGAACTTTTTACAACCACCTTATCCCCCTTTTTAAATTCTCTTTCAGGTTTTTGACTAGTTTTATCATAATGTACTTTAGTTTTATTTCTCTTTTCACATAGAGATTTATAAATTTGATTTTGAATTTTAGGTTCAAGTTTATTTTCTGAAATTGGGAGTTCTGTACGAAGTACTCTACTTTGTAAAATTTGAGCTGGGGATGCATTTAATCCAATTATAGGATAGTTATTATATTCTAGTACAGATTCTCTAAAATCGGTTTTATTTTCATAACTTTTACGTAATATTCTTTTCCCTATATCAACAGCTTTTTCGGCTAAACCGTTGCTCTTATGGTAGTGCGGAGTACATGTGAATACTGTAATATCTTTACTTTTATAATAATTTTTACATTTTATAGAAAGAAAAGGTAAATTGTCAGCGATTAGAAATTGAGGGTACCCGAATCTACTAAAAACATCTTGCATCGCATTTATTACTGCATCAGAAGTTTTATTTGGTAAACGACATATTTCCAACCAATGTGAAAAATAGTCCATTACAATTAGGTATGGTTTAGAACCGAATTCTAAAATATCGACTCCTACTCTGTTATATCAAAGACTTGGGACAGGATGCGACATAAGTTTTTCTTTAAAATCGTTTGGCATATATTTCTCACATATCCTACACTTTTTATGAAATTTGTGTTATCTGAAGCTAATGTTGGCCAATAAAATAATTGTCTAGCCTTGTGGATAGTTTTGTTTATCCCTAAATAACCTTTATGAAGAACATTTAAAATGTGATTTTGAAGACTTTTTGGAACAATCAATTTGTCGTTAACTAACACTAAACCTGCTTCTACATACAAGTCATCTCTTAAATTATAATATGGTTTACATTTTTCAGGTATCTTATTAACTTTTAGCCATTCAACGTAATAATAATCAGACAGTAACTTTAAAACTTCATCGTTGGCTGTTGCTTTTCTAAATTTAATTCTCATTTCACTAGTCATTGGAAAATGTTTAGTTACAACATGAACCATTTCAAGCATTTCGCGGTCAAAAGTTTTCTGTTTTACACTGGCCCTAGACAACATATCTGCAAATTGAATTTTATTGCCTGGCACGTAATATACATTTAAATTATATTTTAACAATTTTAATCTTAACCTTTGTAAACGTACTGATCCTATTTTACAAATTGGTTTGTTCATTATCGAAATTATAGGTTTGTGATCGGTTTGAATGTCTACATTAGCACGATATATAAATTCGTGAAATTTTTGAGTACCAAAATGTATAGCTAGTAACTCTTTTTCGGTCTGACTATAATTAATTTCATGTTCGTTCATGGTACGTGACACACAGGCTACAAGCTTTAATATATTTTCGTGTTCTTGAAACATACATCCTAAGCCATTTTTAGATGCATCGCAGTGAAGTACGATCTTCTTTTTCGGATTATATGATACCAATGCAGGAGAATCGGTAATTAATTTCTTTAATTTATTAAAAGTCTGTTGGTGGCTTAGTAGTCAACTCCACTCAACATTTGTTTTTAATAATTCACATAACGGACTCATGTATTCTGACATATTTGGTACGTACCGTCGTACATAATTAAAAGATCCTATAATTCATTGGAGTTCACATTTATTTTTTTGAACTTTCTAACTTTTGTAAAGCTTCTATGCGTCTCTGATCTACCTGAACACCCAAACTTGAAAAAATTTGGCCTAAAAATTTAACTTGACTTTGTGCGAATTGAAATTTATCCACATTAAATTTTGTGTTTGACTCTCTAGCGCGAGTTATCACTTCTAATACTCTCTTGTCGTGTTCCTCTTGCGTAGACCCAGCGACAATCATGTCGTCATGACAAATAATTAAATTTTCGATATTTCCAAAAATACTTTCAACTTTTTCCTCAAACAAGTCTTGAGAGTTTGACAACCCGTAAGGTAATACAATATATTTGTATACCCCAAAGGGAGTTGCAAAACAACACTTTCAAGAAGAGTCTTCATCTAAACTTAAATGATGAAAACCCTCTGATAAGTCGAAAATTGTAAAAAAATTTTTACCGTACAATTTGGCACCTATTTCTTCAATATTTGCATTAAGCCGTGGCTTCCTAACAATACTTTTATTAAGATCGGAAGGATCTAAACACAATCGTATTTTACCGTTAGCTTTCTCTACTAACACGATTCTATTTATACTTACTCTAACATCTATATTCTCGATTAACAAGCCTTTTTAACTCGTCTTCGTAAGCTTTACGAATAGCTAATGGTACTTTAGTTGGAGGGTAACAAACCGGTTTAAAATTTTCATTTGTGGTTATACTACAATTACCAGGAAACCTACCAGACCCAGTAAACACATCTATATTTTGCGTAATAAATAATTCTGCGCTAGAATTATTCTTAACTTCAACAATTCTGATTCTTTTAATCATATTCATTTGTAAGCATGTCTGACCACCAAGTAAAACCTGATTTGCATCCTTCACAATAACAAAATCTTCATAGCAATCTGCACCTCTAAATTTACAATGCAAATTAACGATGCCAAGTGCTTTTGTGGCACTCCCTTCAAAAGCTTTTAAAATATAATTGATTGGTCTAACCCTAAATTGGTTATCTATACTTTTAAACATTTTAAGTGGCATGATATTCACATCAGCACCTGTTTTAAATTTCTTATTTTCAATCTGAATAACCTCTTTCCACAAACTAATCCTATTTATTGTCTTAAGTCTACAATTACTTACTAACATTTCAGTTGAGCTATTACTATCATGCTCTATGTTTCTTACATTCTTAACAACACATTATTTAGCAAAGTGATTCAATATACCACACTCTCTACAATTTTTTTCAGAAGCCGGACATTTACGTGGGCCGTGCTTAGTTTGACAACGCTTGCAATTAAATTCATTGTTGTGCTTATTATTATTAAAATTCTCACCTTTTTTACCTCGAGGCTTATACTTGCCCCTTTTTCCAATATTAGTGGCCTCATACCTCTTTCTGCAAAATTCCAAATCCATTGTTGGTGCCTTGTTGAAATTGTTGATACTGCTGCTTACTTTGTTTGCTTGTTCTACAAAATTGTATTGCCTTTTCCAACGTAAGTTGATCAACACGCAATAAAGCTTCTCGATGTGGAGTCCCTGATCCCCATTACTATTTTATCGCGGAGTGCTTTATCCTCTGGCGTTTGATTAGCGTCTACAACGTTATAATTACATGATTTAACGAGGTACTTACAGTCAGTTAAAAAGTGTTCGAAGCTTTCGCCTTCCTTTTGCGTTTGTTGTAAAAAATTATACCGCTCAAAACATTCATTTACCCTTGGATTAACATATTTATCCAGCATTTCCATCATATAGTTATAATTGTGTTTTTGCTCTTCAGGTGTTGTGAAAGTTGACATGATTCTAGCAGCTTCTGTGTCCATAATATTTCTTAAAATTGATAATTTAATTTTATCGGCAGCTTCGTGCTGACCAATTGCGACCATGTAGTCTTCGAAAAACGTTTTCCAGAATGACCATTCAACCGAAGCATTTTGTCCTTGTAAATCAAAATCAGGGGGCAGTTTTATTGGTCTTGCGCCCAAACTCAAGCCTAGATTTGCCATATTTATACTTAGTTTCATGTGGTTTTACAATTAACCTAAAAATTTCTAACGTGGTTTGTTAAACTTCAGCCTTTTACAAAAATTTTCGCAGCGGCATGTTTAATGGGAGGCTGAATATTATATTAAATATAAATAACCACTTGATTACTGTGTTAAACATTTAATATAAACAGATTACATATTACATTAATCTTGTCTTGCATAACGAATAGGCACGACATGACATACGTACGTTGACGTATTAACCTTAGACCTATTACTAAAAGAGATGTGTTCCCAAACACTTCACTACACTGAACATCTACTACTAATGTGTCGCAGTGTCGGCTTGAAAGTTTCGAAAAGGTTTGTCAGGTGTTTTGGTTAATATTTAAGGTATTTTTGGGGGTGTTCTGTCGTATTTTGCTTTATCGCATAGTTCACATTGGTTAATAATTTCTGTGGTTAATTCTTTCATATCTTTAAAATAATATCGTCTTATAAGTAGCTTTAATGTTTCATTAATTTCACGATGATTTGTTTTGTCTTCGTGTTGATTTCTTATTACGTCATTTATTTTGACAGGGTCGTCTAAGGTTATTGATTTTCTTGTGCATCGAATAAGTTCAGGGCCAGAGTTATTGAATAATTTAACATATAATTCTAAGAATCGTTTAGACAAATGTTCGATGTCGAAGTAAAAGTAAAATCGTTCTTTCTTGGGGGTGTATTCTTTTAGAATTTTAATTATTTGTTCCTCGTTGTCGTCTTTAGTTATTTGAATTTGGTATATTTTCTTGTGGTATACTTTTGTATATTTTACGGGATTGGGGTTAGTTAAAACTCCAAATGGCATTCGTTTATATTCATAATGTTCTCTAGGTGTCCTAAATGCGGTTTTCAATGTGTCTTTCACGTCCATTTCTACTTGATGGTATCCTGATGCGAGGTCTAGAGTTGAAAAATATTGTGATATTGGGTGGTGGGTATTTGTCATATACCGTTTTTTCGTTTAATTTTCTGTAATCTATTACCATTCGATATTTTCTCTTGCCTGAGGCGTTTAATTTCATGGGCACTATTAATACTGGGCTGCTCCATGGTGAGTTGGAGTGTTGTATGATATCCTGTTCTAATAAGTTTGCTGTCGGCTTTTTCCTGGCTTGCCTGAGGTAGTCTGTATGCTTCTGTAAAGATTGGTTTGTCGTCTGTTAGTTCGAAGTTGTGTTTAACTGTACTGGTAAAGGTTAGGGTATTCCTTCACAATGGAATATGTCGCGATATTCAAAACATAAGTTTTTAATTGCTCTCTGCTCTTCTTTGTTAATGTCGGTGTTAAAGCGAATGTTACTTAAATTTTTTCTTAACATTTTGTCGTGTTCTAGGGGGTTGTAATGGTTTTCTAAATTTTCATCTATTTCCATTTCGTTAAAATTTAACTTCTCTACGTTAATTGGGTTTGTTAGTGATAGTTCTACGGAGTAGTTATTTGAGTTTAGAATCGTCGTAGTGGCATAATTATCTTTTATTTGTACTAATGCGGTGGGGGTTTTTACTCCTTGTTGAAATGTTATTTGGTTTATGATTCCTACGTTATTTTTTGAATTTACTGGGATTTATATATTTTTTTCTGTTCGGGGTTCTATCGTATATTTTTGTTTGGTTTGGGTATTTTGAAATTTAATGGAGATTTGTCAGTGTTTCGTTCTTAATAAACGGTTTTTTTATGTCAATGTTGGCTCCTAATTTTTTTAGAAGGTCCATTCCTATTAGTCTGTCGTATTTGTTGTTGAATTCAAAAATGCAAAATTTGTGTTTCATTTTTAAGCTGAAAGTTTTGGGTAAGGGTATATTCGCTATGAATTGATGTAGGGTCGTTTGATGGGCTGTTTTAATTTTAAAGGGTTCTCTTTCTACAAAGTTTAAATAGTGTTTTTTTATGGTTCGGGAACTAATTAGTGTTTTTGAGGATCCGCTATCGATTAGTAATTTAAGTTCTGCATGGGGTATTTCTATATATGGTAGTACTATGTGATTAATATTATTTAAATTTATTAGGTTTGGTCGTTTATAAATCGATCTATCTGAAAATTTCTTCGTCCTCCTCGTCGAAATTTTCGCATGGTTCGTCACGTTCCTAATTTTCAAAATGGTTTGATTCATTGTTTGTACTCTGATTATTTTCAAATTCTTCTACTTCTTGGTGAAATAGTTCTTCCAATGTAAAGTTTCGTTTTTGGTTATTGCTTGGTCGGATTTGCAATATTTTTGTACTTTGTCTGGTGTTACCAGATGAGGTATCCATAGGTGTTGGCTCGTAGTAATTGTTAAGGTTGTTATTATTATTTGTCATTGGTGTATTTTTAATAGGGTTCGCGCTGAATGCTGATCTTTGTTGATTCATATTTTGGTTGAATCTTAGTGTGAATGTGTGCTTCGTAAAATTTGAGTTGAACGTTGGTCTTGGAAATTGTTTGAATTGATTATTAATATTTCTATTACTAAAATTTGAGTTACTACTTGACGGTTGGTACGTTTGTGTGTTAAATGGAGTGAATTTTGGTTGGGTGGTTGTTTGTCTTGCGGCTTGTATGGTTTTTATTGGTGAATAACTCTTATTCGCGTTGGGGTTACATAGTCTGTTTTGATAGTACATGACGTTTTCTTCTTCTATTATCATATTCATCTTTTCTTCTAAATTTTGGGTATGTTGGAATCTGATTTTATCCGATAGTCGTTCTGGTAGTGCAATTATATAGGTGTTCAGTGCCATTTCATCGTTCTTTTTTGTCTTTAAAAGTCGGATATTTTGGTCGGTTTCTTCGATTTTTAATTTTGTTAATATTAAACTTCTTACGTCTTAGCATTTCATTCCAAATTGGTACGGGGATTGGTTACTCTCCATTCCTAGGTTTATTAGGTCGCGGATAAGACATTTTATGTTGCGTTGATCGCCAAAATATGCAATCAATATGCGTTTAAAGTCTTCCCACTGTTCTGTCATCTCGGCTGGCTATTAGTGTTAGTGCCCGTCCGATTAGTTTACTTATTATCAAGCGTAAAAGTAATACATTTCTTTCGTTGTTTCCGAGTTTGTATGTTTTCAAAAATATTTTACACGCTGTAATGGAATTCCTTAGCATTGCTTGATCTCTGTTGATTTGGGGTACTCTCAAGATAAATTTTCATATCTAAACTCATGATTGTTAAGGGTTGCTTTCGCTTTTGATTAATTTCAAATTTTTGTAAAAATTGAGATTCATTTCGCGGTTTCTACTATTACTCATTAGTTTGGTTTGTTGAGTTATTTAAAGAACCGTAGTTACTTTTATTTGTACTTAGTTATACGGTGCTGTAATTAATTTGCGGAATTTATGCCTGATAATGTCTGGTTAGTTGCTGTAGCCTTGAATTTGAATTTTTATACTTCGCAGATATTAAAGTTGTCACGGTTTTTAATTTTCTAAAAAATTTTTATGTGGATTAATATTCTTGCAATAATTTGCGTTATACTTTGTATGTTTCTGAGTCAATTACGATCTTATTTTATTCCTGCTGATTAATTGAGTCTGCTTTAATTGTCTCGTCTCCGTAGGTGTTGTAATTGATATGTGTATAAGATGTTTTTCTGTAATTGTATTGTCTCGTCACCTTGAATGTCTAAATATAGAAGTGCAGGTTTTCAGTCTACCGTTTCGTTACAATAGTTCCATCAAAATCTCTTTTATAATTTATACAATAAATTGTTTTAAATTATAAATTTTAAATATCCTAAAAGATTTTGTTTTCAGTCGGTGATATATTAAATAAATTACAATTAATTACTTCATACTGAAATATTTAATCATAAAATGTCACATATGAATGTCTTTTCAGTGATGTAGATATTTATAAAGTTGCGATGCGCGTTTTTGAATGAATATTTTCAGTAGTTGTTTCGCTATAATTAGACATATTCGTACTGAATGGTTTTTATTTAATGATGAAGGTTTCCGGTAATAATTCGTATCAGAGTCGCGTTTTAGATTTGCGCTTTGTTTCAATTTGTAATGGGTTAATTTAATAATAATTGCAAAGTTCGTCTATAATTTATAGAAGTGCGATAAAGGTTACGTTTGAATAAATCGTTTCTGTAATTAATCGTTATTACGTTTGTACATTAAGCTTTCGTTGATAAATTAGTAGAAATTAGTTGCGTTCTATTTTGAAAATAATTTCTGTTAGTAAATTATTTTCATAAAATGGCATAAATTGCAATAAAAAAAATGTACATACATAAAGTAATTAAAATTTTTTCTATTACTTGCTAATATTAAATAATTTGTCAAAAATCAATTGATTTTAAGGAAAATAAACTTACATTAGTTTCATCGTCTGTTTCTTTTGTTTTCTGGCTGTGGGCTCGGTCGATTTTGTACTTCGTCCACGTCGTGTTTCTTTGGATTTGGTCGATGATTGTACCTCTTCCAAATTTGTTTGGTTGGGTTCGGTCGATGCTTGTACCTCTTCCAACTTTGTTTGGGTTCTTTCAGAACTGTGAATTGAAATTCTTGGTCACCAGACTTCCGATTTCTGGATTCGTAGTGCCCTTGTAGAGCCGTACGACTGCGCCAGTTACGTTTCAGGCCTTAGGAACGGTGTTTTTAAAAACTTCTTCCAAAACTCGTAACAGTTTATTTATTTTTTAACAGATATTAAATATGGAATTTTAACAAACTGGTTTAAAATTACTCTTAGTAGAAAAATAGTTAATAATTGAACTAATATGAGTGAGTAGCCTAAGCAAACTGCAATGTTAAAGCTGAAATACTTGAGGCTGACTGACTGGTCTTGAAGTTCCCGGGGTATTTATGTTGTCCATGCCCCTCACACGTCTGTAGGAACTTGCAGAGCTTATGTCTGCTTATTTCTTAATTCTATTCATTATACAATGTAACAATCTTTTTTTCTAGGTAATCACGGTTTTTAACCGTCTGTGACCTGCCGCCTGCAGTATCACTATCGTTTGGAATACAATGTATTGCATCCGTTCTCATATCTGTTAATAACCTTTATATAATTATCCTTGAATTATATTGTTGCACTTGACTTAATAATTTCTTTAATAATTTCTAATAATTCCTAATAACTTCTATTTTGTTATACATACATAGATTGGGGGATACATAACTCGCGTCAAATCAGTTTCAAGACGGAAAACCTAATGACGAAAAAAATTATTGCACTTAAATCAGATAATTATTATAAACAACTACAGGTGTTGGTTTTGAAATAGTTTTAACTAATGTTGATTGTGTAAAAGGATATATTGGAAAACTATTAATTCGAAAAATCTTTAAGTGTTGAGGGATCTGGGTAGCCACAAGGCTGGTTAACCCCCGTCACATACCACTGAATATCAGGAAAATAGGGTATGTATTTGTAAACCAATAGAAGGGGAACCAAACTGCATATAACAAGAAAGAGCAGCGGCTATGTTTGGAAATAACAAACACATATACAAGGAGAAAATTGTTGAAAGCATATGTGTGTGGAGCACATTATGCCTTGAAATAGAGACAGTAGGAAAAGCAGACAGAAAAACGGTAGAAGCCTTTTGGAATGAATGTTATGCTCAGATGTATGAGGATGATAGCATAGACAGACACAGTTAATAACAAAGAAGTTATAGAAATAGTAGGGGAATAAAGATATCTGGGAAAAACAAAAAAAAATATAAAAGAAATACAAGAGCAGAATACGTTCTAAAGCATTTTTGGGAAATAGTGCGGGATATACTACAAGCAGAGTTAGGAAGGAAAATAGGTAGAGGTAGACCTAGATCAGACTATTGCACGCAAATAGTGAAAGAAGCAAACTGTGGAAATTTCAGGGAAATATATAGGTTAGTTCAGAAGAGGAAACAATGACGGTCCGCGTCTAACCAGTTCCAGGACTGAAGACCTAATGGATGATATATATATTGCTGTGATTCACTTCGGATATTCGCCTCTTTACTCTATTCCGCCTCGGCTGCTCACCTATCTAAAACTTTCATCCTCATTCATAAAAAAAAACAAATACATTCCTACCACAAACATCAACGTTAACTCTATTTACATCAATATTTATAATACATTAAAATTTCAAAATTAAAATTCAGCATAAATTTCAGTATCAGAAAATTTCAAAATCAAATTTGTCATCATTTTAAATTTGCATCCAGAATTAAAGTCCTTGTAGGATGCCTACTAATTAATATAACAATATATGCAGACCTGAGTCTGAGTACAAAGGGAGCATCTCCCACCCCTTTACGTTAATTAACCAGGTTCGTCTAATTGAGCTCAAAGACATACCCAAATTTTCATCAAGAACATAAATACTAAATACTCCTTTCTACTTAAACAAGAAAATTTCATCTTAAAATTAAAAATTAGTTGTTAGTACAAATTCACTATTGTCCATTTTAAGTAAATAAATTATAAAGTTATTCAACACACACCAAAACATCAAAAATCGAACAACAAAGTATAAGTTACCTGAAGGTTACTGCACTAGTGGCTTCAACGTACATCGTCCTTGCTAATTTCACCATTCCAACTGGGTAATATATAGGTCCTCGGATTACTGGTCGCTTTTCAAGATTTTCTCTACACCACCATTCATCTAAAGTTGTTTCAGAGCTTCTCAGGACTCCTCTATGTATATCAAAATCTTGTTTTGTGGATCCAATCACGATTACGAATACCATTTAATTATTAATACCCCCGAAAATAGCAAAGAAATTCATACTTCTTTCACGCTATACGCCAAAACTGCCTACTTTTGTTTATTCATTTGTCGTTGCAAATTTGAATAATTGGTACAGTACTCGCGATTATAACTAGACTTTATTACCTTGCATCTTCTTTTCTAAGTGCACTAAATTACTTTCATTGTAGCACGTAAAGAACAAACTGTTTTAAAGTATTAAATCATCACCAAAATATACGAGCAAACTGTTTAAATTATTGCATCAAAATCGAAAAATTAAGAGAGCGCTTTTTAAAGCATCGAATATTCAAAATCTAAGAGAGCCAAACTCATATTAACACGGGTATATATAATCGCTAGCCTATACGTCGCTTTTGTCCCCAAAACGGACAGTTTCTAGAATTTCTCATACTATGTTCCCATCTCGCCCGCCCGTGCGTCGGTTCTTATTAAATTTGCACTCGCACCAGTTAAATCTCAGAAATTTCCACACGGCACGCAACCACGTCCGAGAATAACTAATTAATTTTGTATCGAAATCGTTACGTTTACACCTCATATCTGCATCTTATTTTCAACCAATCGTAACCCTCGTGACGTTGCTCAAATCCCGCCTTTTACTATACGTATCTCTGTCTTGCGCATATTATCCGTCTCTATCTAACCTGTTCTTAGTGGTGCAAATTGATATTCCTTACTATTGATTATTCTCAATCCACGTGGCCTGTTATCTGGGTTAAATAACCCCGTATCTAGCCTTCCCGTGAATATTAAGCGACGGTTTCTCCAAGATTCTCTGTAACCATTTTTTTATCTTTAAAATTTACGCAGAAGGAGCCTTTTAAAAATACGCAGGTGTTCAATCGTCCTACTTCTAACTAACACTTCTACGATTTAAATATTATTAGGTTTTTACAAGCTTTTATGCGTATTATATGTTCCTAACGGTTCAATTAACTCCAATTAAAATAATACCCTTTAATTTTTAGTGAATCCTAATTAAATATTCAATTATTATCTGTACATTTTGTTTAATACTTGTTACCCAAACTTGAATCAATTAATACAAATTTTGCACGTAATTTCCATTTGTTTCTTTACTCGGAATAATTATATTACACGTTGAGCATTTTTAATACTGCTTCTTTTTATAGAAAGCGTCTTGTAAATAATTTAAATCTCTTATTTTTAATGAAACGAATGAATTTTTATTCTCCACGGTTTTTTAATAAAGCGTATTATCTAATAAAATTCCTTATACACGGTGATTAAAATTATTTGCTGTAATTAATTAATTTTCTACCCTGGTCTAAATATGAGTAATATATATATATATATATATATATATATATATATATTGTTACGTTTTACGAAAAATTGCCTACACTGAATAGCGCAAACAAGCACAAGGACCGAACTCTAATAGAATCATAGTTCGGGCTAGCTCAACAATGTCAGAGAGTGGGGTGGGTGACCTATGTAGGTGACCATGTAGGAAAACCTATTGTCCTAAAAGAATATTTACAAACATCGAAAATACCTGGTTGCGAAATCATTCGTTACAACGTGATGTACATAAAGCGTAAATTTACATCATATACAGTATATAGTTTATATAGAAAAATATTAAGGACAATATCTTACTATCTAATTACAAGCATATTTGCAATATGTTCCAACCCCAACTATGTATAAGAAATATCGAAATAATAATATAGTCAGTAAAAACATTCTGTAGGAAATGCATCTCATATCATTAAAATTTGAAACAGTACATTATTTGATGTTCACTTTAATTTAGACAGTAAAAAGCAAACAGTAGAAAAGCGCTCTAAACGCATTAAAATTCATACAGTAATTTTCACATAATTAAGCGTGTGTTATCATCGGTCTGTAATGTGTTGTAGAAGTAATCAAAAGCGTCTATCTTCCAGAACAGCAGCACAAAATAAAGTAAACAGAAAACATATTGTATCTGGAGTTATCTCCTCTTGGGTGTCATCTCAGGAAATTCAACTGAGGGCTGGAACAACTTAACAGCACTGCACCAGCACAAACGCATTTTAAGCGCGACTTCACAACGCACAAAGAACAGCGAATTAGTAAGATCTGTCAAATAATTAAGAGATCTTTTCAAAGTTGGAGTCGTATTTATACAGCTTTGAAAACAATGGAGGAAAAATATGAAACCATTCCCACCGATATTGATGTAGAATATTCTGAAAAGGCAAGCGAAAATATATACAACAGCAAAACCTTCCTAGAATTCAGAAAACAAAATACCATAATTAATTCTATTGAATTTCGTTGATTGCATGAGAATGCAAACTACATTTAAAAATTCCCTGAGATATAAATAAATAAAACTACAATGAAGCATATAAAGTGGCCTAGATTTCTCGAACAGAACAGAGGTTTGTATGATTATCGGTTCATGCTATAAATATTCTCGAAATAATTTAATAAGGAGGGAGGTTGCTACCAATAAAACTTAGGCAACGAACACGTGCAAGTATAACAAAACGGAATTTCAAGGAATACGAGCAAATAACAAACATTTAAGCAATCTTTTCAACGAGTAACTAATGAACATAACGAGCACGTATTTCCAAGGAAGAGACATTATTTAAAATCGTTTGAGAAGCAAATATTTCAAAGAATTCAAAGTGCTTAATAGAGGCAAATGCTTATTTGTTTGCAACAAATTGATAAATGGTTACAAGGTATATTTCACGTATTGAGGAACGCTTTTATGTAGGACGATTTTTAATACTTGAATACTTGTTAGGTTTGGATTAATTGGGAGAATAGCTTAAGGAGGGATTTATATTAACGGTTTCACATACGGGCATTGTAATTTCATGCAGAATCTCTCTATTTGCAAAAGTCGCCGTAACAATATATCCCTAGTATATATATATATATATATATATATATATATATATATATATAGTAGTAGTATATATATGTATACCTTTAAAAATGAATAAACTACACTAAACTGTAAAATAGAAAATTATTAACTTGCATAAACTTATACTTTTTATTATCACAAACACATTTATAGAAATTATGACATTTAAAATATATAAAATCCAAGGAAATCACATGATTTCTGATTTATATCATGCGCAAGTGTCGTGTTATTTCAATTCATTTGGTAACAAATTATTGTTTGTGAGTGCATTAGACTAATTTTAATTCATTTGATTGTTTGTTTGGTAGACCAGAGGAGTATTTCTTCATAATACTGTTTCAAATGTTCCACACTTTGCGATTGTACCATAGTCTTTTAAATTTTTTAATTCATTACTTTAACTTTTAAGATTATTTTCTTCAGAATAAGGTATTGCAAATGCTTTTTACATTTTAGGTAAGGCAGTAAATGAGAAGTAAATTGTGATAATTTTAGACAAAAAAATGGCAAGTGTTATACACTTAACTAAGTAGTTAACTGTTTTTTGTTACAAGCAGTTAAAATTTGAAATTGGCCACCTTACACAGGGCTATGGATTGTCAGCCTTTGGAACAACTGTGCCACAAGACATCTTTTGGAACATATGAAACATGGTTGTGTTTTAAAGGATAATGAATGGGTCAAATTAAATCTATAACAATTACCATGCTATTACATATAAGACATTTATTAAGAAACAAAATTGAACATAAATTATCCTAAACTATTGATTCACAAAGAACTAATTCTGATTTGCTGTTGTTTACTATGTAGGCTATGACACATGCTTAACACAATTATTTTTGTAAAAATGGTGATTGTATGTACCAAAATTTGTTCTGACAATAATGACTATGTATCAAAAGTGGCAGTAGTTTGACATTAAAAGTTATAATTATACTGTTTTCTTATTAAAATATGTTACGGATCATATTCGTAAGTCTGTTACATACCTTTTATCAATTTTAAATAAGTGCATGCCTGTTACAAACATGAGAGCATTATAGGTGCATGCCGAAAGATGATTTTTTTGATATTTTTTATTACAATCGCATAAATTAGAAATTGCACGATTTAAAAATTGTCACATGTACAACACTTGCATAATCATAAGACATGCTAATCGGCACACAATTTGTAAAAATGCAATTTTATTTTTTCAAATTAAACTGTTGGCATAAAATCTCCATTTTTGTGAATACAAAATATCCATTATTTCGGTTCAAGAATACAGTAACATATCACTTCTGTAATTATCACCTTTTAATATTTTACTAACCTACAATATTCCAAGAACATTTAAACTAAACATTTAAACTAATGAGTTTATGTAGTAGTATTCTAAGCCGAAAAATGTAAAAGATATATCTACTTATGTAATTATTTATTGTATAACAAATTAGAACATCCTAAAGTTGGATATTTTGAATTATAAAAGAATTCAACACAAAACTATTAATTCTTAATAATAAATACATTACTTTCAAACAGAACTAAAATTATGCCTCACTCTAATCTTCAGAAAACTTAGGCTTAAAATTTGCCCTTAATTTCCCAAACCTACAATTCAACATTACAGGGTACATTTTTCCTTTCTTGGAATCGTATTTAAAAGTGCAATAGTCCTGTGAATCGTCATCAGTTTCAACATTATAGTTGCCTTCATCATCGCTTTTATTAGGGTCATCACCACCACTTTGATCATCATCATTATCATCCTCATCATCATCATCATTGTTGCCATCATCATGATGATCGTTTTCGACGTCGTCGCCGCCGCCGCCGTCGCCATCATCATGACCACCATCATCACTTTTATCTTTCTCCTCATAATCTTCATTGTCACTACTATCATCATCGTTGTCGTCGTCGTCATGACCATCATCATCACCATTATCCTCCTCCTCATTATCTTCATTGTCGCTATCATCATCATCGTCGTCGTCGTGGTCATGACCATCCTTATCACCATCATCAGCGCCATTATCAACATCTTTATTTCTAGCATCTTCAGTACTACTGTTTTTGGCGTTATAATTGTTAGTATCATGACCTTTTTCGTCGCCATAATGATGGTACTCGTCATCATTATCTTCATCGTCAGCATTATCTTCCGTACTCGGTTTTTTACTCGTTACTTTTGAACTTACTGAAGCTTCATTATCTCGCAGTTTTGCCTAAATAAAAAATAACAATTAAACTTGCTGGTAAATACGATTTTCAATTTACAGTAAACATTTAAATATTACACAACACCGGTAGCTATTAAATAATTATATTCAGCGATCTTTGATTTTAACTTAATAGAAAGATTATTGTTAAAAATAAAAATATTTATATGGTTAATATTCACACCACACAAATTTTTAATAAAAAGTCACCATTCATTCCCACACACTATCAATGTAGTTCACAACAATAATTCTTTAATAAATTATAATGTTTTGTAAGATAGTATTATTGATGAGACTTATTGGGACCTATATTTACCACACTTCAGAAAGAATTTCTAACCTGCAATTAAGTGTGCATTACTGTTCTGCTCACTAGTTTCAAATACGATCAGCTGATAGCATGTCGAGTGTATGCTACTTTCATAAAGAAAGAACAACATGATTGATTTCATGTTATTGCAGTTCATGTTATGAGTGCATCTTTTTCGTTCGCAACAGTTCTGTAATTATATCAAACATATGTAAAATAACGATATTGGTGAAATTCACAGAGCCCTCTATTGACCATACACGCTACAACTTAATAAACAGAACTCTTCGCTGATAGTATACCAACAACAAATGTAATTTGTCTTGCATTCAACAAATTAAAAAGCAATCAATTATTAACCATATGTAAGGAAAGATTACTCCTAATTACCTCATCATCATTAGGTCTTCAGTCCTGGAACTGATTAGACATGTACCATCATTGTTTCCTATTCTGAACTAACCTACACATTTTCTTAAAATTTGCACAGTTTGCTTCTATCACTAATCTGATCTAGGTCTATATCTACCTCTTTTTCCTAGCTCTGCTTGTAATATATCCCATACTATTCCCCAAAAATGCCTCAGAACGTATTATGCCCTTTTATTTCTTCTATTTTTTCCCCTAGATATTCTTGTTCCCTACTATTTCTATAACCTATTTGTTATTAACTTTGTCTGTCCATGCTATCATCCTCATATATCTGAAGCACAGCATTTTAAAAGGCTCCAACCGTTTTTCTGTCTGCTTTTCAGACAGCCCGTATTTCATAGGCATACTGTGCTGTGCTTCACACTTATGCTGTCAACAATTTTCTTCTTGTTCTATGTTTGTTGTCTTTCATCATAGGCGCTGTTCTTTCTGGTTATATGCATTTGGGTCCCCTTCTATTGTTTTACAATTATATACCCTATTTCTCCGACATTCAGTGGTTGTGAAGGGGGGATTAGGGCGGCTCCGTGGTGCAGTGGTATGTGTGTGACTACTAGGCCTAAGGTCCCAGGTTCGAATAACGACACGGTCCACTTCAAAAATGTTAGGCGAGCATTTTTCACAAAAATACACCCTCGTTCGGATGAGAGGTAAAATGGAGGTCCCGAGTGTGAGTGTTGTCACACACGTTAAAGATCCCTACCTTGCTTGGAACAGCAAGGGTTCGGCAAAATTCCAAATTTTCCAGGTAAAAAAAACTCGCTTCCTGGCCAGTGTAGTACCTTCGGGTGGAGCATTGGAAAATTACATGTAAGGCTAAAGTTACGAAAATTACATGTAAGGTTGTGAAGGGGGTAAGAAGCCTGTGGCTGCCAAGTTCCCCCAGCGCTTAAACATTTACCAATTTAGTATTTTCTCCAATATAACTTTTCGCACAGTCAACATTAGTTGCAGTTATTTCACAACCCACACCTGTAGTTGTTTATAATAATCATCAGATTTATTTGCGCTTATTTTTTTCGTCATTAAGTTTTCCGTCTCAAAACTAGTTGGACACGTACCTGCACTTATTTATATTCTCAACTAGCCTACACAGTTCCCTGAAATTCTCACTGAGCATGTATACAGCTCTGTTCCCCTTTTATTGTTTTCTCATTTTATGTCCTATGCCCCAGTTAAGCAGCCTGTGGCTGCCAAGATCCCCAACACTTAGACATTTGCCGAAATAATAGTAGTAGTGGGGTAGGGCCGGTCCTAATTCAAAACGTGTTCAGACGTATTTTCTATATGTAAAATACACGTGCACCGTTTTGAATTAGGATCGGCCCTATATAATTTCAATGTAAAATAGTTGTGAAAACATGAATTCTTATATACTTTCAATGTAAAATACTTGTGGGCACGTTTTGAATTAGGATCGGCTTTATATTACTTTCAATGAAACATATTTCAAAACACACGTATGTTGAAAAATGTAAGTGCAGAGAAGAATGTGTGTAGCTGTTTTGAATTCGGTTTTCTAGCGAGAAGTTACACGTGCACCGTTTTGAATTAGGATCGGCGTTATATACTTTTAATGTAAAATGTGAAAACCTGAATTCTCTTCAAATGTAAAATACTTGTGGGCACGTTTTGAATTAGGATCGGCTTTATATTACTTTCAATAGAACATACATACTTCAAAACACACATATGTTGAAAAATGTAAGTGCAGAGAAAATGTGTGTAGATGTTTTGAATTTGGTTTTCTAGCGAGAAGTTATAAAGTATGACAGATGCAAAATATCGCATTCAAGTCAATTGTGTTTAATTAAAGTGGATTCTGATTTATGTTTAGAGGCTGCAAATACACATGGGCCGGTTTCAATTCAAAATGTGTTCACTCTTGTGATAGGTTGAAAAGTGGGTTGGCAAAGTACGCAGATGGTGGTAATCTGCTATATAAGGAGATTGCTCCTAATATTAATTTAATTAGTCAAAGTTTACTGCATATATTTACATACAAACATGTATATAATTGATATTCAGGGATTTAAATACAAGAAAAACGAGTTTGTGTGCAAAGAAATTGCGGTTTTGGACTTGTTGTTAGGTGATGTTTGGCATCAAATTTTTAAACTGCCAATGCAGTCTGGTTGTTTGAGTCAATATCATATAAAACATAACGACTGGGTGACAAGGAATATTCATGGTCTTTCTTGGGATGAATCTTCAACGGCTGGAATGGTGTCATCATATATTGCGCTTTATTTGAAACAAATTATCCGACCCAGTGAAGAAGTATTTGTGAAGTGTCTAGAAAAGAAGAAATTGATTGAAACCTATCTAATGCAAAACATTGTAACTGATATGCTTGCACTAGGTTGTCCTAAGCTATCGGAGTTAAAAATCAACAATCGTTTAAAATATAAAATCCATTGTTGTAGACACAGCAATAATAATCTGCAATGCGCAAAACAAAATACCTTTTTATTAAAAGAATGGCTTGATAATAATAAAAAACAATAGAAAGATTTTGTATGTATTATTTATTTTAATATAATTTTACAATGTTAGCCTTATTAACTATTATTATAACAACTTCTAGCAAACATTATTTTTATCGATCCAGCTATTGTGTACGTTAGAGAAGCCTAACCATTTTACAAATACTTTATTTCCACTCTTTCTTAGGACTTTTTCTATCAGGTAAATTCCTGGATGTTTAACCTTTGCAACTCCGTTTCATAAAATGCACCTTTGATTTCTTTCTCGTCTTGATCTTCTAATATATATGTTGTAGGATTGGTGACGTTTACTTTTTAATCTTAAAAATTTCATTTGACCAGTTTGGCGTGTAACCTTTCGTAAATGCTTCCCTGTGTTTACTAATCCTCACACTGTCTTTAATTGAATATTTTAGTATTTTGGTTGCAAGTTTGATGTGGGTAAATGATAATTTAAGAATAGTTTTTTCATTTGATTTATCAACTTTTACAGGTTTGACTCCGATAGTATTGTGAACTGTATTGTTGTATTGTTTCACAATATCGCTTAAATTTATTATCCAATTGTAAGAACCGTTTAGGTTAAACAAGCGCCACATTTTTCCCTTTAAAGTTCTAATTACACGTTCCACAATGCATGCTTTCTTTGTAGAAAAACACTATAATGGTTTATGCCATATGTCTGCATTAAGGATTGAAAGTGTTTGTTATAATATTCTTTACCAAAATCAGACTGCAAATTTCTTGGTGGATTTTTAAATTTATTTAAAATTGTTTTCATTGCAGCAGTAACATCAATACCCGTTTTACTTTTAAGTGGTACAGCCCATACGTATTTGGAGAAACAATCAATAACTACTAAAATGTATTTAAATCCTTTGTTTGTTTGCGAATATGGTAGCATTTCAATCAAATCGGTCTGAAGAAGGTCATTTAAACCTTTTACTATCACTTTGCGTCTCTTGAAATTTATTCTTGCTGGTTTATGAAGTTCATTTACTATATCCTCTTTCACTTTTGATTGAGCAACTATCATAATACTTTTTATAATCAGGATTTATTAAATACAATTAATAAAATACTTCTATGTTTGAATGTCGTGGGCTCCACTTGCTTTGAAAGGAACTTTTAATATAAAATCAAGAAACATTGTGGTATTGTTTATAATAGCACCGCTGTCACGAAAGCTGATTACATCCATACGTTTAAGCAAAAATCCTTGTAACTGTGCAATTACATAACTTTTTTCGTTTATAAGAATTTCAATGTCTTGCGGGTATCCTTTAATATTCTCAATGACTGCTTCCTCATAAGGAAATTCATAATTATGTTTAATGTTGAAAATAGGGAATGTCTTGTCACCGTCGAGGAATGTACTAGAGTAAAACGTTGCTACTACCGTGTAATGTAGCATATGTAACTTGTACTCAATCAAGGTTTCAATAACCTTCACTTTTGTTTTCATATTCCTGTTCACTTATATCTATTTTACGGTTATGTAAGTGCCTTCCAAATTTGTCAATTGTCATATCATCTAATCACTTTAGTCTCACGCAATTCTTCAATGATCAAATTTATTTCGTTGCCGTGACCTGTGTGTCCAGCAGTCTGAGATGAAACTAAAAGTCGTAATCTATCAACTAGTTCATTGGGATCATTCCAATATAAATAATCTATAGAGTTATTTGATACTTCCATTGTCATACCGTCTCCAAGACGCTTTCTATAAGGTAATGTTCTAGGTCTACGGGGTGTTTGGGGAAGTATGTTTAATGTAGATATTATATTTTTGTACTTATATGAAGTATTACCCTGAATTTGTTCTGTTTCAGAATAATATCTTCTGTTAGCATTTGTTCTTTTCACAATATCAAGGTACGACTTTAGATCTTGCGGACTATACCCGACAGGATATTTTTTAAACAGTAGTTCGTATAATCCAGGAGTACCTTTATATTTCAAATCATTTATTAGAACATTTTCATCATCCAACGCGAAATTCGAATTGCCTATCATAAGACCATTTGAATCAGGGTTAAACCTAATACCATATTTATGATCAAATTCGTTCTTAACATCTTTAAACATATTGTAAATATATTCTCGAGGTGGCCCAACAACTAGACATCGAATAGATGAAGGCAGAAGAACGCTATGTTTTTTCTTTTTAGCTAAAGATTGCACGCCAATGTCATTATTGTTTATGGTTAAAGGTGTTGATTGTTTCACAACACGCATGTTTGCAAGTACTAAATTCGATTGTAAAAAAAAGTGGAATTATATATATAAGAAACGGCGAGTATATAAAGAATCATTAATTCACAATATTTTATTTATTTACTGCACAGCTTGAGAGGACAGTTGTCCGTTAATGATTACATATAATAATTCTAAAACTACTGAAAACGGACTATTAAATACTGTAATTAACAATTTACCATTTGAAGCGCATATTCCGGGTTACAAATTTTGCGGTCCGGGTACAAAACTAATCGAACGGTTAGCTCGGGGAGACAAGGGAATAAACAAGTTAGACGAGGCTTGTAAGGAGCACGATATTGCATACTCCAAAGAAAAGGATCTATCTAAACGCCATCAAGCAGATTTGAAGTTAGCTCAGTTAGCTACAGAAAGACTAAATTCTGGTGACTCGTCTTTAGGTGAAAAAGTAGCAGCATTTGGAGTAGCTACCGCAATGAAAGCTAAAGTAAAACTTGGTATGGGTGCCTGTGCATCCCTGAGAACAAAAAATATCAATAAAATAAGAAAACTGATAAAGAAACGTAAAATAAGAAGTACGCTAGGTATTAAAAGTATTATCAAACAAACACGTACAGCTTTAAAAAAGGCTAAAGGATCTAATATTATGGATGCAATCAACATAGCAATTAAGGCTGCCAATACAGCAAAACAAAAGAAGCATATTAAATCAGCCCGTATATCAATTCCTAAAACACGAGGTTTTCTACCACTAATACCAATTTTTGCAGGCCTAAGCGCCCTTGGTACTCTTACTGGAGGTGCAGCTGCGGTAGCAAAAGCAGTTTCAGATACTAAAATAGCTAAGGAACAACTAGCGGAAAAACAACGTCATAACAAGGCAATGGAGGACATTGCAGTCGGAAACGGCATGTACATCAAACCTTATAAAAAAGGTTTTGGTCTTTTTTTAGCCCCTGCAAAACCTCAAAGGAACGCAACTTGATTTTACCTAATCGAGCACTAAGCAAAGTAGAATTAATAGAGTTTGTTAAGCAATTAGAAGTACCATATTTCCGTGGAGTGTTCATGAGAAACAATCTTCCCAAGAAAGTTAATTTAAAAGAATGTGGTATA
Organism: Platerodrilus igneus; assembly: GCA_036346225.1. Classification (NCBI taxonomy): domain Eukaryota; kingdom Metazoa; phylum Arthropoda; class Insecta; order Coleoptera; family Lycidae; genus Platerodrilus; species Platerodrilus igneus. The sequence goes on from JARFIW010001250.1 coordinate 937,642, forward strand.
ATTAATTTAGATGGAATAGAAGGTTTAGGCACGCATTGGACCTCTTATAAAAAGTACGGTAGTAGCGCTATTTACTATGACAGCTACGGAAACCTGCGACCGCCAACAGAGTTGATAAGTTATTTGAATAGCGGGGGTAAATGTAAAATTCTTTATAACATTAACCAAGAACAATCGTACGGTACTGTGTTTTGCGGTCATTTATGCTTACAATTTCTAAGTAGTGCATAGAACTGCGTACGAAGTTGTCATGTCGTACACTTTTACTCTAACGGGAAACACTTCAGTTTTAACAAGCAATTTTAATCCGCCTATAAACTTGGATAATGATTCGGAGTACGTATTAGGATTAACAAATTTTGAGTCTTATAACACAATTCCAAACATAGAAAAAGGAATAAATAATAAATTTTATTATGGATCTAACGGAGAATTCATAGAAATACCTGAAGGTGCTTATGAGATTGGAAAAATTAACAAATATCTTCAAAAAGCTTTAGGTGATAAAAGATGGCGTGGTCGTATGGAACAATCACGAAGCGATAGAAAGACGCCAGTGTATATAGAAATTACAGCTAACAATAATACACTTAAATGTAGTATTAAATGTAGTCTAGATGTGGATTTTACCAAAAAGGATTCAATTGGTTCTCTACTTGGTTTCAATCCGCGAAAATTGCTAGCATATGTTACGCATCAAGCAGACTACGCGATCAACATTTGTAAAGTGAATGCAGTTTTAATCGATTGTAATATTGCAAGTGGATCCTATTTAAATAGTAAACCAGCTCATGTAATAAACGAATTTTTTCCTCAAGTACCTGCAGGTTTTAAAATTGTCGAGTGCCCACCTACGATTATATATCTACCAATCAGGTCACGTATAATAAATGAAATAATAGTTAAAGTGTTAGATCAAGATGGAAATTTAGTTAATTTCAGAGGAGAACTGCTAACTGTAAGGTTGCATTTAAAAAAAATCTGCAATAGCCATGGGTATTAAGTATAATGCACGCAACATGTCAAGAATTGCTATAAATGCTGGAAATTTCAAAACAATCGACACTCGATTGATTGTTTCAAGACCGCTAACAACACAAAACCGGCAGTTTCTACAATCGCTAGGACTGCATTTATTTAATTAAAAGTAGAATGAATAGTGAAATACTGAACGTGCGTGAAAAAGTTTACTTCGACAATGCAATTGTTAATATTGAAAAACATACCCATCAACCTTATGCTAACACATCTTTAAACAATAATGATGAAATTCGACTCCCTATACAACAACAAGATGTATACACCTTACCATCGAAGAGCATGCTGTACATAGGAGGCAAATTAATTAGAACAGATGGAACGCCGTCTCAGACAGCAAAGTTTGTAAATAATGGAATTTTGCTGCTTTTTGATGAAATTAGATATGAGATTGGTGGTATCATTGTAGATCGTGTTCGGAATCCTGGATTAACGTCTATAATGAAGGGATATGTTTCATATAATAGCAATCAAAGTAAACATTTACAAAACGCTGGGTGGTTTCCTATGGATGATTCGCAAATAGTTGATGCCAATGAGAATTTTAATGTTGCAATAAACCTTTCAATGGTTCTCGGATTATGCAAAGATTTTAAAAAAATTATTTTAAACCTCCGTCATAAGTTAGTTTTACCCGATGAAGAAATGAAGAAATAAAAGTTGTTTTAAACAAAGTTTTATGGAAAATGCCGCATGTAGGCGTTGATGATACTCAACGAATTAATTTAATAGAATGCGTTGCACAAAATCAGGATTTGCATATTCCGTTTAGAGGATGGGATTTGCATAAATATCAACTTCTACAAGAAACGCAACGTCATACATGGAACATTAAAACAACAACACAATTAGAAAAACCAAGATTTGTGATTGTTGGTTTCCAAACCAACCGAAAAAATAGATCCATTGTTACGTGCCAAAGTGGCACTAAACATTGTTTTAGGTTAATTTTGATGTGCGGAAGTTTCGCTCCATAAATTCAAAAGACTCGGTGCGCGTATTTCCGTTACGTCAAAAGTGGGTTGGACGAATAACTTCGCGCCGACGCGTGAAAGACAAAAGTGGGGCGAAGTGTTTCCGTTAGACGCTTTAACGTGGCTTTTTTGCCTGAACCTTCGAGTGCAGTGGACGTTTTAGGTATCGTATCGTGCCTTTATCTTATCTCTAGTATGTAGATTTCCCTTTTGTTGATCTTTGTTGTCGTTCCTATAAAACCTGATCATCTTGCCGTTCTCTACATATTAGGTATAAGAAATTTGTAGCCGTTAGCCGAACCGTCTTCCACGCCAGAGCACCATCTCTAATCACTCTGGGGTGGAGCCCTGAGATCCCGAGAAGCCAACTTTAACTCAACCCCGCCGGACGTAGGATTTCTTATGTAAGTACTCTCATTGTTAATTTGTTCGTTGTTATAAACTGTTGTCTTAAATTTATATCTTCCGATAATGGCGTATTAAATTTGTGCATTGGTGACGTCATTGACAGATGGGCGCGCCGAAATCTGTACAAGATTAGCGTTACCAACCGCCCGTGACGTCGCTTATTCCGCGCTTGCGCGAGGTATTTATCAACGTTTTCAAGCGTAAGAATTTGACGCTTTTTAAACGTAAGAATTTGGCGCCCTCAACGTGGAAAATGGCGATTACAGCTTTTTCTTTTGTTTTTATAAACATACAATGTATTACCTAATGTGATTTATAGCTTTTCACTAAAAAAAATCAATTATCTAATATCTGTTAACCTTGAAAACTTATATTCGCGTTTTGGAACACGCCACATTCCATAGATGTTAAAAATAATTGTTATGGTATTAAAGATATACCGCCATTTTGAAATTAAAATTTAGCTGTGTTGTAAAATATTTTTTAAATATAATGTTAGTTTAATTTTCAATGTGGGATGTGTTTGTTAACTTCAGTTGTATTGTGTGTGATTAGTTTCTTTTTGGATGCATATATAAGCTTTTGGGAGGAATTTATCGCTTAACCCTACTTTTTGCACGTAAGTACACATATAAATAAATAAGCTTTTAAGTATTTTCATGTCTTAAACACGGTTATTATAAAATTATCTACTTTATATTAAATTGAAACATAACCCTTGTCTGTTTTTTCGACTTTAAAAGACCGTTTTTGCAACCGTGAATACACTGTTTCGTGGTTATATTCTAAAGTGCCTTAGTAATTTACCTATTTAATTAATAATATTTCAATTATCTTTACCAGAAACCTTGTGTTTAAAACCACTTAACGAATTACATTGGCCTTTCTCAATATCTTTTTAAGAAACGTTAAACTACGGGTTGTTGCATTTGTTAAATAACACATTACCTACGTGTTTTTTATAATTTGGAGTGTCTTTTTGTAGTTTATGAATGATATATTCCTTTATTAAACACTAACCTTGCCCTCGTACTGTTCTAAACGTGTTTTTTTAGTGTTTTGGTTACTTAGCGTGATTAAATTTGAATATTATTCCTTACGAATGCTTTTATAGGAAGTTTTTACCCTTAAATATCTTTACCATATTGACTTGAAGTAGCTGTACCGTTTTTTACCTTCTGAATTACCTCAGTATTGTATATGTCATATATATCGTGTCTCAAATAGAAATTCTAAATGAATATTTCACATCTTAAGTCCCTTGAGCTGATTTATGAGATTGAGTGTAGAAATATTACCCCTGCCCCTAATCAAAATGATAGAGGATCACAACTTAGAGCCATTTTAGCCCAGGAAATGAAAGGCACCCCCATTTTAAAGAAAATCGTTTCCGATTGGCCTCATAACGTATCTGAAATTAAATTGTCTCTAGAAGATATAACTAATATAATAAATAGAATAGATCCTAGCCCCAGCGATATCGAGCTAAGGCGCTTAGTTTCGAGAATAACGCATGTCAAACAGCGTTTAGAATTATTGTCCTTATATGACGATGAACAAGCGAACCAAGCTAAACAAAATTTATTTTCAGAAATATTATTACTTAAAGGGATTGCTCTTGAGAGACTCAATCCAAACGCAGACGCAGATATATCGTTACCGTTTTCAAATCTCGTACTTGCTCAAGCTCAACCAGTAGGAAAATCCATACCTGTTTACAAATAGGGTCTAACTTTTTAAGGGTTTGACTCGCAAGTCTCCTTATTGTCTTTCCTCGACCGAATTAATGATTTTAAAATTTCTCGCCAATGTACCGACCAGGATTTATTTGTTTCAGCAGGTGAATTGTTTTCTGACTCCGCGTTGATCTGGTACCGGAACATTCGAGATCAAATTTCTACCTGGGAGGAGTTAGTTGCGTGCTTAAAACAAGATTTTCTTCCGCATGGTTATATTACCGACCTTTGGAACGAGATACGAAATCGAAACCAAGGACCTGACAAAAATGTTGTTTCCTTCATTACCTCATTAGAAGCCTTATATAGTAGAATTGATAATAAACCTTCAAAGTCTAAAATTATCGATCAGTTACTGAGAAATTTAAACCCTTATTTTTCTGAACGTTTGGCATTACAACACATCTCTTCCTTAGCTCACTTTAAAGATTTATGTCGTTCTCTTCAGGAAGTAAAGTTAAGAATTGATAAATACCGTCCTCCCCCAGAAAAACAATCTGGCCTTTTAGAACCCGATTTAGCTTGTCAAGTTCGAGCTTCCCATAAAGTATCTACCCTTAATGTTCCTTCTACCGTAACAAATAACTCGCTTACCTGTTGGAACTGTAAGAGAAGTGGACATAACTATAATGTCTGCACATACCCCAAAAATATTTTTTGTTATGGTTGTGGTCGCGCAAATATCTATAAATCTAACTGCACGAATTGTAATCCTAACGTATCGGGAAACTCTCGTCAAGATATTCCAACTCAGGGCGTGAATATCTCAAGGAATCAAAATCGTCCTCAACACCAATCATTCAACGGACCCAGACGTCAATAAATTTAAACCATAAAACTACCTCTAACGCTGTACCGTTATTAAATTTACCTAACAATAATATTGCTACTGTTAATGTACAAAATGCCTTACCTTCATTAGAAGAATTATGTTATACTACTCCATCAGAGTGGTCTAATTGGCTACAAACCGTCAATTCCTTTTATCATAAAAAGTCTGCCGCTTTACAACTTGTTAAGAAACCCTTTGATAATCGTCCACAATTGCCCATTTCGATTGGTTCCTTAAATGTAATAGTTTTATTGGACACAGGTTCCTCATGCTCCCTTATAAACAACGAAGGTTTACATCAATTATCTAAACAAAATATTAAAATTCAAATTGTTCCCGAAAAAACTTCCATAAATTTAGCTGACGATAATCAAATATATGTAACGGGTTCCCTTAAATTAAAAATTCGAGTAGAATCACTTGAACGTGACGTTTCTTTTTGATTGTCCCTGCATTAGCTTATCCTTTTCTACTAGGTGTGGATTTCTGTAAACTTTTTAATTTGTCGCTTTATTTCCAAGATTTTTCATGGCAAACTTTTCTTAAAACAAATTCCTGTGCATCTACAGGAATATCTAACAAAATTTCTCTTACTGATTCTCAAAATGTAATTCTTAACTCTACAATCGACAAATTTCGTAAACTTAATACCTCTGAACTTGGTTGCGTTACTATTGCAACACATGTTATCTCCACAGGTGATGCCCTCCCTTTTAAGCAACGTCAATATCCCTTATCGCCTGCATTACAAAAGCATTTGCATGCTGAAATAGATAAAATGTTAGAATCTGGTGTTATCTCTCCCTCAAATTCACCCTGGACATCTCCCGTATTATTAGTTCGTAAGAAGAATGACGAATGGCGTGTTTGTTTTGATGGCAGAAAGTTGAATTCCGTGACTGTTTCTGACGCTTACCCTCTACCTAGAACTGACTTTATTTTAAGCCGGCTTCGAAACGCAAAATTTATCTCATCTATCGATCTTAGACAAGCTTTTTATCAGATACCTCTCGACGTATCTTCTCGTCAAAACACTGCTTTTTGTGTTCCAGGCCGAGATCTTTTCGAGTATAATTTTTTGCCATTTGGTCTCTGTAACGCACCACAAACCCTACAACGTACTATGGATCAAACGTTAGGTCCTATCTTACATCAGGAACGTGCCTTTGTATTTTTGGATGATATTTTAGTTATCTCAAGTTCCTTTGATGAACATATCGCTACATTAAATGAGGTTGCAGAACGTTTAAATGCAGCAGGTTTTAAGATAAACTGGGAAAAGTGTCAATTTTGTTGTTCGTCCCTTACATTTCTTGGTTTTATTATCGATGGAACTGGCCTACGAGCAGATCCTGCTAAAGTCGACGCTATTACTAAATTCAAAACACCTAAAACTGTTACCGAAATCAAACGTTTAATTGGAATGATTAGCTACTATCGCATCTTTCTACCCAACCTTTCGACTATATCTGCACCCATTACCGCTTTAATTAAAAATAAAAAAAAATCCCAAACTATCGAGTGGAATTTAGAATCTCAACAGGCTTTCGAACAAATTAAAACATTAATCACTTCAGCACCTATCTTAATCTCACCAAATTTTGATGAAAATTTTTATATACAAACCGATGCCTCGCTTACTGGTTTAGGCGCAATGTTGTTCCAGGCAAGAAATGGTTTAGAACATCCAATCGCCTATGCAAGTCGCGCCTTAACTTCTGCCGAACAAAAATACTCAGCTACCAAACGAGAATTATTGGGCGTTATCTTTGGCATCGAGAAATTTAGAGAATATGTTGAAGGTACACATTTTACCGTAATCACTGATTGTGCAGCTCTCACTTGGCTTAATAACTTAAAACAACCCGCAGGTCGTTTGGCAAGATGGAACTTGCGTATCTCTCAATTCACTTTTGACGTTAGGCATAGGCCTGGCAAATTAAATATCGTACCTGATGCCTTATCTCGTGATGTTGTCTGTCTTAACATTCCAAATCTAATTCCTGATACCTGGTATCTTAATATGATTCAAAAAAAGTTTCTGACAATCCCGATAAATTTCCTACCTTTCGCGTAACTAATAATAGATTATATAAATTTGTATCTTCTTCTCCACATAAAATATCGAATATTCCTGAATGGAAACTTGTCGTGCCTACTGCTAACCGTAGTGAGGTGCTTAAATTATGTCACGATGATCCCATTGCTGCGTACCTTGGTGTTACAAAAACTCTCTCTAAAATATCTGAATTATATTACTGGCCCACACTAAAGCAATCTGTTTGTCGCTATATCAAGAACTGTAAAATTTGTGGTTCTCATAAGAGTTCGCAAGACGCTCGTCCTGGTTTAATGGGTAACTTTAAACGTGTATCTTATCCCTTTCAATTAATTTCGCTTGACTTATTAGGACCTCTCCCCCGATCGAAAACAGGTAACCAATATCTTTTAGTTGTCACCGATTGGTTTTCTAAATTTGTTATGGTGCAACCCTTATGTAAAGCTACATCCGCTGCTATAATTAAATTCCTAGAACAAAATGTATTTCTTATCTTTGGTGTCCCTCAGATTATCCTTTGTGACAATGGGGCGCAATTTATCTCTAAAGATTTTCAGAATTTCGTTAAAAGTTACAAAGTACAAAAAATTTGGTTTAACGCAAAATACCACCCCCAAGTAAACCCTACCGAAAGAGTAAATAGAGTTTTAGTTACCGCTATCTCTTCCTATATTGATTCAAACTATACTACATGGGATGAACATATTTTTAAAATTGCTCAAGCTTTGCGTACATCTAAACACGAAGCAACCCAATTCACTCCGTCATTTCTTGTTTTTGGAAGATATACCCCAATCGATGGAAGTTACTATGGTTTAGTGCCTGACGATACTAACGTAATTGAATTTGACGATAAAGTACGCTGGGACAAAGACCAACAATCATTACCTTCTATCTTTAACGACGTTAGAAAAAATTTGTTAAAAGCTTACGAAAAGAGTAAGGACCATTATAATTTACGTAAACGAAATATTTCCTTCGCCTTGGGCGAACAAGTTTGGAAAAGGAATTATGTCTTATCGGATGCATCTAAGAAATTTTCTTCAAAATTAGCCCCAAAATTCATCCCTTGTAAGGTTATTCGTGTCATTAGTCCCCTTATCTACAAACTTCAGGATGCTGAAGGAAAACGCCAAAGCAGGTGGCATATTAAAGACCTTAAGCCATTCTCTGCTGACCCAAATGCTAGTTAAGTTTTTCACGTTCCATTCCCCTCACTATTTACCTAATATTTTTTGTTCTCACCATCAATTAGTTAACTTTAATTACTTATTCCCTCTCTCATACAGTATATAATCTCTTACACGTTTAACTTTACTTACCTTAAATTAGCTATCTTTTCCTTTTGGTTGACTTTTCCTTAACCATACCGTTACTTATATATCACTTTATTCTCTACACCCCCCAATATAACTCTATTGTTTCATTTAACCAACCCTCGAACTTTTCCTACTGCATATTATTCGGTTTTTAGTATTTTTCTTACGTCATTTAATTTTGTGTGGTAATTGTCGTAACTTTGGTTGTAATAACTCATTGAATTTTTATGATTGGTTTTAGCTGATGTTAGAGTGGATGTTTTTCTTCTTTGGGCTCACATAGGACATGCGCAGCCTATGCCATTGTTAGAAATAGTCCATGTTCGCAGTTACAAAAAACTAGGATTGTCTATTCCATGTGTTTTTCTTCTGAATTATTGCAGTCGCCCACATTATATTACACCATTATTTCTTTCTTTTTCTACTAAATCAACATAACTTATAAACATTTTTTTTCATTGTTTTTTATTAAACTTAGTGGTGAGACGCTATTGCTTCTTATTGATATCTTATTAAATTCCCGGTTGTTTTAGCATATTGGAACAGTGTACCTGTATTTAACTGCTTATAATTAGGCATCGTTGTGTGTTTAGGGTGCTACCGTTTTGAAAAACTACCTTAATACAGTTTGTTTTGGTGTGAGTATATCTGTAATGATACTTTTAAGTTGTTGTGTCAACTTTTGTCTGATTTTCTTATCGTAGTGGATGCACTCGTTAGGAAAATGATCGTACTAGTTCTCTTAAGAGTCTAGTTTTTTTAAATTTATATGATACCTTATCTTATCGGATTAATATCGCAGGTGGTCCTTCAGACCGCGCTGTGTATTAACAGGGACAATTCTCTACCTTCTCTCGGACGCTTGTTCAAAAACTCTACTTTTTTATATCCCGCTGTCTCCGTTTATGCCTTATTCTTCTTTCAGTGGACCTGTTCTTGTCCCGGAACATCCGTCTGCCACATAAGAGTGATGTTCCCTCACTCCGGGCTACTGACCACATTGTCTGGTTGAGTAGCGCTTTGCTATCCACCTTTTTCTGTCTCTTTTGCTCAATGCGAGCCCTTCCTCTACTTTCTTCTACCTGGAAGTGCCTCTTATGCATTCCAAATAACCTACCTCCCTCTTTTTACCGTTCCTGTTTCTCTGCCTTTTCATTTCCGTTAGTCACCGTGAGGTTGCGCGGGAGGTTTTCACAGACACCTGGACCACGTCTCTGGGAATCTTTCGTGAGGTCATGCGGTGCCGCTGTCAGCGCATGGGCTCTGGCAGTGAAGGTATGTATGAGTGTGTGAATGTGTGAGTGGATGTGTATATATATATCGTTATATATCGTGTGGGTATCGGGTGATTGTATCACCGATATCGATTAACGCCGGGTGCAGGGATGCACCCAAATGTCTTTGCCGGTCCCTCGTGCCGTTTCTTGTAAACGGGCCTGCTTCACAGGTCTCTCTTTTTAGAGGGTACGAGAAAATGCCCATTTAACGGCTCCACGGAGCAACTCTATCTTTACCTTTATCTATTGTCTTTGGTAATAACTAAGCTAATATCTTTATCTTGTTTATTATCTTTGATAATACCCTTAGTTTTAGTATCGTTATCTTACCGACTACCGTTAGTAATAACTTTGAGTTAATTTCGCGTTATCTTACCTGTTATCTTTAGTAATAACTTTTGTTTAATATCGCGTTACCTTACCTACTATCTCTAATAATAACTTTAGCTTAATATCGCGTTACCTTACCTAGTATCTCAAATAATAGCTTAAGCTTAATATCGTTATCTTATCTATTACCTTTGATGATAACAATTTAAGCTCATTATCGTTATCTTATCTACTATCTTTAACAACAATTTGAGATCTTGTCTTATCTTTTTATCTTCCTAACGTTTGGTATTTATAACCAGACGTGGGAATTATTTTTCTTGAAATTTAAGTGAAAAAGCTAATCTGTTGTAGAAATGTAATTTGTTAGGTTAGCGATATAAGGATTTAGTAGGGTGGTACTTTTGGTAAATTTGTTGATTCACAACCATGTCATGGACAAGTTTTAATGTGTATCGTTAGTAAACCAAAGTACCAGTAATAAAAATTTGCTAGAGTGTAGAGTGACGCACTCTCATGAACATTTTTAAATTTGGACACTTTTTGCCAACAAAGAACAGTTTTGATGCAACGCTCATGTGTGTTTGCACGTAAAAACATTAATGTTGGCTTTAGTTTAGATAGGTTAGGCGACTTGTCGCATTTGTTTTAATTTAAGTAGTGTTTCATGCTCCCCGACAAATTTGTGCTGTCGATTATTAGTGTAGTCAAAAACAATGGGGCTACATATTCAGTTTCCTGGTACTTCGGTATATCGGTCGAAAAACCAGGTGGCGCCTTATATAAACATTTTGTAGGTTTTAAGTTAGGTTTTATGTAGGGTAGTTAGGACTTAGATTTTAAGCTGTTACTGTGCTAACAGACTTTTTCTTTTTTTAAATTTTTCTCTTGTGGCTTTGTCGCGATTGTTACGTGCCAAAGTGGCACTAAACATTGTTTTAGGTTAATTTTGATGTGCGGAAGTTTCGCTCCATAAATTCAAAAGACTCGGTGCGCGTATTTCCGTCACGTCAAAAGTGGGTTGGACGAATAACTTCGCGCCGACGCGTGAAAGACAAAAGTGGGGAGAAGTGTTTCCGTTAGACGCTTTAACGTGGCTTTTTGCCTGAACCTTCGAGTGCAGTGGACGTTTTAGGTATCGTATCGTGCCTTTATCTTATATCTAGTATGTAGATTTTTCTTTTGTTTATCTTTGTTGTCGTTCCTATAAAACCTGATCATCCTGCCGTTCTCTACATATTAGGTAGAAGAAATTTGTAGCCGTTAGTCGAACCGTCTTCCACGCCGGAGCACCATCTCTAATCACTTTTGAGTGGAGCCCTGAGATCCCGAGAAGCCAACTTTAACTCAACCCCGCCGGACGTCGGATTTCTTATGTAAGTACTCTCATTGTTAATTTGTTCGTTGTTATAAACTGTTGTCTTAAATTTATATCTTCCGATAATGGCGTATTAAATTTGTGCATTGGTGACGTCATTGACAGATGGGCGTGCCGAAATCTGTACAAGATTAGCGTTACCAACCGCCCGTGACGTCGCTTATTCCGCGCTTGTGCGAGGTATTTATCGACGTTTTTAAGCGTAAGAATTTGACGCTTTTTAAACGTAAGACCATGAGCAACTACAGTCGTTTTGATCATTGCTATTTAACCAACATGAAACTATATTTAAATTCAGAAATTTTCCCGTACGATAACTTAAATTTGAAGTTCGAGAATAAACAGACTGCGTTGTTATATGAGATGTATGCTCAGTTTCAGCAATCATACTACGAAAAGGAAAATGAACCACTTTTTAATGCTGAAGATTTACGAAGTATTGCACCATTAGTAGTCATAGATTGTTCTAGACAAAACGAAGCGTTAAAATCTGGTACTGTCGATATTAGATTAGAATTTGAAACTAGCAGAAACGTTTTGCCAAATACATCTTGTCATTGCCTTATACTTCATGATAAGATAGTCAAATACAATCCACTCTCAAACAGCATAAGAATATTATAATTACTTTATTATTATTACTGTACCTTTACAAATTATGAAAAAACAATAAATCATTTAGCAATTACAGTCTATTTATTAATATTTTTACATGTTTTTACAATATCTTTTACATGTTTGAATTATTAAGTGATTTAGTAAACAGCCATAAACATTGACAATTTTAAATAAAAGTTTTTTTATACATTTCTCAAATAAACTAACTGGTATGTTATTAACAAACTGAATTTTTTTAAACAGAACGGTTACTACTACTATTTTCTCTACAATACATTTATACTAATATAGTTCAAACTCGGGCAGATTGAAAGGTATCCTATTTTTAGATACATCCAAAAACGAAAAAACGTCGTACTTGTGCAGGTATAAACATAACACTAAAGTTTTATAACTAAAAAATATTATATGTTAATCGAGATAAAATAAATTGCATTCTTTATTTGAGTCAGTGGTTGAAGCTTTACAAGTTATTTCTGAGTGTATAGTTATACCCCCAAGGTTTAGTATCAGTGGTTGAAGTACTAAGAATTCTTTTATCGTCACTTGGATTAAAAACAATTTTGTTTTGTTTAATAGTAAAGACATCATGTTTTGACTGATCTAATTAAACATTGCTGTTTCTGTACAGTCTGTTTATAAAACAAAGCATTCTTATAATCGTCAAAAGAAATTTGCTTAATACTTGCTAAGGAAGATCCCTTTGACTTTTTTATTATCCTATCCTGAACTCTGTAAGTGTACATTTTAGATCTAGGCCCTACAAACTCTAGCATGATGTCACCATTGTTTTCATCTTTCATAATACCAGGAACTTTTTTATTTGATAATGGAATATGATATTTGTTATGAGGGTCGTAATCGGAAGTATCAAATCTATGAATATCTTGTTTGATATAAGAGTAAATATCTTCAACGCTAAACTCGTATATCAAACTATCCGTATCTGTGTACAGCAGCTTTGCTTTGTCAGCAAATTGCGATTGTATATAACTATAGTGAAATTCATATAAATAGGTTTTTGAAATATCTAGAATAGAGAAACCTACATAAATGGGTTTGTTTAAATAAACCTCTAATTTATTCATTTCTATTAAGACTAGATCTTTGTCTAACACAGTGCAACTGTGAAAATTAGGCTTCGCTATGTAACTACGAGCTCCAAACCGTCCTTCCCATTCGGTCACTAATTTCACATCTCTCCTTTTCCGTACGTTTTCCATCATTTTTCCATAAACCGAATTTATCATATTTTTATAAAAGCATATATCGAAACTGTTTTTTGACTGTTGTCTTAATTTCGTATTCAAATCAATGTATTCTTTTAACCAAGGGGCTTGTTTAAACCGAAGAACCTTATGAATCTTTTTCAGTTCTAAACCGTAGCTTAAATACATTTTTAAATTCTTGTAGTGAATAATATAGTTGAGTTTTGGATATAAAGTTGTAAGTAATTTCTTTAAGTTTGATTTATTAGAAGGTAATGGTGGTATCATATGTTCAGGCGCCAAAGGTAAGTCACTGTGAATTTCATGTAAAGATACTGGGTAGTGTAAATCGCATTCAAAGATATATCCTACATCAGAATCATCGGGAATATTAAGTATGTCTAAACGTACTATATCTGGACTGGTACCATCTAAAAATTCAAATTCTCCATATGGAAGATATTCAGACATTGCAGCCCCATATAAATTATTAACAAAAAAATACATTAAATATTTAGAATAGAAATTTGGATCATAATCTGCATTCATATATTTGTTATTTGCTTTAGCATATCTATTCGAACATTAAGAAACACCGCCACGAATTCCCCGTTCGAAAAACATTATTTTTTCAATATCAGTAAGCAACTCGAGTTTAACGTTCGTCGTTTTTAACATTGCATCTAGAGCTAAACCAGGAGCCGTAAAGTAGTGAAGCGGATCTAACTTATACGTGAACATACAAGTTTTTCTAAAGTTTTCAAATATATCAGTCAAGAGCAGTACATCTGTTTTTAAATATAGGTCTGAATAGTCCCCTAGTGTTTTTATATTAAATGTTTGCCAAACGTGTTTAACATGATTGTAGTCTTCATCTGAGATTTCTTCATTGCGCAAACGATTAAAGAATGCTGTTTTACAGGGTAAATTGATTTCATTGAGCCTATCCCAAGAGTTAATGTAATCATAGGGAAATATGCCTTTACGCGTAAGTAACTGAAACTCATTATCAGTGTTACAATTTTCCCTGGTGATGGATTTTTTATTATCATCTAAGTAAGAAGCTAATTTTTCGATGCTAGATACCATAAACCTGAATGAATCGATAAATCTAAAATTAACTTTCATACCTTTTACATATTTTGTAAAAGATATGTATTTTTCCTTATTTATTGGTAGAATGTTTAACGAACCTGAAAACTCTATCGAGATTTTTTTAATAATGAAATGCGAATCGTAGCCTGATAAGTTCTGAAAAACTACGGGTTCATATAAGAATTATGATAATTGATGTTGCAATCTTGATGAGCCGCTCCTCGAAATTCACCTATAAAGTGGCAGTGATCGCGAACTCTAATATCATCTATACTAAAAGGTTTATTGCAAATGTGACAGTGAAGGGCAAATTTAAATGCTGACTTTTGTTCTTCTGTTAAAGGATTCATAGGTTTTGGGTTACAGAAAATTTTATTAGTCCTTTCTGAAATCAGTTTCAATTGAGCAACAAACCATTCTATACAATCCTTTGCGCGATACAATTGAAATTTGGAATATTTATTATCATACGAGCATTTCAAATAGTACGCTACACTAAAGGGTATATGCCTTTGGTAACGGACTGTGTTTAATATTACCTCAGACTCATTGCATGGTTCTAATATACATTCGAGATCTGCATAAACTACAAATGATACTTTTTCTTGATAGTGGAAATGTTTAAATGTTAGATACTTTTCGAATTCTTCGGGTAATCTTATTGAGCAAGTATTCTGTTTTTCGCAATAATTCGAATGACGCTTAAGTAATGCTGCTGTACTAAAATTATTTAAACATCTATAACAAAAAAATTTTCTATGGTGATGTGAAGACAACGGTTTTGCAAATAATTTTGGCATATCCTTAATCCAAGTAAAATGAAAGTGATTCTCATTAGCATTTGTCGGACGAGAATATTGTAAGGAATCATTATTTACAACTAACAGATTAATAGGTTCAATTTTTTTAAAATTTTCACTTAAACAAAATGGCAGTATTTTAGTATTTTCTATACAATATAGGTTAATTGCGAGATTGTTAAGCTTCTCAATTTTTTTATGTCTTTTAATGCGATTGGAAACTGAATTGAATTGGAGCGTAATACTGAATCAAAATGTGGATAGCTAGATATTCTCTGACTATTTTGTTTAGCAGGATATAAAGCGGAAACCAAGCTCCAAAGAATGCAATGTTGGTCGTTATTTATTACATTTACCGCAGCTTTTTTTTTATAAAGTCCGGAACCGGTACAAACGTTGAACACCCTCCTTTCAGTGGATCATGATTGTTTATATTTACCTTCAAGTGTAAAATTTCTTGGATTGCCCAACCAGAATCTTTCTCGCTAAATTCTTCTAATCGCTTCAAAATCTTGTCCAATACGTTCTCCTTATACCACCGCTTGAGATTGGTATTTATATCGATGTGACGATTTGCAGTAGGAAACGTTTTCAAATCTATTTCGCCAGTTGTAGGCTTAACAAAGTTAGCGGCAAATATTACATTAACTTTCAACATTGACTTTTTTAAGCAAGCAACAATCTTGCGTTTAAAACTAGCGAACGCCTTGTCTAAGAACACTAGAGGATCTCTATGACTTAAATTGGTAATAAGTCCCGTAATTATTCGACTTCCAAAACATGATTGTACATCATGCCAAATCAAATTTTTTCGAGTATGACCTCTAGAAAGCGTTGCATCAACGCCTTTACCACGATATTCCAAAGAGCGTTTCAAGTGCCTCAATCGTACAAGGTAGCTTTTGAGATGTGCCAAATTAGATTCCAGCCTACTAGGATTTTCTTGTCGATTGTCTTCGTATACCTTATTTCTAATAGCAAGCTTCAATATACTAATATTTGCTTTGATAATTAAAATGTGTTTCGTTATTTCATTCGCTGTTTTAATTAGATTCACGCATTTTACAGTTAATCTCAAAATAGCGCTACTAATCTCGGATACGGTTTCAGAATTCATGATTTATATACAAATCAAATACACTACTTAATATGCGTATAGCTCTATTTTACTATTTATACAAAAATATCATCTGACGTAAGCAAAACAACTGTAAAAAGAATTAGCATTAAACATCATTTTTCATTCAGCTGCGTTTACTACATAAAAACATTTCTTGTTTGCAGTATAGTAATAAAAAACGTTTTATACGACCTTTGATTTATGATGTGTGTACAGAAAATACACTATCATTACAGCGCTATTTTTTTATGGATACATATGAAATCTTTTAATAAAAAAACAAAGCAAATTTGAAAAAGTGTCTCAGATTAAACCGTCACTGTTGATTAATAATTTATACGCACTCATGGTTTTTAAAAAACCCAGTATTAAAATAACATTCTGCAGTTTTATCATATAACAGTGCCTTTAAAGAATTTCTTATGCGACATAAATTGTATAAACACACAAATTAGCTATATATGCATATAAATTGTGTCAGCGGTAATCTAAAACTTATTCTATATATATTACTAGTTAAGGATCATTTGCATTGCATTATTTTTAAACGAAATTAATCTAAAGAAAAATATAATAATTTACACGCACTCATGGTTTTTTAAAAACCCGATATTAAAAAAAACATTTTCCAGTACGTTGATAGAATTAAAAGAATTTCTTATTCAGCATGATTCGCGTAAACATACACACACACAAATTACTACATACCTATATATGCATATAAAGTCAATTTGTGTTAATTTTTTATGGAAAATAAATTATGCCAGCAGTAATATAAAACGAAATTAATCTAATTTAGGTTTTTTATTATGCGCCTTCATGGCAATTTCTTTTTCAGACAATGAATCTAATTCATTATTTTTTGCTGAGCAGTACCTTTAAAAAATTTCTTATACGGCATAAATCGCGTAAACACACAATTACCTATATATGCATATAAATTATGTCAGAGGTAATCTAAAACGAAATTAATCTAATTTAGGTTTTCATTATATGCCTTCATTGCAATTTCTTTTTCAGACAATGAATCTAATTCATTATTTCTGCTGAGGTAAAAGAATTTCTTATTCAGCATGATTCGCGTAAACATACACACACACAAATTACTACATACCTATATATGCATATAAAGTCAATTTTTGTTAATTTTTATGGAAAATAAATTATGCTAGCAGTAATCTAAAACGAAATTAATCTAATTTAGGTTTTTTATTATGCGCCTTCATTGCAATTTCTTTTTCAGACAATGAATCTAATTCATTATTTCTGCTGAGCAGTACCTTTAAAAAATTTCTTATACGGCATAAATCGCGTAAACACACAATTACCTATATATGCATATAAATTATGTCAGAGGTAATCTAAAACGAAATTAATCTAATTTAGGTTTTCATTATATGCCTTCCTTGTAATTTCTTTTTCAGACAATGAATCTAATTCATTATTTCTGCTGAGGTAAAAGAATTTCTTGTTCAGCATGATTCGCGTAAACATACACACACACAAATTACTACATACCTATATATGCATATAAAGTCAATTTTTGTTAATTTTTATGGAAAATAAATTATGCTAGCAGTAATCTAAAACGAAATTAATCTAATTTAGGGTTTTTATTATGTGCCTTCATTGCAATTTCTTTTTCAGACAATGAATCTAATTTATTATTTCTGATTAGGTATAATTATATTCGCTTACATACTGTTTTGTTCATTAGAATAGATTACAGAGCTGAATTTTTTCAGAAAACGATGCAAATTTTTAATTTCTTTTCTAACAGATCAGTTTATTATTTAATATAAATACTTCACGTAGATTTTACCAACAGTATTCAATCAGATCTCTTGAATAATTATTAGTTACTATTACTTGCAACTTTTAAAAATGAGTAACTTATCATCAATCAAAAATTGTAATAGTACCAACGTAAAAGTTCTAGAGCAAATTATTCTACATTCTGACGAAGACTCGATTAAAGAAGTTTTTGGTTCTTCTTCGCCTCAACTCGACACTGCCGCTATTTTTGATAGTGACGTAATAGATATATCACGGTAAGTGCTTTTTCACATTTATACATGTGTTTTTAAAACACTACTAATTTATAAGTTACATTAGATCAAAAAACCATTCTGGAAATTCAGAGGCTATCGTCGGATCGTTGACACACTCTGATCCTCTCAGAAACATCAGGTAGTATACAAAAGAAAAGGTGAACCTACAATAATCTTTTATGTTATGCTCACAGATCAGGCAAAAACATGTTGGCTATGAAAAAGTTATGTACAAAATCTAATATGGCTGTTTGCTGTGAAGATGACAAATCCTACGAAGATAACACAGTAGAGTTGCTTAACGCATTTAAAAAGCGTGGAGACTAGCTACCGCGTCATATAGATTTGGATCTAGAAATAATAAAGCAAAAAAGAGAGGAACTAGCGGCGAGGGAGCAGCAGATACTTCAAGAACGGGAGTTAATAAATACTTTTTCATTTATAAATAGTTAGATCAAAATATTCAACAATTTGTAAAATAAAAAAAGTATTTTATAAAAGTTTCTCTTTTGAAACAAGACTTTCTCTAAACAAGGTAGTAAACCCAAAGTAAAACGCACATAAATCAGAACCCACTTTAATTTAATACATCATTCTTTATACAATCGACTTAGATGTGTTACAATAATTTAAACAGTAAAGAACAAGATGTATATTATTATAATAATAAACTAATTTCTTAGATTAGTGACATATTATTCTGAAAATTCTATGTTGACAGTTAGACCGATCGATCCCTTACTAGTTATGTATACGTGTTTGTTCGAGCCAATATTTTCATTTAATTGTTTCACTCCATGTGCTTGAAGGTATTCAAAATATCTCAATGGCAATATACTCATGAACTCTTCTGTTTCCACTAATACTCTTTCTCCATATTTTGTCTTGATTGTTTCCACTTTTAAAACTTCAAACCTCTTATTCACTACAAGATCTTTTGAATTTATAAAAGGTTTGCGATATGTGGTTTTATTAAGAGTATTAAAATCCATATTGCTTTTCTTTGACTAATTAAATTATTATTAGGAGCAATCTCCTTATATAGCAGATTACCACCATCTGCGTACTTTGCCAACCCACTTTTCAACCTATCACAAGAGTGAACACATTTTGAATTGAAACCGGCCCATGTGTATTTGCAGCCTCTAAACATAAATCAAAATCCACTTTAATTAAACACAATTGACTTGAATGCGATATTTTGCATCTGTCATACTTTATAACTTCTCGCTAGAAAACCAAATTCAAAACATCTACACACATTTTCTCTGCACTTACATTTTTCAACATACGTGTGTTTTGAAGTATGTATGTTCCATTGAAAGTAATATAAAGCCGATCCTAATTCAAAACGTGCCCACAAGTATTTTACATTGAAAGTATATAAGAATTCATGTTT
The DNA here is from genome assembly GCA_036346225.1 of Platerodrilus igneus. Classification (NCBI taxonomy): domain Eukaryota; kingdom Metazoa; phylum Arthropoda; class Insecta; order Coleoptera; family Lycidae; genus Platerodrilus; species Platerodrilus igneus. Next base: position 957,284 of record JARFIW010001250.1, read on the forward strand.
TCACAACTATTTTACATTGAAATGTTTTCACAACTATTTTACATTGAAATTATATAGGGCCGATCCTAATTCAAAACGGTGCACGTGTATTTTACATATGGAAAATACGTCTGGACACGTTATGAATTAGGACCGGCCCTACCCCACTACTAATAGTTTTCCAGTAAAGCCTTTCACACAATTAACATTATTCGAGAATATTGCCCAACCAATTCTTGTAGTTGCTTATAATAATCTTCATGTTTAACTATAGTTACTTTCCTTGTCATTAATTTATCCATCTTGGAACTGGTTGGATGCGTACCTTCATTGACTTCTATTCTGAGCTAGCCTACACATCTCTGAAACTCCTACTGCCTATATCTTTCACTATCTGTGTGCAGTAGTCTAACCTAGGTCTACCTCTTCTTCTCTTCTTTCCTATTTCTACTTCTAATATATTCCGCACAATTCCCTCCTAACGTAGTATGTGGTCTATCGTCCTATCTCTCCTATTTTTTTTCCGTTTTCCACATATTTCTTTCTTCCTCTACCATTTTTAGTACCTTTTTGTTCTTAACTTTGTCTGTTCATGATATCTTCATTATACGTCTGTAGCACCACATTTCAAAGGTTTCTACCTTTTTCTTGTCCGCTTCTCCTTGTTTCTATGTTTGTTGTCTTTGAACACAGTAGTTGCTTTTTCTTGTTATATGTAGCATGGCCTTGTGCTAATCTTTGTTTTATATCTTTTGTGCTTTTCCCATCTTGCATTATTTGACTTCCTAGGTAGCAGAAATCTTTAACCTCTTGTAGTTCTCGTTACCTATTTGTATTCTTGTTGATTTATTTTCCCCTCTTTTGCATACTAGAACTTTAGTTTTATTTTATTTAATTTTCATGCTATATCCCTCCGTTAAAACTGTTTCCATTTCATTTAGAGCAGCTTCTAACTCTTCCTTGCTAATACCACTATATCATCTGCAAATCTAAGCATCTCAATCTTTTGTCCCTGCATAGTAATTCCAAATGTCTTCCTGCATTTGACAGTATTCATTGACTCTTCAATGTACAAGTTAAAAATTAATGGGGATAGGGCACATCCCTGTCTCACCCCTTTCTAATGTTTACTTCTCTACGTTCCTGCTCTAATTCTATTACTGCTGTTTGCTCTTTGTATAAGCTATGTACTATTCGTCTATCCCTATAACTCACCCCCATCTTTTTGAGTATTTCAAACATTTTTTTCCATTTTACATTGTTGAATGCTTTTTCCAGATCTACAAACCCTATATATACGCTTTCCCCTTTTTCTATTGCTTTCTCCATTATCACTCTCAGAGCTAAAATAACTTCCTGTGTTCTCCTGTTTCGCCTAAACCCAAATTGTCTTCTCCTAGTATTTCTTCAGCCCGTTTTTCCATTCTTCCTTGTACAATTCTAGTTAATATTTTTGAAACGTGTACTGTCAAACTTATTGTTCGAAAATTTTCACATCTATCAGCGCCTTTCTTTTTTGGTATAGTTACTATGATGTTACGTTTGAAATCTTTGGGTATCTTGCCAGTCTCATACATATTGCTTACAAGTTGGAAGGGACGTTCTGTTACTGCTTGTCCAGCGGCTTTTAGAGTTTCTGCTTGAACCTTATCTGTACCCGGCGCCTTACCATTTTTCAGGCTCTTTAATGCTAATTCAAACTCATCTCTAAGTATAGGATATCCGATGTCATCATTTTCAATGTCTGATTCCTGTTCTAAAGCAGTTAGTTCCTCTCCTGCATATAACTTCCCTATCTGTTCTTGCCATCTACTACATTTTCTATAATGACGTTTTCTCCCGCACCCTTTATATTTTTGCTATACGGTTTTATATCCCTAAAATTGATTCTAATTAGTTTGTATGCTTCATCTGTCTTTCCTACTTCCATCTTAGTTTGTACCTCTTTGCACTTTTCATCAATCCAGTGTTCTTTAGCTTTCCTGCATTTGCGAATAATTTCCCATTTTATGGCTTTGTATCTCTGATTTCCTGTTTCGTCTGATCTATTTTTGTATTTGCGTCTTTCTTCTATTAAATTCAGGATATCCTTTGTTATCCATGGTTTCTTATTTTCTTTTTGTGTATACCCCAGAATATCTATGGCCGCCATGTCTAGGTTGGATTTAATGTTATTCCATTCGGTTTCTATTTCCTTAGTATAAGATATTTTCTTGTTATCTTTGAGCAATTCATTTGACTTTTTTCTAATCTTTCTCGAATATCTTTATCTTTTAGTTTCTCTAAGTCCAAGTGCCTTTTTCCGTTTCTTTTTTCAAATTTTTAAATTTAACTGCGGCCTTCATAATTACGATGTTGTGGTTAGTGTCGATATCTGCTTCTGGGTAGCTTCTACAGTCTTTTACTTGATTCATAAACCGTTGTCTAACAAGAATGTAATCTATTTGATATCTTCCTATACCTCCTGGCATCTTCCACTTATATCGTCTTCTAGCATGATGTTGAAATAATGTGTTTGTATACTTGTATTATTAGTAAATGTACGGGGTTTTTTGAACCATTGAGAAAAGATGGAACGTACGGTCGAAACGTTTGGTGGAATTGTTATGCAAAGAATAAAGATGGCATAGATTTGTATTTTTCATCTATATTTTTTTCAAGTTAAATGACTTGAAACCCAAGAAAACCATACATTTCAATATTACAAATATCAAGGTCAAGAAATATAATAAAAATCTATCATTTATAATTCAGCATGGGTGAAAGTCTGCTAAAAACGAAACATCTGGAAACAACCTACGGAAGAAATACAGTCATCCTAATAAGAAAATTATCGATTATTTATCGCAGGATTGCAAACACAAAGAATAGAAGAGTGTTTCTTTTAAGATGTAAACACGAAAAATTAACACCTAAGTTTTTAAAGTTTAATATGGACCATATTAGATTCAAAAATGTAAACTTGGAACAGAAATTTCACAAAAATGTAGTATATAAATTTAAAATTAATTGTTTGAATTAACTCATATCTGAAGCATTTTACAATTTAAATGAATTACAAAGAGAAAAGTATAGTATTGAAAAGTCATTAATCAAGGTAATACCACTAGACCTATTTACATTGTTAAACAATAAAGTAATAGCCAACTATGAGTTTGAATTCAATAAAATCAAAATCAGAAATTTAAAAAATCAATATTTTAATAGACAAAAATAACAGTAGAATACATAAGTCAACAACCCCCACAAACTGGTTTGAAAATCTATCAGATCAAAACATCCCAAATGAAGTAATCGAAACTCTTGCACTAGGACCAAATTTTGCTCTACCTTTACAAAATATTTCTCAAATACCACTCCCCGACATTATTGCCAATGTTGAATGCGCAATCAGTAAGTTTGATTCAGACAAAAGAGAAGAGATACGTGCACAAACATGCAACATAATTACTAATTTTAACAACAAAATTGAGTACTTAAATAAAAAGTTAGAATATAAAAACAAAAACAGAGACAATTTCTAAAGTTAAAAAACTAAATGCTTTGTAAAAAAAATCCAAACTTATTGGTTTTAAAACCTGATAAATCAAACAAAACTGTGATCATGAACCGCGAAACGTATGAACATAAAATAATTGAACTCTTAAGTGATAATAACACATGCAAACCAATAAGACAAAATCCTATCACCCGATACCAAAAAATGAATAACGACTTAGTTAAAGAATGGGAAAAAAAGGCTACATCTCGCCCAAAAATTTAAAAGATTTGTCTATTAACAATGCGAAACCTCCCAAATTGTACGGGTTACCAAAAATCCATAAAGAAGGTGCACCACTAAGACCGATTATTGACACAACACAATCCCCATTTAACGGATTATCAAGATTCCTAAAAAACATACTAACAAACGTTGTATACCAAAATAAGTACTACATTAAAGATTCATGGGACTTTAAAGAAAAGATTACGAACATCAATATACCAGATAATTATATATTAATCTCTCTCGATGTCACGTCGCTATATACAAATATTCCCATTAACATTGCTATAAACTTAATTTAAAAAAATAGAGTAATATCAAAACCCACACTAACATTCCTTTAGAAGAATTTATTAAAGCCGTCGAAATAATTTTAAACTCTACATATTGTTACGTGCCAATCAAATTGGCCCTTAAACATTGTTTTAGGTTAAGTTTGATGTGCGGAGGTTTCGCGCCATAATTTCAAAAGACGCGGTGCGCGGAATTTTAAAAGACTAGGCGCGTACTTTTGTTGCGTCATAGCGCGTTTGCGCAGATCGCGCGACGCTAGAGGGTTGGACGAATAACTTTGCGCGACGTGTAAAAGACAAAAGAGTGGGGACGAGTTTCCGGACGCTCTTAAAACGTGGCTTTTTCTCCTGAACTATCGAGTGGAGTGGAGTGGGCGCTTTGAGTTATCGTATCGTGCCTTTAGCTTTACCTATGTAGATTCCTTTGCTTGATTATCTTTTGTTTGTCTACCTTTACCATGTTCCCGTCATTCCCTGCATAGGTAGGTGTAAATTTGAAGCCACCGAGGCGTACCGTACTGCACGACCCGGGGATGAGCGAATTTCATGACTGCCGTAGCTGGCCGGAGCGCTTGAAGGAACGTGGGCAGGAGTCACCATCTTTAACTACCTCGAGGGCCTTTAGTAGCCTGATGGACCTTAGCGAGGCCAACTTTTCCTCAACTTCGCGGGACGCCGGATTTCTATGTGAGTATTCTATCTGCTAAATTTATTCGCTTTTATCGTGTATTGTTTTAAATATGTAAATTTCCGAAGTATTGCGCAATATAAATTGTGCATTGGTGACGTCATTGGTAGATGAGCGCGCCCCAAATCTGTATAAGGTTCGCGCTTCCATCCGCCAGAGGCGTCGCCGGCTTTTTATTTCGCGCTTGCGCGATGTATTTATCGACGTTCAATAACGTAATTATCGACTTTTTAATGGTAAAAATTATCGTATTTTTAAAGCGTAATATTTCATATACAAAATTCAATATTATCAGAAAATCAATGGCTGTGCTATGGGCTTAGCGCTATCCAGCGTGATAGTGCAAATTGTAATGGAGGAGCTAGAAATATATGCAATAAAAAAATTACAGTTTCCTCTACCATTCTTTTTTAAATTATAATTCACAACATCCTATTTCCCAAAAAAAATCAGTAATAATAGGCTTGGCTGATAGAGCTATCAAGCTATCAGATGCGAAATTCAGAGAACTGTCAATAAAAAAAAGCAAAATACACACTGATAACAAACAACTATCCAAAAAAAATTGGTAGACAATATTTTCAAAAAACGTATACACAACTACTATAATAATCAACAGGAATCCAGATCAAAGATAAATAATAACAATAAAAATGAGCAAAACCTGCTCCATAAATTTGTTACTATACCATATATGCCTAGACTTTCGGAAAAACTACAAAAAACTTTTCGCAAATATAACCTCAATGTAGCACATAAAGATTTCAATCTACTAAGAACGTATTTCAGCAGATTAAAGGACGCTACCCCGCACAACAAAAAAACATACACAATATACGCGATACCTTGCCAAGATAAATGCAAATCGGTATATATCGGTCAAAGTTCACAATTTCTAGACAAAAAGATAAATGGACACAAATTCGACAGAACAAATAAAACCCCGTTAACCAAACATGAATGCCAAACTAAACATAAATTTCAATATAATGAAACTAAAATTTTAAAAACTGAAAAAAACTAAAGAAAAACGGAGATACACGAAATGATTCATATTTGTAAAAATCCCAACACAATTAATGAAAAAAAGGACATAAATAAATTAAGTACAATCTATCACAACCTAATTAAACAAGAAAGTATAATAGCAAATAAAGCAGTTGATTAGATGCGTGAATTTTGGGTGCATGTGGATTACGTGATGTGTACGTGTATGTATATGTGTAGGGAGTAGCGCGCGTGTGTATGTATACATATGTGGTCAACGCTGTATGTAGTTGATATATATATATATATATATATATATATATATTGCTATGCTATTGGAAGAATTATCATGCCCCTACTTTGGGCTGTTATTTTTATTGCTATGAACTGGAATTCTTGATCCCCTTCGTTGTGCGCCTTATTAATTTTCTACGTACTCTAAATTATTGGACCACCATTTTAATATTCACTCTAAATAAACAAGATTGTAATTATCTCCTCCTCCGGCTGTCTTATTAGTATTGCTATCAACTTAACTGGACTTTATCTTCAAACAACTTTGTCTACCAATGGCAAAATTCGATACGTTACCGCCTTGCGGGTTATCAATTTCCTATTCAACTTGTGGCTCCGCCTTTGTACTATTTAAATCTTATGACCTCGGCTAGCATTTATTTGCAATTATAAAATTCAGTAAATTTCGATTTTATATAATGAAACCAATATGTTATGTACAGCTTTTGAAATTATTCGAAATACACTTTTCAATCAGTTAATTTTATAAATCTCATTTATTAACAACCATGTACTATTTACTCAAAACCCAAAGTCACCAAAAAAAAAACTTATTATCTTTACCAACAAAGTGTAGAATATTCTAAACCTGTTATCATATTACTCATTCTATACGTATGCAACCTCTTTTGTTGACTTTTTACAAGCATATCATATTCAGCAAATTCAATATTAAAAATAAAAATTTATATAGAAAAACAAAACATCTTATAACTAAAAATCTGACCTGGTTTATCTTTTTTCACATCGACGCTTCCAATAAAAATGATCTTCCCCAATTCTGGATTCCATTTAAATTATTGCCATTACACTATGGACCACCATTATTCAATTATACACCCCAATTTATTTCAATTCTTCAAACTTAGACTTTCATCATTCTTGCCCCAGACTTAAAATTGTAGTTTGTTTCACCCCGTACTTCAAAATTGTATTATTCTTCTTTTCCCCTGGACATCTAAATTGTATTACTGTATTTTTCCCTGAACATCAGAATCATAGTCTATTTCCCTCAGACCTCGAAGCCCTATTATTTTTATGTCTTAGTTTAAAATAAATTCATTAAAAAAGTACTTATGTTTAAACGGCAATTATAATCTTCATATTAGCACTCATTTTATTTCACTTTTATAATTATTACGTATTACTTTGTTTAATGGCAACGCACTTCGGCCTTTGTTGAGTTCAAAACTGTCTTTCTTATCAAGGTGCTTGCTAATATATTCTCGAATTCCCACTCCATCCGTGGGTATGGTCTAGAACTCGTCGCTTATTTCTGACCAATCAAATAATTACTTTTAGAGCAGTTTCTGATGCAATGCTCCACGATTCCCCATAATCACAACCTGCCCGCAGCTGTCTTTCGTTATCAACATGCTGTATTTTGATAGATTACTTGCCTTTCCATAAACAACTGATGCAACTCGACTTTAAATTTTCATATTTACATGCGATTCACGCAATTTTTAATCTGCTCTCTTATCAAATAATGGTTAGATATTTGTACGCATTTATATTAGCTACCTGAAGCTCTATTTCTATGTCCGTATTAATCTAATCGTCTGGAACTCCTTTTAAATGCGTGTCTAATTACACTTTATCATTTATTTATAAATATACGCGTGCTTCCGCTGAAAAATATTATTACTTGCTTTACCTAAATTCACTAAACTTTATCTACAGGGTATTGAATATTTTCTATTTACTTAATGCATGTATTTCTCATTCCTATGCCAACTATGCGTCTTCCTATGTTTACCTGCGTTGCTTAAAACTATTTCTACTTTATATACAGGGCGTTGATTGCTTACTATCTACAAACTATGTCTATTTCTTAATTTTTCACTAAATAAGTGACGTTTTCTGCTGCCTATGATAATTTTTCTTTCCTGAATGACCTTTACTATAACGTGCACCCTTAAACAACCCCTTATCACAGCATAATTCCCCCAAATTAAAATATAAAATTTTATATCAATGTCCTTTTTGGCGCCCAACGTGAACTTAAACTCACCTTGGTATTAAATTATTATATTTTTATTTCCATTTCAAAATCCAACTTTTTCTTTATTAAACTCATATTTACATTTTATTTATCTCATACCTATGTCTTATTATACTACACTATTCATACCTATGCCTATTCTTATATTCAAATCCTATTCTATTTTTCTATGTATACCTATTCATAATTTTTATTTTACATTTCCTTTATCTATTCACGTTTCTTTGCATGGGTCAATTCAATTTATTTATTTCTAACTTCCCCATATCACTCTTAAATCTGGGTCCTTTTAATTTATATTTCTTAATCATATTTTTATATCGGGGTCCTTTTAATTCGTATTTCCTAATTCTATCCTTATTGTCTATCCTATAACCTAAAAATCTAACCCTACTCTGAAAAAATTCACACTTCCTTAAATCCAAAATCAAACCAGCTATATTCAGCTCTAACAAAATTCTATCTAAATGCACGTAGTGTTCCTCTACACTATTACTAAATATTAATATCTCATCCATATAGTGGATACAAAATTCCTCATACGGTCCCAAAATATTCTTCATTACATTCTCTAATGCATCCGTACTCGAGGACAAACCAACCGGGACCACCCTAAATTGGTATAATTTTCCTTCTATCGAAAAACCCGTATACTTCCTTGATTCTCGCGCTAATGGAATCAAACACAAAGAACTTTTTAAATATAATCTGCTATAAATTTTCTTATTACCTAATTTCCCTAATATTCTATCTATCTTTGGTGGACAATTATATTGCGGCTTCATTCGCTTATTAATTTCACTTGTATCTATACATAACTTAATACAGTATTGCCCGAAATAAACAGTACTGAAACTAAGTTGGCGGTGTTTTTATGCGTGCGCTGTCACACTCAAGTTAGCTAGTATAGACCTGTCAAGTAAACCTCAAACAAGTAATTAGTAGGGCCTAATTGTTAAAAATGGTGTTAAGTACAGAGGAGAAAGTGTTTCTGGTAGAGCATTATTTTCGTTCATACGGAATCGGCCGACGTAATGGTGCAAGTTTGCTATACGTGTCTGATCAATTCACACAAAGGTTTAATAAACGTTCTCCAAGTAATGCTGTAATTTTGAAGGTTATTGAAAAGTTTAGAAATACAGGTAGTGTATTGTGCCAACGAAAAGGAAACTCGGGGCGTCCCAGGACAGTTAACAACAACAATAACCATGAACGTGTTTTTGAGCAAATCTTAGAAAATCCAAAAGTCAGCCAGGCAAGGACAGCGTTACAACTTGATTTAAAAAGAACTTCCTTTCAAAGAATCCTGAAGGAGCTGGGTACATTTTCGTATGTGATTCAGGTACATCAACAACTACATCCTCGGGATTATCGCAGTAGAGTGGAATATTGCGCCAGAATTCTCGCGTTACAGTATGAAAATCCTGAATTTTTGAAAAATGTTTGGTTTTCAGACGAAGCACATTTTCACTTGTCAGGCTATGTGAATCGTCGCACAAATCGATTTCTGGGCTTTGCCAGACCCGATGAGGTTCAAGAGGTTCCTTTACATAGTGAAAAGTGAGTGTCTGGTGTGCTGTTTCCGGACACGGAATCATTGGTCCGTACTTTATCGAAGAGAATGGTAGGCAAGTCACACTTAATCAACAGAGGTACAGACAAATTTTAACACGATTTATCCCTGATCTACGTCAATTCTGTCGTGCACGTAACTTGGCATTTCGAAACCAATTTTTTCAGCAGGACGGGACAACTTGCCATACTGCTGCCGCAATTCGTCAATTTCTTCAAGAACATTTTCCTAGCAAATTCATATCACGATTTACTGACTTCCCTTATCCTTCACATTCTCCAGACCTCACACCTCCAGACGCATACATTTGGGGCATGGCTAAAAATGCCGTTTTCAAACGGGCACCACAAACCATCGATGAATTAAAGGATGCCGTTAGAGTCTTCTTCGCAGCCCTGAGACAACCCTTATTCAATAACATGACCAGAAACTTAGAACATCGTTATGAAGTCTGTCTCGAACGAGGAGGTGCACATTTAGAACATATAATAAAGAGTGTCAATAAGATGTATTTTTTAAATATACAAAACAATTACAATTTCAGTACTGTTTATTTCGGGCAATACTGTACTATTATCCCTTTTATTTACGACGACTACTAATAAATTCACAAAATTCGTACTGGAGCTCTCTATAATACCTTCACATAACATTTCTTCAATTTTTTCCTTCACTCTATTTCCAAATACTACTGGAATAGGATATATTTTACTGTTAAACGGTTCCTTATTTATTATTTCCAACTTGTGCACATAACCCTTGGCAATTCTCGACTTCGACCCCATTAATTCTGAATGCTTATTCAATAATATATTCATCCTATTTCTTAAATCATCTGGACACTTAATATCTTCATTTTCATTACCCCCATTATTTATCTCATCACTAAACTGATTAATATTTACGCAGTCGTCTTCTATTTCAATATTCTCCTCTTCATACCATTTAATATATTTACCATTACACTCAATCTCTTTGCATTCCGCATTTATCTTCAACCCCAACTTATCTATCATATTCATCCCAAATATAACATCTATCTTCAGTCCAGGTACTACCATAAAATCATTTTCCCATATTTTATCCCCCATATCACATCTCAGAATTACCATTTCATTTATTACACTAAATCTCTTATTATTTGGTGCCACTAAATTACACCTTGTTATAGCTATCGCTTTATCCCCCAATTTTTCTCGTTTAACAAACTCTTCCGCAACAAGTGATGCCTCTGCTCCAGTATTAATTAACACTTTAACTATTTTATCTTCCACCTTTAAATTAATTATTGGTAATAAATTCCTTTCAAATCTTCCTAATTCATTATCCATTTCATATTTCATAAACTCGCGCTGGGTTCCGTATCCGATAATTCATAGAATTTTCCTTGGTTCGTCCGTACTCAAAAATCCTGATTTCGCGTCGAAGGTCCTGCCTGACTCATTATCCCTGTATCTGTGCAATTCGTATTCCTTATTTAAGTACTATTAATATTTCTAGCTTGCGTCCGTCGATCATCATTTTCCTGCCTATTTATTCCTCTATTATTATAGTTTCCCTCATGATTCGTTCGCTCCATTCGTTGCCTTGGTATCTGACCAGTATTCCTGTTTTCCCTAAAATCATTATTAAAGTTTCCATAGTTCCCCCTATTAAAATTTCTTCCTCGATCATAATTATAATTGTTCCTTCGATAATTATTCCGAGTCTCCGTATTCCTTATAAAATTCGTGCGTCGATCCCTAACATTATTTTCCATTTCATAATCATTTTCCAAATCATCATATCTCTGCAAATAATCAATAAATGTATCTCTATCTACTATATTCTGCGTCGTTACATATCGCTTTACTTCAGCGTTAAAATGACCTGCTAAATACCTTATAATAATTTTATCTTCTAAAGGAGGATCCAATTGCTTCGCTACAGTAAATTTCTCAACCGCATATGATTCTCGCGTTATCCCTTTCGCCGAATCGTATCTTCCCATAATTAAGTTACTTCGAATTCGATTTTGCTGATTGTCATTCCAGAATTGACGTAAAAATTTGCTTTCAAACTGTTCAAATGTTTCTATCTCATTCTCAACTAAATTGTACCATCTTTCAGCATTCCCCCTTAATATTGCCCTAATTAAATTTAATTTGAATAATTCATCTGTAGATCCCTGTATCAACATTTTAAAATTTTTCAGAAATATCTTAGGATTTAATTTTCCGTCCCCGTAAAATTTCGTAAACTGTTCAATTGAAAGATTCGTTTGAATTAACCTATTTGATTCTCTATTAAAATTTATTGGATTACTTTTTAAATTATTTATTTCTTGATTTATTGATCCGAATTCCGTTTCGCAATTTTCTTCAATTTTATTTAATTTAATATTTAAATTCGTAATTTTATCCTTGGATTCGCTTTCGTAGTCTTCTTGTTTCGTTTTAACTAAAGAAATATGATCCCATAAACCGTCTATTTCCTCAGAAACTCTCCCAATTTTTGCATTCATTTGTGCCTTAATCTCAGCAATCGTGTGGTTCGTTTCTTTCAGACCATCGCTAAGAATCTTGATTTCATTTCCCAATTTCTCATTGTATTCATCCATTTTTGTCGTAACTGTATTTATGGCTTTTTCACTCTTATCCATTTTATCACTTAATGCCATTAAAATATCCAACATTTTGGTTTCTTGTGAAGTTCTCCTTTCTTCACTCAAACTTCTCTCCAACGTTATGTTTTCTTGGGATCCTCTCTCCATTTTGAAATTACTATTTTTACTCTAAACTTTTAAATACTAAATAAATCTACCTAACTTTAATTACTGTACAAATTTCTCTATTTTTCCTTTAATTGAAACTTTTCAAATCCCCGGTTTAGTTTAATTAATTTATTTTTACTCTTACGGTCGTGTTTTAAATTTTAATTTAATTTAATTCGCGCCTCTTAATCTCAGGTTATTTTACCGTGGTAAAATCGTGCTTTAATTCGTGCCCTAACGTTGGTGCGACATCTTTATTGCTATGCTATTAGCGGAATTATCATGCCCCTACTTTGGGCTGTTATTTTTATTGTTATGAACTGAAATTCTTGATCCCCTTCGTTGTGCGCCTTATTAATTTTCTACGTACTCTAAATTATTGGACCACCATTTTAATATTCACTCTAAATAAACAAGATTGTAATTATCTCCTCCTCCGGCTGTCTTATTAGTATTGCTATCAACTTAACTGGACTTTATCTTCAAACAACTTTGTCTACCAATGGCAAAATTCGATACGTTACCGCCTTGCGGGTTATCAATTTCCTATTCAACTTGTGGCTCCGCCTTTGTACTATTTAAATCTTATGACCTCGGCTAGCATTTATTTGCAATTATAAAATTCAGTAAATTTCGATTTTATATAATGAAACCAATATGTTATGTACAGCTTTTGAAATTATTCGAAATACACTTTTCAATCAGTTAATTTTATAAATCTCATTTATTAACAACCATGTACTATTTACTCAAAACCCAAAGTCACCAAAAAAAAAACTTATTATCTTTACCAACAAAGTGTAGAATATTCTAAACCTGTTATCATATTACTCATTCTATACGTATGCAACCTCGTTTGTTGACTTTTTACAAGCATATCATATTCAGCAAATTCAATATTAAAAATAAAAATTTATATAGAAAACAAAATATCTTATAACTAAAAATCTGACCTGGTTTATCTTTTTTCACATCGACGCTTCCAATAAAAATGATCTTCCCCAATTCTGGATTCCATTTAAATTATTGCCATTACACTATGGACCACCATTATTAAATTATACACCCCAATTTATTTCAATTCTTCAAACTTAGACTTTTATCATTCTTGCCCCAGACTTAAAATTGTAGTTTGTTTCACCCCGTACTTCAAAATTGTATTATTCTTTTCCCCTGGACATCTAAATTGTATTACTGTATTTTTCCCTGAACATCAGAATCATAGTCTATTTCCCTCAGACCTCGAAGCCCTATTATTTTTATGTCTTAGTTTAAAATAAATTCATTAAAAGCGTACTTACGTTTAAACGGCAATTATAATCTTCATATTAGCACTCATTTTATTTCACTTTTATAATTATTACGTATTACTTTGTTTAATGGCAACGCACTTCGGCCTTTGTTGAGTTCAAAACTGTCTTTCTTATCAAGGTGCTTGCTAATATATTCTCGAATTCCCACTCCATCCGTGGGTATGGTCTAGAACTCGTCGCTTATTTCTGACCAATCAAATAATTACTTTTAGAGCAGTTTCTGATGCAATGCTCTACGATTCCCCATAATCACAACCTGCCCGCAGCTGTCTTTCGTTATCAACATGTTGTATTTTGATAGATTACTTGCCTTTCCATAAACAACTGATGCAACTCGACTTTAAATTTTCATATTTACATGCGATTCACGCAATTTTTAATCTGCTCTCTTATCAAATAATGGTTAGATATTTGTACGCATTTACACACATTTACACAATTACACTTTATCATTTATTTATAAATATACGCGTGCTTCCGCTGAAAAATATTATTACTTGCTTTACCTAAATTCACTAAACTTTATCTACAGGGTATTGAATATTTTCTATTTACTTAATGCATGTATTTCTCATTCCTACGCCAACTATGCGTCTTCCTATGTTTACCTGCGTTGCTTAAAACTATTTCTACTTTATATACAGGGTGTTGATTGCTTACTATCTACAAACTATGTCTATTTCTTAATTTTTCACTAAATAAGTGACGTTTTCTGCTGCCTATGATAATTGTTCTTTCCTGAATGACCTTTACTATAACGTGCACCCTTAAACAACCCCTTATCACAGCAATATATATATATTGTATATGTTGTACATAACGCACGAATATATATTAGTGTAAATATAAATTATACGGCAACGAAGATAAGCTATATAAGCAATAAATAAATAAAGTAATCACGTTCGTCCTTCGTCTCCAGTAATTGTATATAGTCTTAAAATATGTAGATAACCCAAACTAATAGCATATTAGACTAACAGCTGAGTAGAAGATAAATTTACTCCAGTTGTATATGTTTTAATCCATGTGACTAGGAAATTAGAATTGTTGCCGCTAACATAATAATTAAATCTAAACGCGTTTTATCTTATTCTAGTAACCCAAAAAAAAGTAATAAAAATTGATGTACGCGTCTATAATAGATGCGGTATACAACATTGAGTTTTGATACCATTTTTGGTAGTTTCCGTTTCAAGGTAAGCAAACGTAGTATAAATTGTAATGATCCATAAAAGAGGTTTAATTTCTTAGTAAATGTACGGGGTTTTTTCAACCATTGAGAAAGGCTGGAACGTACGGCCGAAACATTTGGTGGAATTGTTATGCAAAAAATAAAGATGGCATAGATTTGTATTTTTCATATATATTTTTTCAAGTTAAATGACCTTAAAACCCAAGAAAACCATACATTTCAATATTACAAATAACAAGGTCAAGAAATATAATAAAAACCTATCTCATATATATATATATATATATATATATATATATATATATATATAGAGAGAGAGAGAGAGAGGAGAGAGAGAGAGGTTATAAGGGGGTCACGAGAGGTTATTGAAACCCAAAGCCTACAAATGTAACCCACCAGATATAAAAAAAACCGGAAAGAATAAAAATTTCCGAAGATTCATTTTTCCAACCTGAATAATATAAGCGTATTGTAAATACATAGCCATTAATGTGAAAAGCAAAAACACAATTAATTCTGTGCGTGTAAATAATCACTCTAAGATAAATACAAAGCATAAAATATGCGCTTCATTCGCAGTAAGTGGCATAGAATAGTGCTAGGCGTTATGCATTTCACGCAAAACAAAACTACATTCAATCGTGATAACACTTTAATCTTTATAAAATATGCATTAAAAACACATTTTAGTTATCGTGAAAGCAAATATTTTCTTTTTACAATCGTTAATAATGCAAATCGATCATTTTCAAGCGTATTATAAATACAAAGCCATTTACTTTATTACCCGTAATTGGCATGGAATAATGTAAGTAACTACTTTAAGATAAGTACAAATCCATTCATTTTCATTTATCAATTATCATAATAATACATTTCCCGTGCATAAAACATTTGCTTTATTTAACGTAAGAACCATATCAATCTAGTTAAAAACTAACGCTTTAATCTTTATAGGTATGCGTTAGAATTGGTTTAGGTTGAAACCTGAAACCAATCTTTTATTACAATTACTAAAATGTAAATCGTTTGCATTATAAAGCAACTAAAGCTTTAATTAAGCATATAAATTGCCTTCAGTGTGTACCGAAATATCATTTTAATTCAATTTATGAATTTTAAATAAAAAAGTTTAGAACTCTGGTACTTTATTAAGAAAGAAAATTCGTCATCAAATAATAAGAAAGGTCGTATAAACTAATGAAATAAACAAACGTTTATTATAAGAAACCGCGCGAATATTAAAAATGTGGTAAAATCGATTTTACCTTTGCGTGATACTACAGGATAGAATGCGACGTCACGATTAACCCGTGAACCAGACCTGGATAAACGACGATTCGAGCGCGACGGTTTGACACTAATTAGGTAATAAAAAGAGTTATTCCCAGAAATCTTACACCATTACAGTATATTATATTCCATGCAGAACCAGAAACTCTGAAGAACGGTGAGGTAATTACATAAAACTGTATATAAGCGGAAACTTTATTCAAGAAATCCATCCAATTCATTTCAATTTACGCGATCGACAATGTATTAGATTCTATTTATTAATAAAGTCGCGAACATGTTACTTTGAGAAAAATTGTTTTATTAGGTATGCAGTGTGCATACAGTATTTAATATTAAAGATGTAACTGTGAATAAAGAAGTAATTTTTAAAACGTAATTGCATAAATATGGAACGTAAACTTGGAAAGCCAATTTTTTTTAATAACTTTATTTCCGTGTGTATAAATAATTACTTAAAACTAAGTTTTATTTGAAGATACAAATGCAAAGCTATTGAAGCCCTCATTAATTAAAATACTAAATAAATTTTCTGTGTATAAAATATGCATTAGAACTCGTTTCATTTACCGTTTGCAAAGTATAAACAAATCCTTACTAAATATGCGTGTAGGTGTAACATTTTAATTCACTTTATGAGTTTTAAACCAAAACGTTTATCTAGAATCTATTCTATTCAGAAACAAATACGTCAAATCCTAAACGTTTTTAAACGTCATTCAATAACTTAAACACCGATTCAAACAACTCGCGCGACGATTAAAAAATCCATAAAATCGATAAGAATTCTTTTTATAGCTTTTCGGGTTACTATAAGATTGAATGCGACGCGACATTAACTCTGTGCATTAGACAAAGATAAACAGCACGTTCCACGAGAAACAATTCAAAATTTGACACTAATGAGACCACTAAGTCGTGGAATTCGCGGAAATATCGCATCACCTAGGTGACTAAATTCGAATCAAATTGCGAAGACTGGAAATTGTTACATAGTTAGATAATGTTGTATATATGACCGGAACTTGATTAGCAGTATTCATTCGTTAATTCGCGATTCGTCGACAAGCAATATGTAAAATTCATTTCGATTTACGAGATAGAGAATGTAAGACATAAAGCAGAATTGTATGCTGTAAAATAGTTAACGACATGCAAGTTACACGTTTGAGCAGTTTCAAACCGAGACGTTATTAAACGCAATTATTTGGTGAAACATGATTATTTTGTAAAATATAATGAAGATTGAACATTCTTTTATACCAAAGCATTTTAATATGTATAATCAAATAATGATCGGTAATTAATCGACAACTTGTTACGTACAGTTTCTGTAGTGTACATTTCCTATTTAAACCTCGCATCTTTATCCTACCGTTAATTATTAAATATAATTAATAAAATCTGAAATACGTTAAAACTTTTTGTTCAAATTAATTATTGCTTAAAATTAATTGAAAATGCTTTCCTTCCTTATTTGAATGCAACTTGTGTGTTATTGAAATATTTGATAACATACATCAATTTGTACTTAAAACTAATTTAAGAGTATTCTCTTTCTCATGATCATTATTCAACAATTGAAAAGCTTACTTCTTAATTCTAATTTTATTAAAAAAGAATTTTCATATTTGAAAACTGTTTTTACTGTGAGCTAATTATCTAGTTAATTCGCAAGTTTTAAAGCTAGGTTTTCATTGACATAACATACAATTAGATACCATTAAATACACTTTAATACAATTCAATTTTTAAGTGTAATGGCTTTTAACAAATTCTTCATTTCGTGAAGATTTCTTGAATTTTCTTCGGGATTCTGTTTTCTTTTTTCTTTTGTGCTTGAAGAGTTTTCATACTGAAGTTACTACTGCAACCATTATCACTATAAATAATATAACTGTTCATATACTTATGCTGTCATAATGTAATATGGGTGTTTTTAATTTATATAATGGCTCATATGAATGTCCATGGTTTCTACTACACCACGTAATAGATCTAAACTCAAATGTTCTAATTTTAAAGGTTCCATCATGGTCACTTTATCACTCGTGTTATTCATTGTAAAACGTAAGCTTGCTAAACTGGCGATCTTCTTGGTTATCGTAGTATTCTTACAATCTCGTATAATTTCTCGCTTGATTTTTAAATAACAATCTTCTTAAATGGTAATAATATAACTTGATAAAAGTGTTTGTGTTACTTCTTCTTTTTGCAAACTGTGGTAGCGACTGTTTGTTCTGGAAATATGGCAATCCATTGATTTTTAGTGGTTTACTGAATTTTTCTCTGTGTAACTTTACATTTATTGTTTGAAATGTCATATTTAAACTCATTCGAAACAAAAATTTGTTTTCTGATGTAATAATTTGGAAATATTTGACTTTCATTGGCAATGGAAAAATGTGAAAATAATTATAAATTTCTGATTCTACAATAGGAATTTCTAATGTGAAAACAATGTCGTTAAGACTTTGAATATGCTTTTTCACAAGTGATTTTTTCGAATAACAAAATGTTATCATGATTAACTTCAAAAGGTAGTTTGATATTTTTAATATACAGTAATATTGAGAATAATTCTGCTAAAAGGTCGTTTGGTTCAATTATGTTAGAATGTAAAGTATTTAATTTGGCAAATAGAAATGCATTTTCTAATGTATTTAATATTTGTTGAATTACTGAAATTGCTGTAATTAATTGTATAAAAAGGGTATTAAATGTGATCATAGTGTTTGAACTGATTTGTTCCAAGTTTGCTTTGTGCATACTTCTTGTAATTTGTTGATATGACTTAGCATTGTTACTTGATTGTTAGCTAATTTTTAAGCAGTTTCATGAAATTTTATTACAGTGATCGTGGTTAGTCAACTTTGTTCTTTCGTGATTGTCTTTAGTTGTTCCTGACTGTCACTAAGTCCAAGTATTAATCGATCATAACTTTCCGTGTCCTCGTGATCTAAATTACCTCTAATTAATTTTGCTAATGCGCTTAATGGATTAATAAGTCCTCATTTATTTCTTTTAAAAACTAAACTGGGAATTAAATATATAAATTTTTCTTGGTTGATTTTAACATATTTTCTACAAAATAAATATAATTGTGCATCTCATTGTAATACGAACTGCCAAAATTAGTAATGTTTGTCAAATCACTGAGCAAACGATGGTTATATTCTAAAAGATAAAATTCTGACTTTAATATGGTCAAATTAAATTTCTGATAAAAGTTCAATAATCTTTTGTGTTCTGCATTTGTCTAATTTTTATGGGTATTAGTCCAGAATTGTCGGTAATTAGTTCTAGTCTGATTCCATTGTCGTTTCTGTTTTTCTGGTGGCTCCATGATGCAGTTGGTATGCGTGTGACTACTATGCCCATAATCCCGGGTTCGAATCCTGACACGGTCCACTTGAAAAATGTTAGACGAACATTTTTCACAAAAATATACCCTCGTAGAGATGAGAGGTAAAATGTAGGTCCCGTGGGTGAGTGTTGTCATGTATGTTAAAAATCCCTACATTGCTAACAGCACGGGTTCGACAAAATTCAAAATTTTCAGGTAAAATGAACTCGCTTCCTGGCCAATGTAATATCTTTGGGTGGAGCATTGGAAAATCAAATGTAGTGTCGCTTCTGTCTGTTGTGACAGCAAATAAGGATCATGATGGTCAATCTGAAACATAAGAGTATCTTAGGTTTTTAAAATATATGTATTTGGTTCTTGTGCCATTTCCTATATTATGTTTTTATCTAAAATATCTTAATTTTAAAAGGTCCTAAATTTCTCGTGACTCTCTTATGTCGTTTAGCTTTATAGTTTCTTTCGTATACAGTTTGTCCGATTTCAAATTTTTTAACTGTGGTGTCTCAATTTTGTTTCTCAATTATCTTTTCCTTATCATGGTTCAATTTTTGCTTAACATTATCCTAAGTAATTTTTAATTTTTCGTTATGGTCTTTTGCATACTGTTGGTGAACTTATTGATTATAATAAATGTTCAAGGGGCTGTGTGAATCTAATGCCCTAGAATTAACTTTAAAGGTCGAAGTTCATTGAAGTGTGAATCATGTTGTTGTATGCTATAACGACGTAAGATATTAATACCAAAATTTGTTCTTATAGAAATTTTAATTTTAAAAGTCTAATTTGTTCTAATTAATTTAAATGTAATCTCTTAACGAGTGAATTGAAATTTGGATTATTTTCAGCTGTGTAGTGTACTTTATTTTGTGTAACTCCAAAATGTCTCGTACTGTCTCGTTTCTAAATTCGCTTCTGCTGTATAAGGTTATCATTTCTGATGTAGTATAATATGAAAAATACTGTAAAAGTGCTTATGTAACATCTATACTATTATTGGAACTAATGGGAATTGCTTGTCCTGATTTTGTAAAAGTATCTAAAGTATTAGGAATTTTGTGTTTCTACTACAAAAGTATCAATATGTAATTTTTGGAAAGATTTGTCTGGTGTCTGAGTGATCATTAATAGAATTTTTGGAGGTCCTCGGTCATATCTGGCTTTGTCACCAAGTTCACATCCCTTTACATAGTCTGTAATTCGTTCTGTCATATTTTGAAAATATAACCTCTCTGTAGTTGTTTCAAAGTCTCCTTTATTCCTCGGTGGTTGGTTTTTCCTTTGTGCTGGTTCCTAATGGCAATTTCTATTTCTTCTTCGTCCATCAAAGTAATCAGTTTAATAAAACATCTAATTATTTCTGGTCCTGAATTAATAAATAGTAAATTTCTGAAAATTTTGTATACAAATTTTCTTTCATGAAGTAGAAATAAGTGCCTTTTGTCAGCTGTGTATTCCGTTAGAAATTGTATAATTTGAGCGTCATTATCGTCTCGTGTTATCTGAACACTGTTATGAGATTCGGGTCGTTTAAAAATTCATTGATGAAAATGTCAGTGTTAGGAACTCTTTGTAATAATTGCTACCTAATGGTTTTGAAACTAAAGCCTGGGTTCAACTGGATGATAACTTTGGAAATCTTTTACCATCACCTTGTCCCCGATTTTAAAATTACAATAGTTTTTTGTTTTAAAATATTTTCTTTGTTTTTGTTATACTATAATTAATTTGTTTTTAATGAAGGGAATTGACTGGTTTTCACAAAGTTTAATATTATTTGGCCATAGTATATCAAACTTTGTCTTAAGAGGTTTATCCTGGTGTTTCTCCTGTGCTAGAGTGATCTATGCTTCGGTACGTTAACAAAAAACTATTTCATGTTCTTTGAATAATATTGGTCACATTTTGTATATGTGAAACAACATTATAATTATTATTTTGCGCAATGTGTTTTAATATAAATTGTTTCGCCCTGTTACTAAATCTTCAGCTGCTCCAGCAGTATGTGGGAAATATGAGAATTTAAGTAACATATTTTACTCAGTGTACTTTGAGGAATTCTTGAAAACTCCGGATAGAAATGAAGTCTGGTTATCAGAAACTACACTTTGGTAACCCAAATTTGGTCAGATCACATAAAATATCAATAATTGTATTGGAAATAGTATTTGGAACTAAAAATATTTCAAGCCATTTTGGTAAAGAATCTAAAATTACTAAAAATATTTGTGCATCGGCAGGACCTAAGAAGTCTAAATGAAGCCTCTTCCATATCGATGATGGAATCTACAAGGGTTCTAGTGAACTTTTAGGAGGATTACTTTTAAATTTTAAACAAATTGGGCAGTTATTAGTCATGGATTCAAAGTCATTATTTACGAAAGCCCGCCTCACATAGGGCCTTGTTAATGACTTAATTTTTACTAGACATATGTGAGATAAATGAAGTCTTTTAAGGTATTTAATTATAATTATTGTGGAATAATGAGTGTCTCCCAAAAACATTATTTATTTTCCATATTTATTTCATTTTTGTGCTTAACCTAGTGTTTTAATTCCAGATTGCATGTCGTACATCAAGCATTTTGTATGTGATAAAACCCCATTTTAGAACTGCATCGTTTAGTTTCCACTCTAATCATTTCAATATTTATTGTTAACTCGAACTCATGTAACTAATTTCTCGAATGAATTGTACCGTCCTTATAGTTTGGGTAGTTAATGGGTAGTTCAGACAGTAAATCCGCATTATTTTGTATAGATTTGATACAATAAATACGAATTCATATTCTGAAAGAAAGAAAGCAATACGTTGGAGCCTGTTGGCAGCCATAGAAATCTCCTTTTTCAGTCCAAAAATAACCAATGGTTTATGATCCGTATATAAATCAAACTTATTATTATAAAGATATTGATGGAATTTTTTATTCCATATATTAAACTAGTGGTCTCTTCATCAATTTGAAAATACTTCTGTTTTGTGCAAACACTTGTGGTGAAACTAAAACATTTCGGATTTGTTTATACGAGATTTTGGCATTGCTTTGACCAAACTCAGGCAACATCTCTTTTAACAGGTTGTATAATGCATATAAAATATCTGGGGCATTTGAAATAAGCCAATGCTAATAGTTAACTGCTCCTAACAATGATTTAAATTTTTCCATCCCTTTTTTGTAGATTTTTCTAGACTGTTTTTACTGATGGTGTGTCCTATGTATTCAATATTATCCTGGAAAAAATAAACATTTTCCTTTTTACAGTAAATTCTACTTTTTGTAAATAGTTGAACACTATATATAAATTTTACATGTGTATCGAACGGTTATTCCTTGTAATCAATATGTCATCTAAAAACAAACAAACGTCACATATGCCACATAAGAGTTGTTCCATTATAAGTTGAAACTGACCAGGTGCAGAAGAAATTCCAAATGGCATTCCTGCATATCGTAATAAGCCATGATGTGTCAAAATGGTGGTTAATATACCAGATACATCATCTTAGGTCAATTTTTAAAAATTGTTCTCCGTTATTTAGTTTAACAAACAAGTCCTCAATTCTAGGCAATGGATACTTGTCAGGTTCTATACAAGAGTTTAAGGTTATTTTATAATTGCCACATATGCAAATAGTATTGTTACATAATATGAATAATATAAGCGTACCCCATTCGCTGCTTTTTACACTTCTCAAAACCTTATTTTAAAATAATCTATTCAGTTCTGCATCAACCTTTTCTCTTATTGCAAACGGTATTGTTTGTGGTTTAAAATATTTAAGATTTGCTTCTTCCGTAAATCTGATTTTTAGTGGAAACGCCTTAAAAGTACCTAATTCATCTGAAAACACTTCTAAAAATGTGTTAAGTATTTTTACATCAACTGTATTCCTATTGTATAAAATATGAACTTTTGTAATTTCTAAATTAAATTTTATTATAAAATCTCTTCATAATAGTGGTCTGTAGTTATCTTGTCTTAACACAAAAATTTTCAGTACATTGTTCTTGCCCATATAGCTTAATTTAAAGCTAATTGTGCCCAAAGGACAAATGTTGTTTCTGACAAATCAAAAATTTATAATTTATTTTAACTAGCGGAATACCTTTAAAATTATTCTTCCATAGATTTTCATTAATTATTGATACTGCAGTTTTAAATTTCTTAGATTTTGGCTGATTTGTTGCTTTTCTAAAAACTAAACTTTATAATACACTTTTTAGAAGCTTATATTTACCAAGAACTGTACATCTACAAATATACAATTACATCAAATGGAGTGATGAAAGTTTTAAATAATCAGCTTTAAATTTTGAATACGCTCATTTAGCAAAGAAAATTTTAATTATTGGATCCCTTTAAAACTTAGAAACTACTACAATATTATACCTATATTAATACATCTTGAACTATCCTTAAATATTACATTAGGACTCTAAGAACATGTGTTTTAGACTTGTACAACTTTTCTACATTTACTTCCAAAATCCAGAACTATAAGTATTATAAAGTTTTACACAACCTCATCCAAACCAATTTTATCAAATTCCCGTGCATGGGTAATCAGGTCATTACACTTCAAATGTCTTTCATCTATCACCAAGTTTCTGCAGTTGGTTGTTTAGAAATCCTCAAAGCAAGAACTTCAACTGCTTCAGCAACTTGTTGCTCTCTACACCGAAATGTTAACAATTTTTCTGCTGAAATTCAACCAAAAGCAAGCTTACTTCATAATCTTTCAAAAAATTACTAGGTGACATCGATAGATACTGAGTTAATAAAAATATTTACTACATGACCACTTCCCACGGCATACAAAAAAATCACATACAATATCATATATTATGTTTGCTTTTAATTGCACCTAGTTGAAAGAAAACTATACAAGAATAAGAGTACCAAAATAAATTTCCACAAATGAAGTCTTATTTTTCCAGACACCAGCAGGGAGTATTTCGCTCAGATTTGACCATACATAAAATAGAAATCTTTTTATAAAAGCGCAATTATACATTTTCAATTTTTTTAAACCTCTCATTTCCTCATTTCACCATACTGAAAGATCAGTATGTATTGCATGCCATACAGAGAATCTAGTTTAAAAAATAAATGGTATATCATTTAGTAAAACATAAATTAAAATTGGTGTACTATTAATAGAAGTCAACGAATATGTCTGTAAATATCAGTGGTCATATCATAATTTTCAACTGTTTATTATCATTAATGGCATGGCTGCATTATCACCTTCAACATTGCTTGTTTTGGCAATATAGTTGACTGGCAAATCGACATAAATGAAATTTAATAAACAATTGTTTGTACATATTTTGCTTAAGGGTTCTTTAACGCAACATATATCAACTGCATAATTTCTAAATCTACAGCTGGCACTCATGTGGCCATATTTACCATACACGTTATAATTATTTTCATAATGTCTTTAAGTAATATCTGTATCCAACCTCTTATTAACCTTGAGCAAAGCTACTGTAACGAAAACTATTGCACAAACAACAGGTTCTTTATTATCAAACTGATAATACAAGCCTTTTCAACAACTCATAGCTACAGTAAAATTTTCTAAAAGCTCTCACAACAATTGACTTCCAGCCATGTATGAATAATATGGCACATGAAAGTACGGTGTATACACTTTTGTTCTAACAAAAAGATGAGGTTTTAGATAATCCATTGGAAAAGATTTTGGGGCAACCAGTTGATTATGAGGGAAAGTCGGAGCAATCGATTAAAAATGCTCGTAAGCGACAAGAGAATTTTTGCAGGGATCACCAGGTTATTACTTTCAAAATCAGTGATTCTGTATTTTTAAAAAAGCATCATCAGTCTTCAGCCATTGACGGCACAATTATTTTTATTATATAAGGACCCATTTCACGTAGTGGGAATTGCAGGACCAAATTAATACAATTTAGTATATCAAAAAGGAACTGAGCTAGGCAAACACACATTGTTAACCTGAAGCCTTACAAGGCCTTGTCTCAGTGAAATGAACTATAACATTAGTTTTAGTATGTATGACAATGTTTGTCTGTTATATCCAGAAATGCATAAAAGGTTATAGTTTGTAGGTTTTAACTTAAACAACCACCATCATCATTAGGTCTTCAGTTCTGGAACTGGTTAGACGCGTACCATCATTGTTTCTTATTTTGAACTAACCTACACATTTCCCTGAAATTTGCAGTCGGCATCTATCACTACCTGATCTAGGTCTACATTTACCTCCATTTTCCTATTTCTGCTTATAATATATGCCATATTATTCACCAAAAATGCTTTAGAACGTATTCTGCCCTTCTATTTCTCCTATTTTTTTTCCACAGATATCCTTGTTCCCCTACATTTCTATAACCTATTTGTTATTAACTTTGTCTGTCCAAGCTATCATCCTCATACATCTGAAGCACAGCATTCCAAAAGAATGCTATCGTTTATCTGTCTGCTTTTCCTACTGCCCGTATTTCAGAGGCGTACTATGTTGTGCTCCACACATATGCTTTCAACAATTTTCTTCTTGTTTCTATGTTTGTCTTTCATCATAGGCACTGTTCTTTCTTGTTAGATGCAGTTCGGTTCCCTTCTATTGTTTTACAATTATATACCCTATTTCTCCGACACTCAGTGGTTGTGAAGGGGGGGGGGACAGCCTGTGGCTACCAAGTTCCCCCAGCACTTGAACATTTACCAATTTAATATTTTTTCCAATATATCTTTTTGAACAGTCAACATTAGTTGCACATATTTCATAACCAACACCTGTACTTATTTATAATAATCATCAGATTTATCTGCGCTTATTTTTTCGTCATTAGGTTTTCCGTCTCAAAACTGGATGGACCGGTACCTGCACCTATTTATATTCTGAGCTAGCCTACACAGTTCCCTTAAATTCTCACACAGCATGTATACAGCTCGGTTCCCCTTTTATTGTTTTCTAATTTTATGCCCTATTTCACCGAGATTCAGTGAAGGGGGTTAAGCAGACTGTGCCGGCCAAGATCCCCCAACACTTAGACATTTGCCGAATTAATAGTTTTGAAGTAAATCCTTTCACATAGTAAACATTATTCGAGAATATTGCCCATCCAATACTTGTAGTTGCTTATAATAATCATCATGTTTAAGTACAGTGACTTTTTTATCATTAATTTATCCATCTTGCGACTGGCTGGAAGCGTACCTCCATTGATTTCTATTCTGAGCTAGCCTACATATTTCCCTGAAATTCTTACAGCCTACATCTTTCACTATCTGTGTGCAGTAGTGTTACCTAGGTCTACCTCTACTTCTCTTTTTTCCTATCTCTGCTTCTAATATATTCCACACTATTCCCTCATACCATAGTATGTGACCTATCATCCTGTCTCTCCTATTTTTTACCGTTTTCCACATATGTCTTTCTTCCCCTACCGTTTTTAGTATCTCTTCATTCTTAACTTTGTCTGTCAACAATATCTTCGTCATACGTCTGTAGCACCACATTTCAAAGGCTTCTACCTTTTTCTTGTCCACTTTTCCTACTGCCCAGGCTTCACAGCCGTACAGTGCTGTGCTCCACACATATGTTTTAAGCAATCTTTTCCTTGTTTCTATGTTTGTTGTCTTTGAACACAGTAGTTGATTTTTCTTGTTAAATGTAACACGACCTTGTGCTAATCTTTGTTTTATGTCTTTTGCGCTTTTTCCATCTTGCGTTATTTGGCTGCCTAGGTAGCAGAAATCCTTAACCTCTTGTAAATTTGTGTTACATATTTGTATTCTTGTTTTTGATTTATTTT
This sequence comes from Platerodrilus igneus, assembly GCA_036346225.1. Taxonomy (NCBI): domain Eukaryota; kingdom Metazoa; phylum Arthropoda; class Insecta; order Coleoptera; family Lycidae; genus Platerodrilus; species Platerodrilus igneus. The sequence goes on from JARFIW010001250.1 coordinate 984,591, forward strand.
CTCCTGCTTTGCATGCTAGAACTTTAGTTTTAGCTTTGTTAATTATCATACCGTATCTCTCTGTTAGAACTGTTTCCATTTCATTAAGAGCAGCTTCTAACTCTTCCTTGCTAGATGCTAATACTGCTATATCATATGCAAATCTAAGCATATCAATTTTTTGTCCCTGCATAGTAATTCCAAATGTTTTCCTGTATTTGACAGTATTCATTGCCTCTTCAATGTACAACTTAAAAATTAATGGGGATAGGGCACATCCCTGTCTCACCCCTTTCCTAATGTTTACTTCTCTACGTTCCTGCTCTAATTCCATTACTGCTGTTTGCTCTTTGTATAAGCTATGTACTATTCGTCTATCACTCTAACTCATTCCAATCTTTTTGAGTATTTCAAACATTTTTTTCCATTTTACATTGTCGAATGCTTTCTCCAGATCTACAAATCATATATACACGCTTTCCCCTTTTTCTATTGTTTTCTCCATTATCACTCAGAGCTAAAATAGTTTCCCGTGTTCCCCTGTTTCGCCTAAACCCAAATTGCTCTCCTAGTTTTTCTTCAGCTCGTTTTTCCATTCGTCTTTGTACAATTCTAGTTAATATTTTTGATATGTCTGTTGTCAAACTTATTGTTCGAAAATGTTCACATCTATCCGCGCCTTTCTTTTTTGGCATAGTTACTACGATGTTACATTTGGAATCTTTGGGTATCTCGCCTGTCTCATACATATAGCTTACAAGTTGGAAGAGACGTTCTGTTGCTGCTTGTCCAACGGCTTTTGGAGTTTCTGCTTGCACCTTATCTGTACCCGGCGCCTTACCATTTTTCAGACCCTTTAATGCTAATTCAAGCTTATCTCTAAGTATAGGATATTCCAAGTCATCATATAAATTCCCTATATATTCTTGCCATCTACTTTCTCTACATTTTCTATAATGACGTTTCCTCCCGCATCCCTTATATTTTTGTTATACGGTTTTATGAAGGCCGTACTTAAATTTAAAAATCTGAAACAGAGGAACAGAAAAAGGCACTTTGACTTTGAGAGGCTAAAAGATAAAGATATCCACGAAAGATTTAAAAAAAAGTCAAACGAACTGCTGAAAGATATCCGAAAAATTTCTGATACGAAGAAAGTAGAAACAGAATAGAATAACATTAAATCCAGCTTACACATGGCGGCCAGAGATATTCTGGGGTATACACAAAAAGAAAACAAGAAGCCATGGCTAACAAAGTGTAACGTGTCATTTATTCCTCGTTACAATTTACTTTCAGAAACGTAATTCGTTCATGTTGCGTAAGGTTAAATGTTATAATTTGGCGACGGGTTGCAAGATACTACCATGTCGTTATTTAGTTTAGTTGTTTTGTCGAATGTCAAATCGTTCTTAAAAAGCTTGGTTTAAATTAATTATTGCTTTATTTTATTCAAGTGGACTAAGACAATGTTATTAAATAACATTGATTCAGACAACGATAATCAAATACACCTTGACTGTATTGATTATCTAAATATTGAACTTTGTTAGTGCCGACCTTCAACGAGGAATTTATTTGTTAGGTTCAACCATATATTATAGACTGATACCAGTTGTTCTTATCAACAAGATATAAAATGTATTATACACATTACATCGATCTTGTTTGGTGCAGCATATACTTTGTGCAAGTCTTAGAAGAGGCACGCCCTATTGTAATTTTCATGGGGTGGTCCTGAAAATAAAGTTAATTATACAAATTAGTTTGGGGCACCCTTTTCTCATCCAGGAGAATTTTATAAAGAGTATTAGAGAAATTTCCTGGCTTAAGAAATTTATTTTGTAGAAGACATTTAGCACTTGGTGAGTACTTAGTTACCAGTAAGGATTAAAATCTAAAATATAAAACTTTTTAGCATTATCGATTATTGGTCGTGTGACTTGTCGGGGTTAAAAATAATTGGGTTGATTATTATAAAGTGGAACCACTTAGGAAAGTGTAAGTAATTGCAGCAATAACCTTCAAATTTTAATTTGTGTGTACAGGGTTCTTTGGTACGCAGTATTCTTTCCGTACGGAATATTCTTTATGCGTGGGAAATTCTTTATTTCTGTTGGGAATCATATGGAGCTTCCTGTCCAACGTTGTATCTGGTGATACAAGATCAGACTCATCTTGTAGCTAACTGGTTTGGTCGTTGAGGACGCAATCCAGCAGACTTGGACATCTGGCACTTTTATCACAGGTTTTTATTGATTAAGACCCATATGGTTGTTTGTCTATTTAAATGTTTTTTTGTGCATATTGTGCATGTTTAATTAATTTGTTTTGGGGGAATGTACTATAGTACCAAAATATATATACTTTAATGATTAATTGAGTAAAACAGGGTTTAGAGAATTTATATTTTATATGATAGTCACTTACAATATTAAATTACATATCTACTTGTATGCAGTAAGGTCTAGCTTTCAGCAGATGCTTGGACCACTCTCTTTTTTTTGTATAACAATATTATAACCTGATACCGGGGTTGCAAACCGGATTGACAGATTGCCTAACATACAAGGGAAAGTGCACTACCCCTGAATAATAATAATATCTGCATTAATCTTGATTAATATATTCATAGTGTGGTACAAGTACTCCCTGAATAATTTCTCTGCTCTCAGTAAATATATTTTTAGTGTCAATTAAATGTGATGTTGGGCTCAAGCCAAGTTGATTGGGAGTGTAAATATTTTTTTTGTGAGCATATATATTGATTCATGAATATAAGTATAATAATTTGGTATATAATTGTGTTTTGATTGAGTCGAATCTACTTGAACATTTATAGTATCAGGGACAATTAAGTTTGATTGCAGAGACTAAGTTGTTCTCTCTTAAGGTATGGTGTTTAGTGGCCTTTTACTGCAATTGGCGCCCCTCTTATTTTCAGCGGTAACCATCAACTACCCACGGCCCACTACTGTTGCTAGTTCGAAAATTGCACCATATTCTATGCTAACCGTTCAGGGATGATATCCTTTGGGACTCCTAAATTGATCGGAGCGAACTAACGAATATACCAAACTTTAATTTTATTTCGTATACTTATTAGCGAGTGCCTGAAGTAGACGTTACAAAATTTTTGACGCCCAACCTAGGGGCTCGATGACATTACAAATTTTTGATGTGGTTTACACAAAATTTTTGACGCTCAATTTTGCCATATATACTTATGTTTGTATATATCGAACAGGACTTTGATTAAAATTTACTACGGTTTAGTTCATTAATTTTTAGTATAAAATTATAATTGATATATTGTTATTCCGTAATTATTTAAAAATGGATCCATACAGGTTGTTAAAAGATGAATTGCTTTATGAATTTCAAGCTCGAGGAATTAAAGTTTCGCTAGCCATTACTAGTGCTAAGTTATGTTCTCAATTAAAATTAATTTTAGACGAAGAACCTTTCGGAGAGTTGGTGACCGCAAAATCTTTTGATCCCGATATTAAGTTAGAAATTAAAACTTGTGAAGGAAAACTTACAGCTTTAGAGGAAGAAGTTCATAAATTTTCTGGTACAAATCCTAAGAGAATTGTTACAAAATTGAAACATCTATTAGGACGTTTATCTCGTTTACAGTTGGCAGAAGAGGAGACTGATTTAGAAAGTGCAATTGGGGCACAGCTTGATAGATTGAATAAAATTGATTTGTGGGTAGACAATTTACGAACACCTACTAGGGAACCTTTGTCAGGGGTTGTACCTAATTGTGCTGAAATGGCGCAAGCAACTGGTCGAGAAGTAGTCAATCAAAATATTACTGCTTCCCAAATACCTGCAATAAATTTTAGAAGTGTACCGCCTTGCAAATGGGGAATTTCGTTTATGGGCAGTCCTCAGGGCCTTAGTGTAAATGCCTTTATCGAACGGGTTGAAGAATACAAACTTGCTCGTGGGGTTTCGGATGCAACATTAACTCAATCAATAATCGATTTACTTGATGGTAGGGCTTTGATATGGTATCGATCTATTAAATCACAAATTGCCTCTTGGACTGATTTTGTAACCAAATTAAAATCCGAATATTTACCATTCGATTACAATCATGAATTATTAACGGAAATTAGGTCGAGGATTCAAGGTACTAATGAGCGGGTAGGAGATTTTTTTGCTTGTATGATTAATTTATTTGCTCGTCTTTCTATACCTTTATCAGAGACAGAAAAACTAGCTATTCTGAGAAGAAACATATCTCCTTACTACATACACGGTCTCGGTCTAACACAAATTGATTCTGTTGATAATTTATTGAACTCTTGTAAACAATTAGAGACTAATAAACAGTTAGCAATCAGTAGTCGTCCTACTTCAAGAAATGTGGTGAATAAATTAGAACCTGATTTAGCTTGCCCTTTAGAGAGTTCGGAGGTCAAACTTTTAACTAAGGATCAGGAGAATACTTCTAAAAGTTTTCCAAGGGTAAAAACCAAACCTACTCAATGTTGGAATTGTCATGAACTGGGTCATCCTTTTAAATAGTGTCCTCAAACCCGAATTAGAAAATTTTGTTTTAGCTGCGGTGCCGCGGATGTTACAAAATATAATTGTTCTCAATGTTCGGGAAACGGGTAAGAAGTCGTCGTAGCCGGTCGGCGATTTTAAGTTTTAAGGCGGATAATTCATGGTCCTCCTGGTTAAATGTTGTGCGAACTGAGTTTAAACGAGAGCGGATCAGTAATAAATTTTTATGTAAAGGAAATGATCCTCGACCATATTTACAAGTTAGTATTTATGACATTCAATTTATTTGCTTATTAGATAGTGGTGCTACTCAAAGTATTGTAGGAGGTAGAGGTCTTCGTAAATTAGAAAAACTTAACATTTTTCTGTAACCTCAAAATTCACTAGCAAAAATTGCAGATGGACGTACGTGTAATATATTAGGGGTAGTAAATTTACCGATTAAATTGAATACAAAGGTTATTTTAATAGAAGCTTTAGTGATACCAGATGTTGTGGACGAAATAATATTAGGTATGGATTTTTGGCTTCTAATAGATATTGTTCCTTCATTTAAAGATATGACGTGGGAATTTAATGAAATGGCAGAAGTAAAGTCTATTTGTACAAAAGATAGTTTAGCTGCAGACCAACTTAATATTTTAGAAGGAGTTGTGAATTCTTTGCTTAAACAAATGTCTAAGAGCTTAGGCTGTGCGAAAGGCGTTAAGCATACAATTAATACAGGTAGTAGTCAACCAATTAAACAGCGGTATTATCCAGTTTCACCCTATATTAAAAAAATTATGGATGCTGAAGTTGATAAAATGCTTGAGTTAGGAATAATTGAAAAGTCAAACTCGCCGTGGAGTTCACCAGTCGTTATGGTAAAGAAACAATCTGGAGACTATCGATTTTGTATCGATTTTAGAAAAATTAATAATGTTACTAAACGCGACGCATATCCTTTGCCGTATATTTCTAATATATTAGATCGTCTAAGAGATGCAAAGTTCTTATCGTCTATTGATTTACAATCCGCTCTTATTGGCAGGTCGAATTAGATGAGTCTAGTAAGGAAAAAACTGCATTTACTGTACCGGGTAAAAGTTTATTTCATTTTTTACGACTCCCTTATGGTTTGAGTAATGCTCCTGCAACATTTCAACGTTTAGTTGACAGTATATTTGGTCCCGAGTTGCAAGATTATGTGTCGGTGTATCTTGATGATGTCATTATTGCTACATCAGATTTTGACACCCATATCCAAGTTCTTAAAACAGTTTTTAATCGTCTCTTGGCTGCTGGTCGTACAGTGAATTTAGATAAATGTGAATTTTTGAAAAAGCGATTGAAATATCTAGGTTACATTGTTGATGAACTAGGGTTGAGGGCAGATCCTGAGAAAATTGAGTGTATGATTAATTATCCAGTTCCAAAATGTGCTAAAGATGTTAGAAGATTTATAGGTCTCATATCTTGGTATCGGAGATTTGTCGAGAATTTTGCTAGTCGTGTGGCACCGCTTAATCGCTTGACAAGGAAAAAATAAAATTTATATGGGATGATGAGTGTAATCGCGCGTTTTTGGATATTAAACAGTGTCTTATTAGTCCACCAATTTTGTCCTGTCCTGATTTTTCTAAAGAATTTGTATTACAAACTGATGCGTCGCAGGTAGGATTAGGTTGTGTGTTAAGTCAAAATTTTCCAGATGGGGAACATGTTATAGCTTATGCAAGTCGCAGTCTGACTCATCAGGAACGAAAGCACTCTACAACTGAACTTGAGTGTTTAGCAGTTGTATGGAGTATTGAGAAATTCCGTCCTTATATTGAGGGAGCAAAATTTACTGTAATTACAGACCATTACAGTCTTTTATGGTTAAATCGCCTACAAAATCCGTCAGGTAGGCTAGCTAGATGGTCACTTAGATTACAGGGATATGATTTTACAATTGTGCACCGGAAAGGAACAGCTCATCAAGTTCCGGATGCCTTATCTAGGGCGATATGTCTCATTGATGTTAAAGAGGAAGATATTGATAATTATTATCTTCAACTAAGAAACAAAATTAGGGATAATCCTGGGAAGTATTCACAATTTCGAGTTGTGGGTAATGTTATATATAAACGTATATCTAGTAATAAACTTATTTATGACGAGGGTGAAGAATGGAAATTAGTTGTACCCAATCCTCTTAAAAAGGCAGTTTTTATTGAAAATCATGATGCGCCTACAGCAGGGCATATGGGTTATTATAAAACTAGGAAACGAATTGGTCATTACTATTATTGGCAAGGAATGAATTCCGATCTTGCAAAATATGTTAGATCTTGTGATGTTTGTCAAGCGCAGAAACCAGAGCAAAAATCGCCTCATGGGGTGATGTTAAAAAGAACTATCTCTTTACCATGGGAAGTTATTTCTACTGATCTTATTGGACCGTTGCCTTTATCCAGCAAACGAAATCGATTTGTTTTAGTAGTAATGGACATTTTCACTAAGTATACACTCTTGTTTCCTTTGAAGTCAGCCACGAGTACAGCAATAGTAAAACATTTAGAAAATGATGTCTTTCTTGTGTTTGGTGCTCCAGAGCGCATTATTTGTGATAACGGGCGACAGTATATTAGCGCTAATTTTAAAAGGTAGCGAAAACTACGATTCTAAAATTGTGTATACAGCAAACTACCATCCTCAAGCTAATCCTTGTGAACGGACAAACCGTGTTATTAAAACAATGATACGCTCGTATGCAAAAGATAACCATAGAACATGGGATCAATGGTTACCAGAGTTTAGTTATGCATTACGCATTAGTGTAAGTGAAGTGACTGGGTATAGTCCAGCGTTTTTGAATTTTGGTAGGGAAATTCAGTTATCAGGAAAGCATTTCAGGGGTGATGGCGTGGATACCGAAGCACCCATTGATTGTGAATCTCGAACGCGTAGGGCTGAACATTTGAAAGCAATAAAAGAATTATTTGAAAAAGTAAAACTACGTTCTGAAAAAGCACAGGAAAGTAGGGCACATAGATATAATTTGCGGCGGCGCCCATTAGTTCTCATGGTAGGACAGACCGTGTGGAAGAAAAATTATTCTCTTTCAAAGAAAGCTGACTATATACCAGCGAAGTTAACGCCAAAATTTATTAAGTGTATAGTTGTACGGAAAATATCTCCAAATGTGTATAACTTAAAGGATTATGACACAGGTCGAAACTTAGGTTCTTGGCATATTCAAGATATCAAAGTCGACCACCCCAATTCTGAGTGACTTTGTTTTTAAATTATTCTTTTAGAAAATTTCCGTTTTTTTGGAAGGGGGGTGTTGTAACGTGTCATTTATGCCTCGTTACAATTTACTTTCAGAAACGTAATTCGTTCATGTTGCGTAAGGTTAAATGTTATAATTTGGCGACGGGTTGCAAGATACTACCATGTCGTTATTCAGTTTAGTTGTTTTGTCGAATGTCAAATCGTTCTTAAAAAGCTTGGTTTAAATTAATTATTGCTTTATTTTATTCAAGTAGACTAAGACAATGTTATTAAATAACATTGATTCGGACAACGATAATCAAATACACCTTGACTGTATTGATTATCTGAATATTGAACTTTGTTAGTGCCGACCTTCAACGAGGAATTTATTTGTTAAGTTCAACCATATATTATAACCTGATACCAGTTGTTCTTATCAACAAGATATAAAATGTATTATACACATTACATCGATCTTGTTTGGTGCAGCATATACTTTGTGCAAGTCTTAGAAGAGGCACGCCCTATTGTAATTTTCATGGAGTGGTGCTGAAAATAAAGTTAATTATACAAATTAGTTTGGAGCACCCTTTTCTCATCCAGGAGAATTTTATAAAGAGTATTAGAGAAATTTCCTGGCTTAAGAAATTTATTTTGTAGAAGACATTTAGCACTTGGTGAGTACTTAGTTACCAGTAAGGATTGAAATCTAAAATATAAAACTTTTTAGCATTATCGATTATTGGTCGTGTGACTTGTCGGGGTTAAAAATAATTGGGTTGATCATTATAAAGTGGAACCACTTAGGAAAGTGTAAGTAATTGCAGCAATAACCTTCAAATTTTAATTTGTGTGTACAGGGTTCTTTGGTACGCAGTATTCTTTCGGTACGAAATATTCTTTATGCGTGGGAAATTCTTTATTTCTGTTGGGAATCATATGGAGCTTCCTGTCCAACGTTGTATCTGGTGATACAAGATCAGACTCATCTTGCAGCTAACTGGTTTGGTCGTTGAGGACGCAATCCAGCAGACTTGGACATCTGGCACTTTTATCACAGGTTTTTATTGATTAAGACGCATATGGTTGTTTGTCTATTTAAATGTTTTTTTTGTGCATATTGTGCATGTTTAATTAATTTGTTTTGGGGGAATGTACTATAGTACCAAAATATATATACTTTAATGATTAATTGAGTAAAACAGGGTTTAGAGAATTTATATTTTATATGATAGTCACTTACAATATTAAATTACATATCTACTTGTATGCAGTAAGGTCTAGCTTTCAGCAGATGCTTGGACCACTCTCTTTTTTTTGTATAACAATATTATAACCTGATACCGGGGCTGCAAACCGGATTGACAGATTGCCTAACATACAAGGGAAAGTGCACTACCCCTGAATAATAATAATATCTGTATTAATCTTGATTAATATATTCATAGTGTGGTACAAGTACTCCCTGAATAATTTCTCTGCTCTCAGTAAATATATTTTTAGTGTCAATTAAATGTGATGTTGAGCTCAAGCCAAGTTGATTGGGAGTGTAAATATTTTTTTTGTGAGCATATATATTGATTCATGAATATAGGTATAATAATTTGGTATATAATTGTGTTTTGATTGAGTCAAATCTACTTGAACATTTATAGTATCAGGGACAATTAAGTTTGATTGCAGAGACTAAGTTGTTCTCTCTTAAGGTATGGTGTTTAGTGGCCTTTTACTGCAATTGGCGCCCCTCTTATTTTCAGCGGTAACCATCAACTACCCATGGCCCACTACTGTTGCTAGTTCGGAAATTGCACCATATTCTACGCTAACCGTTCAGGGATGATATCCTTTGGGACTCCTAAATTGATCGGAGCGAACTAACAAATATACCAAACTTTAATTTTATTTCGTATACTTATTAGCGAGTGCCTGAAGTAGACGTTACAAAAGAATATCCTGTATTTAATAGAAGAAAGACGAAAATACAAAAATAGATCACATGAAACAGGAAAACAGAGATACAAAGCCATAAAATGGGAAATTATTTGCAAATGCAGAAAAACTAAAGAACAATTGATTGATGAAAAGTGCAAAGGGGTACAAACTAAGATGGAAGTAGGAAAGACAGACGAAGTATACAAATTAATTAGAATAAATTTTAGGGATATAAAACCATATAGCAAAAAAATAAGGGACCCGGAAGGAAACGTCATTATAGAAAATGTAGAGAAAGTAGCTAGATGACAAGAATATATAGGGAATTTATATTCAGGAGAGGAACTAGCAGCATTAGAACAGGAATCAGACATTGAAAATGATGAAATCGGATATCCTATACTTAGAGATGAGTTTGAATTAGCATTAAAGAGCCTGAAAAATGGTAAGGCGCCGGGTACAGATAAGGTGCAAGCAAAAACTCTAAAAGCCGCTGGACAAGCAGTAACAGAACGTCTCTACCAACTTGTAAGCTATATGTATGAGAAAGGCAAGATACCCAAAGATTTCAAACATAACATCATAGTAACTATACCAAACATATACCAAACAATAAGTTTGACCACACACGTTTCAAAAATATTAACTAGAATTGTACAAAGATGAGTGGAAAAACGAGCTGAAGAAATACTGGGAGAAGATCAATTTGGGTTTAGGCGAAACATGGGAACACAGGAGGTTATTTTAGCTCTGAGAGTGGTAATGGAGAAAACAATAAAGAAAGGGGAAAGCGTATATATAGGGTTTGAAGATTTGGCAAAAGCATTCGATAATGTGAAATGGTAAAAAATGTTCAACATACTCAAAAAGATTGAAATAGGTTTTAGGGATAGACGGATAGTACAAAGCTTATAAAAAGAGCAAACAGCGGTAATAGAATTAGAGCAAGAAAGTAGAGAAGTAAATATTAGGAAAAGGGTGAGACAGAGATGTGCCTTATCCCCATTAATTTTTAACTTGTACATAGAAGAGGCAATGAATACTGTCAAATACAGGAAGACATTTGGAATTAATATGCAGGGACAAAAGATTGATATGCTTAGATTTGCAAATAATATAGCAGTATTAGCATCTAGCAAAGAAGAATTAGAAGCTGTCCTTAATGAAATGGAAACAGTCCTAACTGAGAGATATGGTATGAAAATTAACAAAAATAAAACTAAAGTTCTAGAATGCAAAAGAGGGGAAAATAAAAAACAAGCATACAAATATGTAACAAGAACTTACAAGAGGTTAAGGATTTCTGCTACCTAGTAAGTCAAATAACGCAAGATGGGAAAAGCACAAAAAGTATAAAACAAAGATTAGCACAAGATCATGCTACATTTAACAAGAAAATGCAACTACCGGGTTCAAAGACCACAAACATAGAAACAAGGAAAAGATTGCTTAAAACATATGTGTGGAGCACAGCACAGGATGGCTGTGAAGCCTGGACAGTAGGAGAAGCAGACAAGAAAAAGGTAGAAACCTTTGAAATGTGGTGCTATGATGAAGATTTCGTGGACAGACAAAGTTAAGAACAAAGAGGTACTAGAACGGTAGGGGAAGAAAGGAATATGTGGAAAACAGTAAAAAATAGGAGAGATAGGATAATAGGCCACATACAAAGACATGAGGAAATAGTGCGGAATATATTAGAAGCAGAGATAGGAAAAAAGAGAAGTAGAGGTAGACCTAGGTAAGACTACTGCACACAGATAGTGAAAGATGTAGGCTGTAAGAATTTCAGGGAAATATGTAGGCTAGCTCAGAATAGAAATCAATGGAAGTACGCTTCCAGCCAGTCGCAAGATGGAAAAACTAATGACAGTAATAATTACTGTACATAATTACTGTACATAGTGATTATTATAAACAACTACAGATATTGGTTTTGCAATACTCTCAACTAATGTTACTTGTGCGAAAGGATTTACTGGAAAACTATTAATATGGCAAATGTCTAAATGTTGGGGTATCCTTGGCAGCCACAGGCTGCTTAACCCCCTTCACATACCACTGAATCTCGGTGAAATAGGGCATATAATTAGAAAACAATAGAAGGGCATCGAGTTGTGTATAGGCTGTTAGGAAAATCGCAGGGAACTGTGTAGGCTAGCTCGAAACATAAATAAGCTGAGGTGCAAGTCCAACCAGTTTCAAGACGTAAAACCCAATGACGAAAAAATAAATGCTCAAATAATAAGTGCTCTTAAATCTGACGATTATTATAAACAACTACAGGTGTTGGTTGTGAAATATTTTCAACTAATGTTGATTGTGCGAAAGGATAATTTGGAAAAAAATTAATTCGACAAAGATTCAAGTGCTGGGGGAACTTGGCAGCCAAGGGCTGCTTACCCCTCTTCACATACAACTGAATATCGGGGAAGTGGGATATATAACTGTAAAACAATAAAAGGTGACCGAACTGCATCAAAAGAGAAAGAACAGCAGCTATGTTCAAAGGCAACAAACATAGATACAAGAAGAAAACTGTTCAAAGCATAGTGTGGAGCACAGCACAGTACATCTATGAAATAGGGGCAGTAGGAAAAGCAGACAGAAAGAGATAGAAGCCTTCTGAAATGTTGTGCTACAGATGTATGAGGATGGGCAAACAAAGTTAATAACAAATAGGTTGTTGAAATAGTAGAGTAATAAAAATATATGTAGAAAACGAAAAAAAGTACGAAAAATGGAAGGACAAGATATGTTCTAATGCATTACAAGCAGAGATAGAAAAAAATAGGTAGAGGTAGACCGAGATCAAACTTTCACACACAACTAGTGATAGATGCAGACTGTGCAAATTTCAGGGAAATGTGTAGGTTGTCTCAGACTACGAAACAATGAGGGTACGTGTCCAACCAGTTCTAGGACTGAAGACTTCATGATGATGACGGTTTTATACCCTAAAATTGATTCTAATTAGTTTGTAAACTTCATCTGTCTTTCCTACTTCCATCTTAGTCTGTACCTCTTTACACTTTTCATCAACTCGTTTTCCTTTACTTTTCCTGCATTTGCAAATAGTTTCCCATTTTATGGCTTTGCATCTGTTTTCCAGTTTCGTCTGATTTATTTTTGTATCTTCGTCTTTCTTCTATTAAATTCAGGATATCCTCTGTTATCCACGCTTTCTTATTTTCCTTTTGTGTATACCCCAGAATATCTCTAGTCGCCATGTCTAGGCTGGATTTAATGTTATTCCATTCTGTTTCTACTTCCTTAGTATCAGATGTCTTTCAGCAATTCATCTGACTTTTTTTGAATCTTTTAACAATATATTTATCTTTTAGTGTCTCTAATTCAAGTGCCTTTTTCCGTTTCTTTTTTCAAATTTTTAAATTTAAGTGCGGCCTTCATAATTCGATGTTGTGGTCAGTGTCTATATCTGCTTCTGGATAGGTTCTACAGTCTTTTACTTGATTCCTAAACCGTTGCCTAACAAGAATGGAATCTATTTGATATTTTCCTATATCTCCTGGCATCTTCCACGTATATCGTCTTCTAGCATGATGTTAAAATAATGTGTTTGTGATGATTAAATTGTTCTTGTTGCAAAATTCTATCAGCCCATTTCCCCTGTCGTTTCTCGTGCCTAAACCAAATAAACCTACTACTACTCCTTCCCTACCCTCACCATCACTGCATTAAAATCCCCTGTAATTATTAAATTTTCATGTCCTTTTATGTATCTTAATATGTCTTCAATATCTTTGTAGATCGCTTCTTCCTCTTCGTCACTGCAGCTAGAGGTGGGCATGTTTACTTGTATTATTACTGTGTTCAGTGGTTTAGATTCTAATCTAACCACGAGTACTCTTTCGTTCTTTTCTAAGTAATTTTCTACACAATATCCTATCTTTTTCCGCATAACTATCCCCACACCCAAATTTCCATCTTCTGCTCCTGTATAGATTATTCTGAAGTCTTCACTCCAAAAATCCCCCACCTCTGGCCACCGAACTTCACTGATCCCTACTATGTCTAGTGCTAACGTATTCATTTCGATTTTGAGATTCTCTAGCTTACCTACTTGCTATATGCTTCTAGCATTCCACGCTCCGACTCGCAAAATGTTCCTGACTCTTATTCTGGACTTTCCAATCGCATCCTCCAAAGTAGACCCCTCCCGGAAATCCGAATGGAGGACTATTTTAACTCCGGAATCTTTTACCCCAGAAAATGCCACCATTTTATTATAATTTAAGTACGCTGTGTACTTAGGAGGTAATGTGGTGGTTTTCCTTTGGCTTCCACATCGCGGTAGCGTGTCTTAGACTGCCATACCGACCTCTATAATCTCTGCCAATCTAAGTACCGAAAGAGCCGCTGCCCTCTTTTGGGGACCTGTCTTAGTCAGGTTCCTCACTAACGACCCTACTACTTTGGTTGGACCTGTAGTTTGGCTCTTTAGCTCATTGGAACACGCAAACCATTTCACCGGTTCTAGTAATCTAGAACTTCGGCAATTCGAATTGGCTTAAACAACCATTTCAATTTAATTTAAGTTAGGAGTCATAAAATGGACACAGTATATAGACAAGTGTTTTATAGGTTTGATGCAATAGGGACGTAAGGTAGTCAGTTGTTACTCGACAAGCGTGTTAAAAGCAGTGTCCTATGGCTGTTCTTAATTTTCATTATAATTTAAGTGTTTTATATATATATATATACATACACACACATATATATATATATATATATATATATATATTGCCGTGGAACTTTTTTGTCACAGGAACTAGTACTTTCTAATTTAGCTCCGGACCTCACCAGTTTTCAAAAATTAATAATTTTCAAAAATATAAAATTTCTACAAAAATTTTCTTACCCGGATTCTGCTTCATCAAATTAATTTCTTCAGCAGCTTCCTTGGCTAGCTCAGCTGTGCCTCTTCTCGTATACCTAGATTTATTATCATTCTCTGAATCATTCACACACCATTCAATAAAATCACTAAATAATACAACAATCATACAATATTTATTTTACCGCTATTTACAAATAATAATTCAAAATTATGTACAGTTCGGTGCTTTAGTTACACCTCAAAAACATGCTATCTTTGTAAAGTCCTTGTTTTTAAAATTGTAATTTCAAACACATTTAAAGTAACAGGAGTAAATGGGCCCCAAATAATACCTTCTCTTTATTTCTAATTACTACACTCTGGAGTATGGTGAGCTCATGATAACCCAGTTTATTAATGTATGCTTTTTACTTTGCATACTCTTACTACAAACAAAAAAAAACCCATGTACTCTTAACAATTAAATTTAAATTCATCAAGAAAGTTAATAAGCTTTACGTACACCTTTAGATTTATATTCAAATATCATTATAATAGTCAGTTATACGTATTTCTTTCAATACGTATAATTACAAAAAAATACCATCAAAGTTCACTCACACATCACAAATAATTTCAACAGTTTATCAAAACAAAACAGCAAATTCAAATGCGTTACCTGGAAAAACTTGAAGACGCTATCTCCGTTGATGTGGTATTATATTCCTAAACCCCTCGACTGCGTGATTATGCGCGCTGCTGCACCAGATGTTTATAAATAAAAACACCATCTAAGTTGATCTTCGTGCTACCCATTTAATCAATTCCAACATCCAAATCCAGGTATATTACACTTGTTTATTACGATATTATTAATTTACGAGCTTGTTAAAGTATTCGTGGACCTCAGTTAAATTTAAATTACACACTATTATACTCGCGTTACTAACTATAAGGCCACAACTACTCTAGTACTATTTCACTGAATGTTACAAATTTTTCATACTCACAAGCTTTGTCAGTTGATTATAATACGTTGTTACGCGATGCAAAATTAAAGAGAGCCCTCCTAATTCTCCCAGAGTATTTATATCATAACACTAGGCCCCCTTGGCCACACTTTACACGAAATACGTAAGCGAAATTAATATTTCTCCAAATTTTGTATAACCGTTTTAAACTTCTATAAATATTCCCGCGTCAACACGCTATATCAGACAAACTATCACATCCACCTGTCGCGTGTTCGTCTGTTCTAAACCTATCTATTTCGACCAATGATTCATTTCAGTGACGTCTTAAAAATCCGCCTGTAATATCTCTATTCCTGTCTTATGCATATTTGATGTCGCATTCTAACCTTTGAGTTGTAGAAAATCGATATTGCTGCCCGCGTCTTTATGGACTCCACGTGGATCGAATACGTGCCTACTAAAGTGAATACTATTATGCCCGTCTCATTCTGTAGCATATCATTGATTGTTCATTCCTTCTGCTCTTTAAGAAACTTTTGTTAGAGTTTATACGAAACCACCGACGGTTGAACAATATTTCCTTGAAGCTCGCCTCGTTATCTACACAAATAAGCGGAAGATGACCTTTCCAACGTGCAGCTGTGCTCAATTAACGATCGTTTAAAATAACACTTCTCGGAGCTTACGTTTCACAGTATTTTATATAACCGACGTCTGTTTGTTTGTTAAGAAAGCTTTTCGCCTTGGGATTATTGATTTTTCATGCTTTGATGCGTTTTCTGACGTTATAACCCGTTGAGTTAAAGTAAATTAAATTAATTAATAATTTCTATTGGCTTATAAAACTGATTTCCTTTATGAACCTATTAACTTTTAATCCCTAATTATAAAACTATGTCAATACGTGTTGATTTAAATTAAATAAATGAAATAAATTTTGCGCGTAAATATTATGTTCCTCTCTCTACACAGGGTGTTTGAAATTGCATTGTTTATAGCCAAATTTAACCCTTTAAATCCACTACAATATATATATATATATATATATATATATATATATATATATATCAATAAGGGATTACAGATATTTTCATAGCGTGCTTATATTTATATTTAATTTTGTACTCATTATGTGGTATTTCAAACTAATACATTTGACAATGAGTAATTAATAGAAACAAAAAGAGGAGAATTTCAGTAGTTATTCAACTGTCATTAGCTGTTCGGAATTATCTCCTTTACTATATGGTTATGGGCTATTATTCTTTGAACTGCTGTTATAAATAACTTGCAACATTTCGTTTTCCAATTTATTTGTAAGTAAATTCTAGTATATATTGTAGGTGATGTTCTGCTATCCCTTTATCAACCAATTATGAAAGCCCAAATTCTTGTTTCAGAAAGTGTAATATTATCGGTAATGTGTATGTACCCTTAAGTTTCAATCCTTGTAGACGTTCCTTAGAATTGGAATATGAGCACAGATTATCCACCTCTTACAGATGTAAAGGCTAGCGTTTCCCACTTAATTGTTTTTCTTTGCGGATGCTCCAAATAAGTGGTTTTTTAATCAACCTAAAATTTTCTTTTGGTTAACCTAACTTTTTATTTCGATTCGTATTGTATTATTTTTTTGCGTTTAACAATGAATATGGACGGAAAAATAAAATATCTCTATGTTCCGATTCCCAATAATGGATCGAGTAAGGTGAGTACCTTCACTGATTTACCATTAATATAGGATAATCTGTGCCTAGAGCATAGCTTGTCTTGGATAATCTGTGCTTTTAGTTGCTCATTGCAATATTTTTACTTTCACAGATGTGAGGAATGGTTGGCAGCATGTAATTGGAACGATTCACTGGCAATGGATTCAGACAAGCTGTATAAAAATTGTAAACTGTGTAAGAAACATTTTCTAGAAAAATATTTCTCGAAAATCACTAAAGTTTGCAAAAGACTATTAAGGCAATTCCTACTGTTTGATAAACAAGTAACGAATCAATTTGAACATAAACCACAAAAAAATAGTAATTTTATCTGGTAACAACTAACATGTTCTTTGTTTTTGCCTCTAACTTATTATGTTATATTTCAGATATTACAATGAATACTATAGAAAATTCCAAAATATATTTCCAAAGGAAGTTACTCCCTTTTATGCACACATATCTGTACCGTCAACATCAAGTAATACGATTTTAATGGTAGTGCTATTTTTTCGTAATTCTTATATACAACTTACATACATTACAAATTTTCATAGTCCCAAAAAATTTCAACCTAATTGGATTAATGATAAAAGAGTTAAAGCAATTTAAAAATATTAATTTTGTCTTTTATTAGTTAATTTCTTTAAAATGTACAATCTACAATTTATGGCACCTTTAACTTGCCATAATTTTGTTATTATTAATCTGATTAGATTGAAATCTTCTGGCTATAGAAGATATGTATGTCCTTCCATTAAGGCAATCATTTGTTTTTGAATCACACTTTAAATAGTTGAAAATTAATCCTTTTTATTCATATGAGTTATACACAACTACAAGTTTCTTATTTTTAGACAATATATCTTGCAAGGTTCCACCTTCTTCTATTTGGTCCAAACATCAGCAACATTATCATCGGATACACCAAGTAAACAAAAAATTAGGGCAGAAATAAAAGACTTAAGAACAAAATGTTAATCAAGCTCTTGTTAGAGCAGGTTTCTTTAGAAAGATAGACCTACATCAGACTATTGCACGCCGTTAGTGACTGAGGGACTGAGGGAATTTCAGCGAAATGTGTAAGTTAGTTCAGAATAGGAAACAACGAAGGTACACGTCTAACCAGTTCCAGGACTGAAGACCTAATGATGATGATGGATAAATATTATCGATATATTTCTAAATTTTCTTTGTTTTTTAATTTACCTTTTTGTAATTGTTTGTGTTAATTAGAAAGAAGTTCAAACTTGTTTTATTATTATGAGAATCTACAATATACATGGATATGTATGACTTCAGGTAATACATGTTTGACAAACTCAAAAGCTCATCTAGGAATTCAATGTAGGTGTGTGAATCTTTGGAATTTTAAAATTCTGAGTTGAGATTTCTGTTCATAATAAAAAAGTAAACAAAAAGTATATTACGAAAAATTTATGCCTTTTACGAAAATGTTATGGGAGATTTAGTCTCGATATTTGTCAAAATTTATCAAAATATTACAAAAAACCTAATTTAATAGGAACGGTATTGTCATTTTTTTCTCAAAGTGGGGTGAATTAATATATATTTATCGATGTAAATTATAAGCTTCTCCACAAATTTTTATTTCAAACGACCTATGTTTTGTTACACTTATTCTTGGCAACATTTACCAGTTTTACTCAGTGTCAATTCGGCATCCATAATGAGTAAAACTTGAAAATATTACTGGTACACGTAACAAAATAGATGTTTGAAATAAAAATTTGTGGAAAAGCTTAGAATCTTCGTCAAACAATATACATAATTTAAAACAAACACAACAGAAAATCGTATAGAGAAGTGCATCATAAATTTCTAAAGAACGACCTAAAAGAACCATAACAGTAGCTAAAAAATAAGATATAGTTTAAAAATCATTTTCTAACAAAAATCTTTTTAAATTCATTTTAAACTAAAGAAAAGGCAAATCTTTTATGCTAGCATCAAGCAAAAGGCACAACGAAAATAGTTATTCAGGACTATTTCAATTCTGTGTAGGTATAGGTAGGTATTTTAGAAAATCTGATTTTAGACTATGGCGCGTGCGTATTTGAAAACACGCGTTGTTGTTTAGGGGTTGAAAAGTATAGATAATGAAATACCAAGTTGTAGCATGCGTATTTGAACACAAGCTAGGCTTGTTGTTGACTTGTGTATGATGATTGAATGAAAGGTTAACAGTCTAAATGACCAGCAAAATAATGGATAATCAGATAATAATTATAAGATTGTTTTGTAGTATAATGATTGGATAACTAACCTTGATTTGAAATGTGGTGTAGTTTCGACTATATTCTTGTTGTTTGAAGTGGCGAAAACGGCTTACACTTGATGATGAATTGTCTCTTGCTTCATTGTTCACTTTGTCACGCACGTCAATGTAACATTTATTAACTGATTATGCCTTTTAACGCGACCAGATGCACGGCATACCGAAGGACGCGTGTTGATTGCTTGAAGGATGCTCGAGCACTCTCATCTGTTATCTGTTCCTTGGTTTTGGTTAGTTTTATGTAGGTAGGGATAATGTATAGAAATCGATTAGGTATGCAGGAATATTTTATAATATATACAAAGTGAATTGTAAATAGTGAACGGTTACGAAACACACCGCCCACCAAAAAGCCTCAGTTATAGGCCCTTTTTAAAGAAAAATAAAAAAAAATTGAAATTGAAATTGGTTCAATCTTGAATGAAAAATAAAATGAATGTTGCGTAAAATGCAAAAGAAAAAAAAATTAAAAAATAGCCCTTTGAGCCGGGCAATGGTTTATAATATACATTGAAGCATTATTGGTTAGGAAGAATGCATAATTTCACCAGAGGTTGCTTTAATGTACCCTGGTTAGTCTTAACTTCGGCTACTTGAACAATACCGTCGGTGCCCGTAAATGTGTTAATTATTCTGCCCAACTGCCACTGGAGTGGAGGTAAAACAGAATCTTTGATAAGTACAAGTGTACCTTTTAGATTACCAACTAAGTTGTTATGGTTATTCCACTTGCCTTTTTGATAGAGCTCATGTAAATACTCCCTATGCCATCTAGACCAGAAATCTTGATGCAAACGCTGCACCAATTGCCAACGTAACAAACGATTGATATTTAAATGTGTTAAATCATGCATTGGACGCGCAGTCAGCGGCTCCATTGTTAAAAAATGCGCAGACGTGAGAGATTGTAGATCATTGGGGTCGCTACTTAAACTGCATAGAGGCCGTGAATTAAGGAGCGATTCTATTTGTATTAAGGTTGTGATTAGTTCTTCATAGTTAAGGTCGTGGTTTTCGATGATGCGCAAAAGATGTGTCTTTACAGATTTTACTCCGCTCACTTACAGTCCGCCAAAATGGGGTGCAGAAGGGGGGTTGAATAACCATTTGATATTTTCTTGTTCAACAGCAGTGCGTGTAAAGCTGACAAGAATGCGATTAGCCCCGATAAAATTGGTCCCACAATCGCTAAAAATAGTGGAACAGCGCCCGCGCCGAGCAATAAAACGACGCAAAGCTGCCAGAAAAGAATCGGCTGATAAATCTGATGCAAGTTCAAGATGAACTTCTTTCGTCGAAAAGTATACAAACAAACATATGTATGCCTTAAGGAGTTTTGCTTTTCGAAGATTACTTGATTTTATTGTAAGAGGCCCGGCGTAATCCACGCCAACACAACTGAATGGTTTTAATTGGTTTATTCTACATTGTGGTAAGTTACCCATGGGCGGTATCACAGATTTGGGGTTAGTTTTAAAACATTGATTACAATTAGATACGTAATGTCTGATTGCTCGTTTTGAAGAGACAATCCAAAATTGTTGTTGCACGAGATAAGTGGTGGTGTTAATTCTCGAGTGAAAATATTTTTCATGAATTTGATCGATTAACAACTCAGTAAAACGATGGTTTTTCGGTAATAATGCAGTATGTTTTTCAGAATACAGAAGTGTTGAATGACCTAATCTTCCTCTTACTCGTAAAATACCTGCGGAATCAATGAATGGTGATAATTTTCGAAACGATTTAGAAAGTTTATTTTTAGTTTTAATTAATTGTATTTCCACTTTAAACGAAGTTGACTGAATATGTTTAGTAATAACGTTAAGTGCTTTCTGGAGCTCCTCTGCGGTCGGAGGCCCTACCGGACGAATTTTGAAACAGTTCCAAAGCGAAAACAGTAAGTAATGATACCTTGAATTTTTCTTAATGAAGAAAATTGTATTAAAAGTTTATCTATGAAATGCTCCTCCATTTGAACAACGAGTGCAATTTTCTTGCTTTCAGAATTTATAACTGATTGTATAGGTTGTCGGATTGCTTCGGTGGGCCAATTCTCGACTGGTAAGCTAAGCCAATCACAACCCGCCCACCAAAGCGAACATATAAGAAGATCGTTTGGGAGCAAGCCGCGTGAAGCTGGATCAGCGGGGTTGCATTTGGAATTAACGTACCGCCAAGAAGTAAGCGATATAACTTCTTGTATGTGCGTAACCTGATTTGCAATGAACGTTTTCCATTTATATGGTGGTGACCGGACCCGCGACAAAGCTACCATGGAATCGCTCCATGTGAAGACGTCGGTGATCGCATAATTCTCGCCATATGTAGCAAGAACAAATTGAACTAAATCTGGTAGTAGCACCGCAGCACACAACTCTAACCTCGGTAAGGACAGTCGTTTGACAGGTGCCACCTTTGTTTTCGAAAATACCAATTTACTAGAAATTTCCCCATTAGGGAAACAAAATCTGAAATAAATGACACTAATGTAACCAACCTCACTAGCATCTCAAAATGCGTGTAGCTGGCAGGAAGCCGAGATGCCATTATTTAGAAATCGTGGTATTTTTAATGAAGATAAGAGTGGGAGCTCATGCCGAAATTGTTGCCATTGATAACAAACTTTATCGGGTGGTATACTGTCCCAATCTAATCCTAACAGCCACAAATGCTGTATTAGTTTTTTAGCAAAGAGTGACAAAGGACCTAAAAATCCAAGTGGGTCATAAATCTTCGCGATGTCTGATAAGATCGCACGTTTAGTGCATGAAGGGTTTAATGGTTTGACGATAAATGAAAATGTATCATCTGAGGCCTGCCATTGGAGGCCCAGTATCTTGACACCTACATCCTTTGAAAAATCTTGATTTTGAAACAAACGATGTTCTTCAGGGATATCTTTAAGTAGCAATGGATGATTCGAATTCCATTTACGAAGTTGGAATCCGCCGGAATGTAAAAGATCTACTAACTGATGACGTAATGCTCATAGCATCATAGCATCATCATCATCAATCGTGTCTGATCCACATGCAAAATCATCAACGTAGAGATGTTTATCAATAGCCATTGAGGCAAGAGGATACTTTAAAACTCCTTCGTGAGCTAGTTCTTGAATTGCCAAGTAAGGAGAAGAAGCTATGCCGTATGTAACCGTGTTCAACTGATATGTTATAGGTGGGTCGTTTGGCGAAAACCTCCATAGAATTAACTGATATTTTTTATGATTTTCAAAAATATTTATTTGTCTAAACATTTGCTTTATGTCACAGGTGAAGACGAATTGATGTAAACGAAATCTCCTTAAAACTGAAATAATTTCATTTTGTAGTTTAGGTCCTACAAGTTGCGTATCATTTAAAGATATATCATTTGACGTTTTAACAGACGCATCAAATATAACACGTAATTTAGAATTACCGTTTTCCTCTTTAAATACTGGATGATGCGGAATAAAATAGCAATTGTCTGAAATAGGCGGAGAAATTAGGGCAGTCATGTGATAACTTTCTAAATAATCTCGCATAAATTCAGAATATGATTTATGTAATTCGGGCCTTTTAGCAAGTCTGTATTCAAGAGAAATTAGACGTTTCAACGCTATCGCGCGCGAATTTTCAAATTTAGGGGTGCCGTTTTAAAAGGCAAGTTACACAAAAGCGACCGTCGATGTCACGCGTGTGTGTTTTCTTAAAAATTTCATCAGCTGTTTCCTCGTCTTTTGTAATTATGGGTTTTGAAGGCGGTTCTTCAATTTCCCAAAATTGTTTTAAAGTATTATTAATAGAATGTTCGGCAGAGATAAAGAATGATCTTACCGCTGGTAATTGTTGAGTTTGTGGGACTGGACCTATCAGTGTCCAACCAAATATTGTATTGATTGCAGATGGCTGCTGATGCCCGACATGAATCAAACCTTCGCTTACAATGGAAGGATATACGTCAGCTCCTAAGAGCATATCTACAGGAGTTGAAATGTGCCAATTAGGATCGGCTAAATGCAATCCTGTTAAGTGTTTCCAATCGCTACGTAACTTGGTGTTAGGTAAGTTGGAACATATATTTGAAAGTATAAATGGCTCTACATTTATTTCAAGGTTTGTATCATAACGTGAACGAATAATACAATTAGTGGCGCCACGATTTGAAGAAGCTTCTGTTTGCGCGAGGCCAAAAATTGGTACTTGTGAAAAGCGACGAAAAAGAGAAAATTTTCGTCGCAGCTGTCACGCAGGAAGCTTGCTTGACTCCCTGGATCAAGTAGTGCGCGTATTTGATGAAAATTTCCAAAGGCGTCTTTTATTTCTACAATCGCGGTAGATAGTAGAACTGTAATACCATTTTCTGAACTATATAAAGATGAAAAAGCATTGGTAGCTACAAAGGCGTGCTCCTCCGCATTACTGTGTGCAACTGTAGGTTGCTGTAAATTATTTGACTGTGAGTCAGATTTAATAGCTGATTGTACCGTTTTTGTAACGTGTTATAACGTGTGATGGCGTTGATTACAGCTTTTACAAAAAGAACTAGATTTACAATTTTTAAGGTTTTATGGTTACTACGAAGGCAATTGATGCACAAATTTGCGTTTTTTGCCGTTCGGTAACGATCAGAAGGCGTCATAGACAAAAACGAATTGCATCTAAAAACGCGATGATTTTGTTGACAAATAATACAGTTTTCGGGTTCTTTTAAAGCCGTGAATGTATTAGATTTGTTAACAGAAGCAATGTGAGATGTTACCTTGGGGCGTACACCTTCACTTGCTTGAAAATGTTGATATGTTCCCATTGCGGGTTTGAAATGTTTTTGCGTAACCACAAAAGGCGCAATAAATGATGTACTAGCAATAGTTTCATATGCGGCACATTGTTTAGATAAAAAACATTTTAAGCTATCTAACGTAGGAATTTCATTACTGTTGTTTTCTAGCTCAAAACGTTTTCGCGATTGAGGATCGATTTTTTCAAATAGTAAATCTAAAATAAAATCACAAGAGGAAGTATCAAAATTAAGAGTACCAAGAATGGCTAGATTTTCTACAAAAGTTATCTAACAGTTTACGTAATTCTTTATGATTTTCCGATCGTTAGACGGATAATTTTTTATGGCAAGCCAATGTGCCGTGGCTTGGCGGCGAATATTGGAATAGCGCTCAATTAACGCGTCATATGCGACCCGATATCCACCCGTTGTCAAAGGGATGGATTTAATCAAATTTAAGGGTTCCCCAATTAGTGAACCAATTAAATAATTATGGCGTTTTATATCAGATAAAGATAAATTGTTATGCACTAATGCATTAAACAAATCAATATAGCCTTGCCAAGTTTTAAAATTACCGCCAAATGTAGTTAACGTAAGCGGCTGTAAACGAATGTTTGGATTTGATTGAAATCCGTTTAAAGGCAAAGATGAAGCAACAGTATTATTGCTGGTTTCTCCTGGATTTTTTAAAGATTCATATTTTGTTAAAATAGAAAAATATTGAAAATCAATAGACTTCCGCATATTTTCGTATGTTTCTTTTTCGACTTCAGAGGCTGAAGGAACCAGTAATAGATACGTTTCTGTAATCTGGGTATATATATATATATATATATATATATATATATCAGCCACAAATTTATATTTAATTTTAAACAGAGGTATAAGCGATTTTTCATTATCCAGAGTTTCTGAGAGTTCAAATGTTTCCTGTAAGCGTGATTTTAACAACTGCAAGTTTGCAATGTCCGCTCGTTTGGTACTCATTATGAAATGTTCACGCCTAAGCAAAACGGCTGGTTCACAATAACAAAAAATGCGTAATAAAATGTGTAATAAAATGTGTAATAAATGTGGTTGCATAAAAAACTTACCCCGTGTTCAATTATCACTTTACACTCACCACTAAATACATAATTGGTTAAGTAGGAGAGGGTTGGTGAAGGAAGGGAAATAGCGGTACCCACGTTGTTATTTAATTAATTAACTAATGCCGACAAACCGGCGCGAATGTGATATTTAATAATGGACTGTGTTCTAAGAGAGAGCTGTGTCGACTGTCTTATCTCATTGTTGTAACCAGCGCTCACCTTGGCGATGCGCGAATAACAAATCGTAGTCGAGAGATAAGAGGAGCATGCTTTTAATATATATTAGGCAAGGCCTGAACATAACCGCCCACCTAAAACTGAATAAGTTTTATACCAAAACAAAATAAATCATTTAAAAATACACCCTAGAAATGTTAAGGTTGCTAAGCAAATTAAAACAAAACTTTAATACAACCTTAAAATTTTTAAAATTAAACGGAACATAAATACGAGAGAAAATAACCAAAATAAAATTTATTCATTCAAAGGGAGGATAATAAGCTTACTTATTGGACGTGTAAATAAACCTGCAGCGGTTTTTACAGATGCTACTCGTGGTATACCGTCACGACCAAAAAATAACCTTTCAATACGGCCAAGAGGCCAACACAAGGGGGCAGTATTTAAATTTTTAATTATGACCACATCATTTACCTTGGGCAATATGGTGGGGCAATGCCATTTGTTACGTTGGGTGAGTTGGTGGAGATACTCGTTCGACCACCGACGCCAAATGGATTGAGTAACCTGACACAACCGCTGCCAACGGGAACGCAAAGTTATTTCCTCCGGAATAGTAATTTCAGGTAGAGATAAAAGGGGACCGCCTATTAAAAAATGACCGGGCGACAGATAATCCGTACCGTCATTAGGATAGGAAGACTGGCAAAGAGGGCGACTATTGAGTATGGCTTCAACCCTAGACAAAATTGTATATAGTTCCTCAAAGGTTTGAGGGCGTGTACCTAAAGTACGAACTAATAAGGCTTTTGCCGATTTCACTCCAGACTCCCAAATTCCGCCAAAATTTGCGGCGTATGGAGGATTAAATTGCCACTTGATATGGCGGGAGGCTAAAGCGGCGAAAATTTTATCGTTGTTGGATTTAAGGAATATGATAGCTTCCTTGAGGGACCGCGAGGCACCAAGAAAGTTTCTACCCTGATCTGAGTAAACAACATCAGGAATTCCTCTACGAGCTGTAAACCTTGTCAGACAAGCTAAAAACGCTTCGGTAGATAACTCTGACACTACCTCGAGGTGCACCGCTCTGGTGCACATACAAATAAATATGTATAAATAAGTTTTAGACACCGGGGCATTATGACGATTAGAAGACTTGATCATAAATGGGCCGGAGAAATCTACTCCCACATGAGTAAATGTTCTGCACAGTTGAACACGGAAAGGGGGTAAATCGGCCATGAACGGTTGAGCAGTTGTCGCACGGAAGCGCGAACAAACAACGCATTTATGGATCCTCTGACGAACTAAGGAACGTATTCCAATAATCCAGAATTTTCGCTGAATAAGTGATTGCGTCATGAATGCACCTGAATGCATAGATAAAAAGGTGATAATTATCACACAATAATCGCGATAAAGTGGCTTGTTTCGGTAATAGAAAGGGATGTCTGTTATCATAAGACAACAGGGAGTGACGCAAAAGTCCGCCCACCCTAACAAGACCTAGCGAATCAATAAAGGGAGACAATTTTTGGAGTTGTTTAGAACAACCCTTGTTTAAATTTAGTTGATTTATTTCTTCGGCGTAGAACTGCTGTTGCGTAACTCTTATGATAGTTATCAATGAGATATGTAATTCATCAGAAGAAAGAGAGCCTGATAATTTTTTATCAGAGTTCTTGCAATTGTAAATAAAACGGTTTACATATGCCACAGTACGCTGGAGCAAGGTGAGAGAAGAAAATTTATCCAAAAAATTGAGTGCAACTTTTTTGTGTAGAAGTAACTAATATATTAGGGGGAGATTTTATTTCTGGAAGAATTTGTAGAGAAGGGGGAGTTTCCAAATTCCTGGAAGCCGTAATTAGATCGCTGCAGTTAGATGGGCCATGCCACCAGATATTGTTGTCAATCAACTGGTGCGCAATAAGACCACGAGAAGCCATATCGGCGGGGTTGTTTTCACCAGAAATATGGTACCACTGTTGAATGGCAGTGTATTCTAAAATAATTTCCACGCGGTTGGCAACAAATGTTTTTAATAAATAAGGAGTGTTAATCCATGCTAGTACCACTTGAGAATCGGTGAATAATCTTATTTCCTTTAAGGGATAAGGAAATTTATTAGAAATTATAGAATATACTAGACGAGATAACAAAACAGCACCTAATAATTCCATACGGGGCATTGAAAGAAATTTTAAGGATGAAATTTTACTTTTAGCTTGTAGGAGATGGCAATGCGTGTTATCTGAAGTCGTGCCATGTAGAAAAACACAAGCAGCATAACCTTTCTCACTGGCATCGCAAAACCCTAACAGACAGTACTGTCCCGAGTCTAAAAACAAACAGCGAGGAATTTTCAAATTTGATAATTCAGTAAGGCGGGAACAAATTTTCTCCCACTTCAAACACCAGTCGGTGTCCGGCGTGTCGTCCCAACCTAAACGTTGTACCCATAATTGCTCTAAAAAATGTTTTATTAAAAACACCACCGGAGTCAACCAGCCGAGGGGGTCGAAAATTTTAGCCATATATGAAAGAACGGAACGTTTTGAAATATTCCCTTCGAAAGGAACAACATAGTAAGTGAAATTATCAGAATTCGGGTTCCAAACTAGTCCCAATATTTTGATACCAGAGATTTCATCAGAAAATGCTACGGAGGGTTCTAATTCAGATTCCTGGAATTGATTTAAAAGAGAGTTGTCATTGCTAGACCACTTTCTTAACTGAAATTGGCCAAGAGACAGCAATTTTATTAATTCAGATTGCAGCTGCTGAGCTGCCGCAACGGACTTGGTTCCTGAAATCACATCGTCCATATACGTGTGATTCAGCAAGGCCACAGATGCTAGAGGAAATTGTTGTCCTTCGTCGATCACCAATTGTTTTAACACGCGTTGCGCAATAAAAGAGGATGGTGTAAGACCATAAGTAAGCGTGTTCAATTCGTACTCTTGAACTCCGCTGTCGAGGGAGGGTCGCCAGAATATATGTTGGTATATTCTATCTTGTGTACGTACTAAAATTTGGCGGTACATCATTCGTATGTCAGCACAAAGTGCTATTTTGTGGGAACGAAATAAAAATATTATTTCGGGCAAACCTGATTGCAGTTTCGGACCAGCGTAAAGACGTTGATTGAGGGACTTACCGGTCAAATCATTAGCAGATCCGTTAAACACCACTCGTAGTTTAGTAGTACTGCTTGTGGTTTTATGAATGCCGTGGTGTGGTAAAATATAATCGGAGGGTTGCAGAGCAACATTCATGTGATTTAGAGATAGATATTCCTTATAAATGAATTATAAACTTTTTGATTTTCGGTTGAATTGCGAAGTCGCCGTTCTAAATTTAGATAACTGTTATAAGCGATTTCACAATTGCGCCCTAGAGGTTCGGCATTATCCTTGAAGGGTAGGGCTACAATGTAACGACCAGTTTCATCGCGAGAGTGGGTACTAACAAAATGTGCTTCACAATAATTGTCGTCAATATTCACAGCAGGAAGTTGCGAGACTTCCTCGAGCGCCCAAAAATTTTTTACTTCGCTTTCAAGAGGTTGCGACATTATACAAAGCGAAGTAGCATTTGACGGTCCTTGCGGAGAAGGCACCTGTCCCATTAACACGTATCCAAAAATAGTGTCTATCGCTAGAGGTTTACCAAGACGGTTATTTGCGTTATCCGAAAATAATATTCTACAACATATGTCTGCTCCTAATAATATTTCTACCGGAGCGGATACATGGAAATTAGAGTCAGCCAAGGGTAAATGTTTAAATCGTTCATAAATTCCACGTGGTAAAGAACAACCAGGAATATTACCTGTAAGTTTTGGAAGAATAGAGGCACAAAAATTTATTCGTTGATCTGCATAATTGGAAAGTAGAAAACAATCGACTAGCCCTTTAGAATTAACAGCGGCATTGGCTAGTCCACACACCTTACTGTTATTGCGAACATATTTAAGACCCAAACGTTGCACGCAAGCAGAAGTGATCGCATTGATCTGGGACCCTGAATCAAGCACGCACCTTACAGGTTGAAAATCGCCATTGATGTCCCGAATCTTAGCTTGAATCGTTCCTAAAAGCACTGTATAATTTTTAGGATTATTAGACACATTGCATGTAGAAACTGTTTCTTTCTTATCGGATGTGGAAGGGATCACAGGGGTTATCGGTCCCGAAGTCGAGACAGGCGATGCATTATGCAAAAAGGTGTGATGATATCTGGAGCTACATAACCCGCATCTTCCTTTAGAGTTGCAGCCCTTAATATGATTGCCTAAACATTTGAAACAACGCAACATTCCTTTTACCGCGGTGTATCTATCGGAAACATTTAATTTTTGAAAGGTTTTGCACGCGTAAACTGTATGCCCTTCATTACAATAGGGACACGAATTACGATCGCATTTTACTTGCGCATCGTTAGTGGATTCTTTTACAAAAAAAGACTTATTTAGGTTATATTTGGAGCGCGGTGGCATATTTACGTTGACGGGTTTTAAAGCTTGAACATCTTCGTGCATTTCTGAGGTTTTATTCTGCGCGGTTAAAAATTGGAACAACTTAGCACAAGTCGGCACATTAGAATCCGCGCGTGCATCAAATGCATGTTGTAATTTAGGATCCAAATTACGATAACATAGAGAAAATAAAATAAAGTCTGATAAATCTTCAACGTCGGGGGCAGATTTCAAAGTGCTTACTGCGTTGAAATGTGTATTTATGAAATTTGATAAGGAACCAGTAGATTTAAATTGAAGGATTTTATTCAAATAAAAATTAACAATTCTGCGGGGAGAGTCGTAGCGATCTACCAGTTTTTTAAATGCTTGCTCATACAAATTGGGATCTAACGCTAGATCAGAGACGACACTTAATGCTTCCTTATCGAGATACGATCTAAAATATAAATATTTTAATGAGACTGGAATAGATTTGTTTTCGTGTACAACACTGCGATAAGTAGTAATGAAATTATTCCACTTATCAATGGAACTATCAAAAACAGGAATTTCTAGAGGTTTTAAACATTCAACGGATGGGCCCTTAAATGCCAGAGCATCCGCAGAAACCGATTTTGTAGAATTTTCTTTCAATTCTAAATATTTTGCACGAACTACGTCAAATAGGTCGTCGAAAGATGCTAGATTTAATTTTACATGTAGTTTAGGGTCGGCTATAGTAGCGTTAAATTCTATTATTGCTACCTGTAGTTTTTCGAGAGCATTTTCAATAATCGGAAGCCTTTGCATTTTTGCTTCTAATAAGTTTAATTTACTTACATTTGCGGAAACAGCATAATCCCATATGCCTTGCAAGCGACCAAATAAGGCTTCTTGCTGAGCTTGCAAAGAAATGCTGTCAAATGACATTTTCAGAATAGCCTAAACTACACGCAAATATGTAATTGAATTAAAGTGTATTTTATAATTAAAATTGAATGCAAATATAAACAAACACACCTGTGCTGATAACCGTTTATCAACATGCAGGTCAAACTCAATTACGAGGTTAACATTACAATTCGATAAGAGTGAATTTATTTCAAATACTTTTAAGAGCGACTTTGTAATAATTTAACATAAATCAAGCTCCTCCACAACCACGACGACAATTATATCACGCATCCGGCTCGAAGGACCAAAAAATAAGGTATGTTCACGCCTAAGCGAAACGGCTGGTTCACAATAACAAAAAATGCGTAATAAAATGTGTAATAAAATGTGTAATAAATGTGGTTGCATAAAAAACTTACCCCGTGTTCAATTATCACTTTACACTCACCACTAAATACATAATTGGTTAAGTAGGAGAGGGTTGGTGAAGGAAGGGAAATAGCGGTACCCACGTTGTTATTTAATTAATTAACTAATGCCGACAAACCGGCGCGAATGTGATATTTAATAATGGACTGTGTTCTAAGAGAGAGCTGTGTCGACTGTCTTATCTCATTGTTGTAACCAGCGCTCACCTTGGAGATGCGCGAATAACAAATCGTAGTCGAGAGATAAGAGGAGCATGCTTTTAATATATTTAATATATTAGGCAAGGCCTGAACATGAAATAAAGATTTGTTTATAATTTAATAAGAAATAAAATTCTTTTAACAAAAGTTTCACAAAAGTCGTAAATTTTGTTATCTGAGTTTAAGAAATGTGAATGTCCAGAATTTAACAGGTGCTGGACACTCAAGTTTAGTCGATTGTAGATAAATAAGCACGGCCTATTACAATACAATCAAGCATAGAACATATGTTTGTAAAGCTATAAACACAACAATATAAACTTTACTATTTTTAAATTGTAGTAAAATTCGATTCTACGTACGGTCAAGTTAAAAACGACTATATAAATACACGCTGTTTATGCTGCACTCAAATGGCTGAAATAACACAATAATTGAATTAATCTGAGTATTTAGTATTAATAATTATGCATTCTTTCAAAGACCACTAAAGGGATAAAACAGGCTTAATGTAAAATATGATAGGGGTTTTTAAAAAAAAAAAATTAGGTGTGTGGATTGTAAGTTATCTCCTAAGAGGGGTAACAGAATTCGGCTGTCGAAGCGACCAAGATGGCGCGTGCGTATTTGAAAACACGCGTTGTTGTTTAGGGGTTGAAAAGCATAGATAATGAAATACCAAGTTGTAGCATGCGTATTTGAAAACAAGCTAGGCTTGGTGTTGACTTGTGTATGATGATTGAATGAAAGGTTAACAGTCTAAATGACCAGCAAAATAATGGATAATCAGATAATAATTATAACAGATTGTTTTGTAGTATAATGATTGGATAACTAACCTTGATTTGACATGCGGTGTGGTTTCGACTATATTTTTGTTGTTTGAAGTGGCAAAAACGGCTTACACTTGATGATGAATTGTCTCTTGCTTCATTGTTCACTTTGTCACGCACTTCAATGTAACATTTATTAACTGATTATGCCTTTTAACGCGACTAGATGCACGGCATACCGAAGGACGCGTGTTGATTGCTTGAAGGATGTTCGAGCACTCTCGTCTGTTATCTGTTCCTTGGTTTTGGTTAGTTTTATGTAGGTAGGGATAATGTATAGAAATCGATTAGGTATGCAGGAATATTTTATGATATATACAAAGTGAATTGTAAATAGTGAACGGTTACGAAACAGACTTCGACACAGATTATCTACCGGTGGATAATCTGTGATTTCGATTCAGTATAAAAACAAACAAAATAGTGTGTATCAAGAAGAGTTTGACTTATTGGTATAGAAAGTTATGAGAGCGCCTACTGCATTGATAAAATTGATAAATTCACAGATCTTGAACGTGTATTTCGATGATGTACCTAAAAATGTTGAGGATAAATTACTGTGTGGTTACTGTTAGAAATTATTAACTGCTAACAAAAGTGTTAGCCGTCTTAGTTCGTGTGTATTCTGGTATGCGAAAATAGTATTGAGGTTAGGTTACTGTTAAAAACATTATAGTAGATTTTATTATTCACATTCAAATTTCCCGCAAAAAAAACTTCTTATGTAATGGCGGATTGCGTTCAAGGTTATAAAATTTTGCCTGACAAACTTCAAACGATCCGACAAAGCCTTCGTATTTGTAAGAAGTGGATAATCTGTGATATGATCTTGATGTATGCTTATTGGTGTATAAATTATTCTGTTAATGTAGAAGCTGTTGTGGAAAGTTGGGCAGGTTTGTTAGAGAATTCTTACGTGTAATGTCGGACAGATACAAACTCAAGAAAAAGATGGCTGGGGACCGCGTGGCATAGTCACGCCGGATCACGTTTGAGACAGTTTAGTTCACATAATGAGTTAGTTATTTTTAGGCCACGAAAAATACCAAACAATCTCCTAGTAATTTGATGTAATAATCCCTAATTACTGATAATTGGAAAGTACTGCCTATTTTAGTTTGAAAATATGGTTGCACGTACTTCATGAGTTAGTTATTTTTAGGCCAGGGAGAATACCAAACAATGTCCCAGTAATTAGATGTAGTAATCCCTAGTTATTGATTGCTGCAAAGTATTCACTGCTTTATTTTAAAGATATGGTTACACATGTTGTATCATGAATTTTTGTTAGGTTATTTCCAAAGGCATAGGATAAACACATTCCATTATTCATATAAATCAAATTTCGATTAGAAGATTAGTGATTTCTGTTTAATGTTACTAACTGTTAAAATTACTGGTTTATGCTCTGTGATGGTAATCAGATTTACAAGCAACTTTCATATTTATATCTTATTCGGTGTTTAAATAAAGCTCTCGTTTAAAATTTATAATAAAATTTTTATTGAAACAAATTTCATGTTGGTGCAAATTATTATTTTTAATACATAGAAAGAGTAAGATTATAATGATAAGAATAACATTTGTTCTGTGATAATTTATTTGTCTAATTGTTGAAACAAACAGCATGCACTATTGTGCCATATTTCATGTAATCCAATGGCCAGATCTGTGAATTAGAGAATTCATTAAACTAAATTACTTATAAATTGTCTCTGAAAGCTTTTGAACAAAGTCAAAATTCAATAATGTTTTCTTTTGCTTCTTGTAAATGTATATATGAGAATTACAGAAACGGTAAGATTGATTTAAACTGGACAATATTTCTTTTGTTACTAAAGGTTTAGAATAAATAGAGTACTTAAAAATTAGACAATGACGCAGAGTTATAAACTAAATTTATCCAAATTCATATAAAGTTTTTTCTTATAAAAAAATCTCGAGTACAAGACCTATCAGAATTCCTCCTTAAAGAACAAGTTTATTTGAGTAGTTCCCGGATAAACTGCTAATTGGATATTATTCAGTGTATTTTATGAGTCACAAACAGTGACCTCAATGATAGATTTTTCTTGTATGTATTCCTCTATTTTAAATTCAACCAAGATACCTATAGCTGTTGAAGTTCATCATAACCTAAAGGTTTCTTCATCTTACCATTTAGGATTCTTTTGTAAGTATTTTTATATGCAGTGTCACCTCTCCCCCCCATCTTGTCTTTGCTTTAATAGTCTCAACTCATGATCACCCTTATGCTCCCGCGAGACTTAAAAACCAAGTTAATCCGGAATGAGATTCGGCGATTCTGCTACTTTCAAAGCCGTCCTTCTACCCTGCCCTAGAACAAGGCTTATCTCTGTTTTAAGGGATCCGCTAAACCCCACCAGGTGT
The DNA here is from genome assembly GCA_036346225.1 of Platerodrilus igneus. Lineage (NCBI taxonomy): Eukaryota > Metazoa > Arthropoda > Insecta > Coleoptera > Lycidae > Platerodrilus > Platerodrilus igneus. The sequence continues at coordinate 1,019,341 of JARFIW010001250.1, forward strand.
TCTGCCCTACCTATATGTGGGACACCTTTAACATTTTCAGAAGTTAACGTAAAAGGTAACAAACTATTCTGGACTGCTATTGCCATATATATTTAAAATGGCTTTTAACTTGTTTACATAATTCTGCTTTATCATTTTTTAATACGACTATAAATAAATGATATGCAGGTGAAAGAGCTTTAATAGAATTAATTACAAGTTTTCAGTACCAATTTATCATATTTTGTTTTAATTGTAAATTCTAATTAGACATTTGTTCAAGTAGATCAACAGTTTATTGTGTTTTGTTAAAACAATAATAACAGATGATTTCCTGCATCCATTATGGCCTTAGGTATTTACAGCTAAAGATGCTTCATTGTCAATTATAACAAACATTCTTATGCTCTAATTTCCAAATACAAATGGCATTTTTAATTTGTTTCTCAAATATTTCATTCTTTCTTGTCTATGAGCTACTTCCCAAAAAATACACGTAACTAATAGGTTATATACACGTAGATTTAAGACAAAGGAATGGGGTATCAGCCGGCATCTTAGATATTATTTTTACAATGTTACCAACCAGAGTAGTGTTTAGATATGTGATACTGGTAATATTGTAAGGGGTAGAATTTTAAAATCGATAAATAAAAGAACTTTTCAACAAATTTATTAAAATGTTTTCAACTTCAATAATAAAGCTATTTATATATTCAGGTTGGTAATAGATAAAAATAAAAGTGAATGCATGAAAAGTCAACTTTTTTTATAAACACTCAAATTTATAGAGGCCCCATTGTTACGTGCCACTGAAATAATTTTTTTATATGGTAATAAAGTACAAATTTATTAACAATTGAACTTTCGCCGTGCTGTCAAAACTAGAAACCTGACAAAATATTATGTGTCAAATTGGACTATATGGATAACATCGCAGGTTTAGTTCAGAAACTAATTACATTAAACACCCTGTGGAGATCATCGGTTCTTTGGTGGTTGTATCAGTGTCCGGCGGTCCTCATAAATGAAGCCAATATATCGTAGATATAAGTAAGAGGTAAGCGAGGAAGGAATTATTTCTCCAACTCAAACTTTTCGCGCAAGCACGTTTTATCAACTGGTCCAATAACTTCGTAGAACATTCTTTGGTGGATGGCTCTCTCATGACAGCACCGTGTGAACAACCTAAGAATACCTCCCAACCATTGTGTTCTTCTTCAAAGCAATATAGTAATTATCGGCATTTTGGATCCCAAAAGGTACACTATCCATCAACTTGGTCAAAGCCTTCCCCACAGTCATACTCTTTCTAAGAGATTCGTCACAAACTAATTGAACAATGCACATAAATCCCTCACAGAAGGTACCATCCAGATGTCATCACATTTTCTGTCCTTCCAGGTAGGATAACATTGTCTGTCACACAAATCCACACAGATATGTTGTCTGTTTCCCAAAACAATACCTCTTCGTTTCCTACTCTCGGGATATCTTTCATAACTAAACGTATTTTTCAAGATGTGCATTCTGAAGATGACTTCTTCAGTGATGTCTCCTATTACTACTTGTTGGTCAAATATTTTACTACAAATTCCAATTTTCACATTTAATATTGTGTCAGAATCTTCTCGTCAACCACAGTTCGAAGACGAGTCATTGCATGTGATACGTTATCATAGTCGCCTACTACATTCAGATTAACAGTTGTCCTAGTGGTTCTGGTGCCAACTAAAACCTTCATGGCGTCGGGCTTAAACTGTCCATATACATAAATACTGTGTGCACATTTAGATCGTGCGATGCGGATGATGGTCAATGGAGCAGAGAATCTATGCAAGCGGTTGACTTTCGTTCCCTTCTATCAATCCCCTTTTAGCAGATTTTCTTGTTCCTTCTTGGGCTGTCTCTACCAGTACTGAATGTGTTCAAGTGCTACACAATTTCAGCATTTTCGCCCTTTTCATTTTACTCGTTGGTTACGAAGTACCTATAGAATTATATCGCCCATGCTTCCTTGGCTCTGCTCCTCCACCAGAGCATATTTTGCCACCTCTATAATGTGACAGTTGCTTTGCCTCTTTGAACTCTAGTTAACTAGCTCTAGCTAGCGCATCATTTACAGTTTTTGGCTATGCCAGCCATAGTGTTTGCTGGATCTGTGCACCCATATTCCATCAACTGAAGTCTGCATTACGAGCTACTCTACAATGCTGTTCAAAGCGATTGGGTAGGTTAATCTCACCAAACAAGCAATATGCGCTTCAAACTCTTGCAAAATTTTTGTTAGCCTTTTGGTAATGGTTCATTTGAGTGTAGTACACTGTTGCAAGTGAGAATCCTCATACTCATTCAGCTTTGACATTAAGACCCAGTAGCTTCCTCAATCATAGTCCGGTATAGTTTGTAGAATATTTAAAACCTCACCTCGTAATGTGATTATCAACGCAGTTGTTGTTTTACCAACATTCCAGCCGTTAGATATCACGGCAGACTCAAATTGTTTCAAATATGTCTGCCAAGGTGACTTACCATCAAATGTAGGTAAATTACCCTGAATATTGATGGCAAATTACATTCCTTAAGGATCCATAAAATTAAAGTGTGTTGGTGTATCAAGGGAGATGTTAGCTTCGGTATTCATGTTGTTAGAGAATTAAATTGTTATTTCAAAGCAAGTTTATTTTAACTACTAAAATAACAATTCATTTAATACCACTTGTCAATTAATATTTAAACTACACTAACTGTCAGATTGTAAGGTTTATACATCTAACTACAATTATTCTATCATCTTCTAGATTTTATGAGATCACGACCAAATCACCTCTTTTGTTTGCTTTATAGTGGTTCTTTAAATACTCCCTTTTAGCTGACAATGAATCCATTGTTCGTTTAATGACTTTGTCCATTTCAATTCTAAAGTGATATTTATTCGACTTATTTGAAAAAAGATTGACAGCTTCTGGCAAAAACAATTACTTTCATATCACAATAATCAAATGTTCAAAGTTAAGTATAATCTAAGCTATGCATAAAGTTGACTAGTTTACTAAAACTGGTTTTTGTGTGTATGGTTCCATTAAAAAATTGAAAATGGCAAGTAGGTAACTAATATATTAAAAGTTGCTTTATAAAAAAAATATTTGAATAGTTTATTTGTAAATGTTACTGTAAAATATAAAGCAAAGTATCTGAATAATTGCACAAAATGTTGAATAAATAAGCATTCTCTTGACTTATTGTGATTGCAACTGGCAAATTCAAATGCACCAGGAATATGTGATACAGACATGCACTTCACTCAGGCTATAGATGTAATTTTTCAAAACTTTGGTTGATAATCAATAAAAAAGTTTAATAGATTCAAATACTAAAACTTCCCCTGTAATAGTTCTTTACTTTCAGGAGAAGCTCGGCAAATTCCATATGTTGGCGCTTGCTTATTTAATTTTGATATAAAGTATCTTAGATTTTTCATTCAATTGAATACCTTAAAAAAAGTAAATTGCTAGCATAAGGACCATAGTCTAAGTGTCAGAAATCTTTGTCAAATATAACCAACTGATTTAGAGTTGTTGAATTATTGGCTGGTGTTTCCATTTTAAATAAAGTTTTTGTAATGACAGAAGCTACTTAGCTAGCTTCATTAATCCTTATGGTTGGTAATTTTATTTTTGTGTTCTCACATTAGGTATTTCACTCAATTAAATAGCTCCAAGAAAGTTGAACGTTTATTATTATAATTCTTATTTGTGACAGAGGTTTATTTCCATGGTCAAAAATGACAAAATGACTTATGGTAGGATATGCAATTTTAATGTTTCTGTTTTAGGTAAAGGTTTTGCGTCGTTTCTTTAATAATAGAAAACTTAATTTAGGGATTTTAAAATAACTACAATATTGCTCAATGATATTGTCAACACTGGGCACTTGTTCAGTAGCATTATATATAGGTTCTCATAAAAGTTGGAGAAGAATGATTAACAAAGTTTTAATTATTTCATTTTCTGAAGTAAGTTTACATTCTGTACTATAAAATTTGTATATTGCAGTATTGTTAAATAAGTTTAAATAAAACATGTTACAAGGTTCTTAATGTTTAGGGTGAACTCCAATTTTTCATCTCAATAATTGTCTTTATAACAAAAGCAGTGGTGAACTATTGCTGATGCTTATTGGTTTAAAAATATATTATGCAATTGATTTCCTAAACAGGAAATTAAATCAGCATCTGAATTGGATTTCTTTTTAATTATGTTATGGTATTCCGCGCGAATATAAGAAAAAAAAAAAAAGTACGCAACGATAATAACCAATAACGAGTACAACAACAAAAAAAACAAATAATGCCCTGCTTGCTAAGTCGTAAAGTGGGCTAGATCACAAAAAAGAAAAAAAGCTCAAAAGAAAAAGTTGATTTACAAAACCTTTAAAAAACATACTACAAAAAAGGAAAACCCACCCTGTGGAGAAAACAATATTTATCCAATACATCCCAAAAGATTTACACAGTACAAAAATCTTCGCAAAAATAATTAATACACTCCTTGGTCATCTCAAACTAAATTTTTCACCTCAATTCTAGTATTCACACAGACAAAAATAAGCAAAAAATATTTTATGGATTGTTCAGTCACTTCTTTAATACAATTTCTTAAATGCTTTCTATTTCCTTCCTTATACTAAAATATTCATATATATATATATATATATATATATATATATATATATATATATATATATATATTATACATATATACTGATTTGTTATATTTAAAAGTGATTTTTGTAGAGGGATTGTATAGAATTTTAGCTAATTAAGGAGTCAGATCTTGAATGTATGGTAAGATTTTATAGATTATTGGCGTGCTTGTGTTGTTTCTTTTGTGTTGGTTGTGTGGTGTATTTTGGTGTAACAGTTTCTTTATAAATAATTTAAGGTATTCGTTATTTTGTAGTGTTGTTTCTAGATTATGTAAGTTTTTATTGATGAATTCTGGTTCGCAGATTTTGACAATTCTGTTTTTTAGTGCTAGGGCTGTATTTATTTTCATGTTGGATGCAATGGTTAGAATTAAAGTTAATGTATCGATCTGAATGAGATGGCTTTTTGTAATAATCAAAAATAAGTATGTTGGTGTTATTTCTTGTAACTAGTGCGTCTAGAAATGGTATTTGATTGTTAATTTCTATTTCGTGTCTAAACTGAAGATGATTGTAAAAACTATTGAAGATGATTAATGTATTTTGTATTTTATCTGGTGGAATTGAACAAATTATGTCATCTACATATTTCACTAAGAAGACCATTTGAAATGGCAGTCGTGGAATTACATTCTCTAAAAGATTATCCATCACTATTTGGGCTATTATAGGTGAAAGCGGCGATCCCATCGGAGTGCCAAATTGTTGTATGAAAAATTTGTTGTTGAATGTAAAAAATGTATTCTTGAAAATAAGATTTATGGTTGTGATAAAAAGTTGTAAATTAAATTGCAATGTGGTTGGATTTCATTCCATTTTTGTGAAATAATTTCTATAACTAATTCTAGAGGAATGTTTGTGAAAAGTGATTTTACATCCAAAGAAATGAAAATGTGATCCTTAGGGTGTTGAAATGGTCTAAATTTGTTTACAAAATCGAAGGTGTCTTTTGTATTAAATTTGTGTTCAACTGGAAAAGCTTTAACTAGAATATTTGATAAGAACTTTGCAATTTTGTATGTTGGTGTATTATTTGAAACGATAATAGGTCCGAAACTTATAGATGGTTTGTGAGTTTTTGGTACACCATAATATTTTCCTGGTATAGAATTATGGATGTTTAATTGTTTTTTATCTTCGTCTGTAATAAATTTTTTGGTATGCACCAATTTGATGTGGTCATTAACTTTTTTTGTATTGTAAAAGATGGATCTTTAGTGAGTTGCTTGTAGGTGTTGGAGTCATGTAAAAGTTCATCGGCTTGGTTCATGTAATCAACTTTATTAAGAATAACTGTTGTTGAACCTTTGTCGGCCTTTGTGACAATGATATTTTGGTGATCTTTTAAGTACTTTTTTGTTTTACAGTACAGTTTCTCATATACATTATTAAAACTATTGTTGTTTGGATTAAAAACAAAATTAGTTATGAGATTTGTGGTTTTTGCTCTTAAAATATTTTTATCTTGTACGTTATTACTATCGTTTTCAATTATACTTTCTATACTTGCGAGTAGTTTGCCTAGGTGTATATCTTTGTTGGTAATTGGTATGCTGAATTTTGGTCCCAATGCTAAAAATTTTTGTATATCTTGCGGTAAATCTTCATCACTTAGATTAAGTAACCATTTATTAATGTTAATATTGGTATTCAATTGATGTTGTTGTTTTTTTAGGTTATTAAATTTCAAAATGTTGCTTTATTGATGAGCTTGTATTTTTTATTGTAGAAAAATATTTGTCTATTTTCAAAGTTACTTAAAAGGGTCAAGGGTAAAGAATCTTGAAGGGAATTTTTAATTTTTTGAAATCTGCAATACCAAAAGTTTAAGTTTGTGTGATCGATCTCTATTTCAAAATTAAGTAGATGTTTTTCTAGTCTGATGTTGAACGTTATAATTTTGTTATTGATCTTGTAATTTTTACACTCTAGCAGTTGTAGTATGGGTTTGGTATGTGTCTTAATGTGCTGTGGATATACTCATTCTCTTCTACATCTTTCTACAAATAATTTTCAAATTTTCCTTGTTGGCTAATTTGACGGTTGTTCGTGCTCATAATTTTAAATTTGTAGCTGCTTCATCTCCATAGAACCTTCGTATATTATTGTAGAATCCCATATTTCAGATTTTACTTTTTTGTTTTTATTACGAATGATACAAATAAATAGAACTCGATGTTGGTTTTTGGGATGCTTTCGTTCGAAAAAATTATATACTATAAATCCATTTATTTATCACTACGTTTCGGGTATTTCTTTTACCCTTAATTAATTGCTAAAAAGGGAGTGAAAACAGTTATAACTTTACAATTATGTGTTATACGTACATTAATGTGGATTCTATATAAATTTAAAGTCTATTAACTAATAACTAAAACTATTAAACAGCTTGTAACGTTGACGTTGACATTAAATGTCAAATATTAAAAAATTTTTTACATGTGCATACTTTGAATAGGCTGGTTAGTCAAAAATTAAGATTTTCTTTTCAGAATTATGTGAAACTGTACTGTAAAGTTGTAAAATTTAATGTTGTTAGATAGTAAAAAAATATTAAAAGTGTAAAGTATATACGTATATATTTACATACATGCGAGAGCATGTCATCATTTCTTTTAATACATAGTACGTGTCAATAACAAATTACTACCATACATACGTATAAACCTGTTTGATGTAAAGAATGTTAAAGTTATTAGTGGTGAAAAAGTAGTGAATATATTGTACTTAGATTTTGAGTATCGGATTTTTCATTCATTCTGTTTTTTCTTTTTGAATGTGATATGCTTCTAAAAATATGCGTTGGGAATATATTTATTCTGTATCAAGAATGATAGTTTCTCAATATTTTAGTGAGTGTTTAGTTGATTGTATGTGGTTAGATAGTGCACATGACCTTTTTCCTATTTTAGCATCAGACTTGTGTTGGATGATTCTATTTTTCAACCATTGGCTTGTGTGACCTATGTAAAAACTATTGCAACTACATTGGATTTTGTAAACTATATTACTACAAAACATTTTTTCTGTTGGGTTTTTAAATTTGGTGAATAGGTTTTTGATTGATTTGTTATATTTAAAAGTGATTTTTGTAGAGGGATTGTATAGAATTTTAGCTAATTTAGGAGTCAGGTCTTGAATGTATGGTAAGGTTTTATAGATTATTGGTGTGCTTGTGTTGTTTATTTTGTGTTGGTTGTGTGGTGTATTTTGGTGTAAAAGTTTCTTTATAAATAATTTAGGGTATTCGTTGTTTTGTAGTGTTGTTTCTAGGTTATGTATGTATTTGTTGATGAATTCTGGTTCACAGATTTTGACAATTCTGTTTTTAGTGCTAGGGCTGTATTTATTTTCATGTTGGATGCAATGGTTAGAATTAAAATTAATGTATCGATCTGAATGAGATGGCTTTTTGTAATAATCAAAAATAAGTATGTTAGTATTATTTCTTATAACTAGTGCATCTAGAAATGGTATTTGATTGTTAATTTCTATTTCGTGTGTAAACTGAAGATGATTGTTAAAACTATTGAAGATGTCTAATGTATTTTGTATTTTATCTGGTGGAATTGAACAAATTATGTCATCTACATATTTCACTAAGAAGACCATTTGAAATGACAGTTGTGGAATTTCATTCTCTAAAAGATTGTCCATCACTATTTGGGCTATTATAGGTGAAAGTGGCGATACCATTGGAATGCCAAATTGTTGTATGAAAAATTTGTTGTTGAATGTAAAAAATGTATTCTTAAAAATAAGATTTATGGTTGTGATAAAAAGTTGTAAATTAAATTTGCAATGTGGTTGGATTTCATCCCATTTTTGTGAAATAATTTCTGTAACTAATTCTAGAGGAATGTTTGTAAAAAGTGATTTTACATCCAAAGAAATGAGAATGTAATCCTTAAGGAGTTGAAAGTGTCTAAATTTGTTTGCAAAATCGAAGGTGTCTTTTGCGTTAAATTTGTGTTCGACTGGAAAAGCTTTAACTAGAATATTTGATAAGAACTTTGCAATTTTGTATGTTAGTGTATTATTTGAAGCGATAATAGGACTTAAACTTATAGTTGGTTTGTGAGTTTTTGGTATGCCATAAAATTTTCCTGGTATAGAATTGTGGATGTTTAATTGTTTTTTATCTTTGTCTGTAATAAATTTTTTGGTATGCAGCAATTTGAGGTGGTCATTAACTTTTTTTGTATTGTAAATGTTGGATCTTTAGTGAGTTGCTTGTAGGTGTTGGAGTCATGTAAAAGTTCATCGGCTTCGTTCATGTAATCAACTTTATTAAGAATAACTGTTGTTGAACCTTTGTCGGCCTTTGTGACAATGATATTTTGGTGATCTTTTAGGTACTTTTTTGTTTTACAGTACAGTTTCTCATATACATTATTAAAACTATTGTTGTTTGGATTAAAAACAAAATTAGTTATGAGATTTGTGGTTTTTGCTCTTAAAATATTTTTATCTTGTACGTTATTACTATCGTGTTCAATTATACTTTCTATACTTGCGAGTAGTTTGCCTAGGTGTATATCTTTGTTGGTAATTGGTATGCTGAATTTTGGTCCCAATGCTAAAAATTTTTGTATATTTTGCGATAAATCTTCATCACTTAGATTAAGTAACCATTTATTAATGTTAATATTGGTATTCAATTGATGTTGTTGTTTTTTTAGATTATTAAATTTCAAAATGTTGCTCTATTGATGAGCTTGTATTTTTTATTGTAGAAAAATATTTGTCTATTTTCAAAGTTTCTTAAAAGGGTCAAGGGTAAAGATTCTTGAAGGGAGTTTTTAAATTTTTGAAATCTGCAATACCAAAAGTTTAAGTTTGTGTGATTGATCTCTATTTCAAAATTAAGTAGATGTTTTTCTAGTCTGATGTTGAATGTTATAATTTTGTTATTGATCTTGTAATTTTTACACTCTAGCCGTTGTAGTATGGGTTTGGTATGTGGCTTAATGTTTTGTGGATATACCCATTCTCTTCTACATCTTTCTACAAATAATTTTCTATTTTTCATGTTGGCTAAATTGACAGTTGTTCGTGCCCATAATTTTAAATTTGTAGCTGCTTCATCTCCATCGAATCTTCGTATATTATTGTAGAATCCCATATTTCAGATTTTACTTTTTTGTTTTTATTACGAATGATACAAATAAATAAAACTCGATGTTGGTTTTTGGGATGCTTTCGTTCGAAAAAATTATATACTATAAATCTATTTATTTATCACTACATTTGAGTATTTCTTTTACCCTTAATTAAGTGCTAAAAAGGGAGTGAAAACAGTTATAACTTTACAATTATGTGTTATACGTACATTAATGTGGATTCTATATAAATTTAAAGTCTATTAACTAATAACTAAAACTATTAAACAGCTTGTAACGTTGACGTTGACATTAAATGTCAAATATTAAAAAAAAATTTACATGTGCATACTTTGAATAGGCTGGTTAGTCAAAAATTAAGATTTTCTTTTCAGAATTATGTGAAACTGTACTGTAAAGTTGTAAAATTTAATGTTGTTAGATAGTAAAAAAATATTAAAAGTGTAAAATATATACGTATATATTTACATACATGCGAGAGCATGTCATCATTTCTTTTAATACATAGTACGTGTCAATAACAAATTACTATCATACATACGTATAAACCTGTTCAATGTAAAGAATGTTAAAGTTATTAGTGGTGAAAAAGTAGTGAATATATTGTACTTAGATTTTGAATATCGGATTTTTCATTCATACTGTTTTTTCTTTTTGAATGTGATATGCTTCTAAAAATATGCGTTGGGGAATATTTTTATTCTGTATCAAGAATGATAGTTTCTCAATATTTTGGTGAGTGTTTAGTTGATTGTTTGTGGTTAGATAGTGCAAATGGTCTTCTTAGTGAAATATGTAGATGACATAATTTGTTCAATTCCACCAGATAAAATACAAAATACATTAGACATCTTCAATAGTTTTAACAATCATCAGTTTACACACGAAATAGAAATTAACAATCAAATACCATTTCTAGACGCACTAGTTATAAGAAATAATACCAACATACTCATTTTTGATTATTACAAAAAACCATCTCATTCAGATCGATACATTAATTTTAATTCTAGCCATTGCATCCAACATCAAATAAATACAGCCCTAGCACTAAAAAACAAAATTGTCAAAATCTGCGAACCGAAATCATCAATAAAAACTTACATAACCTAAAAACAACACTACAAAATAACGAATACCCTAAATTATTTATAAAGAAACTGATACACCAAAATACATCACACAACCAACAAAAAATAAACAACACAAGCACGCCAATAAGCTATAAAACCTTACCATACATTTCTATAGAATCACTCTACAAATATCACTTTTAAATATAACAAATCAATCAAAAACCTATTCACCAGATTAAAAAACCCAACAGAAAAAAATGTTTTGTAGTAATATAGTTTACAAAATCCAATGTAGTTGCAATGGTTTTCACATAGGTCACACAAGCCAATGGTTGAAAAATAGAATCATCCAACACAAGTCTGATGCCAAAATAGGAAAAAGGTCATGTGCACTATCTAACCACATACAATCAACTACACACTCACCAAAATATTCAGAAACTATCATTCTTGATACAGAAGAAATATATTCCCAAAACATATTTTTAGAAGCATATCACATTCAAAAAGAAAAAAACAGTATAAATGAAAAATCCGATACTCAAAATCTAAGCACAATATATTCACTACTTTTTCACCGCTAATAACTTTAACATTCTTTACATCAAACAAGTTTATACGTATGTATGGTAGTAATTTGTTATTGACACGTACTATGTATTAAAAAAAAATGATAACATGCTCTCGCATGTATGTAAATATATACGTATATACTTTACACTTTTAATATTTTTTTACTATCTGACAACAATAAATTTTACAATTTTACAGTACAATCTTAATTTTTGACTAACCAGCCTATTAAAAGTATGCACATGTAAAAAAATTTTAATATTTGACATTTAATGTCTACGTCAACGTTACAAGCTGTTTAATAGTTTTAGTTGTTAGTTAATAGTCTTTAAATTTATATAGAATCCACATTAATGTACGTATAACACATAATTGTAAAGTTATAGCTGTTTTCACTGCTTTTTATCACATGATTAAGGGTAAAAAATAGCCGAAACGTAGTGATAAACAAATGGATTTATAGGATATAATTTTTTCAAACGAAAGCATCCCAAAAACCAACATCGAGTTCTATATATATATATATATATATATATATATATATATATATATATATAAAATTGCAGAAGATGAAATTCTAACTACATGGAATTCAATTCCTGACACGTTTAATTGTTTAAAAATATTAGCAAAGGCAATTTTATCAATAATTTCATCGACGTGGGCATGTGAATCTCTATTTTCAGAATTAAATTTTATAAAAAATAAATATAGGAATAGAATAATGGATGCGTCGAGCTCTGCATGCATACTGTTGAAATTAACTAAATATGAACCAGATATTAAATCTTTATCATCTTGTGTACAGCAACAAAAATTACATTAAAAATAATTGTTTTTAACATGAATTTTGTTTCTAGCATATTGCTTTTTGTAAAACATTGATTAATAAAAAATTGTTTAAAGAAGAATTGCTTTTATTTGTTTATTTAATTATACTTACGTATAGTTTCACCACGCTAACATTTCGAATGAAATTTTATTGTGACACGTCACCTATTTAAAAAAGAATTTTTATAACTTTGTGGCATGGACATCAAAAAAGGTTTGTCATCCCTGATATAGGATAATCTGTGTCTACAGCATAGCTTGTCTTGGATAATCTGTGCTTTTAGTTGCTCATTGCAATATTCCTACTTCCACAGATGTGAGGAACGGTTAGAAGCATGTAAAAATGATTTACTGGCAATGGATTCAGACAAGCTGTATAAAAATTATAAACTGCGTGAGAAACATTTTCTAGAAAAATATTTCTCAAAAACCACTAAAGTTTGAAAAAGACTATTGAGGCAATTCCTACTGTTTTTGATAAACAAGTACCGGATCAATTTGAACATAAACCACAAAAAAATAGTAATTCTATCTGGTAACAACTAACATGTTCTTTGTTTTTGCCTCTAACTTATTATGTTATATTTCAGATATTACAATTAATACCATAGAATGATATGTCCAAAGGAATTTAGTACCTTTTATGCGGATATATCTGTACCGTCAACATAAAGTAATACGATTTTAATAATAGTGCTATTTTTTCGTAATTTTCATATACCACTTACATACATTACAAATTTTCATATTCGCAGAAAATTTCAACGTAATTGGATTAATGACAAAAAAGTTAAAGCAATTTAAAAATGTCAATTTTGTCTTTTATTAGTTAATTTCTTTAAAATGTACAATCTATAATTAATGGCATCTTTAACTTGCCATAATTTTGTTATTATTAATCTGATTAGGTTGAAATCTTCTGGGTATAGATCTTTATGTTCCTTCCATTAAGGCAATCATTTGTTTTCGAATCACACTAGTTAAATAGTTGAAAATTAATCCTTTTTATCCCTACACAACTACAACAGTTTCTTATTTTTAGACAATATATCCTGCAGGGTTCCACATTCTTCTATTGGGTCACAAACATCAGCAACATTATCATCGGATACACCAAGTAAACAAAAAATTAGGGCAGAAATAAAAGACAAGAACAAAATGTTAATCAAGCTCTTGTTAGAGCAGGTTTCTTTAGAAAGATAGACCTACATCAGACTATTGCACGCCGATAGTGACTGAGGGACTGAGGAAATTTCAGCAAAATGTGTAAGTTAGTTCAGAATAGGAAACAACGAAGGTACACGTCCAACCAGTGTACCACTGTACCAGTGTACCAAAAAATGTTGAGGATAAGTTACTGTGTAGTTACTATGAGAAATTATTTACTGCTAACAAAAGTGTTAACCGTCTTAGTTTGTGTGTATTCTGGTATGCGAAAATAGTATTGAGGTTAGGTTACTGTTCAAAATATTATAGTAGATTTTATTATTCACATTCAAATTTCCCGCAAAAAACCTCATGTAATGGCAGATTGCATTCAAGGTTATAGAATTTTCCCCTACAAAATTCAAAGGATCCCACAAAGCCTTCGCATCTGTAAGACATGGATAATCTGTAGTGTGGTTGTAAAATGTCAATATTGTTATTGTCAAACATCATATTTATCAATAATATACCATAGAACTACACATTCCCTCAAATTTTACAGCTTTGCCTAATAATCTCTAGGTTTAGTTAAGCTTAATTGCTGTCCTGCAAGGCACTGTTTTTAACTGGAGCTTAAAATATTAAGGGTGGCTTAGTTAAACTATCTAAAACAGCTCGTCTGTGCAAACGGCGGTTGGTACTGCTTACCTGTTTGTTGGCATTTTGATATTTTAAAATATCAAAATTCTCGGTTTTTCTTTTTACCATTTGAGTTCTTCCATTAAAATATTGCCAGCCATCAACGCCAAACATAACCTGAACAGTTGCACTTAAATTGGGAAACCTGTACCCACAAAAACACGTTTTTACAAAATTTGGAATCTATAAGAACATTGATTAAAACGAATATTAAACGTTCAGTACGTACTGGAAGCTTGCACTTTGGACAGTATTTTTCGGCCATCTTTGCGTGTCTGAGCATATCTCTGCCAATTCACGTAGGAATGCAATACAACTGCAGTGAGTAGTTACTCTCTGAAGTATATCTAATTACTGAAACAAAACATACGTCTTATAAGATTATATAAATAATTTATAACGTACATTTTGTATTAGTAAAAATAATGAACACACTGACCAACAACTATCAACATTGAATGCAATTATGGACTGTTTGCAGTGCTTTAAAAGAATGTCATTTGCAGTAGCATCAAGGAGATAAATGTAGGTACTTGTACGAATTAAATACCCTTAACATTGGTACCCAGAATACAGTGCTTCAAATTATTAAATGCTAAAGTATTGTAAGACAATTTTAAGAATACAGAGTGAGTATGTAAGTTTTTACCCGCTTAACCAATAAAGCCAGATGAAGTTGTAAAATTTCAATGCACTAAACAGAAATGTATATTTAAAAGTTCCCAATTTTGAGGGCTTACATGTTAAAGCTTGACTTTAATGGCCAAATATTTATTGATGATGATTTAGGTGTAATAAATGTAATAAATAAAAAAGATTTCTGATTTCCAATGCGATTTTACATCTCAGTGATTATTTAGCCGACATAGTGATTTACATTTTTTTAGACGTTTTCGTATAATCAAACCATTTTAGAACAAATAGAGCCAGAATAAAAATCCTTCGCTACTTTTACTCAAGTTCGTAATTTTTTAGCTAAAACAGTTCGGTCCATTTGTTTGTAATTTTTAATTTCCGAATATTTCGCCATTATATTAAATAAAGTGTTTTTCATTACCAGTAAAATTTTTAGCTGGTGGACGTATTTTAGGTAACTATTGACTAGCAGAAAGCAGTGAACATTAAAATTTTATCTTTCAAATAAAGTTTAGCGGCTGTGAATGGTTTTATCTCAAATAAAATAAACAATTTAAATGTCAAACCTACCGCTATAAGCACTGATTTTACGAGCGTCTCGCGGTAGAAATAACGCGGCTGTAATGACAGTTGTAAACAGATTGAGGTTACGTAATTTTTTTGTTTACATATAGTGAATGAGATCCGTGGAAATTACCTATTAATTTTGTTTATCGTGTTATTTGTAAACGAGGAGTAAAATTGAATACTTGCGAAGATTGTGGTTTTGAGTTTACACAAAAGAAGAATTTGTATGCCCATTTAAGAAAGATTTATAATTTTGAATATAGGAAACCAGTTACTTTAACTAGTAAATTTTTGTGTGATACATGTGGCAAATTCTTGACCAGTAAAGCAACTTCACGTCGTCATTGCAGAACTGTTCATAAAAGTATTCCAATAATTCTCAACTCGTCAAGAATCAAGTGCTTTTATGAAAATTGTACAACACATTTAAAGGGATATAAAAAACTTCAACATTTGGCAAATGAACATCAAATTGAAACTAAACTTGATCAACTACATTTTAATTCACAATTAGGTTTGCAGATTATTATGCAAAGTGTTAATTATATACTAATTTTATTCTGTTCAACAGAGTTCAAAAACTGAAAAAACCAAGAACAGGAAAAATCTTTGGCAATGTATATACTTCGCACTTCAGCTAAATTATTGTCTGATAGCACCAAAAAGGAGTACTATAATTGCCATCGATCGTACAACTACATTCCAAAAGGCAAGGGTTTTAGAAGCTTAAAAAGCACAGGCACTAATAAAATTGGAAGTGTTTGTCCCTCAAGAATGGAAGCGACGATAAAGAAAGATGGGTCTGTTGCAGTAGACTTCTGGACAACTCATGTTGGACATACCAACGATATTGGTCGAGTTTTTTTAAGTAAAGAGAGTAAAGCAGAAATTGCAGGTATTTTCGAACATAAAGTTCTAGTTTGAAATTTTACAATTGATGTGTTTCAGGAAAATTAAAGGAAGGTATTACATTTCTGCTTTAAAACAAGAAAATTTACAGAGAATTTTGTTGTTAGAAACAAAAGATATGCACAATATTGTTAGGGACTTCAATATTGAGTATGGTGAAGCATCACCTAAATGATGCAATTAGCGTACGGCTCTGGGTAGAGGAGATGATTAACTTAGGAAGCGACTGCCCAGTGTTATATTATAAAAGCCAAGGTGTAAAAGGAAACCCAAATGACTCAAAAATAATTTTAGATGTTCAAGATTTTGCATTAGTCATAATCACTTCTTTTCAACATGAACAGTTGCTTAAATTTGGGAACGACAAGGTGTGCGTTGATGGTACACATGGTACAAATAGTTACGATTTTCAGCTCTACACACTAATGACAGTGGATGAATTTGGTTCAGGGTGCCCAGTGGCATTTTGTTTTCAAATCGTGCTGACGAAATGATTTTGAAGTTGTTTTTGGAAAAATTAAATCAAGAGTGGGTATTATATCAACTACTGTTTTTATGTCTGATGATGCTCCAGCATTTTATAATGCATGGTCTTATGTTATGGCCAAGGTACCTCACCAGTTGCTATGTACCTGGCATGTGGATCGTAATTAGCGCAAGAATTTGTCAAAAATCAATGGAGGATTGAAAAGAAAGTAGTAGTATATAAATCCTTCGTGTTTTATTACAGTGTGTATCTATTGATGAATTTAATGACATTTTAAATCTGGTAGTAGAAGATCTTTATGACGATGTTGATACACAATCATTTGCTGAATATTTTCATAATAATTATGCAAATCGTCTTACATCTTGGGCATATTGCTATCGATTGGGTTTAGGAATAAACACTAACATGTGTCTTGAATCGATGCACAAAGTTTTGAAGTATGTGTATTTGGAAGGTCGGAAAGTATAACGTTTGAACAAAAGCATTAATGCAGTAATGAAAATTGCCCGAGATAGCTTGTTTAAACGTATAATTAAACTTGCAAACTTCCAATGACAAAATTAATAGAATTAAACAAAGTCATAAAGCAAGTCTAACAATTACATCAGATTTTATTAGATGTCTTGAAAATGATAAGGAATTTTTTAGTTACGTCGTCCACTTGTGCTTTTCAACAGTATCAAGTTACTAGAGTAGATAAGGCCTGTGAAGGTTCATGCCTAAGTTGTACAAAGTGCAGCATATGTGTTCATACATTTCAATGCACCTGTATTGACAACATGATAAAGCTTAACATTTGCAAACACGTACATGCTTGTGCGATACAGTTTTACAAATCGAATCTTGACACCTTTGCATATTAGTAACGTTAATGAACTTTTCAAAAAATATTATTAAAAAAAATAGCCGAGCTAATACAGTATTGCCCGAAATAAACAGTACTGAAACTAAGTTGGCGGTGTTCTTATGTGTGCGCTGTCACACTCAAGTTAGCTAGTATAGACCTGTCAAGTAAACCTCAAACAAGTAATTAGTAGGGCCTAATTGTTAAAAATGGTGTTAAGTACAGAGGAGAAAGTGTTTCTGGTAGAGCATTATTTTCGTTCATACGGAATCGGCCGACGTAATGGTGCAAGTTTGCTATACGTGTCTGATCAATTCACACAAAGGTTTAATAAACGTTCTCCAAGTAATGCTGTAATTTTGAAGGTTATTGAAAAGTTTAGAAATACAGGTAGTGTATTGTGCCAACGAAAAGGAAACTCAGGGCGTCCCAGGACAGTTAACAACAACAATAACCATGAACGTGTTTTGAGCAAATCTTAGAAAATCCGAAAGTCAGCCAGGCAAGGACAGCGTTACAACTTGATTTAAAAGAACTTCCTTTCAAAGAATCCTGAAGGAGCTGGGTACATTTTCGTATGTGATTCAGGTACATCAACAACTACATCCTCGGATTATCGCAGAGTGGAATATTGCGCCAGAATTCTCGCGTTACAGTATGAAAATCCTGAATTTTTGAAAATGTTTGGTTTTCAGACGAAGCACATTTTCACTTGTCAGGCTATGTGAATCGTCGCACAAATCGATTTCTGGGCTTTGCCAGACCCGATGAGGTTCAAGAGGTTCCTTTACATAGTGAAAAAGTGAGTGTCTGGTGTGCTGTTTCCGGACACGGAATCATTGGTCCGTACTTTATCGAAGAGAATGGTAGGCAAGTCACACTTAATCAACAGAGGTACAGACAAATTTTAACACGATTTATCCCTGATCTACGTCAATTCTGTCGTGCACGTAACTTGGCATTTCGAAACCAATTTTTCAGCAGGACGGGGCAACTTGCCATACTGCTGCCGCAATTCGTCAATTTCTTCAAGAACATTTTCCAAGCAAATTCATATCACGATTTACTGACTTCCCTTATCCTTCACATTCTCCAGACCTCACACCTCCAGACGCATACATTTGGGGCATGGCTAAAAATGCCGTTTTCAAACGGGCACCACAAACCATCGATGAATTAAAGGATGCCGTTAGAGTCTTCTTCGCAGCCCTGAGACAACCCTTATTCAATAACATGACCAGAAACTTAGAACATCGTTATGAAGTCTGTCTCGAACGAGGAGGTGCACATTTAGAACATATAATAAAGTGTCAATAATATGTATTTTTTAAATATACAAAACAATTACAATTTCAGTACTGTTTATTTCGGGCAATACTGTAATAGGCCTATGTGAGAATGCTTCTTTAACTGACGACGTATATCTGGCTATAATGAGGCAATTTGATTAAATTATTGACGCATTAAATAAAGCAAAATCTATTGATGTAAAAACTACAGAGGAGATTAATATTAATAAAAAAGTTGACCATCACGTGCGGCTTTTTTCAACAAAGAAGAAATCAACAAGGAAAATGATCTTAAAAAGCCTACCCTAACAGAAGAAATTATTATTAGGGGTGGTTTGGTTAATAACTCAAGCTTTAATGTTAATGTTCATACGAGATCTGATCATACATCACCTGATTTTATGTTAAGATAAGACAGTGTATTATCTCAGTAGAAAGTAGGTTTAATTAACACTAAAGCTTATAAGGTTAGATTTTGTTCTGCTTTCTCTTGTTTGGAAATAAAATCCGATGGGGAAATCACTCGCAGAAATACATGTACAAATTACTGGAAATTATTACAATCCCAGCGATTTTGATGGGAAACCTACAAGTACGCGACTAATCTAATCTAGTCCTCAGTTTTCACTTTGTTTTATCAGTGTTATAAGCGCTGGTAAGTTATTGTAATTTTGTCAAATCTGTCGGATTGAGTGTTCGTATATTAACAGTGCAGTATGTTAGTTTTATTTTTAGTCGGAGTACCAAAATAATCTTAATTTTCTACCATGTTTTTTTACATATTTTATTCGACTGACAGTGCAAACAAAATTCTCGACAAAATGAAATTAGTTTCTTAATTAATTTAGGTATTTGTTGAGAATGTATATGGGTACATAACGTGTTTACTTTTTAAAAAATACAAATGCAATTATTGAAACCTCAAGCCTCTATTACTATTATTAAACACATTTCACTCAAGTAATTAATAATTTACAAATCAAATTAAAGAAATCCCAGCAAAGTACATTTAAACTGCATATTGACACAAGTACGAAAGATATCTAGAATAGCAACAAGTTAGTACAAAATACAAAGTTGTTTACATACAAAAGCTAACATATATAGATAACATTCGTGTAAAGTTAATTTCCTTTATTGCACTAAATTTAACTAATTTTTTATCCAAAATTGGTTGCTTATAGAAACTGGTCCCTTATATTCAAATCATGAAATTTCCTTAAGTGGCCATACAAAGTTTTATTTTACATAAATTCAGAACCACAATCTAGGCAAATATTCATTTTTTACTTCTCCTATATAAATAAGGAGATAAACAATCAATTTAACATTAACACAGACCTCATCCAATTTATGTAAACAAAAAAAATTACGTAACCTCAATCTGTTTACAACTGTCATTACAGCCGCGTTATTTCTACCGCGAGACGATTTTTACTAAAAAGGTAAAACTTCTTAACTTTCTCTAATGTTGTCAAATTATAGGAGCCTTTTACTAAAGTACATAGAATCATTGTACGATGCATAACAATAATTTTAAAAAATAAAGTTTAGTATTGTTAACCAATTAGACCAATGGTATTATAGTTTCTGTCAATTTCTGTATTCCAGCTTTGAATTTACTAATTATGTACAGATCCTTAGTATTTGCTGAAAAAAATTAATTTAAAGATGCTTATAGTTTGACATTGTTTACTGTTATTTTTAATTTTCCCCAAAGATTTGGTAATTTGAATATACCAATTCTGGAATAAAACAAAATGCGTGCATCACAGTGGCGGTTAGTGGTCAATTCCATAGGGGTTCAACTACGGCAAACTGAATTTCAATATCAAATAAAACCGAACAATTGGGCAACCCATCAAACACGCAAGTTGTATAACCGAAGTGTATTTTACAAAAGTCAAGACCAGTCATCTAGTTCACTTTAGGGTATATATATATATATATATATTGAAAGAAGGAAAATATAAGGTCTTGGACAGGATTTGAAAGAGCATCTTAGTTTTGCCGGAACTGTGCGTTTACCAGTTACGCTACCGAGACCGATGGCTATAATTGGGAAATTTACAAATCCAAATCCTGTACAGTACTATATATATATATATATATATATATATATATATATATAGAGAGAGAGAGAGAGAGAAGGATAATCCACATTTGGAATGCAAATGAATGCTTAAAGCCGTCCTTTTAGTGGTTTTCAATTACTAGTTCGATTTGAAATGGTAATTCAACTTTAAATACAAAGTTGGGTTTTCATTTCATCTTAATAACTATTCATATATATATATATATATATATATATATATATATATATATATATACTAGCTCGATTTGAAATGATCATTTGGGCTTTACTTAAAGGTCTAAGTTATTATTTCATCTTATTAATTGCAATACGTTAGTATTTATCAACTTACCTCGTGTAAAAAACTACTTATAATATTTATATATTAATACTTGGCTTATAGCCGTGATTTTGAGCGTTGCTTCCTGTCTATATCTGACATAAGTCAAAAACTTGACAATGTCAGATATGATTGACAAAAATGCTAAACGTAATTAAAAGTTAGGTTTATATATAGTACTGTACAGGATTTGGACTTGTAAATTTCCCAATTATAGCCATCGGTCTCGGTAGCGTAATTAGTAAACGCACAGTTCCGGCAAAACTAAGATGCAGGTTCAAATCCTGTCCAAGACCTTATATTTTTCTTCTTTCAATTACTAGCTCGATTTGACATGATCATTTGGACTTTACTTAAAAAGTCTAAGTTATTATTTCATCTTATTAATTGCTATATATATATATATATATATATATATATATATATAGCAATTAATAAGATGAAATAATAACGGGTTTATTGGTTTAATTTTCTTAATCGAACTCTTTGTTTTTTCGCCAAACTTTCGATTTATTTTTTAAATCTTCATCAGGATCCTATGTAAGAGAAGTTATGAAAATCAACTATACTAAGAAATTACAAATACTTACAAAACATGAGTACTAAATAGTTTAAAAGTATAGTTGATGTTAATAACTTCTCTTACATAGGACCCTGATGAAGCTTTAAAAAATAAATCAAAAGCTTGGCGAAAAAACAAAGAGTTTGATTAAAAAATTGGACCAATAAATCCGTTGTTACATTTATTATAATTTAATTCTTGGCATTATCTACACGAACAATTATATATATATATATCATATATATATATATATATATATATATATATATATATTATATGTAGATTTTCTGGGTATTGGTCATCAATAATATTCAATTATTTTTGTATGACGCGTTTCGGTTTATTACAACCATTATCAAAATATCTTAAATACATAAAATTAATTACAATATATAAAACGTTATTTGGTATAAATACAGTATAAAATAATAACATTATAGTTTATACCTGTTCAAATTTTGAATAGCAGAATTTACATATTAAAAACATGAAAATATCAGTGGATATTGTGTCAATTGCTAAAATATACTGTTAACTGTGGGACTGTTTGAAACAAAGTGTAGGCGAAAGTTGTGTGAGTGTAGATAAAGAAACATCATGTTTGTTTTGTTGTTATAATATTTATTCTGATATTTTACTAAGATAAATTGACACAATATCCACTGATGTTTTCATGTTTTTAATATGTAAATTCTACTATTCAAAATTTGAACAGGTATAAACTATAATGTTATTATTTTATACTGTATTTATACCAAATAACGTTTTATATATTGTAATTAATTTTATGTATTTTAGATATTTTGATAATGGTTGTAATAAACCGAAACGCGTCATACAAAAATAGTTGAATATTATTGATGACCAATACCCAGAAAATCTACATATAATATTAATAATATGGTCAGAAAAGCAAACATATATATATATATATATATATATATATATATATATATATATATAATACTAAATTCTCGAACGTAAGTAAGTAGTTAATATAATAGTTGTTAAAATCTTGGGATGCAATCGTTCATACAGCAATAAAAACTACAGTGTCAAATTGTAGTTTTATTCTAACGTTTTTGCACACGAATTATACCTTCTTCAAAGACTAAAATTTGCCGAAATAGTCACAAGGTCTGAAACAATACAATCCATCTACTTACACGATTGCTTTGACTTTATATAAGCGATAGTAACAAAATAAGAAACGCAGTTCCATACATAACGCACAGCATTAATAAATAATTACATAACACTAGAGTTAAAAGTAGCAAGTCAAAAATTAATCACGTAAGTAGATGGATTGTATTGTTTCAGGCCTTGTGACTATTTCAGCAAATTTTAGTCATTGAAGAAGGCATAATTCGTGTGCCGAAACGTTAGAATAGAATTACAATTTGACACTGTAGTTTTTACTGCTATATGAACGATTGCATCCCAAGATTTTAACAACTATTATATTAACTATATATATATATATATATATATATATATATATATATATATATTACTCATATTTAGACCAGGGTAGAAAATTAAATAATCACATCAAATAATTTTAATCACCGTGTATAAGGAATTTCATTAAATAATACGCTTTATTAAAAACTCGGTCGTTTCAGTAAAAATAAGAAATTTAAATCATGTACAAGACGCTTTATATCAAAAGAAACAGTATTAAAAAGCTCTGCGTGTAATGTAATTATTCCTAAACAAATGGAAATTACGTGCAAAATTTATATTAATTAACCCTATTTTAAGTAACAAGTAGTAGACAAAGCGTACAGATAATAATTAATATTTAGTTAGGATTCACTAAAATTAAAGGCTATTATTTTTAATTGAAGTTAATTGAATCGTTAGTAACAGATAATATCTATAGAAACTTGTAAAACCCAAGATTATAATACCAGAAAATAAAACTCTGAGAATTAATATTATTTTGAACACCTGCATAGTTTAAATATCACATACGGCGTAAATTTTGTAGATAATTAATAGTTTCAAAGAATCTTGAAGAAACCGGGGCTTAATATTCACGAGAATGTGCGATACGGGGTTATTAAACCCAGATAACAGTCCACATGGACTAAAATATAATCGATAATAAAGAATATCAATTTGCACCAATACGAACAGGTTAGAAAAGGACAGAGAAAATGCGTCAAGCAAAGACACATATAGTAAAAGGCGGATTTAAGCAACGTCACGAGGGTCACAATTGGTTGAAAATAGGATGCAAATATCAGAGGTAGAAACAACAATTTCTGTACAAAATTAATTAGTTTTTCTCGGACATGCTTGCGTGCCGTGTTGAAATTTCTGAGATTTAAATGGGACGAGTGAAAATTCGTAAAAATCGACGCGCGAGCGACAGACTGGGAACATGGCATGAGAAATTCTTTAGAATTACCCGTTTTGGGGAACAGACCGACAGACAGGCTTTTTGCTATATATACCGGTGGTAATATGAATTTCGGCCTCTTAGACTCTTAGACTTTTGACTATTCGATGCGTTAAAAGCTCTTACATCCGCGACTTAATTGAAGATGTTAAACAGTGCATTTTAGTTTGATAAAATAATGTAAAATTTTGCTCGTATATTTTAGTGATTCAAAATAGTTGGTTATTTACGTGCTAACATGAATGTACTTCAGTGCACTTAGATACAAGGTAATAAAATTTAGTTTCACTGTACCAATTAGCAAAATTTACAACGACAAATGTATACACAAAAGTAGGCAGTTTTGGCGTATATTGGTGAAAGAAGTATGAAGTTATTTGCTATTTTTCGGGAGTGTTAATAATTAAATGGTTCAAATACGTGTCTGGATCCACGAAACAAGGGTCAGATATACATAGATGAGTTCCGGAAAAGCCCAGAAACAACTGGTGATGGAGAAAATTTTAAAAGCGTTGAGAATTAGAAGCCGTAAATATAATCCTGTTGGAATGGTGTGATTAACTAAAGGGACGATGTACATTGAAGCTACGAGGACAGTAACCTTCAGGTAAATTATACTATTTTGTTTGACATTTTTGTGTGTGTTGAATAACTTTATAATTGATTTACTTTAAATGGACATTAGTGAAATTGTACTAACCATAAAATTTTAATTTTAAGATGAAATTTGCTTGTTGAAGTAGAAAGGAGTATTTAGTTTTGATGTTCGGGAATATGATGAAACTTTGGGTATGTCTTTGAGCTCAATTAGACGAACCTGGTTAATTAACGTAAAGGGGTGGTAGATGCTCCCTTTATACTCAGACTCCGGTCTGCTCGTATTGTTATATTAATTAGTAGGCATCCAACAAGGATTTTAATTCTGGATGCACGTTAAAGTGATAATAAAATTAATCTTGAAATTCTTTTTAAAACTGAATTTTATGCTGAAATTTAATTTGAAAATTTAATGTATTCTGAATATTGATGTAAATAGAGTTAACGTTGATGTTTTTGGTAGGAATGTGTTGTTTTTTTTTATGAATGAGGAGGTTTATAACATTAGGTGAGCAGCCGAGGCGAAAAGAGGATCACAGCCGTTTATGACGCCCAATCTGTGGGACTAGAATTTTTTTTGTTGAAAGGACCCAGTTCCCGCATTCAAAGGTGGATATCACAGCAAATTTTGGCGACCACAACGTGAGGGCTCGAGCTCCAAATAAAATTTTTGTTATTTTATTCCAGGAAACTGGCGATCTGAGAAAGAGAGGTTCTGTTTGTGTATAAATTTAAGAGTATTTTAGAGTGTGTGTGAGTGATTAGAACGTATGCAGAGAAAAGAGTGGTTAAGGAGTCAAGGAGTGGAAATTGGAAGTGACGATAGTGCATTGTGTGAGAAAATTTCGAAAATGGAAGAAGCTGGAGGCAGTAGAGATCAGTCGAGGACGGAATCAGGAGAAACAGGAAATGAGTTAATGATGAGAATGTTAGAGGAAATGCGATTAGCTAGGGAAGAATCGAATAGAGCGATGGAGGAGTCTAACAGAAAATTAGAACTGCTAAGCGATGAATCGAATAGAGCGAGAGAGGACTCAAATCGAAAATTTGACCGAATGAATGAGACATTAACAGGAGTTAGGGAAACCCTAAGTGAGAAAATAGATAAGACGAATAAAGAAGTTTCAGAATTTAAAAATAGTCTTACCGTAAAGATGGGGAAAGTTGAAAATAGGGTTGATAAAAATGAGCGTGATATTACAGGTCTTCGACAGGAAATGGGACATTTAAGGTCCGAAGTACGCATTTTTTGTGAAGAAGAGATTAATATAAAAATGACTGAAGTGACGGACTCATGTAGGGATCAGTTAGGCAGGGTAGAACGCGAAGTTAGTAGTATCAAATACAACATGTCAAATTTAACGGGGGATGGTCCCAGATTTTCTACAGGTGGAGTATCATTGGACCAACACATGAAGTTTTATGGCGATAACAGGGTAAATCCACAAATTTTTATTAATAGTGTAAGAAATCTAGTGGGAAATTTATTTGACGAACAGACTAAACTAAATACGATAAAGGCTTTATTAAAGGACAATGCGGAGGCATGGTACAATTTAGTAGGACAGGACATAGACACGTATCAGGACTTTGAAAACAAATTTTTACAACATTACTGGAGTGATCACAAACAGGATCAGATTAGGGACGACTTGATTACAGGAAAATTTAAGGGAGAGTTTGCAGGTTCTAGGGAGCAATATGCCATCCGCAAATACAGTGTGGCCAAACAACTGAATCCACCATTGACGGACAGACAGATAATCAAGTACCTATCACGACATTTTGAACTGGAAATTAGACAACACGTGGCCTTACAAAACATCACAGAACGGGAGACGTTTTGGAATACTTACAGAGATATGACGATGTATGTGTTGGACGGACAAGAGAGATACGAGAACGAAACATTAACACAGTTAGGTTTGACAACAGGACACCGAATTATCCGAGACGGCCTGACTACAACAGAAATTTTCGACCGAATTGGGAACGACGAGGACAGGAATACAGGAGCAATAGTGCGACTAGGGGACCGACGCCAAGACCTAGTTACACGCGACAGAACAGTTTACCGGAGGTAAACAGGACTGTGACCAGCACGCCGAATAGAGACAGGGACACGGATATTAACACGAGGAGGACGTACGCACAGGTTGTAGAAGGACAACCAGGACCAAGCACGGAAAACAGGACGAGACAGGATTTTTAGAACGCGACAGACCACTAGATTTCTGTGTAAATGTATATGAACATCCACGTGAATTTTTCAAAATTGAGGAAGAAGTAGAGCCAGAAACTGAGGAAAAATTATGTTTGCCAATTATTAATTTAGAAATTTTTGAGAATAATGTAGAAGTATTACTTGATACAGGGCAGAGGCGAGTTTAATATCGGAGGAATTCGTCAGCAAAATTAGGGATAAGGTTTGTGATAGAATTATGCCTATAAAACGTAGCCATTTAGTAGCTCCAAATAAAAGAAGTTTGCTGTAGTAAATAGTGTTGTGGTGCTTAGGATAGATATAGGAGGTTTAAGCTGTGAACAGGAGTTTGTAATTGTACCTGGACTGAAGTTTCAGAGCATTTTAGGTGTTGACTGTATGATGAAGTTAGGGTTTTGATAGATATGGAAAGGAAGGTAATAAGGATTAAGGATAGGGTAGTGCCATGGAAGGGCAGTTATGAAGTCACAGAGGATGACACTGGGTTTAGTATTAATGTAGTAGAAGTAGAAGATGATGAAGGTAAACAGATCAACACGATAAGATGTCCAGAGGAAAGGAAAGTAGAGGTTCAAGCTTTAATACAAAAACATGCAGAAGTAGTGGGGTAGAAGCAGCATATCAGGAGCAGGTGAAGGCGAAATTAAGTAAAGATGGCAAGTTTGTTTTAATCAAGTAGATTTAAGGATTCATTCTGGCGGATTCCATTACACAAAAATTCTAGAAGGTACGTAGGATTTTCCGTAGAGGGAAAAATCGATAATTGTAAAGTAGTATCGTTTGGTTTGTCGGCAGAAAGGGACACAATGATAAATGAGAAACAGACAAGTGTAGGGACTGAAGAAGAAGTAATATATAAGAGTGAGGATAATAGGGATAAGTTTATTGTATGTGAGATAATAGGGATGATAAGTATAGATATATTAAGGGAGAAAATAATTTTATAGCAGACGCGTTTAGTAGAAACAGGGACATGGATAACAAAAGACCGTGTGACATCATGATTGCCATGAACAGTCTACTACAAAATGATTCAGTATATGGAGAAGAGGAGATCTTGAGGAACCAGAGGCAGAGTGAGGAGCTACAGATTGTTAGAACGAAGTTAGAAAACGAACCGGGATTTAAAAACTTCCATATGATAAACGGCTTTTTGTGTAAAAAAATTCAAGAATTGGAAGTGTATGTAGTGGATAGGGTACAAGCAAAATTAATTA
Organism: Platerodrilus igneus; assembly: GCA_036346225.1. Taxonomy (NCBI): domain Eukaryota; kingdom Metazoa; phylum Arthropoda; class Insecta; order Coleoptera; family Lycidae; genus Platerodrilus; species Platerodrilus igneus. The sequence goes on from JARFIW010001250.1 coordinate 1,047,631, forward strand.
TCAAAGATCTGCACTTAAGATATGGTCACATAGGAATCCGAAAGACATGGTTAATTTTAGGGAAACGTTTTTTCAACTAAAGACTTAGGGTTAGTAAAGTCAGTCATCAACACTTGTCACTTATGTACTTTAGGAAAGTACAAAATAGTACGAGTCAGGATGTGGTACAAAGTATACACGTACAAAATCCCTGGACTTAGTTGCTATTGATTATTTGAGTAATCTAGTCCGAAGTACAAAAGGACACAAACATGTGCTGATTGTGACTGATGTGTTTTCGAAATTTACCAAATTATATCCCACTCGGGATTGTAACACAGTCGGAACAAACAAGAAATTGGAACAATTTTGTAGGAAGTAGGAACTTTTAAACGAGTATTAGCAGACAATGCTACTTATTTTAATAATCAAAGATTTAGAGATTATTGGGAGAGGCAAAACATTAAAGTGGTGTTTTGTAGCATAAGGCATCCTCAAGCGAATCCAGCTGAGCGATATATTCAAGAGACGGTTAAGTTTTTGCGTTTAGCTTCACATAGGAATCATCGTTTATGGGAGGACAATTTGTCCAAGGTTGAATCTTTATCAATGAAACCCTAGTACCGTGACAGAAATCAGTCCCATTATGCTGATCAAGCAACAGTATCCCGAAAGACCATGGCAAATTGTGCCTAGGGACGATGAATTTCAACAACTTTTGGTAGATGTGAGGGAGAGGTTAAGGAAGAGAGCTGAAAAATATACAAGGAAGATGAACGCAAGAATTAGAAAGAGGGTAAAATTTAAAGTGGGAGACCAGGTAGTAGTAAAAAGCTTGAGAGTAGGGAAGAGAGATAGGATGACATGTGCTAAACTACACTTGCCATATGAGGGACCTTTTGAGATAGGTGAAGTAGTAGGGGAGTGCACATATTTATTAAGGGAAGTAGGTACGGGAAATGAGAGGGGACGGTTTCACGTCAACCTACTATTCCCTTATACCGGAGAACCAGCACCACAGGAGAAATAGGTGTATAATAGAGTAAAATTTAAATAAGATAAGAATAGAGATAGGTGTATATAGAAAAGTAGAAGTAAGTGGTTATAGAAAATAAAGCTAGGTATAGGATAAATATGGGAGATAATTAGAAATAGGTTTAGGAGGAGAATAAAGAGTAAATGTAGGAAGAAAATAAGATAGGTTAAGTGTAGATATTTCATAGAAGATTAGTGGAGAGTTAGGAATAGAGTAAGAGTAGGATAGGCATATAGGTTTAGGTAGGGGGAAGTAAAGTATAGTGAAGATTAGTTAAAAGTTAGGAATAGGATAGGTATATAGGATGTATATAGGATTAGATGGATAAGTAGGATGAAGTTAGGGATAATTTCAGTTTATAAAATTAGGTGAGAGTTAGGAATAGGATAGGGTAGCTGTAAATATTTTTTTTTGAATTGGAGACAAAGTAGGTAAGTTAGATAGATAAGGGTAGAGAGAGATAGGCAATTTTTTTTGTAAATTTGTTTTAGCAGTCTAAATGCTTTATATTTGCATTCAAATAAGTGGGATTATTTGTATTCAAATAGGGGGAAAATACTCATATTTAGACCAGGGTAGAAAATTAAATAATCACATCAAATAATTTTAATCACCGTGTATAAGGAATTTCATTAAATAATACGCTTTATTAAAACCTTGAAGCATAAATAAACTCGGTCGTTTCAGTAAAAATAAGAAATTTAAATCATGTACAAGACGCTTTATATCAAAAGAAACAGTATTAAAAAGCTCTGCGTGTAATGTAATTATTCCTAAACAAATGGAAATTACGTGCAAAATTTATATTAATTAACCCTATTTTAAGTAACAAGTAGTAGACAAAGCGTACAGATAATAATTAATATTTAGTTAGGATTCACTAAAATTAAAGGCTATTATTTTTAATTGAAGTTAATTGAATCGTTAGTAACAGATAATATCTATAGAAACTTGTAAAACCCAAGATTATAATACCAGAAAATAAAGCTCTGAGAATTAATATTATTTTGAACACCTGCGTAGTTTAAATATCACATACGGCGTAAATTTTGTAGATAATTAATAGTTTCAAAGAATCTTGGAGAAACCGGGGCTTAATATTCACGAGAATGTGCGATACGGGGTTATTAAACCCAGATAACAGTCCACATGGACTAAAATATAATCGATAATAAAGAATATCAATTTGCACCAATACGAACAGGTTAGAAAAGGAAAGAGAAAATGCGTCAAGCAAAGACACATATAGTAAAAGGCGGGATTTAAGCAACGTCACGAGGGTCACAATTGGTTGAAAATAGGATGCAAATATCAGAGGTAGAAACAACAATTTCTGTACAAAATTAATTAGTTTTTCTCGGACATGCTTGCGTGCCGTGTGTTGAAATTTCTGAGATTTAAATGGGACGAGTGAAAATTCGTAAAAATCGACGCGCGAGCGACAGACTGGGAACATGGCATGAGAAATTCTTTAGAATTACCCGTTTTGGGGAACAGACCGACAGACAGGCTTTTTGCTATATATACCGGTGGTAATATGAATTTCGGCCTCTTAGACTCTTAGACTTTTGACTATTCGATGCATTAAAAGCTCTTACATCCGCGACTTGATTAAAGATGTTAAACAGTGCATTTTAGTTTGATAAAATAATGTAAAATTTTGCTCGTATATTTTAGTGATTCAAAATAGTTGGTTATTTACGTGCTAACATGAATGTACTTCAGTGCACTTAGATACAAGGTAATAAAATTTAGTTTCACTGTACCAATTAGCAAAATTTACAACGACAAATGTATACACAAAAGTAGGCAGTTTTGGCGTATATTGGTGAAAGAAGTATGAAGTTATTTGCTATTTTTCGGGAGTGTTAATAATTAAATGGTTCAAATACGTGTCTGGATCCACGAAACAAGGGTCAGATATACATAGATGAGTTCCGGAAAAGCCCAGAAACAACTGGTGATGGAGAAAATTTTAAAAGCGTTGAGAATTAGAAGCCGTAAATATAATCCTGTTGGAATGGTGTGATTAACTAAAGGGACGATGTACTTTGAAGCTACGAGGACAGTAACCTTCAGGTAAATTATACTATTTTGTTTGACATTTTTGTGTGTGTTGAATAACTTTATAATTGATTTACTTTAAATGGACATTAGTGAAATTGTACTAAACATAAAATTTTAATTTTAAGATGAAATTTGTTTGTTGAAGTAGAAAGGAGTATTTAGTTTTGATGTTCGGTAATATGATGAAAATTTGGGTATGTCTTTGAGCTCAATTAGACGAACCTGGTTAATTAACGTAAAGGGGTGGTAGATGCTCCCTTTATACTCAGACTCCGGTCTGCTTATATTGTTATATTAATTAGAGGCATCCAACAAGGACTTTAATTTTGGATGCACATTAAAAGGATAATAAAATTAATCTTGAAATTCTTTTGAAAACTGAAATTTATGCTGAGTTTTAATTTTGAAATTTTAATGTATTCTGAATATTGATGTAAATAGAGTTAACGTTGATGTTTTGGTAGGAATGTGTTGTTTTTTTATGAATGAGGAGGTTTATAACATTAGGTGAGCAGCCGAGGCGAAAAGAGGATCACAGCCGTTTATGACGCCCAATCTGTGGGACTAGAATTTTTTTTGTTGAAAGGACCCAGTTCCCGCATTCAAAGGTGGATATCACAGCAATATATATATATATATATATATATATATATATATATATATATATGGAACTGCTTAGACGCGTACCATCATTGTTTCCTATTCTGAACTAACCTACAGATTTTTCTGAAATTTGCACAGTCTGCATTTATCACTATCTGATCTAGGTCAACATCTATCTCTTTTTTCCTATCTCTGCTTGTAATATATCACATACTATTCCCCAAAAATGCTTTAGAACGTATTCCGCTCTTCTATTTCTCTTTTTCCCCAGATATCCTTGTTCACCTACTATTTCTATAACCTATTTGTTATTATCTTTGCCTGTCCATGCTATCGTCCTCATACATCTAAAGCACAGCATTTCAAAAGGATGCTACCGTTTTTCTTTCTGCGTTTCAGACTGCCCGTATTTCATAGGCATACTGTGCTGTGCTCCACACATATGCTTTCAACAGTTTTCTTCTTGTTCTATGTTTGTTGTCTTTCCTCATAGGCGCTGTTCTTTCTTGTTAGATGCAGTTCGGTCACCTTCTATTGTTTTACAGTTATATACCCTATTTCTCCGACTTTCAGTGGTTGTGAAGGGGGGTAAGCAGCCTGTGGTTGCCAAGTTCCCCCAACACTTAACCATTTACCGATTTAATATATTTTCCAATATATCTTTTCGCACAGTCAACATTAGTTGCAGATATTTCGCAACCAACAACTAGTTGTTTATACTAATCATCAGATTTATCTGCGCTTATTTTTTCGTCATTAGGTTTTCCGTCTCAAAACTGGATGGACACGTACCTGCATTTATTTATATTCTGAGCTAGTCCACATAGTTCCCTGAAATTCTCACACAGCATGTGTATACAGCTCGTTCCCCTTCTATTGTTTTCTAATTTTATGACCCATTTCACTGAGACTCAGTGAAGGGGGTTAAGCAACGTGTGGCTACCAAGATCCCCCAACACTTAGACGTTTGCCGAAATAATGGTTTTCCATTAAATCCTTTCACACACTTAACATTATTTGAGAATATTGCCCAACTAATTCTTGTAGTTACTTATAATAATCATATGTTTAAGCACAGTTATTTTTTTGTCATTAGTTTATCTATCTTGGGATTGGTTGGATGCGTACCTCCATTGATTTCTATTCTGGGCTAGCCTACACATCTCCCTGAAACCCCTACAGCCTACATCTTTTACTATCTGTGTGCAGTAGTCTAACCTAGGTCTGCCTCTTCTTCTCTTTTTCCCTATCTCTGCTTCTAAAATATTCCGCACTATTCCCTCATGCCGTAGTATGTAGCCTATCATCCTATCTCTGCTATTTTTTTACCGTTTTTCATATATTTCTTTCCTCCCCTACCATTTTTAGTATCTCATCGTTCTTAACTTTGTCTGTCCATGATATCTTCATCATACGTCTGTAGCACCACATTTCAAAGGCTTCTACCTTTTTCTTGTCCGCTTCTCCTACTGACCAAGCTTCACAGCCGTACAGTGCTGTGCTCCACACATATGTTTTAAGCAATCTTTTCCTTGTTTCTATGTTTGTTGTCTTTACACACAGTAGTTGCTTTTTCTTGTTAAATGTAGTACGACCTTGTGCTAATCTTTGTTTATATCTTTTGTGCTTTTTCCATCTTGCGTTATTTGGCTTCCTAGGTAGCAGAAATCTTTAACCTCCTGTAAGTTCGTGTTACATACTTCTATTCTTGTTTTTAATTTATTTTCTCCACCTATGCATACTAGAACTTTAGTTTTAGTTTTGTTAATTTTCATACCGTATCTCTCTGTTAGAACCGATTCCATTTCATTAAGAGCAGCTTCTAACTCTTCCTTCCTAGACGCTAATACCGCTTTATCATCTGCAAATCTAAGCATATCAATTTTTTGTCCCTGCATAGTAATTCCAAATGTCTTCCTGCATTTGACAGTATTCATTGCGTCTTCTATGTACAAGTTAAAAATCAATGGGGATAGGGCACATCCCTGTCTTACACCTTTCCTAATGTTTACTTCTCTACGTTCCTGCTCTAATTCTATTACTGCTGTTTGCTCTTTGTATAAGCTATGTACTATTCGTCTATCCCTATAACTCACTCCAACCTTTTTGAGTATTTCAAACATTTTTTTCCAATTTACATTGTCGAATGTTTTTTCCAGATCTACAAACCTTATATACACGCTTTCCTCTTTTTCTATTGTTTTTTCCATTATCACCCTCAAAGCTAAAATAGCCTCCAGTGTTCCCCTGTTTTGCCTAAACCCAAATTGGTCTTCTCCTAGTATTTCTTTCGCCCGTTATTACATTCTTCTTTGCACAATTCTAATTACTATTTTAAACACGTGTACTGTCAAACTTATTATTCGAAAATTTTCACATCGATCCGCACCTTTCCTTTTTGGTATAGTTACAATGATGTGACGTTTGAAATCTTTAGGTATCTCGCCTGTCTCATACATATAGCTTACAAGTTGGAAGAAACGTTCTGTTACTGCTTGTCCAGCGGCTTTTAGAGTTTCTGCTTGCACCCTATCTGTACCCGGCGTCTTATCATTTTTCAGACTCTTTAATACGGTTTTATATCCCTAAAATTCATTCTAATTAATTTATATGCTTTGTCTGTCTTTCCTACTTCCCTCTTAGTTTGTACCCCTTTGCAGTTTTCATCAATCCATTGTTCTTTAGCTTTCCTGCATTTTCGAAAAATTTCTCATTTTATGGCTTTGTATCTCTGTTTTCCTGTTTCGTCTGATTTATTTTTGTATTTTCGTCTTTCTTCTATTAAATTCAGGATATCCTTTGTTATCCATGGTTTCTTATTTTCTTTTTTGTATACCCCAGAATATCTCTGGCCGCCATGTCTAGGCTGAATTTAATGTTATTCCATTCTGTTTCTACTTCCTTAGTATCAGATATTTTCTCGATATCTTTGCGCAATTCATTTGACTTTTTTTCAAATCTTTCTTGAATATCTTTATCTTTTAGTTTCTCTAAGTCCAAGTGCCTTTTTCCGTTTCTTTTTTTCAAATTCTTAAATTTAAGTGCGGCCTTCATAATTACGATGTTGTGGTCAGTATCTATATCTGCTTCTGGGTAGCTTCTACAGTCTTTTACTTGATTCCTAAACCGTTGTCTAACAAAAATGTAATCTATTTGATATCTTCCTATATCTCCTGGTATCTTCCACGTATATCGTCTTCTAGCATGATGTTGAAATAATGTGTTTGAGATGATTAAATTGTTCTTGTGGCAAAATTCTACCAGCCTATTTCCCCTGTCGTTTCTCGTACCTAAACCTGATAAGCCTACTACCGCTCCTTTCTTACCCTCACCTATCACTGCATTAAAATCCCCCGTAATTATTAAATTTTCATGTCCTTTTACGTATCTTAATATGTCTTCGATATCTTTGTAGATGGCTTCTACCTCTTCGTCACTGTAGCTAACGGGGGGCATGTATACTTGTATTATTACTGTGTTTACCGGTTTAGATTCTAATCTAACCATGAGTACTCTTTCGTTCTTTTGGAAGTAATTTTCTACACAGTATCCTATATTTTTCCGCGTAACTATTCCCACACCCAAATTTCCTTTCTCTGCTCTTGTATGAATTACCCTGAAGTCTCCACTCCAAAAATCCCCCGCCTCTGGCCACCGAACTTCGCTGATCTCTACTATGTTTAGTGATAACCTATTCATTTCGATTTTTAGGTTTTCTAGCTTACCTACTTGCTTCATACTTCTAACGTTCCACGCTCCGACTCGCAGAATGTTCCCGACTCTTATTTTTAACTTTCCGATCGCATCCTCCAAAGTAGTCCCCTCCCGGAGATCCGAATGGGGGACTATTTTAACTCCGGAATCTTTTACCCCCGAGAAAGCCATCATGTTTGTTACAATTTAAGTACGCTGTGTACTTGGGAGATAATGTGGTGGTTTCCCGTTGCCTTCCACATCGCGGTAGTGTGTCATAGACTGCCATACCAACCCCTATGGTCGTTGCCAATCTAAGTACCGAAAGAGCCGCTGCCCTCTTTCGGGGACCTGTCTTAGTCTGGTTCCTCACTAACAACCCTACTACTTTGGTTGGACCTGTAGTTTGGTTCTTTAGCTCATTAAAACACGCAAGCCATTTCACCTGTTCTAGTAATTTAGAACTTCGGCAAGATTCGAAATGGATATATATATATATATATATATATATATATATATATATATATAGAAAAGATTTTGTTTTTTTGCTTCTTGGGATAAAGTCGCTCATAAATTAAACACAAAACATTAAATGTGTATCATTTGTATTAAATCGTACGTTTCGGTGATAATTTACACCTTAATCATCGATCTACATGAAAAAGTATATAAATAGGTAATTCATATAACAGGTAATATATGTTTAACTTACTTATTACTTGATAAAATTATTTTATGTATTCACCCATAATAAAAGTAACAGAAGGAAGCTTGTCATATTACTGATTAAGAATTAAAATTAATTTTGAATGAAATGTCAGTTCACTTATTTGACAAAATGTAGGATCAAGGATGACATCAAACAACAAATTATGACACTATTTGATTATATTTTTATTTAAATAGTAGTATGTGGTTTATTTGTAAAAATTTTTGTATGGTGGGTTGCATAAAAATAGTTAGATTTTAAAATCATATATTTTACAGGTGTAGTAAACAGGTTGACTTTAGACTTAAATTAAATAGAATTCTGTGTGGTAAGCAATATCATTATAGTTAGTATATTTTTTTGAATTAAAAGTGTATAGGTATGAGTAAACTGTATGTAAATTATTGATGTTTTCTTTGTGATTGATGGAATTTTGTTCTTGGTTTATATGAAATGATTCTAAGAAAAGTCTTTTTGTAATTGCTTTCTATATCTAAAATTTTACATTATCGTAATTGACTTTGTGTTTTGTATTGTATAAATGTATAGAAAGAGCACAAGAAGTTTTTCCTAATTTTGCATCACTTTTGTGTTGTGTCATGCGATTTCGGAGCCACTGTTTGGTTTGGCCTACGTAGGAAGCTTTGCATTCACATTGAATTTTATACACTAAATTGCTACATAAAGCTTTATTTGTTTTTTCTTTTAGTTTAGTAAAAAAGTTTCCAATGGACTTAGTATTTGAATTTATTATAGTTACAAAAGGTTGTTTTAGTAATTTTTTTATTAGTGGTGAAAGATTAGTAATATATAAAAGTTTTTTGTAAATGATATCAGTATGTTTATTTTGAGGTGGAAATATGATTGTGTTAGTATGTAGTAGTATTGATAAAAGTGGTTGATATTTACAAAAAACCTACAAATTCAGAAAGATATTTAAATTACCATTCCAATCATAGCATGAAACAAAAAATTAACACCATATTAGGACTGAAACATCGTATGGTCTCTATCTGTGAACCCAAATTTAAAGAAAAAATCTGAAAGAACTAATATCAATCTTAATCAACAATGGTTACCCTAAACCACTTTTATCAAAACTACTACATACTAACACAATCATATTTCCACCTCAAAATAAACCTACTGATATCATTTACAAAAACTTTATATATTACTAATCTTTCACCACTAATAAAAAATTACTAAAACAACCTTTTGTAACTATAATAAATTCAAATACTAAGTCCATTGGAAACTTTTTACTAAACTAAAAGAAAACAAATAAAGCTTTATGTAGCAATTTAGTGTATAAAATTCAATGTGAATGCAAAGCTTCCTACGTAGGCCAAACCAAACAGTGGCTCTGAAATCGCATGACACAACACAAAAGTGATGCAAAATTAGGAAAACTTCTTGTGCTCTTTCTATACATTTATACAATACAAAACACAAAGTCAATTATGATAATGTAAAATTTTAGATATAGAAAGCAATTACAAAAAAGACTTTTCTTAGAATCATTTCATATAAACCAAGAACAAAATTCCATCAATCACAAAGAAAACATCAATAATTTACATACAGTTTACTCATACCTATACACTTTTAATTCAAAAAAATATACTAACTATAATGATATTGCTTACCACACAGAATTCTATTTAATTTAAGTCAAAAGTCAACCTGTTTACTACACCTGTAAAAATATATGATTTTAAAATCTAACTATTTTTATGCAATCCACCATACAAAAAAATTTTTACAAATAAACCACATACTACTATTTAAATAAAAAAATATAATCAAATAGTGTCATAATTTGTTGTTTGATGTCATCCTTGATCCTACATTTTTGTCAAATAAGTGAACTGACATTTCATTCAAAATTAATTTTAATTCTTAATCAGTAATATAACAAGCTTCCTTCTGTTACTTTTATTATGGGTGAATACATAAAATAATTTTATCAAGTAATAAGTAAGTTAAACATATATTACCTGTTATATGAATTACCTATTTATATACTTTTTCATGTAGATCGATGATTAAGGTGTAAATTATCACCGAAACGTACGATTTAATACAAATGATACACATTTAATGTTTTGTGTTTAATTTATGAGCGACTTTATCCCAAGAAGCAAAAAAACAAAATCTTTTCTAATTTAACTACGCTCAAGAATTATCAAGAACCTTTTATATATATATATATATATATATATATATATATATATATTATATGTAGATTTTCTGGGTATAGGTCATCAATAATATTCAACTATTTTTGTATATCTATTGACGCGTTTCGGTTTATTGCAACCATTATCAAAATATTTAAAATACATAAAATTAATTACAATATATAAATACAGTTTAAAATAATAACATTACAGTTTATACCTGTTCAGTTATTAAATAGCAGAATTTACATATTAAAAACATGAAAACATTAATGGATATTGTGTCGATTGTTAAAATATATGTGTGGAGGGGCGTAACTTCCTCCACGTAATTAATTAAGTAAGCGGGTGGTCTAAACAATTTAGTGTAAAGGAATTATCAGGATACAATATTGCGGGACTAAATTGGGAAGCGATAAGGTGGTTGTAATCTGGTTGTCTTGTACAAGTTACAGTATAAATGTTTAATGTTAATTAAGTGCACAAATTCATATAAAACAAAGTCAAAAACTCACCAGAATTTCTTGGCTTTCTATGCTATAGGTGATTTCGGCACGCACAATCCCCGGTTAACACAGTTGCGGTTTATATTATATTTTTAAGCGGTAAAACAAAAGTTTAGGCACTTCTTGAGTACTCTGCGGTCACACACGATCCACGTTTTCTATTTTAATGCACTCTTGCGGACCAGGTGTTCGTTCCAAGATAAATTTGGTTCTATCTATCGCGCACTATCATTGTTTATTTTGAATACACAACGATACTTTTGGCGCAAACCAAGGCACTTATAAATTAACTACAAGTCGCCGAACCATACTCCCCGCCTTGAAAGTAGGAAACTTTCAAAGGAATGGAAAAGGAACGGAACCCCGCCTTGAAAGTAGGAAACCTTCAAAAGAATGTAACAAAAAAATAAAGAAAATTAAATAAAAAAAATAAAAAAACTCAGTGCTTGCTCAACACAAAGTAGTGCAAGAGTTTATGTAAGCGGTAAAGCATAATGCTATTAAATTAAACCTTTATAAACGGATGAATAAATGCGGTTGAAGAAATGCGGGTAAGTATAATAGTATTTAATTATTGAGTGGGCAACGGGCAAAGTTTCACAATTGCTCGTTTAAAGGAACTGTTTTTTGTTTTGACAGTGGCAACTCTAACAACGCCATCTCGGCCGGGATGAACTTCCTGGATCATACCTAAGGGCCATCGCAGCGGAGGAGTATCGTTAGATTAATAAGAACTATAGTCCCTACCTTGATGGGATTACTAGAAGTGTGCCACTTTTGACGACTTTGTAGCGTATGCAAGTAGTCTGTCTTCCATTTTTTCCAATAAGATCTTACTAATATATCTAATAATTTTTTGCGATTGACCAAGTTAATATTTTCACTTGGTAAATCAAAGGCGAGTAAACATTGTAAAGGCGTAGACATTAAAAAGTGAGCAGGTGTGAGAACCTCAGGGTGAGGGTCTGATGATAATAAACAAAGAGGTCTGGAATTTAACAGACATTCTATTGGAGTAAGGACAGTCAGTAACTCTTCATATGATAATAGTTGACTTCCAATTACTCAAAATAGATGCGTCTTGCAACTCTTTATATTTGACTCCCACATACCTCCAAAATGAGGGGCTCGTGGAGGAATCATTTTCCACTCAATTCGGTGAATTGCAAGTTCATTTTTTAAAGCGGTTTGATAATTTGCGGATACCAAAAACGTATATAATTCCTCTAATTGTGTCTTGGCGCCAATAAAATTTGTCCCGTTGTCCGAATATAAACAAGCAACAGGACCGCGGCGTGATATAAATCTTTTCAAGGCTGCCAGAAAACAATCAGAAGACAAGTCGGAGACTAATTCTATATGTATCGCCTTAGTGGTCAGACACACAAAAAGACAAATGTAGGTCTTCTGTGATCGAAAACCTCGCCGTCGCGTTAGCGTAATTTTAATTGGACCTGCATAGTCGACGCCAGTATGTACAAATGCCTTTGTTTCTTGTACTCGACATAAAGGCAGATCAGCCATTTTTGGTACGGGATGTACAGGCGATAAACGAAAACAAACAGGAGTTACATTGGTATACTCGTTTTCTAACAATATTTCTAGCGGAAAGTATCCAAAAACGTTGTCATAATATGGACATCAACAAATTTGGACCCGTATGACAATTTACTTTATGATAATAATCGATAATGAGATTAACGGTATGATTTAAACTAGCGTCAGAGAATGCTATGAGATTCACAACAAAATTTTTTAGAACACCAACATGGCGTGGAATATTTAATTGTGAAAGTAAATGAACTTCCTGGAGTAATAATTTAAAGCGTTGGACAATCACGTCTGGAGGGATATCATCCCAATCAATTTTAATGTTCCACAATTCTTTAATAAGCAATTTTGCATATAAAATTGTAGGCGAAATTAAACCAAGTACATCAAATAAGCGGGCGATAAAAGACAAAATTGTACGTTTCGTACATTTACCCTCAGTATCAGAAATGGTGATCATAAATAAATCGAGCGACGGCAACCATGAAAGTCCCAGAATTTTTAAGTTACCATCGTCAGAAAAACTTACGGAAGCGCGGTGGGAGTCTGGAAGGCTAGCCAATAACTCGGGTGAATTTGAAACCCATTTAATTAAATCAAAACCTCCGGACTTAAATAAAGTAATAAGTTCCTGAGCCAGTTTAATAGCGGTTTCATAATCAAGTACAAAGCAAACCAGATCGTCCATGTACAGTTTAGACGTAGCTATTTGTGCTGTATTTGGGAAACGTTCAGCTTCAGCAGAAGCTAATTGGTGAATGGTGCGCATAGCTATGTATGGGCTAGATTTTAACCCGAAAGGTAGACGATTAAATTGAAAAGTTCGTATTTTTTCTTCGCTTGTGAAACGGAATAAAAATTTTAAATATTTGCAGTGAAAATTTGGTACAATTATCTGCAAGTACATCTGACCTATGTCCGCTGTTAAAGCTATTGGAAATAAGCGAAAATTCAACAGAAGCAAAAACAAATCCGCTTGCAAATTAGACGAGCGTCTCGCGGTAGAAATAACGCGGCTGTAATGACAGTTGTAAACAGATTGAGGTTACGTAATTTTTTTGTTTACATATAGTGAATGAGATCCATAGAAATTACCTATTAATTTTGTTTATCGTGTTATTTGTAAGCGAGGAGTAAAAATGAATACTTGCGAAGATTGTGGTTTTGAGTTTACACAAAAGAAGAATTTGTATGCCCATTTAAGAAAGATTCATAATTTTGAATATAGGAAACCAGTTACTTTAACTAGTAAATTTTTGTGTGATACATGTGGCAAATTCTTGACCAGTAAAGCAACTTTACGTCGTCATTGCAGAACTGTTCATAAAAGTATTCCAATAATTCTCAACTCGTCAAGAATCAAGTGCTTTTATGAAAATTATACAACACATCTAAAGGGATATAAAAAACCTCGACAACATTTGGCAAATGAACATCAAATTGAAACTAAACTTGATCAACTACATTTTAATTCACAATTAGGTTTGAAGATTATTATGCAAAGTGTTAATTATATACTAATTTTATTCTGTTTAGCAGAGTTCAAAAACTGGAAAGACCAAGAACGGGAAAAATCTTTTACAATGTATATACTTTACACTTCAGCTAAATTATTGTCTGATGGCACCAAAAAGGAGTACTATAATTGCCATCGATCGTACAACTACATTCCAAAAGGCAAGGGTTTTAGAAGCTTAAAAAGCACAGGCACTAATAAAATTGGAAGTGTTTGTCCCTCAAGAATGGAAGCGACGATAAAGAACGATGGGTCTGTTGTGGTAGACTTCTGGACAACTCATGTTGGACATACCAACGATATTGGTCGGGTTTTTTTAAAGAGAGTAAAGCAAAAATTGCACGTATTTTCGAACATAAAATTCTAGTTTGAAATTTTACAATTGATGTGTTTCAGGAAAATTAAAGGAAGGTATTATATTTCAACATATATTGGATGATGTTCGTGATTCTGCTTTAAAACAAGAAAATTCACAGAGAATTTTGTTGTTAGAAACAATAGATATGCACAATATTGTTAGGGACTTCAATATTGAGTATGGTGTGAAACATCACCTAAATGATGCAATTAGCGTACGGCTCTGGGTAGAGGAGATGATGAACTTAGGAAGCGACTGCCCAGTATTATATTATAAAAGCCAAAATGTAGAAGGAAACCCAAATGACTCAAAAATAATTTTAGATGTTCAAGATTTTGCATTAGTCATAATCACTTCTTTTCAACGTGAACAGTTGTTTAAATTTGGGAACGACAAGGTGTGCGTTGATGGCACACACGGTACAAATAGTTACGATTTTCAGCTCTACACACTAATAACAGTGGATGAATTTGGTTCAGGGTGCCCAGTGGCATTTTGTTTTTCAAATCGTGCTGACGAAATGATTTTCAAGTTGTTTTTTGGAAAAATTAAATCAAGAGTGGGTATTATATCAACTACCGTTTTTATGTCTGATGATGCTCCAGCATTTTATAATGCATGGTCTTATGTTATGGCCAAGGTACATCACCAGTTGCTATGTACCTGGCATGTAGATCGTAATTGGCGCAAGAATTTGTCAAAAATCAATGGAGGGATTGAAAAGAAAGTAGTAGTATATAAATCCCTTCGTGTTTTATTACAGTGTGTATCTATTGATGAATTTAATGACATTTTAAATCAGGTAGTAGAAGATTCTTACATTTCAACCGTGGTTATATTTAAAAAGTTCTATAAATACAACACCGGAAGCGTGGTTTAATAGACACTATCGGTGGTTGGCAGCACTAATCTTATACAGATTTGGGTGCGGTCATCTAGCAATGATGTCATCAATATTGCGCAATACTACGTAAATTTACATATTAATTATAGAACAAGATAAAACGAACAATATAGACTTTGAAGTACTCACATTATAGGTCCAGGTTCCCGCGAAGTTGCGCCCAGGTAAACCCCTAACCAAGACCAATCAGGGCTCCTCCCGGAGGGAATAGAGATGATACGCCGAAGCTCTCAAAGCGTCAGATCAGCTCCGGCCAGCTAAGGTAGCCATGAGGTCTTCATCCACAGACGTGAAGATCGGTGCGCCTAGGTGGCGGCAGATGTCTTACCTATGTAGGGAATGACGGAAAAATGGTAAAGGAGCGACAAACAAAAGATAATCAAGCAAAGGAAATCTACATAGGTACAGCTAGTTCAAGTTAGTACGATACGTTACCAGAAAAAAACGAGCACTTCACTCAAAGGTATTGGCGAAAAAGCCACGTTATAGCGAGAGAACCGGAAAACTCTCCCACTCCTTGTCTTTTTCCCATTGGCGCGAAGTTATTCATCTACCCCTCTAGGGATATGCACACTGCGCAAACTCACTGCTATGACGTACGGAAGTACCGCCTAGTCTATTTAAAATTCCCGCGCACCGCGTATTTGATATTATGGCGCGAAACTCCCGTACATCAAAAACTAACCTAAAAACATGTTTAAGTGCAAATTGCACGTAACAAGATCTTTATGACGATGTTGATACACAATCATTTGCTGAATATTTTCATAATAATTATGCAAATCGTCCAACATCTTGGGCATATTGCTATCGATTGGGTTTAGGAATAAACACTAACATGTATCTTGAATCGATGCACATAGTTTTGAAGTATGTGTATTTGAAAGGTCGGAAAGTAAAACGTTTGGACAAAAGCATTAATGCAGTAATGAAAATTGCTCAAAATAGCTTGTTTAAACGTATAATTAAACTTGCAAAGAATACTTCCAATGACAAAATTAATAGAATTAAACAAAGTCATAAAGCAAGTCTAACAATTACATCAGATTTTATTAGACGTCTTAAAAATGATAAGGAATTTTTAGTTACGTCGTCCACTTGCGCTTTTCAACAGTATCAAGTTACTAGAGTAGATGAGGCTTGTGAAGGTTTATGCCTAAGTTATACAAAGTGCTGCATATGTGTTCATACATTTCAATGCACCTGTATTGACAACATGATAAAGCTTAACATTTGCAAACACATACATGCTTGTGCGATACAGTTTTACAAATCGAATCTTGACACCTTTGCATATTAGTAACGTTAATGAACTTTTCAGCAGTAATATTTTACGTGAAGCAAAATCTTCAAAAAATGATATTATTAAAAAAAAAGAGCCGAGTTAATAATAGGCCTATGTGAGAATGCTTCGTTAACTGACGACCTACATCTGGCTATAATGAGGCAATTTGATAAAATCATTGACACATTAAATAAAGCAAAATCTATTGATCTAAAAACTACAGAGGAGATTAATATTAATAAAAAAGTTGAACATCAGGTGCGGCTTTTTTCAACAAAGAAAAAATCAACAAGGAATAATGATCTTAAAAAGCCTACCCTAACAGAAGAAATTTTTATTATGGATGGTTTGCTTAATAACTCAAACCTTAATGTTAATGTTCATACAAGATCTGATCATACATCACCTGATTTTATGTTAAGATAAGACAGTGTATTATCTCAGTAGAAAGTAGGTTTAATTAACACTAAAGCTTATAAGGTTAGATTTTGTTCTGCTTTCTCTTGTTTGGGAATAAAATCCGATGGGGAAACCACTCGCAGAAATACATGTACAAATTACTGGAAATTATTACAATCCCAGTGGTTTTGATGGAAAACCTACAAGTACGCTACTAATCTAATTTAATCCTCAGTTCTCACTTTGTTTTATCAGTGTTACAAGCGCTGGTAAGTTATTGTAATTTCGTCAAATCTGTCGGATTGAGTGTTCTTATATTAACAATGCAGTATTTTAGTTTTACTTTTAGTCGGAGTACCAAAATAATCTTAATTTTCTACCTGGTTTTTTACATATTTTAGTCGACTGACAGTGCAAACAAAATTATCGACAAAATAAAATTAGTTTCTTTCTTAATTAATTTAGGCATTTATTGAGAATGTATATGGGTACATAACGTGTTTACTTTTTAAAAAATAAAAATACAATTATTGAAACCTCAAGCCTCTACTACTATTATTAAACACATTTCACTCAAATAATTAATAATTTACAAATCAAATTAAAGAAATCCCGGCAAAGTACCTTCAAACTTCATATTGACACAAGTACGAAAGATACCTGGAATAGCAACAAGTTAGTACAAAATACCAAGTTGTTTACATACAAGAGCTAACATATATAAATAACATTCGTGTAAAGTTAATTTCCTTCATTGCACTAAATTTAACTTCTTTTTTATCCAAAGTTGGTTGCTTATAGAAACTGGTCTTATATTCAAATCATAAAATTTTCTTAAGTGGCCATACAAAGTTTTATTTTACGTAAATTCAGAACCACAATCTAGGCAAATATTCATTTTTTACTTCTCCTATATAAATAAGGAGATAAACAATCAATTTAACATTAACACAGACCTCATGCAATTTATGTAAACAAAAAAAATTACGTAACCTCAATCTGTTTACAATTGTCATTGCAGCCTCGCTATTACTACCGCGAGACGCTCGTAAATAAAAGTGTCCTACTATCCTACTATTCAGCAAAAGATATAACGTTTATTTAATAGTTAAAGGGTGATTATTTCAATAACTTGATTGTAAATATTAGTATCGCAGTAAAACGGCACACGATGAATAATAATTTTATGTGTAACAATGTTTTAAAAAATGAAATGTAATTACATCTAGAAATAAAATAACTTCATATTTACAGTTATGCCATCCTTTCATGCTTATTACAAATTATAATTTAAAAAGCAATTTATGACAAATTTGAAGATGTTAATCGAGTTCTTCTCTCAGATATTACTTGCCCGGCATTTGAAAATATTCTTTCGCAAGGTACCGATGTTCCCAAGATGCAGAGTCGCTTAAGTGCAATTTCAAAAAGTTGCGGATACACGTTTTTTCTATCGCACCACCATTTTAAACGGTCTTCTATTCTGACTAAAAGCGGCTTGTTTAAGTATTTATCTACTTCCACTATTCTTGCTGCCTCGTGGTTTTCTGTAGCAGTAAGTTTGTTAATTAATCTTGCCACAACAAAGAAGACACCGAAGGGTATGTTTCTGATGCTAGTGGCTGTTGGGAATAGTGATATTCCCCGTTCCCAATTTGCGTTTTAAATTTGCTACAGCCACATCAAATTTTTTTGGATCTAAAAAAGTGTAAGCTAGTTCAGAATAAAAATCAATGGAGTTACGTATCCAACCAGTCCCAAGATGGATAAAATAATTACGAAGAAAGTAACTGCACTTAAACATGATAATTATTATAAGCAACTACAAGTATTGGGTGGGCAATATTCTCGAATAATGTTAATTGCGTGAAAGCATTTACTGAAAAACTATTAATTCGACAAATGTCTACGTGTTAGGGGATATTGGCAGCCACAGGCTGCTTAACTCCCTTCAATAAATCTCGGTGAAATAAGGCATAAAATTAGAAAACAATAGAAGAGGATCCGAGCTGTATTGCTGTGTGAGAATTTCAGGGAACTATGTAGGCTAGTTTAGAAAATAAATAAGTGCACGTGTCCAATCAGTTTTGAGACAGAAAACCCGATGAAAAAATCAGCGCAGATAAATCTGATGATTATTATAAAAAACTACTGGTGTTGGTTGTGAAATATCTGCAACTAATGTTGACTGTGCGAAAAGATATATTGGAAAAAGTATTAAATCGGTAAATGTTCAAGTGCTGGGAGAACTTGGCAGCCACAGGCTGCTTACCTCCCTTCACAACCACTGAATGTCGGAGAAATAGGGTATATATTTGTAAAACAATAGAAGGGGACCGAACTGCAACTAACAAGGAAAAACAGCGCCTATGATAAAAGACAACAAACATAGAACAAAAAGTTGTTGAAAGCATATGTGTGGAGCACAGTACAGACAGTATGCCTATGAAATACGGGCAGTCTGAAAAGCAGACAGAAGAACAGTAGCAGCCTTTGAAATGCCGTACTTTAGATGTATGAGGATGGACAGACAAAGGTAGTAACAAATAGGATATAGAAACAGTAGGGCAACAAGGATATCTTTGGGAAATAAAATAGGAGAAATAGAAGGGCAGAATACGTTCTAAGGGATTTATGGGGAATAGTATGGGATATATGACAAGCAGAGATAGGAAAAAAGAGGTGGATGTAGACCTAGATTAGATAGCGATAGATGCAGACTGTGCAAATTTCAGGGAAATCTGTACGTTAGTTCAGAATATGAAACAATGATGGTACGCGTCTAACCAGTTTCAGGAATGAAGACCTAATGATGATGATGATGATGATGGTTAGAGGTCTTTCAAAACCTCATGGGCTGTTGCGCAGAACACCAATTTAAGTTATTTACGTTAAAATGCATCTTAAAAACATTCACAGCTCAGCTGTCAATTTTTAACTAATCTGTCATTTATTTGCGTATTAGGATTTGTGGTTCATTATTATTGTTTTTGATTATTATTTATGAGATTTCAGCCTTGATTCAACTTTAACCAGTTTTTTCAAAACTCTTACAACTCAGTCTAGTTTTTATTTGTAGGTATAATGAAGGTTCCAATTCAATTAGAAGAATAATGTTTGGTTTTTCAGATTTTTTGTTATTTCTGAGCTTTTAATTTTACAATGAGTAACCACACGAAAACATTTCACAGTCAAGGAAGAGAAATTATTTATAGTGTATATAAGTTTATCAGAGAAGAAAAGAATGGAACGTTTATCATTCCTATGAATAATTTACAAGAACCAGTAGCAACAGCAACTGGAGTTAGACTAAACACAGTCGAGCGAATTATTTCAGAAACGAAGAACAAACCGGAGGGTGACAAATTTGTATCGCCAAAGAAAAAATTAATAAGAGAAATCCTAAATCTAATGTGGGCCATTTTGAGGATTGTGGTAGTAATTTTATGATTTTTTAGATTAAATTTCTATGATATATGCATTCTTAAAAAATAATAAGAGGACAGTATTTTGTCTGACAAGAGTTTTAAAAAATTTAAGCTTTCTGTTTTTATTCACACACGCACGGAGGCATGACACGAAAAGAACAATAAACAATACACCGAAAAAGGTTACAGGTTTCGCATACAAACATTGTAGTTTTATCATTTTTATTATGTTGATAAATTAGTGGTTATGCAATCCATATAGCATTGTGGTTAAGTTAATTCAGAATACGCATCCGGTAATTCAATGTTTTAGATTTTACCTGTATTGTTATTTCTTTTTATACGATACCTCTCGCTTCCTTGATGGCGCATCTCACAGCCCATGAGAATTTAAAAGACCTATAACTGTATGAAGATTTTACAAGCGTTATATATCTCAACTTATTCATAAGAGGGAGCAATATTAAAGAGTGGTACGCGGGCAGCTTTTGACCTCGCTGGGTTCTGTACACGAACCTGAAAGTTATAATATACAGGAAAATGGGAGTGTACAATTGTACATGTAAAAGCAATATCTATTTCCACGTTTCTTTACACGTACGATCACTAGCGGTGACAAATGATTCTCCAGATGTGTCCAGCATATCAAGTTTATGTCGTTATATAATCTAAGAATTAGAACAGTGAATTGTCAAATGTCAGAAAGATGTATTAGTATTGAATTTTAACAGCAAGCAACAACATGTATTCCAAAATAAACTAAAAGTAATTATGTAAAAGCTAGTCAAACATGCATTATAAATTATCACCCCAAGAGTTTATTAAACATGCATTTACTCCGAATATTGCAGTTCTACACTCATCAACAGTTGACAAAATTTGCCAGAAGAATTTTTTGTCTTTTATAGAACTTTTACAACCTTTCTCTACAATAGATTCAGAGGGTATTTTTCAACTTGTTTTTATATTTTAGAATACGAATTTCATATTTGTTTTAGCACACATACAAGATGGGGTCGGCGGTGAAATATATTTACAAAATTTAAAAATTACTTTAAGTGATGTTAATGCTAAGCCTTCACAACCATCACTTGCACATAAAATTTTAAGTATTTGTGTTAGCTCTGCTACAGAACCACATACTGAAAGTATTCAAGCTGGTAATCATAATTTAAAAGTACCTGCATATGCACCATGGTTTGAATCTTGGCGAACTTCATTTTTAAATCTTCAGTATCCTTCAGATCATGAATTTACTAAACATTATCTAGCTTGCATTTTAATCGTGTCGTCTTCTGATAATAACCCAATAGAAATGATGAATCAACTTGGACAAACTCTAAGCCAGCTTCAAACAACAGCTCCAAATAAGTATCCTAAATGGTTTAAGTATTCTGTTTTAAGATATTATTGTGTTGTTCACGATAACATGGATGGTGACAAAAATAAGTAAGTATGCAGTATTGCCTGTCATTTTATGTTTTGCAATATTAAATAATAACGAATGAATTACGGACATGCTTAGGAGTGTATAATAATTAGGAATAAATTCAATTAATTACTGACTTAGAATATATGGATATTTGAGGTAATGGATATTTGACGCATAATAGCTGAACAGCAAAATAAAAATAATAAGTATGTTATACATTTATTTGAATTTAGATTAATATTTAAAAAAGGGAATACATAATTTGTTTTGTAACAGCATTGATGTTTTATGTATACAAGTTGTTCTGCTTTTGAAAAACTCACCTTTCATTTATATGTTTATACTTGACAAACTTCGATATACAAAAGGTTCAATTAATAAATAGGGATTTCTTTCATTGCTCCGTTACAAACATGTCATATTAATTTAAAATTTCTTGGTTTGCAGAATCAACATTCTTGCTTTAAGTCATTAGTTGTATAGTACCGTCCGCAAGTATAATAAAGCATTCTCATGCCACAATTTTTTTATTCTCGCGCTTATCTTTATTACTGCACATTTCATTATTTTTTAAAACATGCTTCTTAGATTGCATTTAACATTAAAAAGCTAAATGATATTGCACTTGTATTTCAGTATTTTGTAAACTCTGGTTTAATATTCTTTGTGGTGATATCTTTATTACTACAAGCGTGTCTCTGTAATGAAATTTTTAGGAATCGTTTTTCAAATTTTCTGTTATTTTGATTTTATTATAATAATGCCAAAAGATCTGTTCTGCGATTCTAAAAAATGTTCTAAAATATTAACAAGTGGAAATGATTTGAGTTTTGTGTTATGTTGTAACTGTGTCGTTACTTGTAATGTCATATAACCAATTCCAGTGATTTGTAATAAAATTTTCTAAATCATTGTCTGAACATTATCATATGAGCATGCTTTTCATCAATAGTCTTCCGAGAAGGTTGGTTATGAGATGCTGGAGTATCTTACATTAATTATTTATAATGTACTTATATTTAATTTTTTATAAATTAGGATAATTTCTGGTGCAGTAAGCTAAAATATAAAAACCTCTTACATTTTTCTGCAATAGAAATAATGGCATTTATAGTTGGTGACCAGCAATTAATATATTTATAACAATTTATAACTGAAGAAACAACTTTCATGCTAGAAACTGCTATTATTGTTCAAACCTTTTGCATATTTGTTATATTATTGGATATCATGATACAACTACACAAGGTATGACAATCCAGTGGCAGAGTAATAAGCCGGAATCTGCATCCAACACGAACCTCCAAGTCACGCTGTAATTCAAACACACGATCTTAGCAATCCTTCCATATATACACAAAGTAACAGACCGAATTGGCAAAATTCTATGTGAACACAACATCAAAACAATCTATAAGCCCACAAATAAAATTTACAAATATTACCGACTCCAAAAGATCCAGAAAACAGTCTTAAAGCCCCATGCGTATATAGTATACCTTGCAGCTGTGGTTTAGTGTACATAGGAGAAACGGGACGGTCAGTACCGACTAGATTAAACGAGCATAAACGATGCTTAAGAACAAGTCAGTACAATCGTTCAGCAGTGGCCGAACACCAACATGAAACAGGCTATACCATCAACTTTGACAAAACGAAACTAATTGCCAAAATTCCATTCTTCTACAATAGAAAAATCAGAGAATCCATAAAAATCATTAAAAATTCTAACAATGTAAACAAAGACGATGGCTTCTACCTTTCTCTCATTTAGAAAACGTGCCTATGTTCACAAAAGCAGAACCGTAACATTTACTGATCCGTTACATACTCCTCTCTATTCATGATCACTCAAGCATTAAGTTCTCGCCCTATATAAACCACCACTTTCGTTTCTTTCACCAGTTAGTTTGCCACAAGACACCTTTTGGCTTAAATGGACTGGTAAATCTGCTAGTTGAGAAGCAACTCTTCATACTTTTTACACTTGTCTAATTAATATTCTATCATACTTATTTTTATTATTATTATTTTATATTTTATTTTCCTTTTTGTCCTGATGAAACCTTTTTCAAAGTGGGCGAAACGCCGATCTTAGTTTATAAAATGACACGGTTCCAACCTGGACCCATTTTTCTGCAATAGAAATAATGGCATTTATAGTTGGTGACCAGCAATTAATATATTTATAACAATTTATAACTGAAGAAACAACTTTCATGCTAGAAACTGCTATTATTGTTCAAACCTTTTGCATATTTGTTATATTATTGGATATCATGATACAACTACACAAGGTATGACAATCCAGCGGTAGGCAAATGTGTATCTACAGCACAGCCTGTTCTAGGGACGTCAGTCAGGTCTCTAAGCTGGCTCTGAAGCGCAATCCCAGAATGCAAGTACACTTTACAATATATAACTAATAATTGTTAATGTTCTGTTAATATTAATGTGGTGCATAATATAGCAATTTGCAAAAGAAATTGATCCACTAACGGATCACAATAATACAATTTATTATTTAATTTTAAGAAATCGCGTATTAAACGTTGAGTTATTTCTATGTACGTATAAGTATAGGTACTATATACAAAATTTAAAAATAATTACATATTTGACTAACTCATTAAATTGAATGTAGATTTATGCTTCTTCAGTCTCTTTTGTTGTTTCCTGGTACAACTTTTAAATTTAATTGTGTTATTAATTTTTCTTATTCGAATATAGGTGCACATTCTGATATAACATTTAATAACTTCAAGAGGTACCTCTAATATAGATTTAGTGGCGTACATCTTTTTACTCGGTTCAGTTATAATCATTCTTTTCGGTGATAAATTATTGCCATGGTAATTATTAAAAAAATTATCAGCAATTTTTATTACATCAAAAAAGTCTTTGGAAGGAGTAATTAATGCATATTGATTAATAAGTGATATCCAGTCCAAAGCCACATTATCCGTTTTCATTCGTTTAGTGGGATTTCCTAAGTACGGGTACTTTTGCATGAAATTGATAAGTAATATATTCGAAAGATTTTAATAAATGCACACTTGCACATTTACAATCGGCCAAGTGTTGTCGGATTTTATGTGCTTCAGTCATCGAAATACTAGATTGTACAAGATTTTCATTTGAAGAAGAATCATCAAGTGTATTTTTATTATTGACAAAAATTGCAGATGAATGTTTCCCGAGTATATACCATTTTAATCAATTTTTGAAATCGTACACTGTAGGAGTTTTGTTGGTACCTGTCATTCTTCTGACGCGTGAGAAATTTTTCCAAAACATTTTGATTTAAGCGATTCGTCAAAACGTACTCCACTCTGAATTTAAGATTTAGTTCATCATATAAATCAATTAAGCTTTTGTTTGAAACTTTTATACCAATCTGAAACGGGAGTTTCTGTTTTTTACCTTGTGCTCTTAGTATTTCCATTGTCTGAGTAACTTCCTTTAAAAGATCAATTTGTTCCGTTTTACTTGTTCCAAATGCATTTGTTCCTTTGTGATGACCATATTTTGAGTGGGAATTGAACACGTCAAATCAGTCATTTACCTATTTAAATTTCACATATAACTAATGAAAAATAAAACACAAACATACCTCTTTGAAAAGCAGCGCTGTTTCTTGTCAGCTATCTTGTATAATGTTTTTAAGCCCAACAAACTGTAGTGCTTTGGACATTGACTTAGAAACTAATTGTGCTGCTGTTTTAACTTTTTAATGTTGAAACTCTTTTACATCAAAGTGATGTGAATTTATTTTATGCACAATTCTCAGTTCTTCGACACACTTCAGTAGTTGTTCTGTACAAGAAGGGTCAATAATTTTATTGTTTAAAACATAATCTTAGTCTAAATAGTGATTTCTAAATAGCTTTAACAAGTACGGCACATTGGCAAACACAAACACATTTCTAGCCATCTCGGTGGGATTAGGAAACTGTGTCGAAAAAGCGTCGATTTTGAGTGTCTTTCACAAACTTTGATTTGAACCACCCATATCGCAGACTACAGCAACAACAAAATAACCTGTTCTTTCTAGAACACATATTACTTTTTTTAATATCAACTTGTTCATTTTTGTATCATAATTAAAATAAATGGGTTGCTTCTATTTAGAAAAAAGACCTCTGCATAAACACGCCTGAACTGATTTGAATGGTCCAACTATTCTTTTTTCTTTTTTGTCTAAACAAATTTGCTCGGAAATATCAATTTCATCGAACGAAAGAACAACTTCCTGTTTAGTTATGGCTTTATTCTATGCTTGCAGGAGAAGCATAACGTCACTCAAAATTCTTGCGCTTATATTTAAATCTAAAGTCTACTTTCTGAGAGTACTTAGAGAAGGTAGAGGGTATTTTAATTAATTTCTCAAATACCTGTAAGACTTAGAACTGACACTTCGAAGTGATATTGCTTTGAAGATGTCTTAAGAACTCTAACAAATCCTTTTCTTTTTTGAGAGAATTAATTTTATCTGGCCAGGAGTAAAAATTGGGACTAACAATTTTTGAACTTTGTTTTCTAAAGCAATCGGATAATCGGAAATTGCTCTTTCAAGATTTAGTTTAGCTCTCTTCAGATTGGTTATTTCATCATTCAGTTCTTCATTTTCGGTTTCAATCAACAATTGTTTTTTATTTTCAGCATTCAAAGCCTCAATTTTCATTTTTAAAACAGCTATTTTTTGGATCTTTGCTATGTAATATAACATCTTCTATAATACGATTTTTGCTTTGATTTGGTGTATTTTCCTTTGCAGTTTCTGGTGTAAATTCAGTTTGTCGTAATTGCTCATTACTATCCAACACAATATCATGGACTAATTTTTTTCTTTATCTATTATTATAACGTTCATTTCTTTGTTTATGACAATATTTGTCTCAGACCTATTATGTCTTAAATACAAAACACTCTGTAGAAACGGCATCATCTTTTAAAAATCTATAATTCTTGGGATAGTTTCCTAGCAATTCATATTTTAAGCTTTTCTTAAAATTATCAGTGTTAAAATGAATGGAACACATTCTTGCTAAAATGTATATAAATTTGTTAGGATTGGTATAAACATTATCACAATAATGGAAACATACTGTGTTTGATGTTAATAACATCATTTCTCTGACATAAATTAACCGACATGGCACAAAGTTCTATTTCTTTAGGAAAAGCGACATAGTTAAATGATATTATTAAAACAAGACACTATAAAATGCACCTTAGCTGCCCGTAACTTACGATGCGACAATACCATATGCATAAACTTGAATGATGCTCGACTGATGGACCTCACTGGCATTACGTTCACTACCCTGCTAGCGGGAACGAGGGTAATGTGCCAATACTATATCTTGTATAGTTGTATCATGATGGATATTATTAGTACAACGTTATTTTAAAACATTCTCTATTGTTTTAATAGCTATGGCATTTCTGTCATAATTTCACTCTAGCATTTATTGATATCTGCGACTATTTTATAATCTTAAATATTTGGTGTACGGTTTAATTAATAAAAGCCATATAATTCTTATGCATGCTCATATATATATATATATATATATATATATATATATATATATTTAGTTTTTACAGCTGATTACCGTGGACAGCGCAAAAAAATAATTGTACATTGCTGTTTTGAGATATTGATCAAAACACTTACTTTTTAAATGGAACACCCTGTATATTTTTAATTTAAATGAAAGAGAAATAAATTCTTAACAAAAAGTTTTATACACTCTTATATCAAAATCCTTAAGATAAAGTAAATATTAACAAATTTGTAATTTAATTAAGATAGTCTTGACTTTTAAATAAACCATTTATTTAACACACTAAAATTACATAAAATCTTCAAAAATCCTCCATTTTCTTGAATGCACATTAAGGTTCGCCCAATAACATCCCCAGGAGCATTTGCAATACTCCTACCGTCAATTGAATTAATACTTAATCGAATACTGTTTTCTAATTTTGCTACATTGGTATATCTTCATTCGTAAACGTAATTTTTTACGTTGTCCTAAAAGAAAAAATTTAAAGGCGACAAGTCTGGTGAACGAGGTGGCCACTTTATAGGACCATTTGTTCCCATCCACCGGTCTTCAAAACGTCTTTGCATCATTGCGCCAACTTCGCGAAAATTATATGCTGGAGCTCCATCTTGCTGGAAGTAAATGGTTTGACGATCTTCTAGATTAATATCATCCAGGTACTTTTCAAAAACTTCTTCCATAATGTTCATATATCTAGCTCCAGTAAGCGATCCGTAATAAAACAAAAGGCCCACTATTTTACTACCAATCAAACCACACCATACATTTAAACTAAACTTTGTTTGTGGATGGGATGGGAAAGTTAACACTCGATCTTCGCGTGACCAGTAATGCATGTTTTTACGGTTAAACATTCCAGAATTCGAAAAATTTGATTCGTTGCTCTAAATTATATTTTTCACGAGGCCAGGATTTTCTGTACGCGAAGCAACTAACCAATGACTTATAAGGAATAAATTTATGTTTTCTTAATATTCTATAAACGACTGTTAAAGAAAAGTTACTATTTTTTATCAAATCTCTAATAGAATCATTTAGAAATGCTTCAAATTAAATTAATACATTTGTTTCAATGTTTTAACTAATTATAAATCTCTTTCTAGTTCTTTTTCTTCAAAAACAAATTTTCATTGTCTTTAAATTTTCTGTACAGAATTAGAAAATATCTTCGGTCTGGAGAGTTTTGATTAGGGAAGTTTTCGCGATAGAAATTTGATGCTCTGGTACTATTTTTTCTATTTATTATAAAAGTTTCCAACATATCACACTTATCTTCATGAGTAAAAGACATTCTAACAATGTTATTAACACTTCTTAAAGTTAGCTGCTACAATTAAACACACAAAATGACAAACTTGTTAAACAAATGAATTCTGTTTAAATATCCGCGCCTACCTTGATTAAATTATAAATTTGTTAATATTTACTTTATCTTAAGGATTTTGATATAAGAATGTATAAGACTTTTTGTTAAAAATTTATTTCTCTTTCATTTAAATTAAAAATATACAGGGTGTTCCATTTAAAAAGTAAGTGTTTTGATCAATATCTCGAAACAGCAATGTTCAATTATTTTTTTGCGCTGTCCACGGTAATCAGCTGTAAAAACTAAGCTTCTTTGCTCATTTAACCAACCTCGTAGCTCCAATAATAACAAAGTTAGCAATGGTGTCGAGTTAATTTGAAACAGGCTGTGTATATATATATATATATATATATATATATATATATAATATATATATATATATATATAATTGTGTAGTTAACCCTTATTCTCGCCCCACGAATTGGGCTCTCAAATTTTGTGTAGTTAAACTTGGTACTCTTGTGCCCCTGCGTTGGGCTGCTATAATAATACTATGAAATTGCTTTAAAATTTCGCCTCGGCTGCTCTTGAATCGTCCTCTTAATTCGATGCTTCTTATATATTACATACACCTACCTGTTACATCAAACAAACTTCCTCCCATTATTACCATAGAAACCTAAATAGAAATCCACATCAATCATACATTCAAAAATAACTCAATTAACCAAAATATCACACTCTATTTATCTGAAATCCAAATTACATTTTTTCTTTAAAATTTAAAATACCATTGCTTTATATACATTCATGTGTTCAATAAATTTTATAACAATCATTTTGCATATCGATAACGCTTTTAACACATAACTTTTTATTAAAGTAAGAGAGCATTCCTCATACCTTACGTTACCCTTTGTTCTAGCATGAGCTCACCTTAAAACTTTATAAATGTGCATATAAATTCTCTGCACGACCAATATCAAAAACCCTCTATACTTTTTTACAACTTTTGGTTATCTGCAAATTAATGAATAATGCTCAAAAATCAATTTTGTTTAACAGTCCTATAAATGTCTGTTCAAATAAAAATCAAAGCAAATAATCATAAAACACATCAAAACACCACAAACACTATGAAAATATTCACTATAAAATGTCTTATTCTATCTCCTACCTTGTAGATGTTGCCATCTGGTAGGTCCCCCGTCTATCCATTAATTCCATGGTTGAAGCCCCATGTGTACCATACAAGCCTCTACTCCAAAAACTCTTCTTTTATAAATTTCAATCAAAATATCCAATCTCCAAATTTCGTTCCTTTTATTGCAAATAAATTCAACTACCCCAAACCTCGCTTTGATCCACATCCAAACAATTTTCAAATTCTAGTACTTCTCGTGCATCCAAACAAAAATCTTTGTACTTACATTTCAACTTTACTATTTACTAATAACGCTTTATCGGCTTTTACATAACTTTTATTTAATTCGACTGCACTAATTCACTTGGAAGTAAACTCACTGTATTACCGATGAAATCAAAGAGCAAAGAGCAAAGAGAGAGAGAGACCCCTCTCTGTTACTGATTATATAATTTAACCTGCCCCTCCCCCCTGTTTAAGAAATAGCACGTTTATCTGTTTAACCTTTGTCTTAATTTCCTCGAAAATCACTAACGATTGTCGATTTCTCGTAATTTTTCCTAACATAACACAACAGTACGTGGTAATGCACTTAAAAGCGTCAACTGTCGTTACCAATTCTCCGGATTAGCCTATACTCCACGCCTCTAACTTCATGCAAACATCCTTCATCTTCCTTGTATATATCGCTCTATCGCACACATATGCTTTTACCACCTGAATTTCTAGCCCTTCTTATTTAACTTTCACCAATCAACTCGCTCGACTCCTTTTCTCACTTTTCTGAGCGACGCGTGCTTGTTTACAACTATCCTTGACATTATCGATTTTTAATTCCCTTCCTCTGGATATACTTTGTTTCTCTCTTATACTTATAGGCTTTTATTCAATCTTGGTCTTTCCATAGCTCTTTCCGACTCTATATCTAAGATTAAAAATCAATATTTTAACTAACGTATACTGCTTTCACATCAATTCTGTGTGGTTTTGTTTACGTCCTTGGCTGCGTTAATTCCAACGGTTGTTGGTTCTACTAAGCTATTAAATTTGTTTGCAGCGACTCTACTAAGAAATACATTTTTCCCCCTTGTTATTTGAAACGTAAAAATCGTTATTTTTAACGTGCTTAACGCTTTTAAAACTTCCATAGAACTTCATTATGGTATAATTTAACTCCAAATTATTCTTTTATTCTCTTTACATAAATACTATGATACATGGTCCCTAACTAAATCTAATTAAGATAAATTATTCCTGCATTAATCACGCGTTAAATTAAATCGATATTCCCTTATTATCCATTAATTAAGCTACAAAATAATTGTTGAAAATCTTTTAACTCAATAAATCTATTTGACTGTACCTAATCGCTCTTACCTCTATGAATTAACTTATGTATTTTATTGTTCCTTTTAATTACACGATATTATCCCCCTATTTAAATTGCTCTATTGCACATATATGCTTCCCACCTGAATTTCTAACCCTTCTTATTTAACTTTTACCAATCAACTCGCTTGGCTCCATTTCCCACTTTTCTGAGCGACGCGTGCTTGTTTACAACTATCCTCGTCATTATCGATTTTTAATTCCCTTCCTCTGGATATACTTTATGTTTATCTCTTATACTTATAGGCTTTTATTCAATCTTGGTCTTTCCATAGCTTTTTCCGTCTCAATATCTAAGATAAAATCAATATTTTAACTAACGTATACTGCTTTCACATCAATTCTGTGTGGTTTTGTTTACGTCCTTGGCTGCTTTAATTCCAACGGTTGTTGGTTTTACTAAGCTATTAAATTTGTTTGCAGAGACTCTACTAAGAAATACATGTTTGTCACTTGTTATTTGAAACGTAAAAATCGTTATTTTTAACGTGCCTAACGCTTTTAAAACTGTTCCATAGAACTTCATTATGCTATAATTTAACTCCAAATTATTCTTTTATTCTCCTTTACATAAATACTATGATACATGGTCCCTAACTAAATCTAATTAAGATAAATTATTCCTGCATTAATCACGCGTTAAACTAAATCGATATTCCCCTATTATCCATTAATTAAGCTACAAAATAATTGTTGAAAATGTTTTAACTCAATAAATTTATTTTACTGTAGCTAATCGCTCTTAACCCTATGAATTAACTTATGTATTTTATTGCCTCTTTTAATTACAAGATAATTTATATATACATATATATATATACATATATATATATACATATATATATATATATATATATATATATATATATTGCTGTGATAAGGGGTTGTTTAAGGGTGTACTTTATAGTAAAGGTTGTTTAGAAATGAGAAAGTACCATAGGCAGCAGAAAACTGCATTTATTTAATAAAGAATTGATAAATGGAGATAGTTTGTAAATAGTAAGCAGTCAACACCCTGTATATAAAGTATAAGTAGTTTTAAGCGACGCAAATAAACATAGGAAGATGCATAGTTAGCGTAGAAACCAGGAACACACGCATTAGGTAAATAGTAAATATTTAATACTGTAGATAAAGTTTTAGTTAATTTAGGTAAGGCAGATAATAATATTTTTCAGTGGAAGCACACGTATTTTATAAGTAAACATGATAAAGTGTAATTAGACACGCATTCAAAAGAGTTCCAAACAATTAGGTAAATACGGAGATAAGAAATAGAGCTTCAGGAAGCATAATGTAAATGCGTGCAAGTAGTTAAGAACTTTGATAAAGAGAGTGAGTAAAAATTGCGTAAATATGAAAATTAAAAGTCGAATTGCATCAGTTGTTTATGGAAAAGCAATTAGATTCATCAAAACACCGCGTGTTTGATAACGAAGACAGCTGCGACCAGGTCACAATTATTGGAAAGCATAGAAAATTACATCAGAAACTACTTTAAATGTAATTATTTGATTGGTTAAAATGAGCGACGAGTTTGTAGACCATACCCACTGACGGAGTGGGAACTCAATGATATATTAGCAGGTACAGTGATAACGAAGTCAGTTTACAACTCACCAAACGTCGAAGTGCGCCACTATGAAATAAAGTGATACGTAATAATAATTCAAAGTGAAAAATTATAAGTGCGAAAATGAAAATTACGATTGCCGATTAAGCGGCTTCTAAGTCAAGGGGAAAATAAATGATAAGAAATACAAGTTCTAAAGCCCGGGAGAAAAATTTAGATCCCGAGACCGTAGAGAATAAATGGGAAAATAAATGATGATAATACAATTCTAAGTTTGGGGAAATTGATAAGAAGTAATAAGTTTGAATGAGATGACAATAAATTGGGGTGCATAAGTATAAGTTAATGGTAGTCCAGAGGGTGATGGCAATGATTTAAATGCAATGGTTCAAGCGTGTGGATAGACAATATTTCGAATGGGCATGTAATAATCTTGAATTGGAGGAAAATAATTTTTATTCAAATGGATGGCTTAATGCATGGGAAATATTAGTGGATGCGTCAATTGCAAGAAGAAAATAGACCAGGTTAGATTTTTAGTTGTAAGACATTATTTTTATATATTTTTTATTTTGAATATTGAATTTGCTTAATATAACATGAATGTGAAAAGTCAACAAAAGAAGGACTTGAAAACGTATAAAGTGCGTGATACGATAAGAGGTTTAGAACGTTCTACACTTTGTTTATAAAGATAATAGGTTTTTTTGGTGACTTTGGGTTTTGAAAGAAAAAGTATATGATTTTTAATGAATGAGATTTACAACATTAATTAATTGAAAAGTGTATTTTAAATAATTTACAAAAACTGTACATAATATTTGTTTCAATATATAGAATCGAATTAACTGATTTTATAATTCCAAATAAATGCTAGCCGAGGTCATAAGATAAAGTTAATGGGAGTGATTTGATAAACAGTTCAAGGAGGAGCTATAAGTTGAATACAAAATTGATAACGAGTAAGACGGTAACTTATCAAATTTTGTTATTGGTAGACAAGGTTGGTTCAAGATAAAATCCAGTTAAGTTTCTGGAGGGAATTTATAGCAACATTAATAAGACGGTCCAACGTCGGAGGAGATAATTACAACTCTTGTTTATTCAAGCAAATATAATAATACAGCCCAACGACGGGGCTCGACAATTCCAGTTGTTCATAGCAATATATATATATATATATATATATATATATATATATATATATATATATATACATCCTACTAGCATTTTGCATCCTTACAAAATTGATACATTTTGGCGTCCCCCAGAAATAGCGGAAATAGATATTTACATATATAGAATATATTATTACTTGCTTGTTGAAGAAGCCCAAAATCACAAAAAAATTTTAAAATAGTGAAATATATTGATATACACTATTTTATATTTCCCTATCATTCTAGAACCCTTTCAAAGGCATTTATTGTCGCGTCCGTTGTATATCTCCTTTCATTTTACAATAAGATTACTATCAGTTTAACTTCCAGCAATGTTGTCAGTAACTCTTCCAAGTAACAAAGATGAAACTTAGAAATAATACCTTAAGAGAGAGTGAGATATGAGTAATGAGACATTCTACTTCTACATTTAATCGTTTGGTTTTTACAGGCTGGCGAATTCGAACGTGAATCATTCTAAAAATGCTGCGTCCGTTTAATACTATATATTATATCGCTGTACTATGTGTATCCGATGCGCCGCTAAATTAAAACAATGTATGCATCCTTATGTTCTATAAATAGCAGTATGTATGAAATAAAAGTGATTATGTCATGCTAAATCATTTATCATAGCGTTGTTATCGTCATGAAGCGGCTTAAATTTCAGATGTATTTTAATATGATATTATTTTTTAAATAGAAAATTTAATTCTATTAATTCTAGAAAGGTTGGTGCTTTTTTTTATCTTATTAATACAAATGGTACGTTAAAACTTGATATTTATTGTGTGGGCGCTTGCTAAATATACTGTAAGCGTCTAATTTTACCCCTCAGAACACTTTTATTCAAAAAATTTTGCTCTTTTCATACACTATTTGGTTTTATTGGTGTGATGGTTATACAGTTATTTAATTGGAATTACTGCGCAATTTAAATCGTTTAACCGTCGGCAATACAGCTGTTCCTGTTCGTAAAATCTTTAAATATTCGTTTTGGTTCGAAAAATATCGATAGAAATGAATTCTAATAAACGTAAAATATGGGTTTAACGTCAAAAGTGCAAGATATTTTTGTAGGAGACTATTGGACGATTGCATATGAAAATTCTAAAAATTTTCTATTGAGTCGTTTACAAGCTGTAATGTTTTTTAGTATAGAGGTTACTACCACCCCGAAGACTGGCTTTCGCGCGCCGTAGGTGGTGTTTATTTTTGTATTAAACTATAGACGATTGCATGTTAAAATTTTTTATCCAGCCCTTTATGAGGCACGATTTAGTTTGCTTAGGGATTGCTGCGAGCCCAAATACTGGCTTTGGCACACCATTGCTGGTGATATTTTTGTTATAGATTATTAAGCATTTCATGAAAAAATTTTGGAAATTTTCTAAAGAGTTGTTTACCAGCTAAATCTGTTTTACCATAATGGTTGCTGCCACCTACACGACTGTGTTTGGTGCACTATGGTTGGTGGATATTTGCGTAATAGGGTGCCCCAAAAGTAATGGTCTAAATTGAAGAGTTTGATAGCTGAGATTAAAACCTATTCAAATAACTGTATATGTTGTTATCCAATTGTTGATGGTTTCAAAGTTATAACAACTTTTGCGTTTTGTGCCAAAATTGTGCAGAACTTCGAATATTAATTTGCAATAAAAGAAATACTGATCTTTTGAAGGTAGTTCGTTTTCTGTGTATGCGTGAATGTTGCGTGTTTAATAAATAAGAACTTCCTCAAACATTTACTTATTATCGCAAGAGAAAATCATAATTTTTCTATAATTTTGGTTCTGTGAAAAATTTTGCGTACTTTTCAAACTAAAATTACTCAAAATAAGTATTACCATCGAAAAGTGCACACCTATCCAAAAAGCTTCATTAATCTAATAACTGGTAGGTCTAAGATTAAATGCATGGAAAATTATTGGGTAATTTGTAGGCACAATCCCAAAAACAGCACTTTTATTAAAGAATTCGTAAGTAATAGCCAACTTTATTTTTTGTAAAATATGAACTCAAAATAATCAAATGTATTTAAAATTCGTTTACAACAAATGTTCGAATGTCCTGCCACTAGCTAAAGATCGCTACCTTGCTTGGAACAGCAAGGGTTCGGCAAGATTCCAAATTTTCCAGGTAAAAAAAAACCGCTTCCTGGCCAATGTAGTACCTTCGGGTGGAGCATTGGAAAATCACATATAAGGTTTCAACACGATGGCGCTCCAGCGCACAGTGCTCGTAATGTTAGGTAACACTTAGTCTTGCATATCCCAATCATTGGCACTATGTAGTGGCCATCGCGTTCGCCCGACCTCAACCCCCTGGATTACTTCTTGTGTGGTTATATGAAAGAAAATGTGTATAAAACACATACCACAAACGAGCAGGACCTTCGTAGAAAAACACGCGAAGCCGTTGGAAGGCTGAGAGAATCGGTCGCGCCTTCAGGTTTTTAAAACGAAATTTTTTGGGACGGTGTCGTTTATGTATAAGAACTGGTGGCAGGACATTCCATCATTTGTTGTAAACGAATTTTAAATACATTTGATTATTTTGAGTTCATATTTTACAAAAATTATAAGTTGGCTATTCTAGGGATGGACTCGGGCCCGACGCAGAAAAGTGACCGGCCCGGCCCGAGGCCCGACCCGAAATAAAAACTGACGGCTCGGCCCGCCGGCGGGTCGGGCCGGCCAGAAGACTTTCATTCAGTGAATAAGAAGATATTTTTTCAGTTGTGTTCAACAAGTAACTATCGTTCTTTTGTTTGATTTAAGAGTATAATGATTTTGAGTTACAATCAAAATACTTGTGGAACATACCGTAGTATATCATTTGATTTTTGATTCTTTGAAAAATCCTAGAAATATGTAACAAAAGTACAAAATGTTTAGCAATTTTCAATGTTTATGAAATTGTTACAGACTGATTTTTATAGCCTTTTTTTACTTTTAGAAACTGAAACTTTTGGAATTGAACTTTGATCTATAATTTGACTGTCTTTGTTCTAGTTCTATTAAATTTTTATTTGACCGACTGACAAATCATGCCAAAGTTCAAGATTTAACACTTTTGGTGAAAATTAAAAATTAAATAAATTGTTGATAGGTCATAGTATAAACGGTACCAACCTGAAAGTCAAATAATATACCGAATGTTTGCCTAAAAAAAGTCGAATTTTCAAATTGTGGTATGTAGAGGATACCATATTCTTTAGAAATACATATTATCTGATGGAATAGAAGTAAAATGAAGTAATTGTTTAAGGATGAAAAGTTTTTTAAATAATAATTACCAAAAGGTATAAATCAGTACATAGATCCTTTTATATACCAATAAAATGTTATTTACTTTATCCTTTTTTTATGGCATGAGTTCGATAATGGCATTATTATACATTTTCCTACAATAAATAGAAAACTATATGTGCAGCCAAATTCTACTATTCAACATTAAACTAAGTGACAATCATGCACGTAGCTAGGGGGTAGAGTACTTAGAAGGCACCCCCCTACCCTAAATATTCTAGCCCACACCAAGAAGGGTGTTCAGAACACGCTAAAAATAAAGTTGTATTTAGAAAATAATTAATGGCTGTTCAGTCCCCCCCAAACAAAAGGTGATAATATCAAAGTATGAAATTCAAAATTTCATGTACCCTAGAAGTGTCTGCTATACCGATAGTCAACGAATAGACGATTAACGTATAGTTTTCGAAAGTTTTATTGAAATCGTTATTTTAAAATACATGCAGCAGTAAAGAATCTAACACTAATTAATATATACTACATGGTAGCGTTTAAATAGTTATTTGTATATCAAGGCCGCGAAATTGTTTTTTAGCGTACCGAAAGAAAGTTTATCGCATAGATCGCTTGCGACGGAGGCAATATAATCTCGAGGTCGCTAAAATAATTTTGTGGTCTAGGTGCAACCGTGCATGGTTTATTACAAAAATTTTTCACTTAACTGATTAAGCTATAGCTAGAATTTATATATTTTTATAGTGTCTCTTAACATCACACGTTGCTATGGAAGTGATATATTTCAAAAACCGACAGTATTCATAAAGAAATTCCTGAAAAATGGCAGGCTGCGTTAGTACTACATAGTTCAATTTCCTACACTATTTCAGAGCAAGTGTTTTTCCTTTACTCTTAATTTTGACATATATATATATATGTTTAGTATACTATATCTATAGGTTATATTTTAAAAATGAATAAAGAATTAATCTTTTTTGTGATTAGGTGACCTATAAAACATGTTCAACTATATTTGAAAAGATCAAAAAAATTCTATTCACACAAAGATGAATCTTTTTTTTATTATTCGAGTCTTTCATTTCTCACTGATTCGATAACATTTGTATGTGTTATCAAAGTGTTTTCACGGAATACTCTTCGAGTTTACTTCAAGACACTGGTTTCTACTTCTTCCCAAGCCTATAGCATATCTGTTATCAAAAGGATGTTTACACCTTACTTCTAGGAAAAGCATTAAAAAAGAGCATCCTCCTATTTAGAGCGTTGACGTTTTATATCTTTTTCGTGTTATAAACTTGGACATTATATCTCTAAATTTAATTACGGAAAAAACACTACAAAAAGCCATTTAATTTCACAATATCTATACAGAAATCAGACAATTAAATGTAAGTTTGTAAGTTAGGCATTTGGTATATGTCAAAATTA
Organism: Platerodrilus igneus; assembly: GCA_036346225.1. NCBI lineage: Eukaryota > Metazoa > Arthropoda > Insecta > Coleoptera > Lycidae > Platerodrilus > Platerodrilus igneus. Next base: position 1,086,122 of record JARFIW010001250.1, read on the forward strand.
AGGCGTGTGGTATAAACTCTTGAATTATGAATGAATCACCTAGTTCGATGTTCCTGGGCATTTTTAACTTGCCTAAAGTACAACATAAGCGACATTAAAAACCACTAGAAAAAAATATTGGGAATAAGAAGTGAGTTATAATATCACGTCTTCTTTATACTAAACAAGACGAAAAACTGATTATTAATGGGTGCATGAAAACACTACGTGAAAATATAATTAAGAACGTTTACTTACTCAATGTGAGATAGAAGTGGAAGGACAGTGGAATATCTACTCATGTGTTTTTCGACCCGAAAAATTCAGGCCGGCCCGAATCGTTTGGTCCGGCCCGGCCCGAATCGTTTGGTCCGGCCCGGCCCGAAAAAAGATAGGTGTGGCCCGGGCCCGGCCCGAATATAGTAGTTAACGGCCCAGCCCGGATTCGAGCCCGAAATCGGGCCGGGCCGGCCCGAGAGTCCGAGCCCGTCTCTAGCTATTACTTACGAATTCTTTAATAAAAGTGCTGTTCTTGGGATTGTACCTACAAATTACTCAAAAATTTTCTATGCATTTCATTTTAGACCTACCAGTTATTAGATTAATGAAGTTTTTTTGGATAGGTGTGCACTCTTTGACGGTAATACTTTTTTTGAGTAATTTTAGTTTGAAAAGCACGCACAATTTTTCATAGAACCAAAATTATGGAAAAATTATGATTTTCTCTTGCGATAATAAGTAAATGTTTGAGGAAGTCCTCATTTATTAAACACGCAACATTCACTCATACAACAGAAAACGAACTGCCTTCAAAAGGTCAGTATTTCTTTTATTGCAAATTAATATTCGAAGTTCTGCACGATTTTGACACAAAACGCAAAAGTTGTTTTAACTTTGAAACCATCAACAATTGGATAACAACACATATAGTTATTTGAATAGGTAGTAATCTCAGCTATCAAACCCTTAAATTTGGACCATTACTTTTGGGACACCATATTGCATGTGAATATTATAAAAATTTATATCGCATCGTTGACGAGCTACAATTTTTACAGTAAAGGGGTTTACTACTACCATAAAGACTGATCTGGGCACGGCGTTGCTTCAGGATAGTTTTGAAGGAAACTATTAGAAGATTGCTTGTAGCAAATTAAAAAACTCTACATTGCAACACTTACGAGCCACATTTTTTTAAAAATAGGGGTTGATTCCACCCTCAAACTGACTTTCGCGCCTCGTCGCTGGAGTTTATTTTTGTAATAGAGTAGTAGAGGATTGCATGTGAAAATTTTGAAAATTTTCTAACGAGTTGTTTACAAACAGAATTTTTCCTTAGTGTAGGGGTTGCTTCCACCCCCTAAGACAATTTGGTGAAGTGTTGTTGGTGGATATTTGTGTAATATGTTATTATAGGATTGCATGTGAATATATTTTGAAAATTTTGTATTGTATCGTTCAGGAGTCAAGTTTTTCAGTATAGGGGTTACTACTACCCCCAAGATTGACGTTGACATAGCGTTGTTTGCGAACAGTTTTGAAGGAGGTTGCATGTGAAATTTTAAATCTTTTTGATTGAGCCGCTTACAAACTATATTGTTGTCTAATATCGGGGTTGCTTTTACCCCCAAGACTAGTTTTCGCTCTCCGTTGTTGTTGTTGCTTATTTTTCTAATAGGGTATTAAAAAATTGCATGTTAAAATTTTTTAATTTTTGTCTAACGCTTTACGAGGTACAATGTATTTAGTTTAGGGGTTGCTGCCACCTCCATGACTGGCTTGGTGCACCATTGCTAGTGGATGTTTTTGCTATAGATTATTAAGCATTGCATGTAAAAATTTTGAAAATTTTCTAACGAGTTTTTTACCACCTAAAATTCCTTAAGTGTTGGGGTTGCTGCCATCCCTGTGAGTGAGTTTAATGCACTGTTGCTAGTGGGTGTTTGCGCAATATACTATTAAAGAATTGTGTGTGAATATTATGAAAATTTTGTATCGCATCGTTCACGACTACAATTTTTTACAGAATAAGGGTTACCGCTACCCCCCAGGACGGACTGACACAGCAGGGTTTGATGATAATTTTGAGGAGACTATTGGAATATTGCATGTGATGATTTAAAAATTTTGCGTAGCACCGTTTAAAAGTTACTTTTTTTTTAATAGGGGGGTTGATTCCACCCCCATAACGTTGCTGGTGTTTATTTTTGCAATAGAGTATTAGACGATTGCATGTACAAATTTAAAAAAAAAATTATCCAGCTTTTTAGGGGGAACACTTAAATTAGCTTGGGGGTTGCTGCCACCTCCAAGAATGACTTGGGCACATCATTGCTGGTGGATGCTTTTGTTATAGACTATTAAGCATTGCATGTTAAATTTTTTAATTTTTCTAGCGAGTCGTTTAGGAGCTAAAAATTTATTTAGTATAAGGGTGTTGCCGCCCTCAAAGATAGACTTTTGTGTATCGTTGCTTGAAAATATTTTGTAGTATGCGATTAGAGGATTGCACTTGCAAATTTTAAAAATTTTCTATTTAGCCGTTTATGAACTACAATTTTTGTTGAATAAGGGTTGCTACTACCCTCAACATTAGCTTTTGTGCACCTTTGCTTATGCGTTTCTATTATAGACAATTAGAGGTTGTTTGCATGCAAACATTTTGAATATATTTTATTGCATCATTTAATAGCTACAATTTATTTAGTGTGGGAGTCGTAGCTACCCCTTGAGTAGTAGGGTAAGGTAGAACTATTTACAGAATTATAAGTGCAGGTGTATTCAGAAACAATTCGCAAAATTGGAAATATTTGTTATCAATATATAAATTATATTTTCTACACTTTACAAAAATTTTGCTGGGAAACAGTGAATAACTTCATACAAATATATAAATGCGATATCACATCATATAAACAAGTCCATGACCTAAGCGGTAAGCTAAAAGTTTTAAATACTCAAACACTTAATATATATTAGCGAATAAAAGTTTGCAGCAAACTCTATGGACGCAACGAAACTGCTCGTCGCACTATCATCTAAGCAGACTAACTGGCGCCACGCTGTGTTGCCATTTAGCGGTTGTAAAGATGATAACACAATAGAATATTCCGTATATTAAAATATATTCTGTGGCGCTCTCAGCGGAAAATCGCTAGACTAAAACTATACGATTTCTGTACATTTTTCTATCAATTTTAAGTCCATTGTGTGTTTCTTAAATATTTAAAATAAAAATCTGTACAAAAACCTATTGACTTTGACATATTCCAAATCTTACCAATTTGGGTCTTCTTCCATTTAAACATCTTAGACAAGGAAGCGCAATGTCAATACTGCTAAAAAGTGAAAAGTTCTATCTTGCGTCCGATATACGGTAGTAAGTTTACAAGGGACGCAAGTTTGAATGCAAATTCCGGTCTATCGGGTGTAAAAATGATAGTAGGATGTATATATATATATATATATATATATATATATATATATATTTGCTGTAGTTGCCCCCTCACTTGTTGTAGTCGGATGTAATAAACGTTGTACTTAACGCCACCGCTCTGTGTTCTCTCAAATTATTTTTTTAATTTTATTATTATGCCATGGTTAGCCCTTTTTAATCTACACAGAGTGCACAACGTTACGATAATTAATTTTCTTTTTTCACCCCTTTATGATTACCTGTTTGAATTGATAAAACGAAGTCAATGAACATTCATATAATGAAAGGAAATAAGGTTTACAATTTTTGAAATTCTTTAAATACACCCTTCAATCAATTAATATCATATGGATTATTTATCCCCAAAATTTATATACTTTTAATTCAGTGTAAAGTCACCAAAAAAAACACCTTTTTTACAAAAAAATTAGGAACGTTTGAGACCTTTTTATGATTTTTACGTAAGTTTTAACGTACTCAATGAACCTTGTTGACTCTTTACAAATTAGTGAGAAAATTAATATATTCAATGTTAATTTAAATTAAAAAGATTTCTTAAAGCTAGGTAGGTCTGACCTGCTTTTGTTTTGTGTTGTGGATCAACACCCCTTTACTGTCTTCAATAGAATACCAATGCTCTGCTTTGTCGAACCAATATTTCAGTACAGTTACCCCTTGCTTTCCAAAAATCACCTTGTGCTTTGTTTTCTTTGCCTATGCTTTAAATTTCTTCCCTTAAATACCACTTTAAATTCTAGACTTCGGATCATAAATTAGCAGCGTATTAGAATTGTCCCATAATTATATCAGAATTGAAATTAGAATTGTTTTATAAGTGAACCAGAAATAGTTCAGAAGCCTATTAGAATTGAATTGTTCCAAAATTAGAATTGTCTTCGACGCAGATTAGAATTCTTTTCGACGCAGATTAGAAGCCCTATCATTATAAATATTTAATTTAAATTAATTAACCAATTTCTGCTCACATTTTCTAAAAAAAAAAATGGCAATAACTCTTCATGTATTCTTAACACAATCTATATGCAGCACTATTTTCACTATTTTTATAAACTTTATTTATTTGACGCGTAGATTTCTGGTTAAAAGTGATGTGAATTCAAAGTGCATCCAGTGTAGACTAAGCTGTTTTATCACCGGTGGGTGTTAAATAGCTTTTCCCACTACCTTTGGGTTGGGTTTCCAAGCAGTTTTGCAGATTGTTGCGACCAACTAGCTTTTGTCTTTTAATATTTCTTGTATTTTTAAGCTGTTTCTGATGAAATTCTTTCGGATTTCGGTGTCATGGTGTTTATTTGCCATCTTTGATACATTATAATTTGTTATCGTGGCCAGACTTTCAACTTACGTCTGTTGTTTTGTATAGATAATGCTTTTGGATAATTGTACAAAAATACATGATGTAACACTAGTACTGTTATCGTTTATGTATTTATTTCTTTGAAAGTGCATTTTCTTATCAAAGCGCTTATGATTCCAGCGTAATTGCATGAAGATTTGTTAGGTTTCGTCTTATCTTCTGCATATTTCATTTTATAAACTTGTAAAACACTCCTCAACGTAGTTTAAATACATGTACGATTATTTCTCTGCTGAATATGCGTTCTATTGTTGAAAGATATGCTTACTGGCATCGCTTAAAGCTAATTACGGTCTATATACAGGATGTTAAATGCTTGCTATTTACATAATGTACGAATTACTTATTTTTCTGCTAAATAAATGCAGTTTTCTGATTCCTATTGCTATTTACAGTTACTACACGACCCTTACTACTCAATGCACCCCTAAACAATCCCTTATCACAGCAATATATATATATATATATATATATATATATATATATAGTGATGGCACTTTCTAATTTTGGTTTTAAACATTTGTTTATCACGTGTTAATGTTTTATATATTTTTAGAAATATTAATCGTGATAAGAAATATTGTTAATTTTTGCATTTAAAATCACACACAAAGAAAAAGGGATGTATCACCTACCTTTCACTGGTTGTAGTTGTTGATAGCACTTGTTCTGCTATCAAATGATCATGGACTGTATAATGTTCACTTATTGTTGCTAATTATTGATGCTCGATGCACCGAACTAAATCACGAACCAAAGACAGAAGCAAGCACGACAAACGAATGGCGTCCACTCGTAAATTACCAACCCTTTTATGTCGTTGCACTAAAGGTAGGGATGATGGAGGGGTTATGGGTGGGGAATAGCTTAAGGAAGTAAATAAACTGTGTTTAGCATAATACAACTACAACAAAATACTTATAAAGCCTTAACATACCGCCCACCAAAATAAGTATTAGGAACTTATTTTCTAATTGCATCTAAACGAACAAAAAAAATATATAACCGTAAATTTAAAAGTTAACTTACTCTAATATACTAACTATAATACTAAGTTGCCTCTGGAATGGGGAGAGGGCACAATTTTACCACGGGGTTTTTAAATAGTCCCTGGGATGTTGTCACGGTAGCCACATGACAAACATTGTCCTTTCCATAATGCAACGTATATATACGTCCCATTTTCCACTGTAATGGAGAAATCTGAGTATCTTTAATCAACACCAACGTTCCCACCATTAACGAATAATTAGCAGAAAACCATTTGGTTTTCTGTTGAAGTGTGTGCAGGTACTCCAAATGCCACCGTTTCCAAAACGATTGCTGAATACGTTGAACCAGTTGCCAACGATTTAAAGAAGATAGTTTCAGATCTACGACATTAGGGTCGGGAATGACAGACACTGGTTTTACATTCAGAAAATGACCAGGACTCAGGAATGAAAAATCAGTGAGATCGTTACTCATTGGACATAAAAGGTCTGGAGTTTAATATGGCTTCAATTTGAGCAAGAATGGTGTTAAATTCTTTGTACGAGAGAATTTGTTTGCCTATCACCTTCTTGAGATGGGATTTTACAGATTTTATACCAGCTTCCCACATTCCCTCAAAGTGAGGAGCCGAAGGAGGATTAAAAACAAAGTGAATACCTTCCGTTTCAGATGACTGCTTCATATATTCGGTTAGTTCCCGAGATGCTCCGATAAAATTTGTTCCACAATCACTATGAATTTGCAAGCATTCACCTCTGCGTGCTACAAATCGGCATATAGCTGCAATAAAGGCCTTTTTAGATAAGTTTGATGCCAATTCCAGATGTATCGCTTTTGTACTAAGACAAACAAATAAACAAACATAGGCTTTCAATGATTTGGCACCTCTAATACGATTCATGGTCCACCGTAGTCTACCTCAGTATGTAGAAACGCTCTACCGGCAGTAAGTCTAGCGTGGGGCAAGTCGCCCATAGGAGGGCATAGCGAAATGGGTTTTTGACGAAAGCATCGAATACAAGAGTTTAGGCACTGTTGAATAGCTCTTTTTGCAGACAGAATCCAAAAATTTTATACTAACAAAAAATGAGTAGTTGTAAATCCAGGGTGTAAATATTTTGTATGGCAATCTCGAATAATGAGCTCTGTCGCCCGGTGTGACCGAGGAAGTAGCAAAGGAAATTTTGTATCATAAGGTACGTCTGCATTTTGCAACCGGCCGCCTACCCTTAACAACCCATCACTGTCAAGGAACGGACTGAGAGGTCGAAGTTGTTTATTACTAAGTTTTCCCTTTCGAATGATATCAATGTCCTGACTGAAAACTTGTTCTTGAACCCGTTTTATTAATAAATGAAGTGCATACTGTTCGGGGGAGACCAATAATTGTTTTAAGTTTCCAATATCCAAATTTGCTCGAACTTTCAAGTTACGAATGAACTGACAAATATATACCAGAATCCGCATATTTTTTGCAAATCTGAAAATTGATTTACCATCGAGTCTATGAAATTATCTGCAACGTGTTTATTAAGGGATAAAGTTCTTTTTTCAATGTGCATCTGAGTGTGATCTGTCAGAGTTGGTTCCATATGAGCAGGCCAATTCTCTTTAGGTAATAGTAACCATGACGGAGCCGTCCACCACAAATGATGATTAACAAGCTCAGCAGCTAATGATCCTCTTGATGCGCAGTCAGCAGGATTATCCTGTGATTTAATATGATGCCACGATGATGGAGCTACTCGTTCTTGGATATGCGAGATACGATTGCTAATAAATGTCTTCCAATTATACGACAAAGATCGAATCCATGCTAATGCTACTGTGGAATCTGACCACGCAAATGTATCATCCAATAATAAATAATCTTTATACGTATTTTGCACATACTTGACCAAGTTCAACAACAACACTGCACCACACAATTCTAATCGAGGTAATGATATACGATTGGTTGGTGCGACCTTAGATTTGGCACAGACCAATGATACTTGGATGTTCCCTTTCTCATCGACACAGCGGAGATAGACTGCTGCTGCATATCCAGCTTCCGATGCATCACAAAATGCATGAATTTGTACAGTTTGATAGTTATCACAAAGAATACATCGAGGAATTTCAGTTTTCAATAACTCGAGTAATTGTTGAAGATACATATTCCATTTTAAAACAATTTGTTGGGGAGGAAGTTCATCCCAATCAATTCCTAATATCCATACAGATTGAATCAAATGTTTTGCGAAGAACACCAATGGTGATAATAACCCCAGAGGGTCAAAGATCCTTGCAATTTCCGAAACCATATTCCTTTTGGTACAAGGCCGATCAACGATATTAAGATTGTAAAACAAAATATCACTCAATGGTTGCCATTACAGTCCTAAAATTTTTTGAGACGTATTGTTTAGCTCTTCAAACAAAAATGCTTGCTGATACCGAACGGAATCAGGTAAATGGTCAATGACACTTGGCACGTTACTGTTCCACTTTCGCAACATAAAACCACCTGATTGGCAAATTTGGTTTAATTCATACACGAGTCGTTTGCCATCCTCTATCTAATCACACCCTGTAATCAAATCATCCACGTACATATCCGACGCTAAAATCTTGGAAGCAATAGGAAAACGTAACGATTGACTTTTTGCAAGATCTTGAATTACACGCATGGCTAGCAATGGTGATGATGTGATGCCGTATGTGACTTCAATTAAATGTTGATAAACCTACGCTCCTAAACTCTATGGAACTCTAGCTTAGGTTGGAGTTAGTTAAGGCCCAAAGCACCACATCCTGTAACCAAATCCTCTAGTAAACATACAGAGTGATCCAGGCGCAATTGTACCTTACTTAATTAAAAAATTATTAAATGTTTGGATTTTTAAATAGTACACCCTGTATTTTATTTGCAAGTCAGATAGCTGCTGAAATTTACTTTTTTTCTATGTTTACTGTTCCTATACCTAACTCCGCTAGTTTTGGCCTTATAAGCAAATATTTAAATAATTTTATCGAATTGAATTTTTTCTATCAAGCAATCTATGGATATTTGACATTCTGTTACTGCTTATTTTGTATCGTTGTTACTTTATCCTTCTTAGTGTTGCATACATTCATATTGTTTGTTCTAGTTGCCTGTCATGGTTGTGCTTTAATTTCATTTACGGATCTTACCTACTTGTGAATGAATTTGAAAATCTAGAGAACGAAATACTCTGTTAGATTTAAAATACAATATTTTACATTTTGTATTAAAATGCATGATATGAAGTGGAAATGCTTTCAGGATGTACTTATCTTAAATGGTATTTAGTGAAGGATTTTAGAAACTCGGATTCTAAGCTGTAAAGTATTTAGAGTATTAGAAAGTTTCTTTTCTACGGTTCTGGTGTTGCGTCCACAGGATATGGCACCTAATGACCTCTATATGACCTCATTACATCAATATATATATATATATATATATATATATATATATTGCTGTGATATTTCTTCAGCCCTTCAATTTGGTGTAATAAAATGCTGTGTTACTCCCTTTATATTATGCCCCGCGATTTGGGCGTACATAAAATGCTGTGATATTACTCCTGTCCCTACGATGTTTTATTAATTTTTAGCCCCACGTTTGAACATGTCATAATATGAAGTGATATTTTCTTATTATATTTAGCCCCTACGATGGGCGTCATAAAATGCTGTGTTATTTCAGCCCCTTTATTAATCAAGCACCTATGATGTTAAGTTATGGATTTTCTTTGCCTCAACTAGCTGATTCAATTAAATAAAGCAATTTTACAATACACAATATAATGATTAAATATTTACAACTTTTAAAATCTTCCCCTTTTCAGAATATTTACAGATACCAGATTTAAGAAATTGAAGCCAGCAAAACTAGCCTTTTTGTTTATATTTATAGATCTTTTGAAACGTTTCAAGATGCCTATTACCCTTCATAAATTGATCAATGAAACTAATGTTTTGTTGACTCTTACATATACCAAAAATATTGAATTAAAACAGTTTTCAGTAATAAATTATATCAATATCGCTAACCTGGAATGGTTCTGTAGTTCTTCTGCATGCCCAAGAGTTTTTGTGCCCAGTCTGAATATTTAGAGTCGAATTTGGAAGTCGACATCAAAACCAAAATACTATCCAAATCGTTATTAAAATCCCATAAGTTAATCCAATTTAAGATTCAATTTGAATATCAGTAAATAAAAGATTTTTCATGTCCGTAATTAACAAGACAGTAATAGGACATTTACCATGTCAGTAATTACCAAAAAGTAATTAACCAGAGTAATTAATAGGAGGTGATTAACCAGAGTAATTACAGGAAGTAATTAACAGGAGTAATCAACAGGACGTAGTTAACCAGAATAATTAACAGGAGGTGATTAACCAGAGCCCTGTTTTATTTATGTTAGAAATTGTATTTTTACTAAGTGGTTGTTTACTTACGTCTATAATAGATCGGCTCACACTTGCACAATTTGTACACTAAATTAAAATGATTTTAATTTACTTTTGTATCACTGGTTACGTAAATAATTTAGTACTTCAGAGTATCGTCGTAGCCCAGTTTAAAATGTATACTAAACTCGTCGTTCAATTGTTATTGTATTTAAAGGCCGTATCGTTCTTGTTTTCCATTTGTTTATTCACGTGTTGGGACGACACCTTTGCCTTTATCTTTGTGTACTCCGGGAATTTTACAAATTGTATAGTTTAAATATTCGGATGAGTGCTTTAGTTGTCACGTATTCATTTACATACCATGATATTTAATTGAGAAATCCCACGAATTTCCGTTTATTAAATCACGTATTCATTGTTTATTACTTATTCTAATCTAAACCGAAATAATCAGGTGCTTGTTTATTTCCTAGTTAATATTGGATTTTTGAACAAATGTAATTCTTTATGTCACGTACGATTTTCAAATAATGCATAATTTTAGACTGCGTATACGATGATATATTTAACGCACTTGTTAAATATTTATCAAGCCAATTCATATAGGTTTCCCGTTGATTTAATTTTGATGCATTTTGTTACGTTTTCAAATCTTATCTTAAATTGTAACTACTCTTGGATATTTCTATTTCTTTTGTGTTTAATCTCATGTATTTTTATGTACAGTGTGCTCTCAACTAGCAATATGTATAGTGACCTATTTACTCTTATAATATCTGTAATTATGTGCTTTTGTTAACTGGAAGTTTCTTTTATTTATTCTACGACCCCTGTGACTTAACCTACCCCTAAACTACCCTATAATTATAACATTAAATATATATATATATATATATATATATATATATATATATATATGCCTGTAAACAACTGTATTATTGTTTTTCTCATTTGTTTTAGGGCAACAGAATCTTTAGAAGCTTTTAAAATATCCTTTGGGCCAAATAATTGTTTTTTACTACAATTAAATTCAAGACCTATGACTGAGACAGATCATGTATTACCAGATCTTTGGAATGAATATATATCACCATATTATGACACAACAGCAACAAATCGTTATAGTCCTGATGCATCTCCAAGTTCTTTTAGAGCGGCCCCCATTGCTACTGAAACACATGATGATGAAAATGCCTTACCATATCATCCATTGAGCCCTAATACTGAACTTTTCATGGTAAGTTATTTATCTTAAAATCATTAATATTTTAAGCAATACAATATTTTATAAATTTACTTCCATACACAATATATGTATAGTGAAGCAAAATGTTGTTTTGATATGATTGTATAAATGAATGCAGGCATACATATATGTTAATGCATATATTCATGTATTATCTATGCATACAGGAATTTATTTGCATTTATTTATATTTTCACATCTTAGAACTGTTTGAGCTACGGATTCAAACTTGATACATCTAAATAATAAAAAACGTTGAATTGCAAAATACATATCATGTGCAAATTTGTTTTTGTAACTTATTTTTATTGATTAATTAATTAATTAAAATTAATCCTTACCTAATCTTTGTTAACAGGTACAAAATCCTCTTTTGTGTGAATAATTTATCGATCCTGTATTATCACGCTTGTGAGTATAATTGGCCAATGATCCTCTACAGATTAATTAGTAAAGGTCAAAATACTTTAAACTCTGACCTTAAAATTTTTCTGGAAATTATCCCTCACACAAATAAATTAAGCATTTATTCTACCTTAAGTGCTAACATTAAACTATCCTTATAGGTTACAAAAATAAATAAACAAGTTATACTTGCTGTTATTATTGTCGAATAGCATTTATCAAAAACTCATCTCCAACGTAATTAACGCTATTAAAAGCTTCCTGATTGCATCTTAAATTTCCATCAGTTTGCAAAGTGCATTTTATTTTTAATCAATTAAGCTCAGCCTATTCCCTTGCATTAGGATTATCTATATTGAAGATTCTTCAATGCTTGTAGTGTTTTACAAAATAATTATGTTTCGTATTCATGCTAAGTTCTACGTAACCTATTGCGTGCCTTAAAATGGATTAAAAATTGATCGACTTACACGTTAGAATCTTTACTCAAAGTTACATATTGTTTGGTTTAGGAAAGAATGAATGTGAATACATCATCATCAATAAATGTTCAGTTCTGGAACTGGTTAGACACATACCTTCATTGTTTCGTATTTTAAGCTAACTTACACATTTCCCTGAAATTTCCACCGTCTGCATCTTTCACTATTTGTGTGCAATAGCTTGATCTAGGTCTACATCTACCTCTCTATTTCTTATATCTGCTTGTAATGTAGGTCACACTATTCCCCAAAAATGCTTTAGAACATACCCTGCCCTTTTATTTCTCCTATTTGTTTTTGTTTTCTACAGATATCTTTATTCTCTTACTATTACTATAACCTCTTTGTTATTACCTTTGTCTGTCCATGCTATCATCATCATACATCTGAAGCACAACATTTTAAAATGCTTCTTCCTTTTCCTGTCTGCTTCTCGTACTGTGCCAATTTCATAGGCGTACAGTGTTGTGCTCCACACATATGCTTCCAACAATTTTTTCCTTGTTTCTGTGTTTGTTGTCTTTGAACATAGCCACTGCTCTTTCTTGTTAGATACAGTTTGGTTCCATTCTATTGTTTTGTAAATATATACTCTGTTGCATCGATATTCAGTGGTATGTGAAGGGGGTTAAGCAGCCTATGGCTATCAAGATCTCCCAACATACATTTGCCGAATTAATAATTTGCCAATAAATCCTTTTACACAATCAAGGTTAATTGAAAATATTGCAAAACTAACATCTGTATCTATTTATAATAATCATCAGGTTTAAGTGCAATTATTTTTGCATCATTAGGTTTTCCGTTTTGGAACTAGTTGGACACTGATAGCCTACACAGTTCCCCGACATTCCCCTTCTATTGTTTTCTAAATATATGCCCTATTTCATCGATGTTCAGTGGTATGTGAATGGAGTTAAGCAGTCAGTGGCTACCAAGATTCCCCTAACACTTAGACATTTGCTGGATTAATAGTTTTCCAGTAAATCTTTTCACACAATTAACATTAGTTGAGAATATTGCACTTTTAGTTGCTAATACTAATCATCAGGTTTAAGTACAATTATTTTGTTCGTCATAAGATTTTCCGTCTTGGAACTGGTTTTTACGTGCACCTCCATTGATTTCTATTCTGAGTTAGCCTACACATTTCCATGAAATTCCCACAGCTTACATCTTTGACTATCTGTATGCAATAGTCTAACCTAGGTCTACCACGACCTCTCTTTTTTCCTATCCCTACTTCTAATATATTCTGTACTATTCTCTCATGCCTTAGTATGTGACCTATCATCCTATCTCTCATATTTTTTACTGTTCTCCACATATTTCTTTTTTCCCTACCATTTCTAGTACCTCCTTGTTCTTAACTTTGTGTGTCCATGATATCTTCATCATACATCTGTAGCACCACATTTCAAAGGCTTCCACCTTTTTCTTGTCTGTTTCTCCTACTGTCCAGAATTCACAGCCATACAGTGCTGTGCTCCACACATATGTTTTAAGCAATCTTTTCCTTGTTTCTATGTTTGTTGTTTTTGAACACAGTAGTTGCTTTTTCTTGTTAAATGTAGCACGACCTTTATGCTAATCTTTGTTTTATATCTTTTGCCGTTTCCCCATCTTGTGTTACTTGGCTTCCTAGGTAGCAGAAATTCTCAACCTCTTGTAAGTTCTTGTTTCCTATTTGTATTCTTGTTTTTGATTTATTTTCCCATTCTTTGCATTGTAGTGCTTTAGTTTTATTTTTGTTAATTTTCATGCTGTATCTTTGTTAGAACTGTTTCCATTTCATTAGGAGTTGCTGCTACTCTTCCTTGTTATAGGCTAATACTGCTATATCATCTGCAAATCTAAGCATATCAATCTCTTGCCTCTGCATAATAATTTCAAATGTCTTCCTGCATTTGACAGTATTCATTGCCTCTTCGATGTACAAGTTAAAAATTAATGAGGATAGGGCACATCCCTGTCTTACCCCTTTCTTAATATTTACTTCTCTGCGTTCCTGATCTAATTCTATTACAGCTGTTTGCTCTTTGGATTAGCTATGTACTATCCGTTTATCCCTAAAACTCATTCCAATCTTTTTGAGTATTTCGAACATTTTTTTTCATTTTACACTGTCGAATGCTTTTTCCAGATACACAAACACTATTGGATGTAATGAATCAGAGCAATATAACACATGAAACCTAACAAGATGCACGAATAAAGCGATTTAATAAGAAACTGAACTTTGGTTAATACATAAAGCAATCAGTATAATCATGAATACAATAGTTAAAAGTAATGCATTGCACTAAACGTCTATTGTTTGTCATAGTCGCGATGTAACTGCACTACAGTTGCGCGTTGGCGAGTCATAGAGCGAGCTCGGCACCTCAGCGGCGTATCCAGCGTGTGAGGCTTCATTACCACTAACGCTATTACTCCCCCTTGATACACATGCGACTAAATGAACGACCAACTGTGTTGAGTTGAACATACTCATCAACTTCACACAATTTTTGTGCCTATTACAAGACAAAGTTTTTGTAACTATATATCCGCACGCATATCTCCCGAAGGGACATGTTGCAGAAAAAACTCCTTGTTATGCAAGGCTTCACGTATGAAGTGATTCTTCACGTCAATGTTTTTACTTCGTACATGGAATACGGGACTATCGGCTAACTTTAATGTACTCATGCTGTCATTAAAAACGACTTTTGTCTCTCGAAAGCAAGTTGTATCAATGTGTTTGGAAGATAAATATTTTCTTTAGCAATTTTGATCAATCCCATATTTTCGGCCTCTGTAGATGAAAGAGCCTTACATGTGATTTTCCAATGCTCCACCTGAAGGTACTACATTGGCCAGAAAGCGAGTTTTTTACCTGGAAAATTTTGAATTTCGCCGAACCCTTGCTGTTCCAAGCAAGGTGGGGATCTTTAACTTGCGTGACAACACTCACACACGTTACCTCCATTTTACCTCTCATCCGAATGAGGGTGTATTTTTGTGAAAAATGCTCGCCTAACATTTTTCAAACGGACGATGTCGGGATTCGAACCCGGGACCTTGGGTGTAGTAGTCACACATACCACTACGCCACGGAGCCGCTTAGATGAAAGAGCCGCGGTATGTTGCTTACTGGATTTCCAAGAGATTGGACAACCCGACAACATAAAAGAGAATCCGGTAAAAGATCTTTTGTCGATTGTGCATCCACCCCAATCGGCATCTATGTAACTCTTTAGAGCATCCTTGGTTGGCGAATACGCCAACCTTAAATTAATACTTCTTTTCAAGTATTGAAGAACACGCTTCGCAGCACTCCAGTGGCAATTCCTGTAACAGTTACTAAACTGACCAAGATAGCTATCAGCGAAACTAATGTCAGGTCGCGTTGCAACTAATAGATAAGTCAACGCTCCTATGAGTTCTCTGTATGGTAATTTTTCTTCCTCATCCGGTGCGGGTTCGGTTGGTTTAGACACCTTTATGCCCGGATCGATGGGCGTACTGATAGGTTTAGCTTCAGACATTCCAAATCTGTTCAATACTTCATTAATATAACCCTTCTGATGAAGCATGTTTTTGTCTCCTTTTCGAGAAAATTCGATTCCTAAGCAGTACCTAACGCTACCAATATCTTTAACTTCAAACTTTTTGGAAAATTTCAATTTTAAGTTGCCGATAATTTTAAGATTTCTGGAGGCAATCAGTATATCGTCAACATAGATTATTAACTTAGTTAAATCGACACCTTGACCCATGCGATACAAACAAGGATCACCATTTGTTGGTTTAACACCACATTCTTGGAATGTTTTGTTTAATTTAGCATGCCAAGTTCGACCAGCTTGCTTCAAATATAAAGGTATTATTCAGCAAACAAGCTTTGTCACCACTCAGCATCATTTTCAACATATCTTTAGATATTTTTCCGATATATGATTCGTCATTTAGTGAAATAATTTCTAAGATTTTTGATAATTGTTTTGGAGGTTCCATGTATATTGTTTCTTGTAATTCTCCATTCAGATAAGCACACGTTACATCTAATTGATGCATATGCATTTCATAATGAGCCGCTAAGGCATAAACTAGTCTTACTGAACTCAAGCGAGCTATAGGAGCATAAGTTTGATTGAAGTGTATGCCTGGTTGCTGATGGTATCCCTGCACAACCAATCTTACCTTCCTTCGATCAATACTTTCGTCGATTTTCAGTTTATTTCGTAAAACCATTCTACTCCCTATGATTTCTTTATCACAAGGCCTATCGACTAATGACCAAGTTTTGTTTTTTAATATAGAAACCATCTCATCTACCATAGCCTTGTACTATTCGTCAGCTTCGACTAAATTTAAAGCTTGTTTCATTGGCACTTCTGACAAAAATGAATGTTCCGCCATTTCAGAGTTTATACTTGTTTCTGACACCATATGATATAATTTCGCGGGACGTCCCCTAAGTTCGGTTCGATTGATTCGGCCTACCCGGTTCTTTAACCAAACTGATTTCTTTTGTTACATTTAGCTCCGAGTTATCAACTTCGGCGGCTTCATACAAAACAAGAGTATTAGAGGGTTCGTACTTGATTTCAGATTCTAATTTGTTAACTTCACTTTCAGAAAAAACGTCAGAAGGTTGCTGTAAATTTTGCTTGTTAGATTTAACAAATTTTACATCACGAGTTTGTTACGTTAATCGAGGCCGCCACGTTGGGCGCCAAATTTATGCTACGTTGGCTCGTAGCCGTGTGTAACACAAAGAAAATCAAAGAAAGGACCGGGCTCAATCGGAGATTAGGGGGGGTTGTAGAAAGCAGACCAACATACAATGTACGCGGCTGTAAGGAATTAGTAACAATACCTGCAAAAAAAAAGAATTAGAATAGCAAACCTGCAATAAAAAAATTAATCCTGCAAACCTGAAATAAAGAAAAAGCATAGCATGCTGATCGAGCATAGATTGTTCAGTACTTTGTAGAATGTAAAAAAAAACTGTTTGGATAATCTATATAATATAACAACGGTAAAAGCAATACAAAAATTTTTAGTACAAAGTGAGGTAATATTGGGGAGTAGCAGAAACGTTTCCTCACACACCAATTAAACATAAATCAGACAAAATGTTAACAAAAGATAAATAGGTAAGACACAATAGATATGAATAATTCAGTAGTATTGATTTTTTTTTCTTTCTTTTTTTTTCTTATTAGCAGGCAAGTCTATTGTAAAAGGTATCAGATCGACGAAGATATGGCAAAACAACGGATAGATATTTAAAGTAATAACAAGTAGGAAATAGTTCAACTTACAAAAAGTCCTTCAGCAACGCTTCCTTGCAACGGAAGTGTGAAATTCACGATGTCCTACGCTAACGAAGCACTTTACCCTGGACTGTGAGGGTGTTGATGGAACTTATCACACGTCACACTAATTACACCTACGCATTTCACTGGGGTTAGCAGCAGACACCATCACGCCACGGAACTATGTAGCATTGATAAATTTCTTGTTAATTCTATTTCCTGAGACAATAATTTCGAAATATTTTGTAACACAAATCGTAAAAAAATTGTAATAAAAATTTAGAATCACGGGCTTTCAAGGCACGATGTAATGCATTAAACTAACAGTAACGTGAGGTGTTTTATTTGCTACCTATGTAACAAAGAAAAATCTAATGCTTTTGAATAACGAAATTTGCGCAAACAACGATCTATTTTAGATTCGTTGGGGTTAGAAAATTCAGAAACTACAGTATCAACTGTCTTTACATGTGAATGAGATACCTGTTTCTAAGAAGCAACCTTTTTTTCTACTAAACCTGCTACAACTGTATCATCATTTTTTTTCTTGAAGCACTCAAGCTTAAAACTGTATTTGGATAATCCAAAGTATGCACTACTCTGATAAAAAGGACCACGAAAACTAGATCGCACACACAGTTCAAATATAACAAGACAAATCAACAAAAAAACACAATTAGTAAAGCAACGCGTATCACTAAGCCAATGTTCCGTAAAAACAAGCACGTGCGGTCGGGTCAAACACGTTCGCATATAAAGCATACTTCCTTCAAAAGGAATTAGAACTACCCTGCCTACAGTTAATATACAACTTTTATTTCACAAGAAAAACAACTAAAATCGTGCCGTGCTTGTTCATGAACAATTCGAAAATTGTTACCGCATTAATTCTCACTATTGTCAAAGCAAAACAGAACAGTATTTTCAACGTAATTAATATATAGGAACAAAGAACAGACTACAACTCCTCATCCGTTTATATCAACTCGTTGCTATTACAACCTCTTATCGTCTCTTATCTAGACTTGTATATCCACATAAGGAACAAAATTATATCAACGGCAAGACAAGAACGATGCAATCCACTCATTATAATACGACGCATTCGCCTAAGGAGTTAATAAATATAAAATATAGAAATATTAGTTACAGAAATGTGTTTACGAATTGGGAAAAAGCGTAAAATGTTAATTTATAGAAAAAATTTATAGAAAAAAAATACATCCGACAGACAAGCCAATTACAGGATGTATACCAAAAAAAAAATAACAAAATAAGGTACATTTCATATGCAGCAACACAAATTATAATAAGTCCCTATATCTATAGCATACCAGCTTTTAATTGTGGCAAAGAGTCACAAAATAAATCAAAATTGTCCCGAATATCAAAATAATTTAGAACCATAACATTAACAGGAGAAAATTTCAATATATTTGTTCTAGTAGTTTTTACATAAAATAAAGACGCTAAGCGAGTTTTAACGTTGGGTGCATGAAAGTAAAGTTGACCTAATAAATTGGGACAGTTAATCAGATTATTAAGTAACTTATACAACATACTGACTGAGTAGAATTTTCTACGTGTACGTAGATCGTTTAATCCAAACCTATTTAAAAGAACATCCTGAGGAAGGCCACGCTGAGGATAAGTACCATCAGACTTAAACCACAGAAACTTAGCGTATCGTCTCTGAATTTTCTCTAACACCCAACTGTGTACTTCATATCCTGGGCTCCAAACAACAGAGGCATATTCCATCTTACTGCGCACAAATGCATTATACAGGGCAGAGATAGTTATAGATTGAGAAAGATGATAACTATTTCTGAGTACAAATCCCAAATTTTTGTACGCTTCTTTTGAATGGTTGTAATGTGTTCAATAAAGGTAAGCTTTGAGTCAAATTTGACACCGAGGTCTTTTAAAACACTACACTTACTAATTGAAACATTCTCAATGGTGTATGTGTAAGAAATAGGATTAATCTTACGTGTATAGCTAACGGTAAAGCACTTGAGATATTTAAAGGTAGATTGTTGTTACTACACCAATAATACAAGCTAGCTAGATCATTTTGAAGTTTCCTGCAGTCATCTGTTGATAATATAGATGTAAACAATTTTAAATCATCAGCATAGAGAAGAGAACAACAAGACAAATGACGAACGATGTCATTAATGAAGATTATAAATAACAAAGGCCCAAGAACGGAGCCTTGAGGTACACCGGATGAAGCTACAAAGTCAAACGACTGATGACCATGATATTCCACGCACAGCTTACGATTACTTAAGTATGATTCAAAAAATCTTAGGAAAGATAACGTGAGTCCAACTTTAGAAAGTTTAGTGATTAAAATTCCGTGATCAATTCTATCAAAGGCTTTTGAAAAGTCAGTATACAAAACATCAACTTGACCTCCATTATCAAGTTGTTCTGCAACATATTGAGTGAAGCAAACAAGATTAGTAACTGTAGATCTACCTGGTACAAATCCATGCTGCTCAGGGCATATTAGAGACTTAACATGAGATGCAAGTATATTATAAATAACAATTTCAAAGACTTTTCCAAAATTACACATAATTGTAATAGGCCTATAATTTTCAATTTGTAACTTTGAGCCTTTCTTATAAACCGGGCAAATTTTAGAGACCCTCCAACATTGCGGAAATTGTTTCATTTTAAAAGCTATAAAGCTATAAAAATGCACGTTACAAGTTACTTCAGTTTTTGGCTCTTCAGGTAATCACACTCTGAATGCTTTTGATTCTTCCGAATAACCCAAAAATATACTTTAATATGCCCTTTGATCAAATTTTCCTTTGCTCGGATCTCTGTTTCAACAGAAAACTTTGCAACCGAATGTCTAAAATTATTTGCATCTGGTGGGTTTCCGTCCAAATTTTATATGGAGATTTCCTATTTAGACTTTTCGTTGGTACACGATTACGAATATAATTTGCGGTATTAGTGACTTCAGCCCAAAAGGAATCTGTTAAAGCGGATTCTAAAAGTAGACAGCGAGCAGTATCGAGTAATGTATGATTTTTCCTCCCAGTTACACCATTCTGTTCCGGATAGTACGGAGCTGTTAAACGCCTAATAATTCCACGTTCCTTTAATAAAGTATCAAAGTTGAGATTATTATATTCCGTAGCATTATCAGACTAAATGATGTTTGATGTTTATAGCTTTCTGATTCTTTACCAAGTTTAAATATTCTTTGGTAATTTTTGTAACTTCTGATTTAGAACCAATAAATCATACTTTGCACCAACATTAGTAATCGTCTATGTATACAACAAAATATTTTGCTTTTCCGTTCGGCTGAACGCGCATAGGACCACAAACGTCCGTATGAATAATGTCTAATAAATTCGTTTTTCTAACCGATTTATTTGGGAATGGCATTTTCGACATTTTGCACTTTGAACATGTATCACAAATGAAATCGATATTTTTTGGGTCAAGCTCAAAGTCTATACCTGTTGTAACATCTTTTCGTATAGAATCGATTAGATCATTAAAATTCAAGTGTCCTAAACAGCGATGCCAAAGTAAAAGTTGTCGAGAATTATCTAACGGTCCGCGATTAATAGCAATATTAGAAATGCTCATACTTTCGCGCACGTAATAAAGATCACCAATTTGATTTGCGATTAATTTAATAGTTCGATCTCTACTGAGAACTAATGCACAGTCTCTGTTAAATAAGACTTCAAAACCACCTTTAGTGATCTTACTAACTGATAAAAGATTTGTACGTAAATCCGGGACATGAAGAGTGTCGTTTAAAATAATATTTTTGGACTCACCTCGTATATCCGTTGTGAATGTTACAATACCTTTAGCTGCGACATCTCTTGAACTGTTGTTAGCTAAATTTAAGCTGTCATGAGTGCATTCTTCGAGTTCTCGACAACTTTCAACATTCCTACACAAATGCGAAGTCGCTCCACTATCTATGCACCATTTGGTATCTTGATTTCTAGAACAGAATTGACACACTTGCGAAGTAACAAAATTCGCATTTTTACTTGCATTTTGGGAACAATTTGCTGAAGATTGCGTGTTTGCACTTTTGTGTTTGTAACACTCCTAAGCTTTGTGACCGACCTTTTTGCATTTATGACAACGAAATTTAAAACGTCGAATCACGTTGCCGCCTTTATTTGCGAGTACACCTCCAGTAGTTTTTGAGAATTTTTTATTTTCACGCTGCCACTGACTGGATTTTTTTGTTTACAAGCAAGGCATTCTGAGAATTATTTTGATCATCGCTTTTTCTGGCTTCACTTTCTTCTACTATTTTAATTCGTAACGTGTAACGGGCATTTTTATAGCTTGGCATTTTACGCTTTTTCCCAATGCGTAAATGCATTTCTGTAACTACTATTTCTGTATTTTATATTTATTAACTCGCGTCGTATTATAATGAGTAGATTGCATTGTTTCCTTTGAATCGCCGTTTGTATAAAGTAAATACTTTCGAATAGTTTTCAGATTTGTATGCAAATTAACTCGTGGGTATTACTTTAAAAGATAGTTTAATTGAAGATTGATTTTCATTAATAAATAAATTGCAAGAAACTAATTTTAAATTGGATTATCCGTGAAGTAGTTTCCAACTTATCGAGAATTATAACAGCTTGTAGTTAATTATTAGATAATGTTATTATCGGAGTCGAGTTTATATAAACAGACGAGCAGTTGTAGTTTGTCCTTTGTTCCGATATATGAATTACGTTGAAAGTGCTGTTGCTTGTTTTGCTTTGAGAATAGTGAGAATTAGTGCGGTGACGATTTTTCGGTTTGTACATGGACAGGCACGGCACGATTTTAGTTGTTTTTTCTCGTTAGTTCAATGCATTACATCGTGGCTTGAAAGCCTGTGATTCTAACTTTTTATTACCATGTTTTACGATTTGGGTTACAAAATATTTCTAAATTATTGTCTCAGGAAATAGAATTAACAAGAAATTTATCAATGCTACATAGTTCCGTCGCGTGATAATGTCTGCTGCTAACACCAGTGAAATGCGTAGGTGTGATTAGTGTAATGTGTGATAGGTTCCAGCAACACCCGCACAGTCAAGGGTGAAGTGCTTCGTTAGTGCAGGACATCGTGAATCTCACACTTCAGTTGCAAGGAAGCGTTGCTGAAGGACTTTTGTAAGTTGAACTATTTCCTACTTGTTATTACTTTAAATATCTATCCGTTTGTTTTACAATATTCTTCGTCGTTCTGATACCTTTTACAATAGACTTGCATGCTATTTTAAAACATAAGAAAAAGAAAGAAAGAAAGAAAATCAATACTACTGAATTACTCATATCAATTGTGTCTTGCCTATTTATTTTTTTGTTAACATTTTGTCTGATTTATGTTTAATTGGTGTGTGAGGAAACGTTTCTGCTACTCCCCAATATTACCTCACTTTGTAATAAAAATTTTTGTAATGCTTTTATCGTGATTATATTATATAGATTATCCAAACAGTTTTATTTACATTCTACAAAGTACTGAACAATCTATGCTCGATCAGCATGCTATGCTTTTTCTTTATTTCAGGTTTACAGGACTAATTTTTTTTTATTGCAGGTTTGCTATTCTAATTGTTTTTTTATTGCAGGTATTGTTACTAATTCCTTACAGTCGCGTACATTATAGGTTGGTCTGCTTTCTACAGCCCCCCCTAATCTCCGATTGAGCCCGGTCATTTCTTTGATTTTCTTTGTGTTACGCACGGCTACGAGCCAACGTAGCATAACTCTGGCGCCCGAACAGGGACTGCCACGAATTACGTAACATAGAATTTTGGCGCCCAACGTGGGGCCCCGGTTTTTTTTTATTTGCTCGATTTTTTTTTATTGGCCTGATTTTTTTTGATTGGCCTGATTTCTTTTTGGCATTGATTTCTTGGTGTATCGGCTCGATTTTCTTTTTTTCCTATATTGGCTGGCTCTAATTTTTTTTGGTGTAGTCTTGAATTTTTTCTTCCTTTGCTATATAAAAATTCCTTGATTTTAATTCTTTTTTTGTGAATTATCAGAGTTGTGTTTTCGCTGGTAATTTGGTTCTGGAAAACACTGGCGCCCAAGTTTTCTGTACACCACCTTTTTTTTTCATTTCTTCACGTCACTTTTGCTACCTCACTTAAATATAATCCTAATGTCCCCGATCTAGATCTGTTGTCCTTTTGGCGACGCAAGCGCCACAAATTTCGTCAGTAATCCACCCGTCTCCCTACGTTATACGATTCCTTCAACTCATTAGCTTTATCTGTGATATTTGATATATTTCGTAGTATTGTGTGATGACTTTTATTTTTTTCTTCTACTCTTTCCGGGTTTTCTTTAATTCCACATTCCTGTCCATTTTTTTCCTGACTGGTTTTCCTTGCGGTTAGTTGATGTACTGACTTCGATCACTCTTATATCTGCTCCTGTGGTAGTTGCTCTTTAGGCCTACTTTCTGTCCTTTAGGAAACACGACTTAGTCGACTTTTGGGTCTATTAGCAGATTACTTTTCTTATTTGGTTGTATTATACGAGTTTTTTTTTCTTCTTGATACCACAGTTGAAGCCTTTCGTTACTTTTCCCAGTTTTCCGTTTGTCGTCCCCTAGCTTACTTGAGGCTTGACACTTGTGTCTTATGTTGGCTATTGCTGTGGGTTTTCTTCCTCGCTACTTTTCTTTTCTTTTGGTTTTTGCGCGTGCGAAATCAATTTTCTTGAGGTTGGAAACTGTGCTGTTTCTTTTCTAAAGAGACATCCGTCCTTTGACGACTTTGGCAGCGTTTATGCCTTTACACCTTAGTCCTCTTCGATTGCTACTACTTACCTATCTTTCCCTGTGGATTTCTTTACTCTTAGTTTTGTCCGACATTTTGGTCCTTTGACCCGGAAATTTTTTTGTGTGTTGGTTCTGATTGGATTGGTATAGTTTTTTTCGTATTCTTATTTATATTTTGTAGCTAGCCCATCCCGTGACTTTTTCTTCTGGCTAGTCCTACCATTTGTTCACTATTTGACTATTATAGTCGCTTTCTACATCCATTCCTTGAGGTAGGCTTCAGATCTATTTTCTTTTCCTTTAGGTATTTCGACTTGGTCGCTTTTGTAGGTCTGTTAGCCATACTTTGCTTGAGTAATCGTTTCATACGAATCTGTGTTACCTCCGTTGGAAGTATTCTAGATTGTGTACTAGCTTGCCTTTGCCCTTTGCTTTGTCTTGGTTCTTTCTTTGCTGCGCACTTGAGGTTGACAGTTGTGTCGTCTAGTTGGTCTGCTACGAGTTTTCTTCCTCGTTTTTTTTCTTTCCTCTTGGTTTCTCCGCGGGAAGCCAAAACTTTTCTTTGAGGTGGAGAACAGAAATGTCCCTTTTGGAGACATCCGTCTTTTGACGTTTTTGAAAGTAGCTAAGACCTTTAATCCTCATTGGGTGTTTACTTAATGCTTTCTTTACCTATTCTGTCGTTGTTGTTGCGATAGATGACTTTGTCTTCTTTTGAAAAAAAATGTTCTTTTTCTTATACTGGTGTTGGTCCTTCGAACCGGATTTTTTTGTTTGGTTCCTTGTCTGTCGTTTTTTTTCTTTCACCCCGACGTCTTTATTCTGCTAGGGGGGAATTTGTAACGGGCATTTTTATAGCTTGGCATTTTACGCTTTTTCCTAATGCGTAAATGCATTTCTGTAACTACTATTTCTGTATTTTATATTTATAACTCGCGTCGTATTATAATGAGTAGATTGCATTGTTTCCTTTGAATCGCCGTTTGTATAAAGTAAATACTTTCGAATAGTTTTCAGATTTGTATGCAAATTAACTCGTGGGTATTACTTTAAAAGATAGTTTAATTGAAGATTGATTTTCATTAATAAATAAATTGCAAGAAACTAATTTTAAATTGGATTATCCGTGAAGTAGTTTCCAACTTATCGAGAATTATAACAGCTTGTAGTTAATTATTAGATAATGTTATTATCGGAGTCGAGTTTATATAAACAGACGAGCAGTTGTAGTTTGTCCTTTGTTCCGATATATGAATTACGTTGAAAGTGCTGTTGCTTGTTTTGCTTTGAGAATAGTGAGAATTAGTGCGGTGACGATTTTTCGGTTTGTACATGGACAGGCACGGCACGATTTTAGTTGTTTTTTCTCGTTAGTTCAATGCATTACATCGTGGCTTGAAAGCCTGTGATTCTAACTTTTTATTACCATGTTTTACGATTTGGGTTACAAAATATTTCTAAATTATTGTCTCAGGAAATAGAATTAACAAGAAATTTATCAATGCTACATAGTTCCGTCGCGTGATAATGTCTGCTGCTAACATCAGTGAAATGCGTAGGTGTGATTAGTGTAATGTGTGATAGGTTCCAGCAACACCCGCACAGTCAAGGGTGAAGTGCTTCGTTAGTGCAGGACATCGTGAATCTCACACTTCAGTTGCAAGGAAGCGTTGCTGAAGGACTTTTGTAAGTTGAACTATTTCCTACTTGTTATTACTTTAAATATCTATCAGTTTGTTTTACAATATTTTTTCGTCCGTCGTTCTGATACCTTTTACAATAGACTTGCATGCTATTTTAAAACATAAGAAAAAAAAAGAAAGAAAGAAAATCAATACTACTGAATTACTCATATCAATTGTGTCTTGCCTATTTATTTTTTTGTTAACATTTTGTCTGATTTATGTTTAATTGGTGTGTGAGGAAACGTTTCTGCTACTCCCCAATATTACCTCACTTTGTAATAATAATTTTTGTAATGCTTTTATCGTGATTATATTATATAGATTATCCAAACAGTTTTATTTACATTCTACAAAGTACTGAACAATCTATGCTCGATCAGCATGCTATGCTTTTTCTTTATTTCAGGTTTGCAGGACTAATTTTTTTTTATTGCAGGTTTGCTATTCTAATTGTTTTTTTATTGCAGGTATTGTTACTAATTCCTTACAGTCGCGTACATTATAGGTTGGTCTGCTTTCTACAACCCCAATCTCCGATTGATCCCGGTCATTTCTTTGATTTTCTTTGTGTTACGCACGGCTACGAGCCAACGTAGCATAACTTTGGCGCCCGAACAGGGACTGCCTCGAATTACGTAACAAACGTATCTGCTGATGGCAATTTATCTCCAGATTCTATAGCACACCTGAAATTTTCAAAACTCGGCGGTAAACTATATAATAACATTATTGGGAGTAAATCTGGATTAATTTCAAGATCCATTTCTGCTAATTTATCAACAGCATCAAAAAACTTGTTTACATGTTCACGTATATCAGAATCTTCTTCCATATCTTGTAGAGTTAGTTGCTTCAATAAATTTGCTTTTCTTACCGGTCCCTTAGACTGATAAGTATTTTCCAGTTTTAACCAAACATCCCGTGAAGTTGTACATCCTTTAATTTGTTTTAATTCTGAGGGACAAATTGAAAGAATTATTTCTGATTTGGATTTACTATCCTCTTTAAACCATTTTTCAACTTCTTTCTTGGAATTTGCGTCCTTGTCTTTTAAATCTGGTTTAACACAAGTTCTGTTCCCATAACCCCAAGCATCATGTTTATTAATAGCGCTTCCATTAGTATTTTCCAAGTATCAACATTTTCTTTGTTTAACATTTTAAGACGCGAAACATTCGCATTATTCATCTTGAAAAAAAATAAAACAATATACGAAATCCGATACGCCAATACACGAAAACGTAACTGTCACAGCAAAAAACCCGAACACGTGCTTATAGTTTTGGTTTTTTATCGCTTGTTTTCGCATCTGCTATCTACGTTTGAGCTTTCTGTGCCCATAACCTGTTCATGTGATGGAACAGAGCAATACAACACATGAAAGCAAACAAGATGCATGAATAAAGCGATTTAATAAGAAACTGAACTCTGGTTAATATATAAATCAATCAGTATCATCATGAATACAATAGTTAAAATTAATGCATTGCACTAAAGCCCGTAAACTTCTATTCTATGTCATAGTCGCTACGTAACTGCACTACAGCTGCGCGTTGGCGAGTCATAGAGCGAGCTCGACACTTTAGCGGCTTATCCAACGCGTGGGACATCACTACCACTAACGCTATTACTAGCATATACACACTTTCTCCTTTTTCTATTGTCTTCTTTATTATCACCCTCAGAGCTAAAAAAGTCTTCCGTTTTCTCCTGTTTCGCCTTAACCCAAATTGATCTTCTTCTAATACTTCTTCAGCTCATTCTCCATCCATCTTTGTACAATTCTAGTTATTATTTTTGACACGTGTGCTGTCAAACTTGTTATTTGAAAAGTTTCACATCTATCCGCGCCTGTCTTTTTTTGTATAGTGACAATGATGTTATGTTTGAAATCTTTGAGTATCTCGCTTGTCTCATACATATAGTTTACTAGTTGAAATGGACATTCTGTTACTGCTTGTCCATTGGCTGTTAGAATATTTGCTTGCAGTTTATCTATACTTGGTGCTTTACCATTTTTCAGACCTTTTAATGCTAATTCAAACCCATCTCTAAGTATAGGATATCCCAAGTCATCGTTTTCAATGTCTGATTCCTGTTCTGGCGCTGTTAGTTCCTCTCCTGCATATAAATTCTTTATATACTTTACCATCTAACTACTTTCTCTACATTTTCTATAATGATATTTCCTTCCGCGTCTCTTATAATCTTGTCATACAGTTTTCTATCCTTAAAATTCATTCTAATTAGTTTGTATGCTTCGTCTGTCTTTCCTATTTTCATCTTGGTTTGTACCTCCTTGCACTTTTCATCAATCCGTTGCTCTTTAGCTTTCCTGTATTTGCGAATAATTTCCCATTTTATGGCTTTGTATCTCAGTTTTGTAGTTTCGTCCTGTCTGTTTTAGTATTTTTGTCTTTCTTATATTAAATTTCTTTGTTATCCTTGGTTTTTCCTTTTGTGTATACCCCAGAATATCTCTGGCCATCATATCTAAACTGGATTTAGTGTTATTCCGTTCTGTTTCTACTTCCCTAGTATCAGAAATTTTCCAGATATCTTTCAGCAATTTGTTTGACTTTTTCACATTTTTCATGGAAATCTTTATTTTTTAGTTTCTCACAGTCAAAGTTCTTTTTTCCGGACCGGCCTTTATAATTACGATATTGTGGTCATTGTCTATATATGCTTCTGGGTGGCTTCTACAGTCTTTTACTTAATTCGTAAATCGTCGTTTAACAACAATGTAATTTGATATCTTCTTATATCTCCTGACATCTTCCACGTGTATCGTCTTCTAGCATGATGTTGAAATAATTGTTTGCGATGGTTAAATTTTTTTCGTCTCAGAATTCTACTAGCCTATTTTCTCTGTCGTTTCTCATGCCTAATCCAAATAAACCTACCACCGTTCCTTCCCTACCCTCACCTACCACTGCATTAAAATCTTCCGTAATTATTTAATTATCATGTCCTTTTACGCATCTTAGTATGTCTTTGATATCTTTGTAGTTCGCTTCTACCGCTTCCTCGCTGTAGCTAGAGGTGGCATGTATACCTGTATTATTACTGTATTTACTGGTTTTGACTCTAATCTAACCATGAGTACTGTTTCGTTCTTTTGTAAGTAGTTTTTTATACAGTGTCCTATTTTTTTTTGCATAACTATTCCAACACCCGAATTTCCTTCGTCTGATACTGTATGAATTATCCTTAACTCTCCACTTCGAAAATCCACCGCTTCTGGCCACCGAACTTCGCTAATCCCTACTATGCCTAATGCTAACCTGTCCATTTCAATTTTCAGGTTCGCTAGTTTACCTACTTGCTTCATACTTCTGACATTCCACACTCCGACTTGCAGAATGTTCCCAGCTCTTCCTTTATACTTTCTGATCACATCCTCAAAAGTAGTCCCCTCCCAGAAATCCGAATGAAGGATTATTTTAACTCCAGGATTTTTTACACCACAGGATACCATCATCTTAAATAACAATTTAAGTATGCGGTGTACTTGGGGGGTAATGTGGTAGTTTCCCAATGCCTTCCACATCGCAGTAGTGTGGCTTAGAATGCTATATCTATCCCTATGGTTTCTGCCACTCTAAGTACCGAAAGAGTTGCTTTCCTCTTTTGGGTACCTGTCTTAGTCTGGTTCTGGTTCTTCACTAAAGACTTCACTAATTTGGTTAAACTTTTAGTAAGACTCTTTAGCTTACTGGAAACCGCAAGCCGTTCCACCCGTATATATACATATATATATATATATATATATATATATATATATATATATATATTGCTATGAACTACTGGAATTATCGTTCTCCGACGTTGGGCTGTCTTATTAATATTGCTATAAATTCCCTCCAGAAACTTAACTGGATTTTATCTTGAACCAACCTTGTCTACCAATAACAAAATTTGATACGTTACCGCCTTACTTGTTATCAATTTTGTATTCAACTTATAGCTACTCCCTGAACTATTTAAAATTATCAAATCACTCCCATTAACTTTATCTTATGACCTCGGCTAGCATTTATTTGGAATTATAAAATTAAGTTAATTCGATTCTATATAATGAAACAAATATTATGTACAGTTTTTGTAAATTATTCGAAATACACTTTTCAATTAATTAATGTCGCGAATCTCATTTATTAAAAATCATATACTTTTTACTCAAAACCCAAAGTCACCAAAAAAAAACCTATTATCTTTATAAAAAAGTTTAGAACGTTCTAAACTTCTTATCGTATCACGCACTTTATACGTATTCAAATCTTTTGTTTTGGTGAACTTCGTCACATTAATTTATATTAAGCAAATTCAATATTCAAATAAAAAATATAGAAAATAAAATGTCTTATAACTAAAATCTGACCTGGTCTATTTTCTTCGCATCGACACATCCATTTGAATAAAAATTATCTTCCCCCAATTCAGGATTATTACATGCCCATTCGAAATACAGTCTATCCACATGCTTGAACCATTTCATTTAAATTATTGCCATCATCCTCTGGACTACCATTAACTTATACTTATGCACCCCGATTTATTGTCGTCTCATTTCAGACTTAGAATCACTTCTTATCAATTTCCCCAAACTTAGAATTGGTTTATCATCATTTATTTTCTCCTGTTTCAGAAGAGAATTCTTATTGTCATTGTCCCCTGACTCGAAGTTACATTTATTCTCCACGGACTCGGAAATTGTATTTCTCTCCCCGGCTTTAGAATAGAATTCTTATTATCATTGTCCCCTGACTCAAAATTACATTTATTCTCCACGGACTTGGAAATTGTATCTTTCTCCCCGGCTTTAGAAGCCCTATTATTATTATGTTTTAGTTTAAAATAAATTCACCAAAATCTACTTGCGTTTAATCGGCAATCATAATTTTCATTTTAAAACTTATACAATTTTTCACTTTGAATTATTATTTCGTATCACTTTATTTCATAGTGGCGCACTTCGGCCTTTGTTGAGTTGTAGACTGACTTCGTTATCACTGTACCTGCTAATATATC
Source organism: Platerodrilus igneus (assembly GCA_036346225.1). NCBI lineage: Eukaryota > Metazoa > Arthropoda > Insecta > Coleoptera > Lycidae > Platerodrilus > Platerodrilus igneus. Next base: position 1,117,293 of record JARFIW010001250.1, read on the forward strand.
ATTGAGTTCCCACTCCGTCAGTGGGTATGGTCTACAATCTTGTCGCTCATTTTAACCAATCAAATAATTACATTTAAAGTAGTTTCTGATGTAATTTTCTATGCTCTCCAATAATTGTGAGCTGGTTGCAGCTGTCTTCGTTATCAAACATACGGTGTTTTGATGAATCTAATTGCTTTTCCATAAACAACTGATGCAATTCGACTATTAATTTTAATATCTGCATGTTATTCACGCAATTTTTAATCCTCTTTCTTATCAAAAATGGTTAGCTATTTGTACGCATTTATATTATGCTTCCTGAAGCTCTATTTCTATCTCCGTATTAATCTAATTATTTGGAACTCTTTTGAATACGTGTCTAATTACACTTTATTATGTTTACATATGAAATACGCGTGCTTCCACTGAAAAATATCATTATCTGCCTTACCTAAATTAACTAAAACTTTATCTACATGGTGTTCAATATTTACTGTCTACTTAATGCATGTGTTCCTGGTTTCTACGCTAACTATGCGTCTTCCTATGTGTATTTGCGTCGCTTAAAACTACTTATACTTTATATACAGGGTGTTGACTGCTTACTATTTACAAACTATGTCCATTTCTTAATTCTTTACTAAATAAATGCAGTTTTCTTCTGCCTATGGTAACTTATCATTTCTAAACGACCTTTACTATAAAGTACACCCTTAAACAACCCCTTATCACAGCAATATATATATATTTATATATCTGTGTGTACATCTTACTATCATTTTTCACCCGATAGACCGGAATTTGTATTCACACTTGCGTCTCTTGTAAACTTACTACCGTATTTCGGACGCAAGATACAATTTTTCACTTTGTGGCTTTATTGACATTGCGCTTCCTTGCCTGAGATGTTTATAAGGAAAAAGACCTAAATTGGTAAGATTTGGAATATATCAAAGTCAATGAGTTTTTGTACAAATTTTTATTTTAAATATTTCAGAAACACAAATGGACTTAAAATTGATAGAAAATGTACAGAAATCATATAGTTTTGTCTAGCGATTTTCTGCCGAGAGCGCCACAGAATATATTTTAATATACAGAAAATTCTATTGTGATATCATCTTTACCACCGCTAAAGGGCAACACAGCGTGGTCCCATTGAGTGTGCATGGATGATATTGCGACGAGTAGTTTAAATGACGCAATAGAAAAATATTCAAAATGTTTCCATGCAAACCTCTAATTGTCTATAATAGAAACGTTTATCAGCAAAGGTGCACAAAAGCTAGTGCTAAGGGTGGCTGCGATCCTTATTTAACAAAAATTATAGTTCTTAAATGGCCGAATAGAAAATTATTGAAATTTGCACGTACAATCCTCTAATTGCACGTTACAAAATATTTGCAAGCAACCGTACACAAAAGTCTATCTTGAGGGTGGCAACACCCCACACTAAATAAATTTTTAGCTCCTAAACGACTTGGTAGAAAAATTAAAATTTTTAATATGTAGTGCTTAATAGTCTGTAACAAAAACATCCACCAGCAATGATGTGCCCAAGTCATTTTGGAGGTGGCAGCAACCTCTAAACTAAATAAAGTGTATCTCCTAAAGGGCTGGATAAAAAATTTTTAAAATTTTCATATGCAATCGTCATACTCTAATATTCTATTACAAAAATAAACACCAGCAACGTGGCGTGAAAGCCAGTTTTGGGGTTGGAATCAACCCCTATATTAAAAAAAATTGTAACTCGTAAATGGTGCTATGTAAAGTATTCATAATCTTCACACGCAATTTTCTAATAGTCTCTTTCAAAACTATCATCTAGCACTGCTGTCAGTCAGTTTTGGGGGGTAGCAGTACCCTTATTCTGTAAAAATTGTAGCTGTGAACGTTGCGATACAAAATTTTTATACTATTTACATGCAATTCGTAAATAGTATATTGCGCAAACATCCACTAGCAACAGTGCATCAAACCCAGTTATGGGGATGGCGACAACCCCTATACTAAAAGGAATTTTAGCTGGTAAAATTTTCAAAATTTTTACATGCAATGCTTAATAGTCGATAACAAAAACATCCACTAGCAATGGTGTGCCAAGCTAGTCATGGAGGTGACAGCAACCCCAAAACTAATTACATTGTACTCATGAAGGGATGGATAAAAATTTAAAAATTTTTACATGCAATTTTCTAATACCCCATTAGAAAAACAAGCAACAACAACGGGGCTCGAAAACTAGTCTTGGGGGTGAAAGCAACCTCTGTATTAGAAAACATTTCAGGTCGTAAACGGCCTAATAGAAATTTTTTTAAATATTCACATGCAACCTCCTTCAATACTGTTCGCAAACAACGTTGGGTCAACGTCAGTCTTGGGGGTACTAGTAACCCCTATATACTGAAAAACTTGTAGCTTGTGAACGATGCAATACAAAATTTTCAAAGTATTCACATGCAATCATATACTAGCATATTGCACAAATATCTACCAGCAACAGTTCACCAAGCTCAGCCTTGGGGGTGGAAGCAATCGCTATACTAAAAAAAAATTAGTTTGTAAACAACTCGTTTTCAAACTTTTCACATGCATTTCTCTAATACTTTATTACAAAAGTAAACACCCGCAACATGGCGCGAAAGCCAGTCTTGAGGGTGGAATCAATCCCTATATTTAAAAAAATGTGGGCTCCTAAAAGGTGCCATGCAGAGTTTTCAAAATTATTACAAGCAATTCTTTAATAGTCTCCTTCAAAACTATCTTCAAGCAACGCCGTGCCAAAGTCAGTCTTTGTGGTAGCAGTAACCCCTATAATGTAAAAATTGTAGCTGGTGAACTATGCGATATAAATTTTTATAATATTCACATGTCTCTAATAGCATATTACTCAAATATCCACCATCAACAGTGCAGCAAACCCAGTCTCGGGGGTAGCAGCAACCCCTATGCTAAAAAAGATTTAGGTGGTAAACAACTCGTTAGAAAATTTTCAAAATTTTCTTAGGAAATGCTTAATAATCTGTAACTAAAATATCATCAGCAATGGTGTGCCAAAGCTAGTCTTTGGGATGGCAGCAATCTCTAAACTAAGTAAAGCATACCTCGTAAAAGGCTGGATAAAAAATTTTAAAATTTTTACATGCAATCTTCTATAGTTTATTATAAAAGTAAACACCACCAACGGCGCGCGAAATTCATTCTTCAGGATGATAGTAACACCTACATTAAGAAACAGCTCGTAAATGGCTCAATAGAAAATTTTTAGTATTTTCATATGCAGTCGTTTAATAGTTTCCTATAAAAATACCTTGCACCTTTGAAGTTAAACCCATCTTTTACCTTTATTAGAGTTTGTAAGATTTCTATCGATATTTTATGAACCAGAACAAATATTTAAAGAATTTAGGAACAGGAACAATTCTATTACTAACTTTACGAACTAGAACAATGTTCCTGTTTGCTCCTGTACATTTTGAACTTATATATAATGTAGATAGCAGCTATTTCTAAAGATGCCGACCGTTAAACGTTTTAAGTTGCACATTTGAACCGTTGAGTTGAATAATATTCGCCTGTTGCAACATTCAACTCTAATTAAATAACTGTATAACCATCACAACAATAAAATCAAACAGCATATGCCAAAACAAAATTTTTAGAATAAGACTGTTCTGAGGAGTTAAATTTGACGCTTACGGTATATTTAACAAGCACTTATTTTGTGACGTTCACGCCTACAACAAATACCAAGTTTTAAATAAATGTTTTAACATCCGATTTATATTTATAAAATATAAAAAGTGCCAACCTTTCTAGAATTAATAGAATTAAAGTTTTCTATTTAAAAAATGGTATTATATTAAAGTACATCTAAAATCTAAACTACTACTTGCCGATAAACAAGGCTATGATAAAGATTTAAATGACATAATTACTCATTTCTTACATACTGCTATTTATAGAATATAAGGATACATACATTGTTTTAATTTAGCGGCGCATCAGATACAAAGTAGAGTGATATAATAATGTTATACGTACGCAGCACATTGAAAATGATTCACGTACTAAATCGCCGCCTGTAAAAAACTAAATGATTAAATATAGAATGTTCAATTACTCATATCTCACTCTCTCTTAAGGTATTAATTCTATGTTTCGCCTTTGTTACTTCGAATAGATAGCGACAACGTTGCAGGAAGCAAAAGTGATAGTAGTCTTAATGTAAAATGAAAGCAGGATATATGTCGGACGCGACACTAAATGGTTTTGAAAGAGTTCTAGAATGATAGGAAAATATAAAATAGTGCATATCGATATAATTCACTATTTTAAAATTCTTTTGTGATTTTGGGTTCCTTCAAGAAATAAGCAACAATATACACCATACAAGTAATTAACTATTTCCACTATTTTTGCAGGCCGCTAAAATGTATCAGTTTTGTAGGACAAACGTCACAATCTTTAAAACAACGCATAACCCAACACAAAAGTGACATTAGAATCAAACCAAATTCTTGTGCTTTATCAAGACACTCAATTGATTTAGATCACAAAATTGATTTTAAACATCCTAAAATTTTAGAACTAGAAAGAGATACACAAAAAAAAACTATTTCTGGAAATGTATCATATTTTTCGCCAAAAAAATTGTATAAATAAAAACAGAGATTAGTGGTTTAAATTTGAATTACACCTACTTACTTAGTCTTCAGAAGTAACATATACCTAATGCAATAATTGATATTGTAGTGATTAACATTACATACATACACATCCTATCATATTCATACATACATACATACACGTTCTAACAAACAAACAAATTAACATACATAATCACAAATATTTATAGACACACATAAATATAACATGTACATGCACCCACACTCATACACACTCAAACACATACACACATGCATGTGTGCACACATAAGCATTCTGTATTTAAAGCTTCAACTAATAAAAAAAAATGAAACTGAAAGGTTTCAAAATTTGACATTCTTATTTTTATTTTTATACAAGTTATACAAGTTTCTTATAACAACAAATTGAAGCAAGAATCAGTTAAAACAATATTTCGATTTAATTTCTACGTTAATTTAGTGTATAATCTCGTCTTGTAAGTTACTATCAATTCATGTATATGTTAGCCTAGTTAATTGTAAAATTTTTGAAAGCCTGTGATCAAGAATTTGAATTAAATTCGAAAATGTAGGCCTTAAAAAAGAGTTTACTTTTCTACAGCTGACCTCAAACCCATTAATAATATATTATCATATTTGTACAAGGTCATTGTCTCTAAACTATATATATATATATATATATATATATATATATATTGTAATGTCAGGGGGAGGTACAAGGCTTCTAAGGGTAGATTTGTGTTAAAAGGGGTGTATGCCAAGTAAAATAATCCATATATTTGATCACATAAGTTAAAAAGGTATGTTTGCCGTAATTTACATATGCTAAAGTACAATTCAAAATGGTAGTTGAAATATCAGTGCCAAAAGGTAAATTAAAATGACTAAATGACGTAGTAAGATGTACAGTGCTCAAGGGTTTATACCGAGTTTGAATTTAAAGGCCATTGAAAGTACATTTGCCGTCCAAAAACCGGATGCGTCTATGGATGTTTACTATCAACCATGCATCCAGGTTCAAGTGTGATTTATTTGGCTTTTTAATTTATATAGAATCAACTTTTGGACAAGATTTGTAAGCTCAAAATTATTAGTTATAACAACGTCAAATGTGATTGAAGGACTGTAAATATTTAGGACCAATACTAGAATTTTATGTGAATTATGAAAGTGTAAAAAGACATGAATTATGGTATGTGCGACACAAACGAAATGTTTGGATATTATTGGACGATTTTAGTTATGTATTTTATGATTTAGTAGGCAAGAAATGTTATAATGGTCGCCTTGGAAAGAAAACAAAGGGAGATGATTCCGAAATTTATTTTGTATAAAGACGTGTTTTCATAGAACTGTGCTAATTTGTGTAACGATTTTTTAAAAAAGTTAATAAAAGTGTTTGATTTTAAATAGTTTTGATTGAGTAAAGAAGGGTAAAGAGCAGCAGCGAAATATAAATAAGCAACGACGACGATAATAAAAAGTGTAAAGATTGGTGATAGTGCGACGGCGAAGCGACGAATAATTGAATAGAGTTGGATAGATATTTATAGGTAGCAGGACATCGAGTGGGTAGATAAAGAAACGAAGGTTGATTTGGATATAGATTTGTAGCGGGGCATCGAGTAATTTGAAACAAGACGGCGATTAGATGTGGATAAAATACGAAAAAGTGGACGGATTAATTGAGAACACGAGGAGCGAAATTAGAATAGCAACAATTGGTAGTGGAGGATTCAAAGCAGAAATTAGGACAGAAGAATTAGCACAGGGGAAGTTACATAACCGGGTATTCCAAATTCTAAATTAGGGTTAATTATTTCAGATATTGGGGAGCAGCTAAAAATTAAGAACGACACCTGGAGGCGATACGAAAATTCTATCAGATAGTACAACCGTGTGAAGACGCATACGGCTACTAGGATTTTGAGCCAGCAGTTAGAGCGGCCAAGGACGAAGTATAATCCAGGTGAGTGCTGAGATATCTTAAAACGTCAAAAAGTCAAAATTTGTGGTAGTAATTTAATTTGGCACAAGGCAACGTTGATCGTAATAATAAATTTTGGCATATACAAAAGTAGATTAAAATTTAGTACTAAAACAAAAGAGTGTGCAGTTTGGTTGGGCATCGCACATCTACTTATAACAGAACTCACTATAAGTAGGTGAACACCCTGAGATTTAAGAGCTCAAATAGTCGAGGCATTGTAATAAACAGTTAAATTAAAGAACCAACCAAACGTTGCAAGTACGGGGCGTGCATTAGGTGTGCACATTGCATAAAAGGCGCGACAAAAAAGTGTAAATTAAATTAAAATAAAGAATTAAAGTAAAGTAAAGAAAGGGAGGGAGGGTAGAGAGATTAGATTATTAGATCAGTAAAAGGTGGCAAACCCAACGTGGGGCTGGAAAAAAAAGGCTAGATTGAGTGAAACTAGACAGAAATAATAGTAGGATACGGGATCCTGAGATTAGGTGGGGCCCGTAGTTTAAATATTTTCAGGAAAAGGAGTTCAAAAATAGGCTGCAGAGATGACGGACGCGGACATAATACGACTCATAATGAGTTTAAAAGACGACATTAAGACTTCACACACGGAACTAATGAACCTATTTGACGAATGGCGGACAGATATTAAGACGACACATAAGGAACTAAATACGGCTTTAACCAACCAAATGGACGAGTGGCGAACAGTCTTTAAAACAGCATGCACGGAACGAAAAACGGATGTAACCAACACAATTACAGAATCACACACGGAACTACAAACGGACGTAACAGACAAAACTGAACAGTCGCGGACAGATGTTAAGACACCACACGCGGAATTACACACGGAACCAACAGACGAAATTGAAGAGTCGCGGACAGAGGACGAACGCAGGACTGAGCTACAAGACAACGTAGACCGCGTAGACGACGAGACTGAAAATACACGGGTACAATTGCAGGGACAGGCACAACAGTTGACACCAAAATTGGGCGAGGACAACATGGTATTACTACTTACAATACACCGGGAACCGGAAGTGACAAAGATGGTCGTGATACAGAATGTGAAAACACTGCGGGAATTTTTAGGCGTCATGAGAAATTTTGATTTAGCAACGGCACTGGAGGCAAAAACGCGGACAAGTTATTGGGAGCAAAACCGGGGTTATAGGGAAAACTACCGAAAGGACAATTTCAACCACGAACAGCGACATAACTACCGACAGGACTATTTCAACCACGGACACCGAAATCACTGGGGACACGACGGAAACAGACGACCATACTACAATAGGGAACACCGGGTGAACGACGTACAAGGACAAAACAGGTACCAGCACGACGACAACGCGGATGACGGCCGTACTACGGGAGGCGGAACGCACAACGAATAGCCGGACGGACAGGGACGCAAACGTCCACCACATGACGACCAGCGCAAGGACTCAGGACACTGATAAAATTGAGGTGGTGCAGATACACGAGGCGCCGTCAGGAAAAAAAAACGCAAATTTTTGGAAGAACGAATGTCTAGGGTTAAATATCGACGTAGGTTATAGTTTAAAAGATTTATTGTTGAATAGTTATACGTTTAATAAAAAGAACCTGTTGTTTATTAATATTAGTTTAAGGGATGGTTTATATGTTGCTTTAGTTGATAGTGGTTCGCAGTTGTCGCTGGTAGATGAGAATGTGGTGATAAAACATGCAGATTTTCTAAAAGGAAGAATAGAAACGATTGATGGGGTTAATTTATGATCGGCAATGAACAAAAAGCTAACGACGATTTATAGGGTCATCCGTGTACCGATATTTGTAGGGGATAAAAAGGCAGGAGATGCAGAGTTTTTAATTACAAAGGGGTTGCAGCTAGATTTCATATTAGGAATGGATTTTATAGAGGATTTTGGATTGAATATAGATGGTAAGGATAGGTCGATTCGAATATTTGATAAAGATAAGTTATGGGTGGTGCCTACGGTTAGTTCGGAATATAGGAATGGAAATAATATAGATAAGTCGGGATTAGGAATGGATAGGACAAGTGATTATAGACAGGTTAAAGTGAGATTATGTAATATGTTTGCGAGATTAATTAATGATGAACAGATTGGAAAAGTGAGTATTGAGATTAAGGCGAAGCTAGGGGAATTATTAAATAAATATATAGGGTTGTTTAATGAAGAGCCAAGATTTGCGAGGCGATATATGCATAAGTTAGAAGTCACGGAAGACAACGGGTTTAATACGAAGGGGTATCCAATTCCGTTTGCCATTAGAAATAGGGTTAAAGCCGAGATTAACAAGATGTTAAAAGAAGGAATCATAGAACCAGCGAAATCTCCATATGTGAGCCCGGATAGCTCAGTCGAAGAGGGTTTAGTAGGATAGTTTATTATGTAGTTCATGCGACGGAAAGTTTAGTTTGTTTTAGTTAATAGTGTAGGTTAGTATATAGCGTAGTTAGATAGACGTGAGAGAAGGGCGAATAGGGGTTGACTAATAATATGTAAAAATGCGGGGGGGTGATTTTAAATAAAAATTAGAAATTTATGCACACCGAGAGAAGAGTAAAAACAGACGAAATTTCCAATTTCATTCAAAATCAGTGGGGCCAATGTAATGTCAGGGGGAGGTACAAGGCTTCTAAGGGTATATTTGTGTTAAAAGGGGTGTATGCCAAGTAAAATAATCCATATATTTGATCACATAAGTTAAAAAGGTATGTTTGCCGTAATTTACATATGCTAAAGTACAATTCAAAATGGTAGTTGAAATATCAGTGCCAAAAGGTAAATTAAAATGACTAAATGACGTAGTAAGATGTACAGTGCTCAAGGGTTTATACCGAGTTTGAATTTAAAGGCCATTGAAAGTACATTTGCCGTCCAAAAACCGGATGCGTCTATGGATGTTTACTATCAACCATGCATCCAGGTTCAAGTGTGATTTATTTGGCTTTTTAATTTATATAGAATCAACTTTTGGACAAGATTTGTAAGCTCAAAATTATTAGTTATAACAACGTCAAATGTGATTGAAGGACTGTAAATATTTAGGACCAATACTAGAATTTTATGTGAATTATGAAAGTGTAAAAAGACATGAATTATGGTATGTGCGACACAAACGAAATGTTTGGATATTATTGGACGATTTTAGTTATGTATTTTATGATTTAGTAGGCAAGAAATGTTATAATGGTCGCCTTGGAAAGAAAACAAAGGGAGATGATTCCGAAATTTATTTTGTATAAAGACGTGTTTTCATAGAACTGTGCTAATTTGTGTAACGATTTTTTAAAAAAGTTAATAAAAGTGTTTGATTTTAAATAGTTTTGATTGAGTAAAGAAGGGTAAAGAGCAGCAGCGAAATATAAATAAGCAACGACGGCGATAATAAAAAGTGTAAAGATTGGTGATAGTGCGACGGCGAAGCGACGAATAATTGAATAGAGTTGGATAGATATTTATAGGTAGCAGGACATCGAGTGGGTAGATAAAGAAACGAAGATTGATTTGGATATAGATTTGTAGCGGGGCATCGAGTAATTTGAAACAAGACGGCGATTAGATGTGGATAAAATACGAAAAAGTGGACGGATTAATTGAGAACACGAGGAGCGAAATTAGAATAGCAACAATTGGTAGTGGAGGATTCAAAGCAGAAATTAGGACAGAAGAATTAGCACAGGGGAAGTTACATAACCGGGTATTCCAAATTCTAAATTAGGGTTAATTATTTCAGATATTGGGGAGCAGCTAAAAATTAAGAATGACACCTGGAGGCGATACGAAAATTCTATCAGATAGTACAACCGTGTGAAAACGCATACGGCTACTAGGATTTTGAGCCAGCAGTTAGAGCGGCCAAGGACGAAGTATAATCCAGGTGAGTGCTGAGATATCTTAAAACGTCAAAAAAGTCAAAAATTTGTGGTAGTAATTTAATTTGGCACAAGGCAACGTTGATCGTAATAATAAATTTTGGCATATACAAAAGTAGATTAAAAATTTAGTACTAAAACAAAAGAGTGTGCAGTTTGGTTGGGCATTGCACATCTACTTATAACAGAACTCACTATAAGTAGGTGAACACCCTGAGATTTAAGAGCTCAAATAGTCGAGGCATTGTAATAAACAGTTAAATTAAAGAACCAACCAAACGTTGCAAGTACGGGGCGTGCATTAGGTGTGCACATTGCATAAAAGGCGCGACAAAAAAGTGTAAATTAAATTAAAATAAAGAATTAAAGTAAAGTAAAGAAAGGGAGGGAGGGTAGAGAGATTAGATTATTAGATCAGTAAATATATATATATATATATATATATATATATATATATATATATATAAAGAATAAGTAAATTTAATGAGTCTTAAAATAATATCAAAGAATGAAATTTATTGGCAAGTGACTCAATATTAGTCACAAGGGCATCCTGTCGACGCGTTTCGCCCTAATTGGGGCTCATCAGGACAGGAGTAGCAAAGATGTAGTATTTAACACGAACACATTATGGGAAGTACAGCATCACCTAGCCCACAATTATAATCTTTGGCTATGGAAAAAGGCAGTTGAACCGGATCTCCTCCGTGCCGACTGTTGATAAAACTTGCAAAGTCAGGTGAAACAGCACGATGGCACAAATTGTGGGCTAGGTGATGCTGTACTTCCCATAATGTGTTCGTGTTAAATACTACATCTTTGCTACTCCTGTCCTGATGAGCCCCAATTAGTGTGAAACGCGTCGACAGGATGCCCTTGTGGCTAATATTGAGTCACTTGCCAATAAATTTCATTCTTTGATATATATATATATATATATATATATTTATTACTGTGATGTTCTTATAGTTTCCGTGTTTATTTTGGTTAGCTCTCAAATTTTATGGAGTCTCATCTTCTAGAATTATTGAAACCACTGTGACAATGCAGATATAATGATTTGAAGTAATCCATTTACAAACAATCTTGTAAATATATTGAAGTTCACAACAACTTTCTTTTACAAACAATATTTTACATACACACTTCACAATTATTCTTCTCATAAACAATATTCTAAATACTAATATAATGAACCCTAAAATCTTCTTTTTACCACGTTTTCAATTATTCTCTACACTAGTCTTTCATAAACAAATTTTAAACATATGATAATCACTATTTAATAACTCCTTAATTAAACTTTTCTTATAATTACTGTGTACACCAATTACCTTTAATAGTCATATAATTTAACACCCATTTCCTTAAAAACTGTGTTAAACATAGTTGAATACAGTATGTTTATTTTACCTGATATAATGACAAATTCTGTATGTGAATTTGTCAAGAAAAACCCTTCAAAATTAAATTAAATTGATGTGCACACTATGGAGTTTAAATACTTAATCTAAAAAAATGAGTTTTTTAAAATCACTTAATTGAAACAAAATGTTTTATTTGTACCGCTAAGCGTCTTCTTGTTGTTGGTTTTAATTCGCCAGTATTGACTTTTCTAAAACTTAATAACTACCAATCCTTAAATATCAATGCTCCATCCTCCGTTAAATCGTCTTAAGAAGTACGATTTTATGCAAATTGATCTATTCCTTGTATCGGTACTAAACTTTTTAAATCACAATGTCCATTATAATTAATCTCTAATTTTTAAGTAAACTGTATCTTACAATAGTTTTAATTTGTTTTAAATACACATTTCAATATATTTTAAATAATTGTTGGCTGCCAAATTTGTCCATTTTGCGTACAAATTTAATTATATGAACTTTCTAGACTATGAAAGGCATCATGTTTACGTCGACGTTTCATCCAACACAGATCTATTACGAGGCAGGCATTGGTTTTAAATAAGAATGATTAGAATCAGGATTATTTTCAATTTATGAAATGCCTGTATCTATTGTATCAAATGTTAATAAGGAAATATTATTTGAATTTAGAATTAGATAATGAAGAAATGGATTGTAAAGATTCTGTCGGTTGAGTTACTTGGGTTGGTTTTAAAGCTAAAATGCTCTAAATAAGACATCAGGTATTATACGATCACGACCTGAAAGGTTTTGTAAATTGTTAAACCATAACAAAGAATGGTGATAGGTAATGACTGTAAAATGTGCTTCTTCCACATATGGGTGCAATTTCTCTCGATTAAATAATAGTGCCAAACATTCTCTTTCAGTTACAGAAAATTTTCGTCTGCTAAGAGTCAAAGATCGATAAATATAACAAATAGCATGTTCTTTATCATCAGTTGTTTGAGTTAGGGCACCTGAGATACTATAATCTGAAGCATCAGTCTGAATTATAAAAGGTAAGTCAATTCTAGGACTTGATAAAATCGGCACAGAGACTAGACAGTCTTTAATTGTGACAAAAGCTGTTCCACACAATTCTACCCTCACAAATTTCTTATTCTTCCTTAACAAGGATATTAAAGGGGCAATAATAGTACTATATTGATATATAAAACGTCTATACCATGATGCCATATCAATTATTCTAATAACTTCTTTAACCGTTTTAGGAGTTGGAATATCTAAAATTGCTGAACTTTTTCAGAATCTTCCAAAAGACCGCTTTTATTATCAATTTAACTCAAATATTTCAATTCCTTCTTACAGAAGTAACATTTATTTTTACCAAGGGCGAGGCCAATTTCTAATAAGCGTTCAAAAAACTCTTTCAAAATTTATTGTTTTTTGAATGAATCTGTACTTATAATGATATCGTCAACATAACAGAATACCTAAGGTTTTAATTCTGGACCTAGACCAGGTGAATTATGGAACCCCATTGATAATCTGGTGAATTCAAATAAACCACTATTTGGAATCGTGAAGCTGTAAATTGACAAGAGTTTTCTTCCAACGGAATCTTAAAATATGCTGATTTGATATCTAAAGTGGAAATAAATTTGGCATCTCGGAGGTTATCCAAGGTTGAAGAAACATAAGGTATAGGGTATGCATCTCTCTCAGTGACATTATTTAGTTTTCGAAAATCAACAACAAATCTATACTTGTTCTCTTTTTTGTTGGCCAATAATATAGGATTACACCAAGGATTTGTGGTTTTACGCACAACACCTAACTGAAGAAATTTATCTCACTATCGATGTTTTTGAACAGTGGGATTAACTCTATAATAACGTTATTTAATCAGATCTCTTTTTACTTTAATTGTATGTTTAACTAAAAATATGTCACCTAATTCTGGCAAATTTTCAAAATATTTACCTATAATATTTTTTAATAAATTTCGTTTGAAATCCAAATCTATAGTACAATGTAATATTGGAGGCGAAGTTTCTATTGAATCTAATTTAGCAAATGTGAATTTGGCTTTAAAAATATCTGGAATAATTTCTACAGATGATCAAAAATCGATACCCAAAACTAAACCTTGAACTACATATGATATCTAAAACATTTATAACTAATACCCTTTCCTTTAATTTGTTTGGTAAAGTCATTGTTCCTACATATTGTAGATTTTGTCGATTTGCAATTTCACAATTAGGAGAATTATGTGGTTGAATTTTGTTGCCCAAACGTGAAAACATTTCTAAATCTTTTGACTTAAAATGATAATACTCGCACCAGAGTCTAAAAGAGCAAGAAAACAATACCTGAAATGTTTACAGTGGCATAAGGTCTTTCTTCTTGTGGAGCATGCTCGGAAACATAGTCCAGCATTGCTTGGTTCTTTTTAAATTTTTGTTACCTTTCATGAATTAAATTTTTAAATTGCATGGTCGAATTATAAAATGTTCAGGATGTTACACGACCTTGTGATGTCCCCGTTTCTAGTTTAAATTATTATTAGAATAACATCGGATATATTGATTATATGTAACATTATTTCTACCACAATGGTAACAATAATTTGCTCTATGTTTCTCTTGACATTACGATTGGAAATATCTGATGACACTTCTAACACTTCTTTAGTGTGGGTCTAACTGTGGATGGTGTAGTATGTAAAGAAGAAAATTTCTGTGTAGTGTATTTTTTGCTATGAGATGGTTGATCGGTATATGCTAAATCTGTCTCTAAATCGATTTGTTTCATACTTGGTGGTATATAATTTTCTATCGAAACTTTACATTCATCTAATTGTTTACCTAATTTAACTAATTCTTGAATTGAGTTTATTTCTATCAGACTAAGCTGCTATTGAAGAAAGGGTAAATATTTTTTAAAAAAATGTTCAATTGTTTTGCAAGTGATAATGGTTCTGAAAGTTTATTAAACATATTCAGCATTACTGCCACATTAATACCCATGGTTTCATTTTATCCTTCAGTCATTAATATTTCGTCATAATTAATTGGTAAGAATTCGTCTTTAAGAGCAGCTTTCAGCTTGTTCCAAGTAGTAAACAAGTTTTATTTGCTTTATACCAAAGTAAGGCTTTACTAACAAATCGCACGCTTTGTTCATCGGTTGAGTATCACTTATATTTCTTGAAACTTTAAGTTCTATACATTCTAGGAAAGCATTGACTGCTGTTTTCCCTGAAAATTCCAAATTTTATTTAGCCACTGGAGTGGACTATAAATTACTAAACCATTAAATTGAGAATTATTAAGAGTATCTTTTTGAGCTAAAGTATTGGAGTTTCAAGTTCATAAATAAGTGAACCAACACCCATTTTGAAGGTAATTTAGCAGAAAATTTGTTTAGGTTTAAAGCAAATTTCTTTCGTTTTTAAATGCATGTAATGCATTGTAAAAGTTTAATTTAATTTTTGAAAAAAATCTTTAAAAAAGGCAATTTACAAATTTTTATAATTACTCAACAAATAAAAATTATCAAAAGATATTTTAAGTTAAGAAGTAAATAAACAAAATATATGCAAATAGAAAATTTTTACAAAAGTCTATTTAAATAAAAAATTTCATTATTTAAAGGGGAAAAGAATATTGATTAAATATCCAAAATCTTAATTGAATAAGTGGAAATCACTATAAGGTAAGTATTTCAAAAACTTATTAAAAATTACGAGCAGTTGTGCTATGGAAATGTACATAAAGTACTTTTATATAAAAAGAAAAAATTTATTTGGCAAAGGCAAATTACAAATAAGTCATTTATAAAAAAATATGAAGATAAATACTGTAGTATTTCAAAATAAGTTAATCTATACAGTACTAACTACGAAAATTAATTATTTATAGGTTATGTGTAGAATACAACATCTGAAAGTGTTATTAAGTATAAAATTTTTAAAGCTTTACACCCAAATATTCGTAAATTACGTTAAGTATTCACAAAAACCACAACTCATTAACTTTATTAAAACTTAGACATTAATTATTACTTCAAAAACCT
This sequence comes from Platerodrilus igneus, assembly GCA_036346225.1. Classification (NCBI taxonomy): domain Eukaryota; kingdom Metazoa; phylum Arthropoda; class Insecta; order Coleoptera; family Lycidae; genus Platerodrilus; species Platerodrilus igneus. The sequence goes on from JARFIW010001250.1 coordinate 1,133,262, forward strand.
GTCTAGATATGAGAAAATTACATTTCCTGTATTGTTTGAAAGTAATACTCAGTAGGTTACACGGATTAGTAGAAAAGCAAACCTATTAGAGATTGCACACAATGTATTTTACATTATTAAGATCTACCACCTTTACAATAAGGAACGGAATTATTATGACATTTATTCTTTTAAAAAATTTAAGAAACACTAAGAAAGCTTCCACTTTTATTACAATACTTATGGGAATTATTTAGTTGCGAAATTGAAAAATATTTTCTAGTTTGGTAATAGGGTGGATATTTTCAATTTGGATAGTAATTTCAATCCCAACACAAAGCAAGTATTTATTTTGCTGTATTGAATAGAGTATTTAACAGAGCTAACAACATTGCTGTCAAATTAGATGTAAAAGTGTACAAACCTTGGAAGTGCAGTTTAAAATAATATCACTTGTATTTTCAACCAGAAATATATGTCCGTTACATACTATACGAAACAAAAGAACGTGAAGTAAACTTTGATCTGTTGACGTGTCCTTATATTTTTCTTCAAATTTATCAGAGGATTGTCCAATTTACTTAATCCAAATAATATGATAACCGGTACCAGTTATACAGCACTGAAAATTAACAACATTTCTCAAAGATGTAATTATTTTAACAATTCTTCAAAGTCAAATTAGTAAAACACGTCTGCATTTAACTCTATTTTAAGATCGGATACCAAACTTTAATATTACTTTAATGCGCTGTGGAAAGAAACAAGAATTAACGGCGTGAATATATTTTAGCAATACAAACCGCTAACACTACTACAATCGCTATTCTAAAGTCGTAGGTAGCCAGATGATCGATCTTATTTTCTTAAAGGACAACGTTTGACTGTCTCCATTTCATAAGGAGATTCATTGCCGAGTCGACGCGGATAATTAGTCCTAGTGGCGTTTTGTTAAACGATCTACACTAGTTTGTAAATATCTATGGTAGATGACTGCACTACATCATCAAATGATATATAACATACGAATGTAGATTTTTGTTTACATTATAATCAAACCAATTATTCAAACAAACATAATAGAAATATTAAGGGTGTTCTAAATGAAAACTAAGTTATTATTTGAGGTGTGTAATATTTATGAAATTTGGTTTTAATAAACGTAGATGTGAGTACTCAACGCGTAATTTGCTTTGTGATCTGAGTTGCCTAAATCTAATAGTATGTATTGTTACTTACAACAATACCTAATAAGATGGTAATATAAACGTAACATTTGAAAATGTTACAAACCTTTTAAAAACGTCAATAAGAAGCATAACCTGTAAATTACTTGTGAAGGCAGTTATGTTCTTTGTTGAAATGTGTACAGTTGCATTTCTTTCATTAATTATTATGTATCAAATGATTAAATTTAGTATAGTTATTTCTAATAAAAGTTACACTGTATGACTGAAATACAACGCAGTGGTAGTAATTATATTAGGCGATTGCTAATTGAAATTGTATGAGGTTTTATTAATATTCTTAAAATCTACATCTTATAAATTTGTGGGCGTCTGTAGAAAATCTCAATATAAACCGTTGCAACAAATTTAGCACCATAGTTGCTTTTTTTTTATAAATATGCCAGGTAAATGCCAGTTTAACCCATTATAGTTAGATTTTGGGGACTTTAAATTGTGATTACGACCATGTGAAGATAAATTTCGCGCATTTTGCAATGTGTGCAGGAAAGAGTTTGGTGTTAGTCAAGGTAGCATATATTGTATTAAAACACACGCAAAGAATAAAAAGCATTTGAAAATTGTGCAACTTTTATGGAAGGGGGGGACTCAAAGTACACTTTTTAAAGTACCAACCAACATAGACAGTGAATGTTTGGATACAGATACGAATAAAGAATTTGTCATCAGTGATAAAATAGCAGCAAGAACAGGTGCTTCTAATTCCGTAATAAAGAACAGATCAATGGATTTTGGTAATTTTATGTTAAAGTTAACCTATTTACAATGGGAAGAAGTAAGTAAAGCAGAAATTTTGTGGTGTATTCACAAAGTAATGACACATTCCTTAGATAGAAGTTTTGCAGATGCCACCGATATTTTCCTGTCATGTTTCCTGATAGTGTGATTGCTAAAAGTTTACAGATTCATATGTATAAAATAGCTTATCTAATAACCCATAAACTAGGACCTTATATCCAAAATAAACTTTCCAATCAATTGAAAGAATGTACATTTTATATTTTGTTATTTGAGGTCTTAACAAAATATCACAACTTGATCAAATGAAAATAATTCTCAGATTTTGGGACAAGACAACAGATACTGTACAAACCAGATTTTTAAATTCGGCATTCTTGAAACATGCAACTGCTTCTCATTTAATGAATAAATTTATTGAATGTATAACTTTGTTAGACTTGTCTCTGAAAGAAAGTGTACATGTTGGGATGGATGATCCTAACGTTAACCTACAAATAAATACTTCAGGATTTACGCAAATATTTAAAAGGAAGTGAAGATTCTGAATTGTTTTACATCGGAACTTGCGGAATACTTGTGGTTTATGGGGCATTCAAAACAGCAGAAAAGAAGACAGGATGGCAAATGCAAGATTTTTTATGATCACTATATTATCTTTTTAAAGACTTTAATTCATGATGCGCTAACTGTTCAGCCTTTTCTGGTTCGATTCTATTTCCAATAAGATTTTGCAGCATGCGTTAGATGGAAAATCAAGCAAATTACCAAAGCTATTGAAATCATAAAACCTATAGGGGTATACATTGAACAAGTTATTGCTTCAAAGAGGCATTCATACAGTAGAATATTTGAAAAGATAAAAGGTTTTTTAGCAGATTAACTTTTATGATTTAGATTACAATTTTTTAAATCAATTTGTATACAAATTGAACGCTTTTTAAAATTTTTCAAACAGACGATCTTTTAAACACTATTTTGCATAGCATTGAAAGACATTTCATTAGTGCAAAAATTATGAATGAAGCCAACATCCCTAATAAACTAATTAAAATTGATATAACAAAAACAGCAAACTTAAAGTCAATTGTAAATGTGGATATTGGTTTTGGAGCATCTGTTTGTAAAGCGAAGGGTTTGAAGGAACTTGATGTTGTTAAACTTAAAAATAACCGTTTAGCTTTTCAGAAAGCTTTTCAAAAAATAACAGAGAAAAGTCCATTGAAATACAAAATTATCAAAGGTGCTTCTTGCTTGTCTCTTATGGTAATGTGTAGTAACGTCTTAAAACATCTACATTAAAAATTGCTGTGTAGGGATTTATTGAGCGAAAGCAAATTATTGCATCTGATGCAGACATTGTAAAAAAAGCACTATATCCAAATATCTGAAGGCAAGCAGAAAACTTTGGAAAACGGGAACAATTCCCCAGTAAAGGAATGATTAGGACTATTTTTATTGAGGGTGTAAAAAGTATGGTATATCAGAATTGATATTCCTAAATTTTATTAAAAAATTTTGATCCGGTTTCACAGAAATGCTTTAGTTGAAAGGGGCGTTTCGATAAATAAAGAATGTCCTGTAGAAAATACTTTAAATGAATTGCTAGTTGTATAACGATTTGTTTATGACAAGATTTTAACTTCTAAAATAAATCACCTATCCGAATTTATAATTTATAAAAATATGATTTTAGACTTAGGATTGCATAGTGATATTAAGACACTAGAGTTAAAGAAAGTTGAGGTAACTGAAAAGTACAAGGACGAAGAACAAGGGATCGATTCCGAATTAGAAAAGTTAAAAAGGAAACTCAAAAGTTTTTTGGTTTTTTATATACGTATTCTGAATTAATTAAAGTGTTTGATCGTTTTGATCATGTTTACTTAATTTTTTCAATGAGGGCACTGAAAGGTAATGAAAAAGTACTGAATTTTTATTCAGCTGTTCCAGTAGATATCCTGAATTCACTGTCATAATTAGTATTAAATAAGGGCCTATATATATTGCCCTGCATCAATTAACATGCCATTATTTATTAGTCATTCAAAATATATCTCACACTTTGTTTGCTATAAAGAAATGAGGAAACCCTTGAACATCAGTGTTTTTTATGAAATGTTAATTTCTGCCTAGGAAACTAGTTTACTTAAACCAATTCCAATAATACTTGTTGGGCGAACCTTTCTTCACCACTGTCAACTATTCATGTTTACGTGCCTCATTCTAGATTGTCATTACATTTCTATGATTCTATTTATGTGTGCATTCCTTTACTGACTGTATGCGGAAGTGTCAAAATATACGTCGTTTTCGTAACCTGTTTGTTTCACACAACTCAAGCTTTCATGTAAACTTTTAAAATTTCTCGCCCTTTTCCTTTGAGTTTTTATATTAAGCCTGTTTGCAGCTCTCCTTTTTGTGATATCAAGTTTTGTCATCATGATTATTGCATGCTTATTTACTTGTCGCAATGGGTTTTAATTGTGCTTGCACTTTCTCAATGATTTCGCATAGTTTGTGACACAACATGTCTTAACGTATTAATTAATGAGTAACGCTTAATACACTTATTGCATTTCAATACATTGAAATTTAATGATTTCCCCTCGACTAACTTTAGTCATATTGTACCTAGGTTTGCCTTCTCGTATTTTAGTAGTATCCCATTAGTTGTCATGTCGTCATTCGTAGCTTGCAGCTTTTACACTTACCATACAGTGTGGCCTTTAGTGTGCCATGTCCTGACTTACATTCGTTCATGGCTATAGATTAATGCCTTGTATGACGTTTTTCCATGTTTAAATAATATGTTTTAAAACAACTTTCCTAAATTAATTTTATAAAAAGGTTACTATTGCATTTTCAAAACTGGTTATAAAAACTACTTCGTTATTCTTATGTGATTATTTAAGCTGCCATTCTATTTAAAAGGAATTTAAAATATCAGTGTTTATTAACATAAATTGTTCCTAGATCTTTAATATACAGGGTGTGTCTCAGTTAACAATATTCATTCTGTCCATCCTAGATTGATAATTACACTCTTATTATTTTATTTTTATATAAAATAACACAACGTGTTCAACTATTAAACTATGACAATGTACATCAATTTGACTTCAATATTGTTTATAGCAAGTGTGAAGATCATATTATGCCTGGTGCCTTATCTAAAACTGTTCCTGCTTTAGAATCAACTCAAGGAGTTTCATCTATAGAATCAGTACAAACTATTTCTTCATTATCTACTTTAAATTCAAATTCTGTTTTCTTTTCTGTAACTGATATTATCAATACAGTATTTTCAAAAAACCGATAATAATTCTGATATATCAAGAATTCTCTTAAATATTCTTTTTGAAAACAAAATAGAATGAGCAAAATTGTTTAAGCATATCCTATGTCGATTCTCGAATTTAGCAGAGTATTATTCTTGGTAAGCGGTTTTTTTAAAATTTGATCAAAAAGAAATGTTGAAGCATAACCATGTTAAACCAACTTTGGGCTATATTAAAATTTAAATAAAATATATGGCGGAAATGCACAAATATATTTCTGACCCGAAATCGCGCAATGTGTATCCTGTTTGGGAAACAAACCTGAACAGAAATTACCTATTTGTCAAATATGTCATTATCTTATTGTATCAAAATTTGGTGGGAGCAATACCGTAATCTGTCATTAAGATTTTTAATAAATATTTTTCTTTTTTGACCACTTCAAAATGAAACTGCACCTGCAATAACCCAAAAAAATTGACAAATCCATGATGTTATTTGCGGCATATAAATATTTATAGTAGACAATTCTATAGCCATGTTTTTAAAAATATTAATCAAAATAAATTCAAAATGCTCAGTATTATACACAAGCTTCTCCAATTGAAGGAATAAACCTAGTACTCCATTCTGTGCTTACTCTCTATGTAGTCAAACATTTGAGATTACAGGATCAGTATTTACTGATGGTACGCTGCATTGCTCGTATGACTGTTTATGGAGTTATGGAAATGACTATATACTTTACTAACTTTGGAAGGTAGGTGGTTGTTTTTGGTTCTCTTTTTGGATGGGTTGAGGTGTTTAATAGTTTGGAAAATTTATCTTTTGAAATAAAAGTAATTAATGCAAAGGTGTTCGAATTTAACAAAATTTATAAAGAAAGAGATTGGAAAATATATCATGTTTAAAAAAAAAATTAACTATGAGTTATGTAAACTAGATGCAATAGTTTCAAGTTGGAGACAGCCTGGCAATGAAATTATGTTCTATTCGATGTTATACACTATTTTAACGCTAAATTAGCATCAAAATTTTTAGGCCCCTATTTCTTATTAAAAGTAAAATTCTACTAATGTTTATGAACTTGCAGATGATATAAGAGTGGGTAGGGGCTGTTAACACAAAAAACCTGTCTACGTAATCATTCTGATTGGCATATACTTTGTTTGCTGTGTTTTATTTTGTTTTCTTTTTAAAAACACATTCTGATTTATATTTAACTTTACAATTTCTTTTTGCTTATTATCTACATTTTACTGTATATGGAGTGCATTCTGACTAACGGTTGAGTATGGCGATTTTTTCAAAGTTACACCTTTAGTGTCCTATTAACTTCTATTTTTAACTCCTTATTGATGCTCGCCTGTAGTGGTACATTAATCTGCTATTATTTTGGTTTTTCCTTACTTTCTATGAATAGATATAATACTTGCTTTTTGCCATTCTGTTTTGACTACTTCTGCAAAAATGGATAGAACTACCCTCGGTGGTCAGTTAGGCATAATTTTGTCCTTGCTTAAGCTGATTCTGTTCTAACCCCAACTTTGCGACTTTCTTTCCTAGCTTCAGAATTTTTTCTACCTTCTAATTTTATCTTCTTCAGTTGGCTCTGTCCCCCAATTCAAATCATTTATATATTTTAATGTGATAACGACCGCCGTTGGTGTGCGGCTTAATTAATGATATGACATCGCTTTGCTTTGGGCGTCGCTAAAAGAGTGTTGTGATACAGATACAACATTGTAAAATTGAAATTGTTGACTTACCGTCTTTTCTAACTTTTCTTTGCCTGGCTAGCTCAGTGAAAGAAATGAAATTTACAAAATGAAATCAAAGAACAATTTCATAAAGCTTCTATACAATCAAAAATATTTTCTCTCAAACAAAAGAATATAGAACATTTACGTCATAGTTTCTTTCAAACATAAAAGTATTCCTAACAAGTACTTATTTACGTAATTATCAAAATGTTGCTCACCTTATCTAGGTTTCAATTTACAGAACTCAAATTTCTTCTCTTGTGGATAATTTACCTGGCTTTGATTCCCACGCTTGTAGGGCTTGTTTTGGCCAAAGGAAATCTATGACAGATAGTCTATTTAAAAAAAATCAGAGTGTTTTGAACTCTGGCTACAAACCTTCTTGGTAAAAACCCTTACAAAAAAGATTATATGATTAAGACTTATTCTACCTTAAATTAAATGACAAATACTCAGGTATCAGTTACAAACAAAAAAAGATCTAAAAGTAATACTTGCAAAATCCAGAAAGCGGTTATCCAATTCTTAATTAACAGCATTAAATACCTTCTGCTTCTATTTTTAAATTGACGTCAAAATCAGCTTACAGGATTTTCTATATTTAAAATCTTCATTTAAAACATCAGTTACAAAAATACATCCACGGTTTAGTTATTTAATTAAATTTTAAAGTAGCTTTTTATCTCGAAGGATTTTCCATCTTCATTGTATATTACAAATTCAAATAACTGCATTTAATAACTTTTATACATAAACTCTGCATGTTAATTTGGCTTTATAATCAACATTACTTTTACTTGGTTGACTCCAAATTATGGATAAATTATTACATTGTCGATCACGTAAATCGACATGAATCGATTTACTGAATGAAATCGAATGACCGAATGAATCTCTTTAATAAGGTTGTTATATGTTACATATTCTGTGCACACAAGAAAGAACACAGCACATTAAGTAGTAGAAAGAATTGCGTACACTGAATACCGCAACAAAACACAAAGGAACTTGGTTTGAGGAATAATAACTTGATACTGGCTAGCAACTTTCATGGGAAAAGCAAATAAATGATAATAATTATAAGGGTTAATTTCTACTATGGGGATTTCTATTAAAAACGTAATTTAATGATTCTTTACATAATCTTTTACTATGGCTATTTTTTTAAATAAAAGTATGTTGGATTCTGTTACATCAAAGTGTAGTTTACTGTTTGTTGTAAGTGATCTATTTCCTAATAATTCATTTAATAAATCAATTGGTTCTATAATACTAGCATGTAATGTGTTTAATTTAGCAAATGTTACAGCATTTTCTTATGTGGCTAAAATTTGTTGAATTATGGTAATGGTTGATACCATTTGATTGAATATCGTGTTGAATCTTATTAAATATCGCATTCTTAGCATTGTGGTCTGTATGTTACTTTCAAGGGTTAATATTCTGTTTGTTATACTGGCTTGGTTCTTTACTAATTTACTTAATGTATCATTGAATTTTATTATAGTTGACTGGGTTAAGGATATTTGATTTTTAACAATAGTTTTTATGTCATTCTGGTTTTCAATTAGTTGTTGTATTGCATTGTCGTATCGTTCAGCATCTTGATTGTCTAAATTAAGTAGTAGATAAAATCGCGTACATCGAATACTGCAAAACACAAGGACAGAATCGAACTCCAAAAGAATCAGAGTTCAGGCTAGCTGAAGAATGCAGAGGGTGAGGTGGGTGACCTAGAAAGAAAAGAATTGAAAACCTCAGCAACAAAGAAATTTATATTACGCACATGAAGGAAAACATACAATGCCAAAAGAATATTTACAAACGTTAAAAATACATAGTTGCGTAATCGTTCGTTTCAGCGTGATGTACATAAAGCGTCAATTTACATTAATATAGTATAACCTAAACATGGAAAAATATTAAGCATACAATCTTAGTATCTAAATACAAGCATACTTACAATATTTTCCAACCCTAAATGTGTACAAAAAATATCGAAATAATAACATAGTAAGTAAAAAGATGTTGTAGGAAATGCATCTTGTAACATTAAAATTTTAAACAGTACGTTGTTGACGTTCACATTAATTTATACAGTAAAAAACAAGCTGTAGATAAGTGCTGTAAAGGCATTAAAATTTTTAAACAGTTATTTATAAAAATAAATACATAATGGTTCGTGTTTGTGAGCATGTGTTAACGTCGATCTGCAATGTATTGTAGAGTTAATCAACCGAATGTCTATCTGCCAAAACAGCATCACAAAATAAAGCAAGCAGAAAAATGCATTGTACCTGGAGATATCTTCTTTGTAATACCATCTCAGGAAATGCAACTGGGACTGGAGCAACTTAACGATACTGTACTAGCACAAACGCATTTTAAAAGCGTGACTTTACAACGCTCAAAGAACGTTGTATAACAGTAGTAGAACGAAGTCAAATACTAAAGAGCAGTCGAATAAGTAAAGAGGCCTTTTCAGTAGGAGTTGTATTTATACTGCTTTGAAAACATGAATAGAAAATATAAAACCATTCCCACCGATATTGGTGTAGAATATTCTGAGAAGGCAATCGAAAACATATACAGCGCCAAAACCTTCCTAGAAGTAAGAAAACAGTATACGATAATTAATTTCATTGAATTTTGTTGTTCGCAGGGAAAGTAAACTATCTTTTAAAATATTCCTGCGAGTTATGCAAATAGCAACACAGCTAAGCAAATCTAGTCGCCTGCCTTTTTCGAACAAAACAGGTTTGTATGATTATCGATCCACGCTACAAATATTCCCGAAATAACACAATGAGGAGGAACGTTATTACCCATAAAACTTGAGCAAAGAACTCGTGCAGATATTCTTCTTAATCTTCTTTGGGTATTAAACCACTCATAGTTTTTAAAATTATCTTTATTAACGTTTCGATCCATAACCTAGGATCGTTTTCAAAGAAGATTAAGAAGATTAAGAAGAATACTAAACAAACCACAACAAACATACAGGGAGTATCGTGCAGATATAACAAAATAGAATTTCAGGGAACACAAGCAAATAACAAACACTTTTAAGCATTTAATCTTTTCAACGAACCTATTTAGAAATATTTTTAACGACCCGCAAATATAAGGAGCAGCGGTTTAGAAAATTTTACGAAGAATTGCTGAAGGCGATCTTACCGGTTTTAGAAGTGGTTTTAGTAGTATTTATTTGGATGAAAAACTATTTGAAATAACAAAAGCGTATTTCCAGGAAGTGTTTGTTTTAACAAATAACTATCGGACATAACACGCGGCGGTTTTAATATTTGAATATTTTTAATTGTGGATTATTTGGGAGAATAACATAAGAAGGGGGTATAGATTTGCCTTTTTAATGAAGGTCGTTGTAATTTAATGCAGAATCGCTCTATTTCAGAAAGTTACCGTAACGAAGAATAGATTTTGATTATGTCCTCTTTTTAGATTGTATGAGATTCCAATCAAAAGATTATACGCCTATCTGACACAAGGTTTCTGGAAACTCCTCATTAGCTCTAATCGCGTGATTGATATATAATAGTGAGGTGCGCTGCTCTGTCCTTCTCTAACACATAGGGTTATTGTGGCGTTGCATACTATCCAGTATTGATGGGAAAGATAATAAAATTAATTCTTATCGATTTAATGGATATGTAATATTCTTGCGGCTTCTTAGAATATACGTTCCAAGTACAGATGATGCGTTCCTTTTTAATCTCGAATATTCGAGTGAATCCTTTATTTAAAATTGAATTTATGTTATACAGAAGTCAATTTGGATAATTAATTTAAACTTTGATTGCTTTATCATGCAAACGATATGCGTTAACGATTGTAAAAGAAAATATTTGCTTTCACAGTAACTAAAATACTTTGATAATGCATATTTTATAAAGACCAGAGCTTTATCAAGATTGAATGTTGTTTAAGAAAAATGCCAAAAGCTGACACTATTATATGCTATTTACAGTGAATGAAGAGCATTTTATTATGCATCAAAAATGTATTTTTATGATAATTAATAAGTGAAAATAAATGTTTTTGTATCTACGCTTGATATTAATAGATTCTCATAAGGTATAAAGTTCGCATCTAATGGCTGTCTTTACAATACGCTTTTATTATACAGGTGATTATTTACATGCACGGAGTTACATTTTCGCTTGGCACTTTAATGGCTAAAAAGTACACTTGTATTATACAGGGTGTAACCATGAATTTTTGGAGATTTTTATTCTTTCCGGTTTCTTTTATTTTGTAGTGGACTCTATTTGTAGAATTTGGGTTTTAATGGCCTCTCGTGACCCCCTATCATGTCAATTTATATATAGGGTAGGAAGTAGGAGACTGTGAAACTTTGTGGTCCACTTTTTCTCTTTTAAGAACACTTATTTTTATTTATATTTAATTTTATAATTTTTTTTTGTTTGTTATCTACATTTTACTCTATTTAAAGTACATTCTGACTAACGGCTGATTATAGCAATTTTTTTTTAAAGTTACGCTTTTAGCGTGCCATTATTTTTTTTACTCCTTCTGTACACTGGCCTGTAGTAGTACCTTAACTTGCCATCATCTTGCTCTTCCTTTATTTTTTCTGGATGGACATGATGCTTGCCTTCCACCATCCTCCTGTTTGATCTACTCCTGAAGAAACTGGCAGAGCTACTCCCAGTAGTGAGCTGGGCATAACTTTGTTGTTGCTTAAGCTGATCATGTACTAACCTTAATTATGCGACTTCCTATCCTAGCTCCAGACTTTTCCTATCTTCTAACTTTACCTTTACCTTTACTTTTAGGATAGGAAGTACCAGATAGGGAATCTTTTAGGTTTGCTTTTTTTGAAAACTACTTCAGAGTTTGTTACAGCTTCATGAGCTACACTCAAAGTTGGGCTCACTGAAGATGTTCTCCACTTTTTAAGGCAGGAAAAATGACACTTCATTATATCTTGCCTTTTACGGCATTTAGTGTTACACACCCAACACATAAACACACATGTGTGCATGCACATACATACACATGCTTGCATGCACACACACACACACACACACATAAACACTGGTTTATACACTCACACAGAAACACAGCCATGTATATGGGCAGGTTGACACATGCAGGCATGCATGCAGTCAGTCTGACACATATGCACACACACAAATACATGTATGCAGGCATACACAAACATATACATGCTCTTCTATACACACAGATATGCTGGACACACACATACTTGAATGTACACATACACCCATGCATGCATACATGCACATGTACATACACATGCATATGCAGTCATGCATGCATATACACATGTACACATACATACACCCCACCCACCTACTCACCCATATACATGCATGCACACATGCATTCACATATGTACTCATCTCAGTTGTTCTTTTGTGACTCAACTTGATAATTTTTTTGTATCTACTTACTACTGCTTAATCTAATTTCTCTTCTTTCGCTTAAGACGATTTGGTTAGAATCTGATTGATAGAAGAGGATGCAATATTTCTTTGGAAATGTTGGAATCAAAGTTTATGTTTGAACTAAGGTAATGTATTGAATAAATTCCAGAAATTAGTTCCTTGTTATTATTTTGGGAGAATTGGTGAGAATATTAATTGGTTAATATTGAAAAGGTTTTAAATTTCCTGGAATTGTGTATATATATAGTGAGATTTTATTAGAACATTATTTTAAACTTAATTTGTTAACGATTCTTCAATGTATACATTTATCTCTAAACTTAATTTTAGTTAATATTTTCTGTGATACAACAGTTTCAATATTTGCTTCAGTGTTATTTGTTTTGAGAAAAAACGTGATTGGTAGACTGTTCAAGATATTATAATAGTATATTGGAGTTTTTATTATGTTACAAAACTGTTGTGTTAAATTCATCATTGGTATTTCTTCAAATTGTATAATTCATTTATCTCAAAATTTAATTCATGTAATTGATTAAAATAGTGTTTGTAGTTTCTGGAACAAGTGTTTTAGTAATCAATTATTCTGCTGTCTGTTCTTGGCACTGGTAACATCACAATGTTGTGTATTTCTTTGCTATCAACTGTTCTCAGTAAAATTTATTGTTCTATTAAATATTCTTTAATGTTTTGTTGACTTTTAATGAGTAGTAATAGGTTAATTGTTGGTATTTGAAACCATGTACAAATCATTAGGTGATGTATGCTTAGTCGAATGTGTATAGTCATTATAAATGAATATAAAATTTTATTTATTAACAATTTTTTAATGTATGTTCATTCACTCGTAGTAATATGAAAACTTACATTAGAAATAATAACTAAATATTTGTTTTAATTTTTCATATCTTTATTCTGGTGAGCAATAGAACACACTTATTTAGAAAGCAATTATAAACAAAGTTATTTGGTATATGCATCTAGACGCTATTAGTGATGACCTGTATTAATAGTAGGGGTTGCACTAGATCTACTACTTGAAATAGTCAATTGTGATAATCTAGATCTAATATGAGAAACGATTCTGCAAATTACTTTTAATTTGCACAAAGTGCACAAGCTACTTCATTAATAAGCTATATCTGTATACACATATGAATTTAATATATTTGCTTTTATTATTCATGTTAATAACTGCTTTTTTGATTTACATTTCATGGAAGTATGTTTAAATTTTAGGACGAATCGCCTACTGAACAACACTATCAACAAAATAGTAAACCACATGGAATATGTTTAACAACTGAAGATATAGATGAAATTAAACTCTTTCTAAATGAATTTTGTACACAGGCTTTTTTTCCATATGTGGAAAGATTAGTTCAAAATTTAAATGATTTACTTTCAAATAAAAAAGGAGTGGGAAAATCATTGTTCACTGCTACTAAACGCTGGTTTACACCAGGAAAGATGGGTTCAAGCAATGGTGGTTCTAACTTGCTAATGTTAGGATATTGTAATGTATAGTATCGTCTATAATACTGTTGTATTTTTAGTTATCCCTATGAAGCACCAGAACTTCAATTTCGGAGATTAGGTGATCTCTATTTTATGTTTGGCCATTACAATCTAGCATATCAAGTATATCATGCCTGTAAGCAAGATTTTAGTGCAGATCAAGCTTGGTTCTATTATGCAGGTGTTCTAGAAATGGCAAGTTTGGCAGCATTTATGGCAAACGAGTGCAGTAGAAAAACTTTCGATTACATAGAAGAGGCAATTCTCTCATACTTAAATACATGCAAGTATGTATAATATATTACATATTTATGATTTATAACATAGAAAGAGTGTTACATAAGCTATTGGAATAAGGAAGTAGATTATGCAAATAACCATTTGAGCTCCAATTAGCTCAAATTTATTTATTTTGTTTTCAAAATACTTTTGCAAATGTTTATGTGCTGTTGTTGATTTAAATCTTTTTGAAAATTAAATTATTGGGGAACTGACAGTAAATTACATTAATATTTAAATTTTAGATTTTTCTGTTTGTCTCAGGTTCTGCTATTCATTTATAATGTACTTGCAGTTTACATAATTCTGAAAGCAAAGGTTGTTCGGTATTAGCAGTGTATACGTGTATCTACTGTAAATAAATTAAATTAATAATAAAATTCAAACAATATCGGAAATAATCTTTTAATACCAAACAGTTTGTCATAAGTTATATACGATACAAATAGACAAACTAAAGTACAGTCTCCAAACAATTAATTGACATCTAAAGGGCTGTTCTTATAAAAAATTGTTTGTCATTATCTTTTGCTTTTATAGCTATACCAAACGATAAGATTATTCTAAGTTAGCATATTGGTTGGTCATATTATGCTGATTTTTTTTTAAAATCAGAATGTATGTCATATTGCTCATAATTTGCTAAACCAGATTATGTAAATGGTGTAACGTATAAATTACAATTGATACTTTATAATTGTAATTGTTTAGGTAACGAACAGTGATGGATCTTGGCGAAAAAACCAAGTCATCCCTTAAGCTCAGGTAACTTTTAAGTCTAACCTTGATGCAAATAACTATTCTAGACATCAAACCCATTTTGATATTGAGAAATTGACTTGAGCTCCAAACTTATTTTTTGAAGTGTTCTATTTTGTATTTTTATAAATAGTTAGACAATTGTAAAAATTTGCCTTATGTTCAACTTAATTAAAATTTCCGAATATCCTGTGGTAGATGTTTTACTAAGATAGAAGTATTTTCTTGGGATATTTGTTTCAGTTCCTATTATTCAAAGAGAGTTTCTGAATTTTAGTGTCATGTTTGATTTCTGCTACCTAGGAAGCCAAATAATAACGCAAGATGGGAAAAGTGCAAAAGATATAAAACAAAGATTAGCACAAGGCTGTGCTGCATTTAACAAGAAAATGCAACTACCATGTTTAAAAACAACAAACAGAAACAAGGAAAAGATTGCTGAAAGTATATGTGTGGAGCACAGCACTGTATGGCTGTGAAACTTGGACAGTAGGTGAAGCGGACAGGAAAAAGATAGAAGTCTTTAAAATGTGGTGCTACAGACGTGTGATGAAGATATCATAGACAGACAAAGTTAAGAATAAAGGGAATCTAGAAACTGTAGGGGAATAACAAAATATGTGGAAAACAGTAAAAAGTAGGAGAGATAGGATGATAGGGCACATACTAAGACATGAGGGAATATTACGGGATATATTAGAAGTAGAGAAAGGAAAAAGAGAAATAGAAGTAGACCTGGATTAGACTATTGCACATAGACAGTGAAAGTGTAGGCTGTGGGAATTTTAGGGAAATATGTAGGTTAGCTCAGAATAGAAATCAATGGAGGTATGCATCCAACCAGTTCCAGGACAGAAAACCTAATGATAAAAGTAATTGTATTTAAACCTGATAATTATCGCAAACAATTACATGTGTTGGTTTTGTAATATTCGCTACAAATGTTGATTGTGTAAAAGGAGTAATTGGAAAACTATTGATTCTATAAATGTCTAAGTGGTAGGGATGTTGGTAGACATTAGGTTGCTAAACCCCCTTCACATACCACTAAATATCAGTGAAACAGGGTATATTTTTAGAATACAATAGAAGGCGAAAAGTGCAAAAGATATTAAATAAAAGATTAGCTCAATGCCATGCTGTATTTAACAAGAAAAAGCAACTGCTATGTTTGAAGGTAACGAATTTAGAAACAAGTTGAAGCATATGTGTGAAGCACAGCACTGTATGGCTGTGAAAGGTGGATAGTACGACAAGCAGACGTGAAAAAGATTTGAAATATGATGTTACAGATGTATGATGAAAATATCATGGACACCAAATTAAGAACAAAGAGGTTCCAGAAAGGGGAAGAAAGATATCTGTGGACAACAATAAAAATAAGAGAGATAAGATGATAGGACACATTTTAAGGCATGAAGGAATAGTGTGGGATAAATTAGAAGCAGAGAAAGGTAGACGAACACCTAGATTAGGCTATTGCACACAGATCGTGAAAGATGTAAGCTGTGGAAATTTCAGGAAAAATGTGTGGGTTAGCTCAGAATATGAAACAATGGAGGTACGCATCTAACAAGTTCCAAAGCTGAATACGTAATGCTGATGATTATTATATTGTTTGAACTAAGGTGATTTTGCTATCTCATCTTGATTTAACTTTGTATTATAGCCGAATCTTTCCGTTATCGCTGCCGATTTTAAGAATTTATTAACATTAATTTTTGTTCTGTGTTGGTAAATAAATCAAAAACGTTTTTTAACAATCTCTTATATATTGGTATGTACATTTATCTATACCAAAGTCAATAATCTTAAGTTTTTACTGGAAATACACCTTTGGAAATATTTGTCACGCATACCAACTACACCACGGAGCCGCCTTATAGTATTATCGTTACATGTGATTTTCCAATGCTCCACCCGAAGGTACTACATTGGCCAGGAAGCGAGTTTTTTTTTACCTGGAAAATTTTGAATTTTGCCGAATCCTTGCTGTTCCAAGCAAGGTAGGGATCTTTAACGTGCGTGACAACACACACACGGGACCTCCATTTTACCTCTCATCCGAACGAGGGTGTATTTTTGCGAAAAATGCTCGCCTAACATTTTTCAAGCGGACCGTGTCGGGATTCGAACCCGGGACCTAGGGCGCAGTAGTCACACACATACCACTACGCCACGGAGCCGCCTCTTATAGTATTATCAGCATACATCAAGGTTTTTGAGAAAACACTATCAGGGAGATCATTAATATAGATTAGGAATAGGAGTGGTCTAAGAATCGAACCTTGAGGAACTCCATAATTTAACATGGTTAGAGAAGATTGATTGTTTCTAATTGAGACTAACTGCTGCCTGTTTGTCAAATATGAATTAATAAGTTTACAGTTGTTATTATATAATTTATATGAAGCCAGCTTTTTAATTAGTATGGGATGTGATATGCAATCAAAAGCTTTGGAAAGATCGAGTGTTAAAAGGCCGAATTCCTTTTTTTCAAGACAGTCTGATATCTCCTGCAATAATGATACAATAGCACAAGTGGTAGATTTATGCGGTCCAAATCCAAATTGCCCAGCATTAAATAAATTGTTATCTTCAAAATACAGAGAAATTTGTTTAACTAGAATTTTTTCCAAAATTTTTGCAAAAACGGGCAGTATGGATATAGGACGATAGTTATTTAATTCATTTATATCACCTTTAAAGAGAGGAATTACTTTCGCAATTTTGCATGAATCTGGAAAAGTATTAGATTGAATACAAAGGTTAATAAGTTTGTGAATGGTATAATGTAAGTGCTAAATTTCAAAAAATTTTAGCTGCTTTCTCTGACCATGATGGTATTCAAATGATGCTGCCTATGTCTACCGATATATTTTTGTGCCATAAGCCTGTACAATTTTTTAGAAAAACTACTACTGGCGGGATGATGCTGATGTTTGATGTATTAGAAAAGTTTAATTGGAATTTTATAGGTGACCACAACGTAACTGTTAATGAGAAGATGCATTTATTTATACAGATTTTTCAAAGTAACCTCGTTAAGTGTTTTCCATTAGTAAAGAGTGGTTATTCTAAGAAAAAAGGGATAGGCTGGTTTAATGATAACATTAAATGTCTTCGGGATAATTTTGAAAAAGCTCATGAACAATATTTACTTCATCCTACAGATTATAATAGAATACTTCGTAATAGATGTAGGTCAACATATCGCACAGCAATTAAAGAAGCAAGAGTAAAGGCTAATGATGAATTTATAAAACAGTCCAAGAATCCAGCTAAAGATATGTGGAAATTGATAAAAGAGTTCTCTCCAGTCGGGAAGCAGAATATAGAATCAAATTTGACATGTGATGATTTGAATGTGTATTTTGCTAATATCGCCAGTAATATTATATCTAACTTATCTCACACAACGTTAACTGTTGATACTCTAATTATGAATACTGTATTACCCACTAATTTAAAATTTTCTTTTCATTTGGTATCTGTTTCAGAAGTTAGAGACACGATAAATACCTTAAAGAACACAAATTATATGGATTTGTATGAATTGAATTCTATAATCATAAAATCATTAATACCTTTGAAAGCATATTATTAGCACTGTTAATAAAAGGTTTTGAGTTGCAGGTTCTCACATCACAGATTTTTTTACAAATCAGTAGTTTTCCTTTAAAAGAGATATGAAGTCAGTGTTTTGTGAAAAGAGAATCAGAGATATAAAAGTTAACATCTAGTAGTTTAACATATGAATATCCCTAAATTGTCATAAAGTAAACTATTAAAGTAAAATATATCATTGTTGTACACTTCAGTATCGTATCGATAAGGAATAGTCATCAAAATTAAATTACAATGCTTATGCTTAACAATTAAATTCTTAAAAATACTTATTAAAAATGCAGTATTTGTTGAATTGCCAAAGTCATTGCAACCACCCTGTATTACTACAAAGTTATTCATGTTAAAATTTTTGGTCAGTACTTCCATGTCTTTAACAACGTTTTTTAATTTAGCATTAGGTTTAAATATCGTTGTAAAATTGTGATTTTGTAGCAAATTTTTTAAAGGCCTTCCCATGCTCCTACCATGCGAGTCTGTTAGAAGAAGCACATTAGGGATTTCTTTACTAGCAATTACATTTTGCTTAGGAGTAGTATTCATTAGTGTTGTATAGTCATTAACCAGTTACTTTAGTTATGTCAGCATATGTTGTTGTGTTTGCTACAGGATTATCTGCTTGAGTCGAAGTAACCTCTGGAAGGTTGCCAATCCCATTATTGACAATCGTATTATTTATGGATGCCTTAAGATTATTTGGCTTATTTGTAACTGTGGTGCCCTGTATTGTCTTAGCATTAAAACTGCTGCTAGTGAGTAACCTGACAAGCTCAATATTACTTTCTTTAGGGTTTGTTATCTGAGTTTTTATTTCAATCACCTCATTAAGGAGTTGAATAAATTCTTGCTTAACAACTACCTTAAGTAAATTTTGAAATGTATTACTGTTTAAAAAGGTTTCTCTTTCCTTTATTGTTTTAGAAACCGCTTCTGGTAGTTTATCATTTGCAATTTGTTTTGATGTTTGTTGTGCTCCAATAACACATCCTTTACAATAAAATTTTAGCAATATTTTGCCTTTTAAGTTCATCACCTTTAACTCAGTTGCATTTAAATCAGAACAGTCTCTGTGCAAAGATCTATGACATTCATCACAGATAATGACAGAAATTCGGCATTTGTCTTACATATCATGCATTCCATATTTGGATTGTAATTAATAATTGATTAATTTTCAACAGGTGTGAAAATCACTATCTCTTGCCTTCACCTTTGACCAGATTGTTCAAATATAATTCCCATAATATTTAAAAATTTTACTTTAAATTAATCATAAGACCCTAGAAGTGACTATATAGTCTAGAGTATTATATATATATATATATATATATATATATATATATATATCAAAATGATGCTCTGAATTTACTCATCACAATGATCATGATTTCAACATTTCTACAAAACTTTTCTTATATGTAAATCTATTAGAGTGAAATGCATTATGTAAAATGTTCAAATGTTATGTCTTTTTTTTTTATCAAGAACCAGCCGTGTGACAGAATAAAACTTACTCTAGTTAAATAAACACATGTATCTAATAATCAGCAATCAATAATAGAATATTTCATTCTAAATTAATCAAGTTTCATATATATATATATATATATATATATATATATATATATTTATCTGTAATTTCCTTAACAATTCTACATTTAATATATATATATATATATTATATATATATATATATATATATATATATATATATATATATATATATATATATATATATATATATATATATATATATATATATATAAGAAGATTAATATTTACACATAGGCATCAGTCACGCTTTCGCTCGTTAGCTCATCAGACTGATTGCAGTGTATATCAACAGTCAGCACGGAGAAGATTCATAGTCACACACCGCCTTTTCCATAGCCAAAGAGTATAATTATATTATAATTATAATTATTCTTTATAATTATACTGTTTGGCTATGGAAAAAGGCAGTTGAATCGGATCTCCTCCATGCCGACTGTTGATAAAACCTGCAAAGTCAGGTGAAACAGCACGAAGGCACAAATTGTGGGCTAGGTGATGCTGTATTTCCCATAATGTGTTGGTGTTAAATATTACATCTTTGCTACTCCTTTCCTGATGAGCCCCAATTAGGGCGAAACGCGTTGACAGGATGCCCTTGTGGCTAATATTGAGTCACTTGCCATTAAATTGCATTCCTTAATATTATTTTAAGACTCATTAAATTTACTTATCTTTGGATGAAGTTCAATTTTTAGTCGTGCCCTCACTTATCTATTCTTTTCTTTAGGGGAAGATTTTTGCAAAGTTTTTAATTTATCGTTATACTTTTTGAATTTTACATGGCAGGATAGCCTTAAAGAACAAAAATGTTCCATTGGTATTACCAATAAAATTTTTCTCTCTGATCAACAAAATACTTCTTTGGAAAAAATTGGAATAAATTTCGGATGTGTGACCACTGCCTTTCATGTTATTTTGACTGGTGATGCAATTCATTTTAAACAATGTCAATATCCATTATCCCCATCTTACAAAAACATTTATGTGTTGAAATAGATAAAATGCTTGAATCTGGTGTTATTTCGTTTTCAATGTCATCCAGGTTGAGTCCCATATTACTAGTAAGTAAGAAGAATGGAGTTTGTTTCGATGGTCGAAAATTAAATAGTGTTACAGTTCCAGATGTATCCACTCCCGTTCAGATTCCATTTTTAGTCGCCATAGGAATGCTAAATGTATTTCTTCTATTGATTTAAAACAAGCTTTCTACCAAATTCCCTTTGAATTATCTTCCTTTTCTGTGTCCCAGGGAGGAGGTTATTTGAATTTAATTATCTTCCGTTTGGTGTAAGTAATGGACCTCAAACTTTGCAAAGTATACGATGTATCAAACATTAGAACCTATCTTACATCAAGAGCACTTTTATATATCGTGACGACATTTTAGTAATCTCAAGTACCTTTGATCAACATATTTCTAGTTTGAATGGAGTATATGGCTGCCTTAACAACAAAGGTTTTAAAGTAAATTGGGAAAAATGTGAATTTTGTTGTTCTCCTCTTTGATTTTTTGGTTTTATTGATGTAACACAATGGAAAAAATAAAACACCTAAACATATTGCAGAAATTAAATGATTTTACTGCTAAATCACTCTCCCTACAACCATTACTGTCCTAATGAAAAATAAAAAAAAGCCAATCAGTTGAATGGAACACAGACACACACGTAGTCTTTGAGGAAATTAAGAAATTAATTACATCAGCCCCAATCCTAGTTTCACCAAATTTCGAGCATACCTTTTATATTCAAACTGACGCTTCTCTTACAGGTTTAGATGCTACAAGCTGAGCTGTGACTGCAGCTAAACAAAAATATTCTGTTGAAATGGAAGTATTAGGTATTATCTTTAGTATAGAAAAATTTAGAGGCTTTGTTGAAGATACTTAATTTACCATAATTACAGATTGTGCTACTCTTACCTGGTTAAGTAAATTAAAACAACCAGTTGGTCGATTAACGTGTTGAAGTTTACATATTTCGCAATTTTCTTTTACTGTTCATCATAGATCTGTAAAATTAAATATTTTTACCTGATGCCTTATCTCAGGATGTCACTGCAATAAATCTTCCAAATTTATTTCCTGATGCTGGGTATACAAACACGTTACAAAAAGTTTCTGAACGTTCTTAAAAATGTTCTACATTTCATGCCAATAAAAACAGACTTAATAAATTTGCGACTTCTTTTCACATAAACCTTCAAATACTCCTGAATGGAAATTAGTTGTTCCTAATGCTAATTGTGCTGTTTTGAAAATGAGTCATGATATCCTATATCTGCTCGTTTAGGAGTTACAAAAACTTTAGCTAAAGTATCTGACCTACATTATTGGCCTACCTTAAAACAAGCTGTTTGCCATTACATTAAAAATTGCAAAAGTTATGGCGAACAAAAAGTTTATAGGAAGCCAGACCTGGTTTGATGGGTCATTTTAAAAAAATATCTTAACTGTTGTAGTTAATTTTTCTAGATTTGTTAGGAAGAATACCGCTTTCTAAAAAGTGTAATCAATATGTATTAATGGTAACAGATTGGTTTTCTAAATTTGTTCTCGTTCAAAAGCTACTTCTCTTGGTATTATAAAATTTTTGAACAACATATTTTTATCTTTGGCATACTGCAAATTATACTTTGTGACAATGGAGCACAGTTCATCTTTATAAAATTTTAATATTTTGTTACTAACTATAACATACACAAAATCCGGCCAATGCTAAATACCATTCTCAAATAAACCCCACTGAAAGAGTTAATTGTGTTGTTATTATTACCATTATTTCATCTTATATTGATTTTGACCACACCAAGCAGGATGAAAATGTCTTTAAAGTTGCACCAGCTTTACGTATATCTAAACATGACCCACGCAATTTTCACCTTCATTTTTAGCTTCTGGTAGATATGCCCCTACTGATGGTAGTTTATGGATCCGTCCTGGACAATATTAGTGTAACTGAATTTGACAAAAAAAGGTACTCTGGGATACAGATCAACAAACATTATCTTCTGTTTTTGTCGATGTTGGAAAAACTTATTAAAAGCATATGAAAAACTTAAATATCACTATAATCTTTTTTTTCTTCGAAATATATCTATATTTGTATAATCCACAGTAATATTGGGTTTTGTAAAGTATTTACATTCATACATAAAAATATAAGTAAAATTAAATTAAAAAAGGTTTAAAGTCTAAAACCAACATAGGTAATTTAAGTAACATTAGATTTCTGCCGATATTAAATTTCCAGCTTTGCTATTTTCAAATTCATTTAAAAGAACGTCATCTAGATCTTCTTCACTCGAAAACTGTAGATCTTCCTCTAAAGTAGCTGCTGACTTCGACTTAGGTCAACCCCTGCCCCTTTTCGCTTTAACAGAAGTACAAGCAGTATCTGAAAATTGCCCAGGTCCTTCAACATCAATGTAATTATAATCTTCCATGTGACCTCTAAGATATGGATTATCTGGCAAATTAGCGAGACTAATTTGATCTTGTTCAGCTATAGTACAATTTACTTCATCGACACCAAGTTGTGTGTGGTCCTCATCTTGGTAGGCTTGTTCTAAGCTAAAACAATTTTTGCTACTAATTGAGTTATGTGCTAATCATGCTCAGATAATGTAAACTTACGGATGTTTACTAATGTTTCCTCTTTTTGAGTAAATGGTGAATCTGTACCAATATATGAAATGCAATTTTCTAAAATCTGTTGTACATCATTTAAAAACGCATGCCGGCTTTGGTATTTATGCATGGATACTTTTTTAGATATCGTCTGCAAATCCATTGGCCTTCTATCCACTGTATAATAATCTTTCACTAACTTTTTGTTTACGGGTTTTAAGAAAGGGAATGACTCTGACATTGCTTTCAATTTATAATTAAGTACATTATCCAAAATATATGTTAAGGCAACTTGATCACTGTCTAAAAAAAGATTGATTGGTTTTTCCAATCGTATTAGTCTATCCTCTCTTTCTTCTAATCTTTCGATACATTCATTTAACATACGCTGTGCGGTTACAGTTAGACTACTATTTTCGCTGTTATAGCAAGCAGATTTTTAACAATTTGATCTATATCAACCAAAAATTCTTCACAACTATGGTATTTCTTTTGGTGCAAGTTATCTCGAATTGACTGTAAATCTATGAATCGTTGGATAATATTTTGATAGTCTACGATTAAATTCACGTTAACAGGAAGTAAGAATGGTTGTACATCTGACATATCACGAAGTTCATTTAAGATTTCTTCAAGAATACTAGTTAGTATAACAACTGAATCAATTCTTCGTCTATTGGGATGTTTATTATGTCTATTCAGATAATCGCAATGTAGTTCAGAATTAAGTCGATACAGCTTTCATGCAGGCATTGTATTTCTAGGAACTTTCGAAAATAAGGTGCGTCGTTTCGTTTCTTCAGCATATATTTCGTAGAATAGAACATATGCTTCTGCTTTTACTAGTGTTTTAGGGGATATACTGCACACCTTGGAATCGTTATATTTATGCCATACGAATGAGTACGGGTGTCGACAGTATGCGAGGTAATGGCTTCTCATTGTAGTCTCACTGTGTTTCGTTATTGCATACAGGTTGTAAAGACAATTTTCAAAATTTGTTTCTACAGCGTAGTGCCGCATATCTAGACCTTCTAATGGAAAATGTATAGGCGTAGATAGTTTTCTTTGATATGTACCTGTAGGTGAAAAACGTTTTAGGTGTATCACCAATATTTTAGAAAACCTCTGTATGGATAGTGATTCGATGCATTTTCTCTTTTCTTTGCACTTAAAACATACTGGTTTTTCGTCATCATCCATTGTTTTAGGCTTAGTAAAATGATCTAGACAAAGCTGTAATGTTAAGCAGCCAGTGTACTTAGGTTTAGTAAATGATAGATCCCAAAAGACTTCGAAACTTACAGAATAATGATTACAGTGTGTGCAATGTACTGTTGATTTTAACTGTCCAACGAAAATATGAACAATTTTGGAATTGTTATTTCTTAAATATTGCTGTCAGAGTCACTTAATTGATCATTAAATTCAGACAATATAGGGATTTGATTGGAAGTAACCTGATTAACGTCTTCATGAATACCATCTAGCAAGCACCATGTAAACTCTTGTGCGTCTTGTTGATAGAAGCCTATAAGACTAGGTGCAAATCGATGAAAGTGTGATTTCAAGTTAATAGTATTTACCACTTTGTCGCAAGCATCTTCAGACGACAGATCTTTATTACCTGTGCAAAAGATTTCATTAAAGCTCCTTTCATAGTTGAAGTGCTAGTATTGATATGTTTCGAAAACGCATTATATTTAACAAATTCAAGTAATAATTTTGTGTTTGAGAGGCACTGAACTATACAGTTTATAAAGCAAATATTACCAATATTTTCCAATCCTTTCTTGCCTAAATTTGTAATTGAATTTGAAAAATCATTTAAGTTCTTAAAGTAAGGATCGAGTTGTGATGCGTTAATTGTATGTTGGAGATGAGTAGATGTATTTGAAGAATGATTAAATCTGTTAGAGTAATTATTGTTTTTTGAAATTTCTTCTATTGTAAAGGCGATCAGTGTTTTATTTTCTTCCATGTCCACATTATCTAGCTGTTGCTTAAAGACAGTGCAAGATGATTGAATGTTTTGGTTTTCTAAACTGTAACATTTTGAAGGCATATATATATATATATATATATATATATATATATATATACACATAGATATATACATATACATACTATGTTAATAACTTTTTATGCATTGCCTAAATGATAATTTCAAATCGAACTAATAATTGTAAAATGGAAAATATAAGGCCTAGGCGAAGATTCAAACCTGTAACATTTGCTTTGATCCGTTTAAATTTTTCTATCATTCCAATTGAAATTACCAGTCCTGGTAGCTCAGTTGATTAACACGAGAAACGACTTTGGCTAAGGTAAATGGGTTTTTTAAAAAGAAAAATCTATTTCATAAACCAGAGCTTTTACTAAATATTGAGCAGAACAGACACATTTCTTGATTTTAGGAAGCTTGTTATATACTTAAGTTCTAGATCGATTTTATTTGCCATTACACTTAAAAATGTTGCTTTAACTAGAAACTAACAACTTTTTTCACGATCTTTTATCATGCATACATTTCCACTTCTAATTTCTATAAACTAGTTGTTTTACCGGAAGTTCATCGGTGTGAGTGATACAGCGTATAAGGTATCAAGTGGCGTTTACGGTGTAACAAATTGTTTCATTCTTGACACTTATTAAATAAATCAGTTTATATATAAATGATTCTTTTGTTTGCAGAAGGTGTAAATAATTAAAAATAAAGATTTTTTTTCCTTTACAATTTCATTAAATATTGAATTTTCGACAAACTGAACCAAGTCCCATTGAATTTTGATTATTATTGATAATTTAAATTATAATCAAAAACATCTGTTTGCGCTTGTTGATACCTAAATCTTGATATTTCCTTAAATTAGTCTATATAACAATAAAGAAATTAGTTCGATATATTTTCATAACCATATGGCCGATGACATCATAACTACTATGGTCTTTTTTTAAAAAAAGGTAAATTTGCAAAAATTTGCTTTTTCAAAAATATCAAAACTAAGTATTATATTTTTAACTTGAATTCTTACACACTATTACATATTTCAGTTGATTACACATAATTTCGATTTCAAGCATAATGGCTTATATAACATTCTTTATTTCTAAGGTGTTTTTGCCTCTTCTCTTCAATGAGTTTTGTGGAATCTTGTCCTTCTGATATTTCATTTATAGATTACTTATTAAAAATGCAACGAAGACTATTACCTATACCAAAATTAAAATTGTCCAAATACTTATATTACTGTAATGGATTAGGGGCATTTTAAGTTTCTTAATTTGCCCATAATGATCGTCCATAGCTTTTACAACACTGTGTAACTTATCTAAATTTAAGTATTCTAACCTTAAGGGTTTAAAAACCGTCATTGTCACATTCATTTTGTTCACTTTTAAGTCATAATTAGGTATATCTGCAATTTTTCTATTTACTATCGGGTTCTTGAAAACTGCAATAACTTCTTTATCAATTTTTAAATAAATTCTTCTGAAATGATGGCAATATAGCTGCCTAGAAGGCCTAGTGTTTTTTCTTCTTTTCTACATTTTGTAGTTGCAATAATTTCTTGTGGAAAAATAGAAATCCATTAATTTTTTATAATTTTTGAATTTTTCTTTGCATAATTTCTATAGGTGTTGGTCTTACATGTGTTGTATTGTTTTGAAAATTTCAATAGTTATACTTCACAAGAGCTATCATTTTGTCTGTAGCTTGTCATCATTGAGTCACACATAGATTTACTTGGTGTGACTTCCATGCATTGTCCGTTTGATATACCATACTAAAATTCGTTTTCAAATAAAAATGTATGTTGCGGTGGAATAATTTGGAAATGATGTTTGACTCAACAGGTAATGTAAAAATATGATAATAATTAGAATTTCAAATTCCACTATCGAAATTTCTAATATAAAAATGATATTAGGTAGTTTTTAATAAGCTTTCACATATGTATCCTTTTCAACAAGTACTATGTTACTATGACTAATTTCCACTGGAAGTCTACTGTTTTTAATATATGGCATTATGAAGTGTACTTCTGTTAGAAAAATCATTAGAAGCAATCATACTTGAATGTAAGGTATTTAATTTAGCAAAAGTTAAAGCATTTTCTAGAGTATTCAAAATTTGTTGAATTACCAAAATCACAGCAATAATTGTGTATAAAAAGTATTCACAGTTAACAGTGTTTGTGTTAATTTGTTTGTATTTAAATATAATTTTATTTCGTCATGGCTTCTGCTTGTATGGAAGTGAAGATTAGGGCAAAGAGGGTCGATCTAAAAAAGAAAGGTGTCTTAAGTTCTTCAAATGGACGCAATTTTTTATTGAACCATCTATCACAGCTATATTTTTATCTTAGATTTTTCTTACCTCAAAATGTCTTAAGTTTTTGCGACTCTTTTGTCTTTTACTTTTATAATTGTTTTCAAGAACTGTATTCTATTCTAAATTTTTCAGTCTCCCAATTACGTTTTTAAATAATTTTTGCTTTATTATGTTCTAATTTTTATTTAACATTGTTCATAAATACATTTTATGGTAGTTCTCTATGGTCTTTATTAGTGCATTGTTGGTAGACTCGTTGATTATAATGCATATCAAAGAGGTTTTGTACATCTGTGAATATCCTAAGGTTAATTCTAAGGGTGTAAAATTTGTTAAACTGTGAATCATATTATTATATGCATTTATTGCAATTATTGTATATGACATTAATTACAGAAGAATATTAGTTATAAAGTTTAATTTGTTTTAATGAAGTGGAATAGTCTTTCAACCGGCGAATTTTAATTTGGATTATTTTCAGTTGTTTAATGTATTTTAATTTTTTGAAGTTAATATTGTGTACAGTTTCATTTTGAAATTTTGAGCCGTTATCTATAGTAATTATCTTGAGTGTTCCGTAGTAAGTAAAATACTGTAAAGGTCCTTGCATACAGTCTGTACTTTTCTTTCACTTAATTAAAATCGCTTGTCTTAATTTCATAAAGGTAACTACAATTGTTAAAAAGTTTTGGGAATAAACTGCAAAAGTTGTTATGTTTTTTTTCCTAATTTAAAATATTTTAGTTTCTTTAAATAATTAAATATTACAGTAACTGCTATTTTTAATTTGTTAGGTTTATTTTTCTTCTTCTATATATTTAGGCATTCTCTTTCTTTAATTTCGTATCACATTTCTGCTACTGTCATTTATTCTAAATTATGTATGTATACATGTATGTCAAGTTAGACAACCCACTTTACACAGCTTTATTTTGTTAGCACAAATTCTGGTTTCACTTTTCTAAGCATATGCTTTATATTCTAGTTGAAAAGATGGTTACCGAAATCATTTATATGTCACTCTTTGAACTGTATTACTTTTGCTTTATACTCGTAAACAACGTTTTCATGAGATGATCTATAATTAAAGCAAGCAATTACACGAATATTCTTTTTAACTATTGGCCCCATCTGTGTATTTGTTAGGTATCCCCTGGGCAATGATTTATTAATCTTTTATCTGTTTTAGCTCATTTTGGATTCTTACGTATATTAATGTGGATTCTAAGTGTTACCTTTGTTTTCTGAGAGATATTGAGTACCCTCATCATGTGTGTTCATAATACAGTAGGAGAACGCAAGTAAGAGTTTGATCTCAACCAATACTGACACATTGGATGTTTAAACTTTTTACGGTTTCCACTTGTACTATTTTTACTAACCTATTAACACCAACTATTTAATTATAGAAATACTTATTGTAGAGTACGTATAGTGGGACAAATACTTAGTCTTTATTTCTTTACACCATGCGATATTGTAATAATTTTCTTATCAGACAACTTTAATTACAATTCTAACATTTAAAACTATATAATTGCCATTATTTTCCTTTTAAGCAGATATAATATACTTATTATATTGTACGCATATAATTTTGGCACCTTGTGGATTGTTTTATGAGCATTATCCTAGAGGCTTTTTTTGTTAGTAGCTATTTTAAAATTGTTGTTACATCTATCGGATATAGCATCTTGCTTATAGAATATTCCATTCTTTCTTAAATAATGTATAAGGCTGTGGTTTTGCTAGTTTAGTAATTTTAATAGTGTTTAAGTTAATTCTAGTTTTGGTTGAATATGTGTTGCATTGTTTGTGTTTCGTAGTAGTGTACTGCTCGTTGTGTACCGTTGATACTTGTATTTATTTTGATACCGAAAAATCTAGTTAGAATTTCTTAAATAAAAGAACTAAAGGATAATTTTTTTATTTCAGTGGCATGAATTGTTTTTCTGTATTTTCGTAGGTTCCCCATTTCCAATCTGCGATTGTTGCTAGCTACCGCATCTTCGTAATGTGCCGTGGTGGTTTACCATACCAAAATGTCAACAGCTAATTTCTGAAAAGGTTTGCCTGGAATTTGTGTAACCATCATTGGAATTTCGGTGGTATTTGGTCAATTGGTTTTTTCTCAGGGTTAAATTTCTATAAAAATTATATAATTTGAGTTTCATTATTATTTCAGGGGATGTGGACATTATAAATTTTCATATTAAATTTTTTCATAATTGTTATTGATTTTACTTAATCATTCATTAATAAAATATTGATTGGGTTTGTTGTCAACACCTGAGTTGAATTTACTGAACTTATTTCATCAGGATCATCTAACTTTCTCGTTCTGCTTCCATAAACATTTCTTAAAATTGATTCATTTTTGATTACATTAATGTAGATTCTTTTCAAAGCATTTGCGTTGGTATTATGCTTGTCTTTTTTTATAAATTATTTTGTAATCATATTTTTCTAATTTGATTATCCAACATTGTAGTTTCAAATTTGAGTCCTTAAGATTAAATAGTCCAACTAGCAGTCTGTGGTCTGTATAAGTTTGAAATTTCTATATAAATTGTAACAATTTTTTGTTTGAAAGGAAGAAATTGATAATTGAAACAAATTAGAAATCTTCAGGAGAGAGGGAAGAGAAAAAAAATTGAAAAAAATTTGCCAAGAATATTTGTTTGTCAAATTAGCTCGATTCTCAATTTTTAATAAGTTTTTGGTCCCATATGGAAAACAACAAGCTTGTTATTTTCTAATTTGATTCTATCACAATGTTAAGTTCAACATTTCGTATCCACAATCTTGCAGAATACAATCCAGCTGTCATGAAACCTGCTTTGTAAAAAGCAATTAATTTTTTCAAAAGTCAGTGTAAACACCTTATTGTTCAAGAAATGCTTTATGGTTTCCAACTTGTTTCATACACACAGCACGTGGGCATTAAAAATTTGGTCTGATAAGACCAAATTTTTAATGCCCGCGTGCTGTGTGATAAGACTTTCCCCGCTTGAACTGTCTTAGCAAGTAATTTTCACTTCCACATCATCGAGGCAAGCGGGTTGGAAAGTCGTTGATGCGTAAATCTTTAGTAATGTAACAGCCACAAAAACTATAGTGCCAACCACGATAATGAGACAGCCAGGCAATAAGCCATATGGGCAGAAGCTACTTGTTCGTTATCGGGTAACCTCTAGCCGACCAACATTTTTGAAACGAAGCGGATTTATTATGTACCACATTAATTTGGGGCTGATGCCTTTGATTATCCAGCTGGCACCTGTGGCGGTTGCCAACAACTAGTGATTAAGGGTATGATTTTTGCTGGACTCCAAAACGGTCTATTGATTGTTTTTGCAACCTCTTTTGTTATGTTGTTATGTCCCGAGCCGCCAAGTTCCAGTCTGTAAGACTCGGCACCCCATTGTCAAACATAATAATCTTATGCCAACTATTTAAATTTTTTATTTAGAGTATACTTTTTTAGAAAGTAATAATTGCTCCAAATTTTGTATACTTGGAATTTTCAGTAATAACCATTGTAAAATAATTTAAATTACAGTATGTACATGAATATCAGATCTGATGCTCATTTAAGTCATAGGAGACAAATTGTTTAAATAATAATTTTTTTAATATCACTAAAACTAGTGAATTGTTTAATTTTTATTGGATAAAAGTTATTTGTTATACAATAGATACTTTATGATTTTAACAGGTTTAATTTTCTAAAAGTAGTAAATTAAATATCTTAAATAATCCATTCCAATAGGGTTTCTGTATCTACTCTAAAATCACATTTTTTAAATACTTGCTAGATACAGTGGCATCCAACAACACTCTTTAGTTTTCCGTTTCACGATATTTCAACCATGCCCTTTTCATGATCTCCCATGGGATAATAGCCAAGCTAGCCGCTGGCGCAGCAAGTTTTTAAATTCCAATTCACATGCATAAAAGTTCAAGTCCCTTTAAATTTCGAATTATTGTTTTATCTTCTCCATAGGGGCTGAAGAATAAAATTGCTACATTAACGCCCATTGCTTTGGAGCCCGAGAACATTGGCCAACTATTTGTCCGTAATTTGTTACATTGGCACCACATCGCGGAGCCCGAGTTGTAGTAAAAAGTAATTTGTTACAATAGCGCTTATAACACGGGGTTAGAAAAAAAAATTTGCTGCAAAATAAGGTCAGAAATATTTAACACTTCTTTCTCAATAATGCTATACTTGTATTTGGAATCATTTAATGTACATGATGCGCATGAAGTTTGTTTTCCTTTTCTATCTGTCTTTGACATAAAACTTGTGTCTAATGCTATGTTAAAAGCATCTGTAGTTAAAATAAATCATTTTTAAAAGCTTTGAGTACTCAAGTGTTGGATGTTTAGTTAAAAGCGCTTTAATATTTTCTATGGCTTTTATAAATTCTGGGGTATATTCAATTTTTTTGTCCTTTTTGTAAACATTGTGCAAGAGGTTTTGTTAAATTTGCATGTTGGTAAAAATTTACGGTAATAACCTGATAATCCTGAGAAATTTTTTATTTGGGCAGTGAGAAGTTTTGTACAACTGAAATTTTATCTACGTTTGGCAGTACTCCCTTGGGCGTAGTTACATGTCTTAAAAATATGACTGTCTTTGTTAAAAATTCACTTATTTTCTGATTGTACTTTAAAATTTGCCTGTCTATGTATTTTAAAAAGATATATCTATGTATTTCAAAAAGATATAACATTGTGTAGAAAATTACTTACAAAAGAACAGGAGAGTAATCATGGTTAAATTACAATCTAAATAGACAAATCCGATCAGTGAGGAAGAGATATAAGCCATCTAGAAAGATATTCAAGACATATCAAGATTTGTAAAGGCTGCGAAAATCTAATGAATACGGGAGATTTTAATGCAGTGGTAGATGAGAGTAGGGAAGGAGCAGTAGTAGGTTTATTTGATATAGGTACGAGAAACGACAGGAGAAATAGGCTGGTATAATTTTGCGACAAAAATAATTTAACCATCACAAACACATAATTTCAACATCATGCTGGAAGACAATACATGTAGAATGCCAGGAGACAGGGAAATCTCAAATAGATTACATTCTTGTTTGACAACGGCTTAGGAATCAAGTAAAAGGATGTAAAAGCTACCCAGAATAAGATATATTCACTATCCACCATATAGTAATTATGAAAGCCATGCTTAAAATTAAAAATTTGAAAAAAGCAATGGAAAAATACACTTTGACTTTGAGAAACTAAAAGATAAATATACCCACAAAAGATTTGGAATAAGGTCAAACAAATTGTTGAAAGACATTAGGCAAAATTTCTGATACTAAGGAAGTAGAAGCAGAATGGAATAACATTAAATCTAGCTTAGACATGGCCGGCAGAAATATTCTAGTGTATAAACAAAGAGAAAGTAAGAAACCATATGTAACAAACGACATTCTGAATTTAATAAAAGAAAGGTGAAAATACAAAAACAGATCAGATGAAGCAGGGAAACAGATACAAAGCCATAGAATGATAAGTTATTCCTAAATACAGGAAAGCTAAAAACAATGGATTGAGGAATAGTGCAACAAGGTACAAACTATGATGGAAATAGGAAAGACAGACAAAGCATACAAACTCATTAGAATGAATTTTAGGGATATAAAGTCGTATAGCAAAAATATTAGGGGTGCGAAGGAAACATCATTATATAAAATGTAGAGAAAGTGGATATATATATATATATATATATATATATATATATATATAAACATACATACATATCCTACTATCATTTTTGCACATGATAGACCAGAATTTGCATTCACACGTGAGTCTCTTGTTAACTTACTACCATATATCAGACGCAATATACAATGTTTCACTCTTTGGCGCTTCCCTTACCTAAGATGTTTATAAGGAAGAAGACCCAAATTGGTAAGATTTGGAATATATCAAAGTCAATGGGTTTTTGAACAAATTTTTATTTTAAATATTTAAGAAACACAAAATGGCCTTAAAATTGATTGGAAAATATACAGAAATCGTACAGTTTTAGTGTGGCAATTTTCTATTGAGAGCGCCACAGAATGTATTTTAATATACTGAATATTTTATTTTGTTATCATCTTTACATCCACTAAATGGCAACACAGTGTGACGCCAGTTAGTCTGCTTAGATGATAGTGCAATGAACGGTTTCGTAGAAGCTGCATCCTTAGAGGTTGCTGCAAACTTTTATTCAATAATATATATCAGGTGTTTGAGGATTTAATAATTCTTTACTTACCTCTTAGGTTTTAGACCTGTTTAAATGATATGATACCGAATTTTTACATTTGTACGAAGTTATTCACTGTTTTCCAGCAAAACTTTATTGATAACAAATATTTTCAATTTTGCAAATTGTTTTTGAATACGCCTGCACTTGTAACTCTGTAAATAATTTTCCTTTACTACTCATGGAGTAGCTACAACCCCCACACTTAATAAATTATAACTCTTAAACGATGCAATAGAAAATATTCAAAATGTTTGCTTACAAACCTCTAATTGTCTATAATAGAAACGCTCATCAGCATAGGTGCACAAAAGCTAGTTTTGAGGGTGATAGCAACCCTAATTCAACAAAAATTGTAGCTCTTAAGCAGCTGAATAGAAAATTTTAAAAATTTGCATGTGCAATCCTCTAATCGTATGTTACAAAATATTTGCAAGCAACAGTACACAAAAGTCTTTCTTGACCTAAACGACTCGCTAGAAAAATTAAAAATTTTAACATGCAATGTTTAATTGTCTGTAACAAAATCATCCACCAGCAATGCTGTGCTCAAGTCAGTCATGGGCATGGCAGAAACCCCTAAGCTAAATAAAATGTACTTCCTAAAGAGCTAGATAAAAATTTTTTTGCAACGTCTAATACTCTAACATAAAAATAAACACCAGCAACATGGCGTGAAGGTCAGTTTTTGGGGTGGAATCAACCCTTATATTAAAAAAATTGTCACTTGTAAACGGTGCTATATAGAGTTTGCAAAATCATGTCACGCAATCTTCTAATAGCCCCCTTCAAGACTATTAACAAGCACTGCCATGTCAGTCAGTCTTGGGGGTAGCAGTAACCCTTATTTTGCAAGAATTGTAGCGTGTGAACGATGCGATTCAAAATTTTTATAATATTTACATGCAATTCTCTAATAGTATATTGTGAAACATCCACCAGCTACAGCATCAAACCCACTCATGGGGATAGCAGCAACCCCTACATTAAAAAGAATTGTAGCTGGTAAAAAACTTGTTACAAAATTTTTAAAATTTTTACTTGTAATGCTTAATAGTCTATAAATCTACTAGCAATGGTGTGCCAAAGCCAGTCATGGAGGTGGCAGCAACCCTTAAACTAAATAAATTGCAC
Organism: Platerodrilus igneus; assembly: GCA_036346225.1. NCBI lineage: Eukaryota > Metazoa > Arthropoda > Insecta > Coleoptera > Lycidae > Platerodrilus > Platerodrilus igneus. The sequence goes on from JARFIW010001250.1 coordinate 1,168,841, forward strand.
CTCGTAAAGGGCTAGATAAAAATTTAAAAATTTAAAAATTTTCACATGCAATTCTCTAATTCCCCATTACAAAAATAAACACCAGCAACAGGGTGCGAAAACTAGTCCTGGGGGGGTGAAACCAACCCCTATATTAGGAAACATTATAGTTTGTAAATGGCTCAATAGAAAATTTTAAAATTTTAACTTGCAACCTTCTAATATCCACCTTCAAAACTGTTCACAAGCAATGTGGTGTCAATGTCAGCCTTGGGGGTAGTAGTAGCCCCTATACTGCAAAAATTGTAGCTCGTGAACGATGTGATACAAAATTTTCAACATATTCACATGCAATCCTATAATAGCATATTACACAAATATTCACCAGCAACAGTTCACCAAATCCAATCTTGGGGGTGGAAGCAACTCTTATACTAAAAACATTTTAATTTGTAAACGACTCAGAAAATTTTCAAATGTTAAAGATTTATGAAAAAAGTGTAACAATCGTCTTAAAGCTTCAAAAAGAAAAACAAGAGCTTATACATTCACGGAAAACTTAAATTACATTTGTGTATAGGCGCCATCTGGTTTTGTTAAACCGTAGCAAAAATTGCGATACCAGGAAACCGAAATAAGCAGCCACCCGATTTTAAGACTTACTCGAATTCTGCGTGCACAGGTCTTGTTTGTCGCAGCACCTACTGCACAAATTTTGTTGGAAGGTGAGACTCACATACTTATTACTACACTTAACTTCACTATAAATTTAATTACAAGAGTTTCACATTTATTTATGAATGCGTACAAATTTACTTCTGTCTCTTTAAAGACATTCTCTAAAACTAAACAAATTTTTTACGGGCTTTAATAGAATAAGGCAAAATATGATGCAACAGCAAAAACATTAAGTTAACAAATTAGTCAGTACTACTGCATTATGTATGATACATAATTCCTTAACACTACCCTATCAAATACTATGCTTAGGTGTAAGTTTGCTTATTCACTTTACAATAATAAATCCTATCTTTGGTCAAAAATACCAAGGGTTCGGAACAATAAATCGATAAAATAATTTCTTAAGACATTTCATTACAAGAAAGATACAGGTAATTCTTTGACTTAACGGTAAAGGCAATGTAAAAATAACATCTCAGAGATAATTGCAGAGAGAACGATAAATACCTAACTATCTGTGGGTTAGAATATTATTTAAGATAGGCATTATTAGACTGTTATGATTTAACCTAAAAATTAAGATAAGATAAAATATTACGACATATTTTTTTAAAAAACAACAAAACCTACTTTTGGTTTGGAGGCCTTATTTTCAAGGCATATTGCCTCTCCTATAAATGTAATAACAAAAAATAAGGGGACTCGTGAGGGAGTAAAGTGATCCCGTAGGAACGTAAAATAGGGCGTTGTCGCATGCTTTCCTAAAGAAGCTCCATCAAGCGACATTCATTCACATGAAGGGCATGAGGGACCAGTTTGCTAGGGAAATGGAATTTCTGCATTTTGACATCGATTATGAAGATTGACACAGCCAAATTAATAACAACGTTCACTGTCAACGTACATTCACTGAAGACAATGGCGATACACAGCTAGACGGAGGCTCTCTACGCCCATTACCAAATGTCGTGAAGTAACAATCCTCTAACTATGCAGCGACTTCGAAAATGAAAGATAAAAGAGGGAGATGGGAGGTTAGGAGCTATATAGCAACCCAGGTAGAAGAGATACGAGTAAGAGCTCGCATTGAGCAATAGCTATAGGAAAAACTGTGAGTAGCGAAGCACTACTCGACCAGCTAAAGTGTAGTCGGTAGCCTGGAGTGGGCGAACACCACTCTATGTAATGGACGGTTGTCTTGGGGCTTAAGACAGGTCCAACGGAGGAAAAATTAAGGTTTAAAATGGAGATAGCGGGATATTGACGTTGTTTAAATGGTTTAGTATTGACAGTTAAAATTTCATGAGATGCAGTCATAACACAACCTAGCTCCATGAAAAGTATACGATAGTTTTCATTTATTGGCAAAATATGCAGTTGATGAATGTAATCTGTAAAGCAGTGATTTCAAAGGTTTTTAATTTATAGAGGCTTTTTTTTTTATAAAGAATTTGTCATTGCGGTTCATTCAATAATAATAAGGATTACTAAGAGTAGATCATTATTCAATAAAATTAATATTTCCTTTTTCGCTATTTAATATTTGTGTACCATCATAATAAAAATTGTATAAAAGTAACTGCTTGAAGTATTAAGTACTTTATGCAGTTCCGCATAAAGCATGTAAATTCGTCAAAGATTTATAACCTTTTGATAAACAGTTGAAATATATAATTAAAGGAATTATGTATTTTTTTAACTTTAAAATCTTATTTGTTGTGTAATTTCAAAACAGCATCTTGTTTTATAGCCAGCTTTTTATCTACCACTGGAGTTAATTTTTATTTAAAATCTTATTATTTATTATCAACTTTATTATTTAAAATGTGGATTATCAACTTCTGTTATATTTTTGGATAATTTACAATAACAAATTTAATAAATAATAATTTTTTTTAAGACTTGTGTACTTTATATAAAATCTTTGCTTAGTTTTTAGTTCAGCCTTTCTTTAAATTATTGTTTTTCTCGAAACTAGTATAAAGTAAACAAAATTTTAAAAAATATCTTTGACTGCGTTTATTTTTTGCCATTTGAATTTTTTATAGTTGTAACCTTACGGTTGACACTTCTTGTGTCAGCATTCTATTTATATAATATTTCTAAATTCATTGTCTTACCATCTATACCGTTGTTACCTCTTCGCTTTGTTTTGTATTAACCTTCATAATTACCTGTTATTGCCGTGTACTCAAATGTACGTTATTTAGCTGCATTTAAAATTACAAATATGATAATAAGCCGTACTTTGTTCTTGTCCTTGTGGATAAGAGGCATTCTTATTTCGATCGTTGTTGGTTAAGGTTGGATTTCTGCCGATGTCATCGTATTAATTACAGATTTAGGCAGAACCGACAAATTAATATTGTAGTTTGGCAATTTTGGTTTTATGGTTCTAGAATGCCTTTTGCAAGCTTCGATTTTCACTTGTAGTGGATTTAAATTCATCATCATCGTTCATAATTGGTGCAGATGTTCGTTATTGAAACCTCAATATTGTAACGTCCTGTTATCTCTAAATCAGTTAGTGCACATTTAATTGACCCACTTACGTGGGTTTTTAGTTTTCCTTGCTACGCCTTGTCATTGTGCTTATTATGCGTATGCTCTTCATTCTGTTTATGCTCCTGCCTCCTTTATTTCAAGAACGTTGTTGCACTACCAACTTTATTACTTCTCATTTATTGGCATTGCCGATCAGCTGTCGTTATTCTGGATTACCATTCCAGCAGCCTAGGACTTCGACGATCTTTGATGTGAGATAACTACATACAGAAACTAATCATTGAGTAAGATTATTCCATGTATTATTATTCGTTAGTGTTTGTGCTTATTTTGTGCTATTGTGGTTTTATTATTTTTCCTTACTAGTACTTAATATTAATAATTTGAGCTATTGCTGTTCATAAGAAGTACATCTACTTCATTCAAAATTTAGTAATACTGATGTACATAATTTAATATTTAAAACAAATTTTTAGTATATTTCTAGGCACCCTCTTTACTGCCTAGGGTGATTTATTATGATTATTAGTGAAATATTTCAACAGTACGTTTAGGTATCTAATATTTACACTATTGTTAGAGATTGCTCTCATGAGGTGCTTATTGGAAATTGAGGTTAGAAGACCGAGCACTTAATTTATAGTGCATTTTACGTACTACTACATGCTTTCTTGGCCAAGGGAATATGAGTGCGTGAGTAATTAGTAACATTAAAGTGAGTGGGAAATTAGAAGTTATTCTTCCCTGATATGCACTCGTGCGGGGTTACTTACGATAATATTTACAAATTTTGTATTCTCTAGGCTTGTATTAATCATAATTGAGGTAATATTGAAATTCAACTGGTATTTAGAATTTTTGTCATTAATTGTTTGTGTCTTCTGATACGAGATTAAAGATAGCTATTTTGTGAAGGTGCGTGTTTTATATTTATGATCTGGAAGGGGGATCCTTCGAAGTCTGTTAGAACTAGGGCTTTAGGTTTTATATGCTTCTTTATTTTTATCAGTTCCTGGCGCCTTGGTATTCCCTGTCCAGGCTCTGATTCAATACTAACCTTTATTAATATAATCTGTGCAATACATTTTCTGATCTCCCTGAATTAGAGTCTCACCCTGACAAAACCGGAGCAAAATTTGTCACCACCCCCAACCCAAAAGCTGTTTCCTAAACATTTTTCTAGTGGCCGTTCACTTGACTGAAATTTTCCGTGACATAGTCTTTTAAACAATGTACCCAGCGGAAAATGAAAATTTGCAATATTTTAAAAATAAATCAACTGCTACAGGATTACATTTATCAAATAAATGCAACTATTTTGTAAATTAAGGTATGAGTTAAAACGGGAAAGTTACAACAAAAAATGGATATTTATTTGTTGTTTATTGCTAGTACTGGCAGAAGTAAGGTTTGTGAATTTAGAAGAAGAAATGTGTTGATATAAACGCATCTCTTGATGGAATTCGAAAATTTTGGGTGACCACTGAAAGAATCTATTTGTGGCATAGACTGCTGTTGTTTTCTATATACAATTTTCACTTTTAACATAATTTGTTTGTAAATTTAAACACACTGAGTTTTTTCGAGTAGTCCATTTGCATACAAATAATTTTAAATCATAATCTGCAATGAAACACATCTATCCTCACTTGAATTTAAATACTTTCAAGTTTAAGTAATGTAAAAAATGTTCTTCCAAATATAAGATAAACAATATGTTCTAGTTATTTATTAATGGGTTGATTACATGTTTAACTAAATTTATGTAAAGACTTTGTTACAATACATTCTTGGCAAAACATTCAACATTCAATCTTTCCATAATACAATTTGATGATGCTGGCGATTGAATGAAAAGATATATATGAGAAATCTTCAAACAAATCCTTTGATTTGTAATACTCACTTACCTAAATATTTTACTGGTGTCTTGCACATTTGTTTTTCATTTTTGCAGTGGACAGTATTGTGGAATATCTTGATACGTGATTTTATCTTTTTTGGAAACAAAATTGTGTAAATTACAAGGTTTAGAAATAGAGGCACATTATGCAAAATTTGCTTCTAATGTTCTGTGCTGTATCCTCGAATACCAAAATGGCCATTTTATGTTTTTGTCATTGGAATGCCTCATCCCTAACAATAACTGGTGTTACTAATTCTCTTGCTTTGTTCAGTGGTGGCTATTATGAAGATTATTTGATTGACCTTGGCCTAGTGTTTGATCAGTATTTGACTATTGAAACACATTCAAACCACTTGCGCTATCATATGATTTCATAGTAACTGAAAAAAAAAATAATCTGCACTTATTACTCCACGGAATAAGAAAAAAAATGCTATTTGGCTTTTGAGTTTTTCTGCTTGCCATCAGTTTCATTCACACATTGAGGTAAATGGGTTTGGGATACAAATCTTATAGCAATTTGATGACAATTTTGAAATTTTTTTGGACATTCATTTGGGTTTATACATTTCCATGTTTGTTCCATATATTTTTGACAGTTACTTTTGTTATCTCTTGACATGAGAAATTCAAAGTGGAATAAGTACAATTTTATTACATACAGATTTGGTCTCACAAATTAGGTAGATATTCACAGAGAAGTCTAGTGAAGTACCACACCCAAAATTCTGTAATTCAAAATATTACAGTTGATCTCGAGTGTAAACAAGACTGAATAACTCATGAAAGGATAGGTTGAGAGGTTGCATAGAACCGAAGCACTATTGTCAGAAGGTACTTGTTTAAATTGGTAATTTTGTTTGACATCACCTAGTTTCAATTAGTTTTGGGGCTTTTTGAGTAGTTTCAACTGTTAAATATAGAGGTTATCAGAACACAAAATTAGGAGCTTGGACTTGGCAGTGCTCCACTCGTTGTGGAGGTATAATTACATACAATTTAGATATGTAAACTCAAGAGTGATCGAAAATAGTATAATACTAGGCTAGAAAATATAATTTATAGTGAGGACCTTTTAATACACCTTGTAGCAATGAAAATATAATAATCTATTTTGACATAAATTATATGAAATTTAAGGGGATATGCAGGATTTTGATTTCATATACTCTAAACTATTTTTGATGCACCACACGACTGTACTTTTTTATGTTGCAGTTACTAATATCTCATACTCGTAATTATTGTAAACAAAACACTCCTTGTAAAGTTTTAAAATTAAAAATGAGCATCATATTAGAAACTTTTCATTGACCTAGTCCAAGACAGATATATCTATCTCTGAAGCTTTACTTACAGTGGTCTTTAAGACATGTTTACACTTTGGTGAACTTGCAGAAAGTGACTAATAAATCACATTCTCTAGACTAAACGGCTCATGACCTTACTAACATTTGGAAAGGGCCCAAACAATTGACCTCCTCATGATATGCTATTTCTATATCTCATTAGGTATTTCAGATAACCTATTCAATTTATGTGCATACGAAATTTTAATATATTAGGAGGAAATGCATATGGGAATTTTTAGCAATTAAAATTAGATCATGCTGTAACTGGTGCCAAGATTAGTTGAGTAGCTTGCAAAGTTATTGATACCTACTTGGGAAATTACAAGCATTAAATTTTTTCACGAAGAACACTTGGAGATGAATGAATCTTATTATCGAGTATAACTCTTTGTGTGGTACACGTTAGAGTGTATAAAATCGGGACAGCTCCAGAACGTTTCCCAAAGCGTAAAGCTTAGCAAATGGACTGTAATTGTATGCAATTGGAGGTTAGGCGCGAAAAACAGTAACATAGGTCAAACCGTAATTAATGTTTTGCTTACCTTGCAATGTTGTTCACCAATTTACTCCCGCGAAGATAGGTGTTTTTTACCGGTCGACGCACTTGGTCGGGCAGCAGCACTTATGCACTCGCGGTTATAGTTATTAGGTGTTGAGTCGGCGAAACGATACGAGAGAGTCTTGTTGGTGAAGCGATAAGGCCATCTATACTGTCAATCGCTGACCTCCAACTGTATGAAGTTTTAACATACCCCCCACCCAAAATGGTAAATTTTGTTGAATACCGTGAAATGAATGGGAGAAAAAATAAAAATAGAAATTTAAAAAAAAATGTTTAGGTATGTATAAATTATTCGAGTACTCTGCATTTTGCTTCCTGCACTAAAATATAAAATAAAACATAATTTGTAGAGAAAGAAGGAAAAAAATAAAAATTGCATGTTAGAATGCTGAATTACTTATGGTGGAGGAAGTGGTACCACCTTGTTAATTGGGCGGACCGCTTCGCCTGTGGGTGTTTTTAGCTTTACAACTCTTGTTACACCATCTATACCCCTAGAAGATAAGTAGTGCGCAATGACGGGATTAGCTTGATCAAAATGTTTATATATTTCTAACATTTCTCTAGCCGCCCCACGAAAATTGCGGCCCTGATCGGAGTATATGTTCGTGGGTAACCCGCGTCTGGCTATAAATCTATCTAATGCAGCAAGACAGGCTTCCGTTGTTAAAGCTGTGACAACCTCCATATGAATGGCACGTGACACCATACAAATAAAGAGGGCAATATATGCCTTTTGAAATTTTGTCGATCGCAACGAGGATAGCTTGATTGTAAAAGGACCGGCAAAATCCAAACCGGTATGCGTAAAGCATCTTCCGAGTTCGAGGCGATAAAGCGGAAGATCTGCCATAGGAGGCTGAATAGGCTCTCCTTGGAAGCGATAGCAAGTCAGGCAGCGAAATATTCTACTTCGAATTAATTGACGGATACAAGGAATCCAAAATGTACGGGTAACTAATGATTGAGTTAGCCGCGGACCCCCATGACCTGAATATATGTGATAGTAATCACATATTAGTACAGCTAACCTGCTATTTTTTGGGATAAGGTAGGGAGGTTTGCTAGTTATGGAAAGGCTGGAATGGCGCAAACGGCCCCCCACCATGACTAATCCCGTGGGAGAGAGAAAAGGTGACAACGGACGGTACATTTTTGTGCTAGGTTGCCCTTTTTCTAGTAAGACGATATCGTCGTAGATGTGCTCGTACTGAGTAATTCTAATGGCAAATGTGAGAGCGCTACGATACTCAGAGGCATTTAACGGACCAGTAGTCTTTGCAAGATTACGTTTGCGTGCAAGACAGTTAAACGTGAACCTTTTAACGTACGCAAAAATTCGTTGAATTTTTAGCAAGTTCGACGACCTTTGTAGTACTACCAAGTATTGTTTCACATCAACAGTAGAGACGAGTGCGTATTGTACGGCTTTAAACCCGTCTGTAATATTGTGTGTGTATTTATCACTTGGCCAATCACAATAATCGCGGTATAAAAAATCAGGACCCTGCCACCAGAGTGTACAATTCAGTAATTCGGATGGCCTCAATCCTCGGCTTGCAGGATCGGAAGCAGTTGCAGAACTGGGAACGTATCTCCATATGGCTGTGGGTTGATTTTCATGAATTTGCACCACTCGGTTCGCAAAAAATAATTTTAACTGATAAGGTGGCGTACAAATCCACGTCAGTGTGTTTGTAGAGTCACTAAAGCATATTGGATCTAGTAAATTGATGGTGTCAAATGCTAATGCTGTATGTTTCATTAGTTTTGCCAAAAGACATGCCGATCCTAATTCAAGACGAGGAATGGTCCACGTTTTCAAAGGGGCTACACGGGTTTTGGAAGCTATCAAATGTACATATATTTTTTCATCAACTTCTAATCGCAGATACACAACAGCGGCTATCGCTACGGAACTGGCGTCGGAGAATCCGATTAAACGGGCTTGACTATTGCCGATTTTCCAAATAGATCGTGGTATTGTTATGTATTCGAGAAGTGGCAGTTCATTTTGAATTTGCTGCCATTCTTGAAGAATTTCTGCGGGCAATTGTTCATCCCAATCCACCTTTTGTAGACATAGGCTTTGCATAAGGCATTTGAGAAGAACCGTAAATGGACTTAAATAACCATTAATATCGAATATGCGTGCTATGCGCGACAAAATTCCTCGCTTAGTAGGGATGTCTGCAATATTTGGAACTTTACATCTAAATGTATCGAAACTCATATCCCAACAGAGACCCAGAACATCACGTGTTGTCAAAGTAGGATTAGAGTTCGGTAGATTTAGAACGCCCGTCTCCGACTTATCAATAACTGAAGTGTGAACTTCCCATTTTCCTAAGTCGAAGTTACCTAGTTTTAGTAAATTGATCAATTCATTTTTTAGAAGGAGAGTTTCTTCTACAGAATCGGATCCAGTCAAAATATCATCAATGTAAGTTGATGATCTAAGGGCTCGGGAAGCCCGGGGGTACGAGTGACCCTCGTCTTCTACCAACTGCTGTAGAACACGAAGGGCAAGGAAAGGGCTACAAGTAGCGCCAAAAATAACTCGGGTATGTTCATATTCCGTTAAAGGTTCACAAGGGTGAAACCTCCAAAAAATATGTAAAAATTTTCTATCTTTTGGGTGAACGACTATAGATCTAAACATTTGTCGAATATCGCAAGTGAGTGCTACTTGAGGTATTCGAAATCTTGTTATTACAAGACCAATATCAGATTGTAATTTGGGGCCCGGTAAAAGAATATCATTGAGACTTGTACCATTAACGTCCCTATCGGCAGGACTAAAAACGACTCGAACTTGAGTACTAGAGCGCTTATTTTTAACCACGCCGTGGTGAGTCATGATATATAAGGACTGTTTCACAGCGGGAGTGAGTTGTCCCTGCGATATATAATTAGCAATATTTTCTGAATATAATTTATAAAAATTTTTGTCGCGTGCAAATCGAGCTTCTAGTTTTAGAAAGCGATTGGTAGCTAATTCTCGTGTTGAACCTAATGTTCGGGAAATGTTTTCTATGAACGGTAGTCGAACCACATACTGGCCTAACTCGTTTCGTATAGTAGTGGACTTGAAATAATTTTCACAAGCCACGTTTTCAGGCGACATTGGCGGCGTAAATGGTATTTCTTCAGCTTCCCAGAAGGCACGAATGGTGTCGCTAAGGGACGGTTCTTCCGAGATGCTAGTGTACAACGCAACCCCTGAATACGGTTGACTTAAAGCTGGTACATCACCCATAATAACCCAACCAAACGAGGTAAGAAGCGCCGATGGCTTGCCTGTTATACGCAACGAATCGTTGGGTGTGGCATCTAAGACAGCTTGAACACCTAACAGCATATCGACAGGAGCGGATATGTGAAATTCAGGATCCGCCAATTGTAGGGACGAAAATTTGTCTATTAAATGCTTAGATAAATTTGCTATCGGAAGATCTGCGGTAATACGAGATAAAACAACAGCCTGTAAATTTAAAGAAACGTTTTGATCATATATTGATGTAACGTTACAGGTAGCAATTCCATGAACCTTTTCTAGCGGAGATTGGCCTACTCCACGTATTTCAAAAGGACATTTCTTGCGTTTAAGACCTAACTTGTTAGCTAGAGATAATGTGATGAAATTAGAATGCGACCCTTGATCTAAAACCAAGCGGCAGCGATGCCAACTACCGTCACAGGCTAAAATTCGTACCTGCGCCGTGGCTAAAAGCGCAACGGTTTCCTGTTCATTTGCACAGGAATGAACAAGAGAGACTGGAGCAGGAAAATGTTCAGCCGAATTAGCGGCACCTGAAGAGTGTCCTACCGCGCTTTGTGGCGGAGTCGGAGTACTGCATGAAATTGGTGCCTCGATACACAGTAGCGTATGGTGCATTTTACTACCGCACCGTTTGCACTGATATTTTGACTTACAAGTCGAAAGAGGATGTGGTGATAAACACGCAAAACATCTATGATATTGCTTTACCATGTATTGCCTTTCTAGAGTGGATAAAGCTAATAATTTTGGACATCTGTAAAATTTGTGGAACTGATCGTCGCACGCAGGACATGGCTTAGAAACGGCCTGCTTTGCATTAAATCGTCGTGAAGTAACTTCCTGTGTGGACATTGTTACATGCTTATTGTTTACAGAATTTGTATAATATGGTTGAGGGTTAGCCCTTTGTGGTGGACTAGACACATTTTTTGATGGTGGTGTATTATTGTTACCGCTCACCAGTGCTAAGATAGAACATTTGTTGCGTAAATATTTTATAAAATCGTTAAATTTCGGAAATATTTGATTTAAGTGTTCCTTTTCGAATTCTTGTCTCGACTTCGGGTCTAATAAACCGAGGGACAAAAATAAAAATATGTAATCGGCCAACTCAGGTAGCTGCATGTCGATAAGAGCTGTGACGTTGGCTTGCAGGGTTTCACATAAATCACTAAGAACTTTTGGGGAATCCGTCTTTAGTTGAGTTAGTGAAAATATTTTGGATAAATAATGATTAGCAATTATTCGTTTACTAGTGTAGCGTTGAACTAAGAGATTATAAACAACCATATAATTTTCTGGAGCAAATCGAACAGATTGTGCTAGCTTTAATACCGTCGCATCCAAATAAGAAAGCAAATATGTGAATTTTTCGCAATCATTAAGTGCGTTATTGTTATGAATAATGTTGTCATATAGAGATTTAAACGCACCGAATTTCTCGGGGTCACCTCGAAATATATCTATTTTTATTTCTGGTAAATGAACATTAGATCTGGTATTTCCAGAAATATCAATAGTATTTACATTGGACGTTGTGTCGCGAGCGACATAGCGCGCCGCATTAGCTAAAATATCATAGTACATAGTATTGAACGTAGATTCTAGATTAACGGTATCCGTAAATAAGGTTTTATAAACGTCAGAGAGTGACGATAATTCATCTAAGACATCTAAAAATTTTGTTCTTACGTCATCTAGCTGACTAACACGAGCTTTAAATTGATCAAGATTAGTTGGTAACGTAGAAATTAAATCGTAACAATCTTGCAAACGTCGCCAGTACCTTTCTTTGCGATTTGTTAATCGTTTAAATTCAACAATAACTTCACTTTCTGGTTCCATATTGTACCAGGTATACTCGTAACAAATTGAAAACACAAATAACTAATAGAAAATGTAACGCAGTTGCAAAGCCTTAAAGGTAAACACAGTACTCGTGTAGAAGCAATGTTAATGCTGATACGGCCTAAAACTAATATAAGTGAATTCAGAACTCTAAGAAATAAAGTGCATTAGGTACGTAATATTTACAAACAAAAATGTAAACAAACAGTTTCGTTAAAGTCCTTTGACTTATTTTGTTATCTACACAGCTGATTGATAAGCGTAGTAACAAGATGGTAATGAACTACAAACTTTAAATAAATTGGAACAAGTTTTTAAACACCTGTAATGCTAAATGCAAAGTACTCGTTTTGTTGATAGTAATTGAAGTTTGAAATCTTTAATAAAAATCATGCATTTTAATATTCAAACCCACTTTTAGAAAATAGTTTTGAAAATGAATGAATGTAATAATTTAAATTTTAATGATCCCGCTAATGAATTATATTAATTTTGACTATAATTCAAAGCTTATTTGTTCAGTAGGACCACTTTTTGTGATATGAGGCTCAGAAGGGCCACTTTTTGTGATATGAGGCTCAGAAGGACCACTTTTTGTGATATGAGGCTCAGAAGGGCCACTTTTTGTGATATGAGGCTCAGAAGGACTACTTTTTGTGGTATGAGGCTCAGAAGGACCACTTTTTGTGTGGTACACGTTGGAGTGTATAAAATCGGGACAGCTCCAGAACGTTTCCCAAAGCGTAAAGCTTAGCAAATGGACTGTAATTGTATGCAATTGGAGGTTAGGCGCGAAAAACAGTAACATAGGTCAAACCGTAATTAATGTTTTGCTTACCTTTGCAATGTTGTTCACCAATTTACTCCCGCGAAGATAGGTGTTTTTTACCGGTCGACGCACTTGGTCGGGCAGCAGCACTTATGCACTCGCGGTTATAGTTATTAGGTGTTGAGTCGGCGAAACGATACGAGAGAGTCTTGTTGGTGAAGCGAAAAGGCTTTATCGCTCCGCCATATGTGTAGCACAACAACAATATACGATAAGGCCATCTATACTGTCAATCGCTGACCTCCAACTGTATGAAGTTTTAACACTCTTATTTTTGTAATGTCTCTTGATATAGTGAATTTAAATATTTTCTAAAAACTTTTTTTTATAGTAAATAATACGTTGAATAATGATTAAGTTATTCTTGAAAGTAAATTACAATGACTTGATTATTGAAATTACTTCAACACAGGTATTATTATTTGAAATTAAATTTGAATGTGTTCCAATAATATTAATATACCATAGTCTCTCTTACGTTAAATATTGAATTAACAATGAATACTGTTCACAAAATATGTAACAGTAAACTAATAGTTGAATTTTTTCCAACATAGCTATTATTGAATATTGGACTTAGATTCTAACATTTCTAAAGGAATGGCATACCTTATTGCACAATGCTTAACTGTGAAAAACGAAACTCTGGAAAATGATATTCTGTTTCAATTTAATACACAATATTGTGGCGTCTTTATCTTCCTCACATCTATTGTTTGCTTATATTTTTTGAGAGTAACAATTTCTTGAACTATTTTTGTATAAACGACTCGAATTTGTTCAATTTCCTGGTTTATAGCTTTTTATCTTGTTTGTGATTTCATGGCATATCATATTTTTCAGCTAGTGTTTGCAAGATATCCTTTATGGTTTTAGAAGTCGATATTTAGTTATTTTTAGCAGTTCAGAATTTTAGAGCTGGTAAGAATGCATTAGTACTTGGCAGCAAGAAGGGTGCCTAGAAGGCTGTTAATGGTCGCGTGTGGCCTTTGTTGTAAGTAATGAATTAGTTTCATGTGATTGATCAGTGGTATCTGGGTAACGCTTAATTGTTAAAAAATTGAAATTGTATCACCGTGTTTGATTGTAAATATGCGAGAATAGTGGATAGAAGCCATAACAGATTAGTTTTATATTTGTTGAATTTATTTTGCTTGTGAAATTTACTTTGAAGTGGCAATGACAATGGTTAATCTCCATTATTAAGCAAAAGAATGATAACGACTAATTTGTAATTATTTGTACAAGGCCAAGTATCTTCTTATGTTGAATTTGATCTAATTACCATGGAAATTAAGTATTCTTTTTCACACACCTGTAGGTATGTTTTTTTTTTAATGAGTTTTCGGAAATTTTGTTAACGCTCATGTGGGTTGCATGCATCTTGCATAATAATAGAGGACTGTCCATTTTATTTAAAACATATATGTCAATTTTCATTACGTTGTTTTTACCTGTATGCTCGTTATTTAAATTTTACAAACCTAGAATTATAATTCAACATTTTTTTAAGGTCAAATCTTTACATTATTTATTTTTTAATGTTACTAGAACAAAAATTTGTAAACGATATGCACACTTCGTGACAAGTAATTCATTTTTGTTAAAATATTTTAAGTCTCTAAAAAAATGAATTATTTAACGTAACAGTTTAATTCTTATATAACATGAAAGTATAAATACTAACCATGATCAAATCCTTCAGCATAAAATTTTTGTTTGCAATTTCTACCTTATGTTTATAAAAAGAAAATTTTGTTAAGTACACAGAAAATGGTAAATTCACAATTTTCAATTTATTTATTTTTTTTTTAAATTATTTGTTTACTCAGGAATTTAGAGGCACCTAGCTTTTATCTCCAAAATTTAAAGTTCTTTTAAAGGTGGATCTAAAGGTAGGGAAATATTTTGGTTGTAAAATTATGTGTTTATTCCAATATCTTCTGATAATTGACGTGAGCGGCTCCATTGCTTAGGGGTAGGTTTGTAACCCATACGCCCAAGGTCTCGGGTTTGAATCCCGACACGGTCCACTGGAAAAATGTTAGGCCAGCATTCTTCACAAAAATACACCCTCGTTCGGATGAGAGGTAAAATGGAGGTCCCGTGTGTGAGGGTTGTCACACACTTTAAAGATCCCTACCTTGCTTGGCACAGCAAGGGTTCGGCAAAATTCCAAATTTTCCAGGTAAAAAAACTCTCTTCCTGGTCAATGTAGTACCTTTGGGTGGAGCATTGGAAAATCACATGTAAAATAATTGATGTGATATGATCTTAATGAGTTATTGAGAGTTTCATTGGTTGTTGGCTTTAAAAAGGTTTTTGTTTCGTGTTTATTCAATTTGATGTAGGAACAAGTTTGTGCTTTGCTTATTTTGGAGTTACAGAGTATGGAAAAATGAAAAATTAGTTTACTCAAGAGAGTTCGGCAAAAACTAATGTATTTCATGCAAAACTTTTAGGAAGCAGAATTTAGTAATTTTTTTTAAGTTTTATCCTTCATTTAAAAGAGGCCTCACCCCCGTTTATTCACGCCAGTTCCTGGTTAGGTGGCGCCCTCTTCCTTTTTAAGATTGCTCTTATTATCCTTACCTCCTTGTTCATGCCTTTGCGGTCTTATCCCCAGCTAGCTATTTTCTATTCTGGAGTTTTTTCTAAATTTACTTTAGCCATTTATTTCATCTTCTCCATCCGCACGCTGATTTGACATGAAAAAATTTCTTATTAACAGCTTGATGGCGTGTTTAGGCAAAACTTTGCTATTTAAAAGTTTTGCTTATATTCTAATATAAAAAGTTTGTCACAATAGTAATTATGGTACTCAAAGTATCGGTACTCAAAGGATCTTCAAGTTAGGTGGACAAAATGAAAACCTATTTTTGATTAAGGTAAAAACAATAATGTATAACACTTTAAGCAAGTATTTTTTTACGTTTTTGAAATATGTATGCTTTGATTTTTATTCCTATTGAAAACTGCCCAACAGTGAATCTAGTAAATGGAATAAATACAGATCTGATTTTGGTAGTTTGGATGAGCCCCAAGTAACAGAGAAAAAACCTTTGACATACCACAATGGATTAATTTTGGCTGTTTTGAAAGAAAAAGGAATGATTGATAAATATAAAAAAATTCTCTTTCTCTTATACAAATTTTTTATACACTGACTGATATGCATTAGCTTATTGTAAAATGGCATTTTTGTCCAAACTAAAATATTTCAGACAACCATGATGGAATTTTCTATAACTTCCAAGATCGTAATAGTTTTTATATTTACACGTAATCAATTGTACGATTAACCTGTCAAGATTAAGAATGTCATATGATACCGCACTAATGTTACCAGTTTTATATAATATTAGGCATAAGTTTTTACATTGCACGCGATGAGAAGACTAAAAACTGTTTGCCGATGGCTAACTTGGCTACCACCTCAAGGGAGAGTTAGAGATGAGTCTGGGCTGAAATTTTCTTAGTTAAACAGAAAACAATTTAGTTTAAGTTTGGACGTCACTGTTCTAGCAATTATTAATCAATTAGAAAGCATATACACAGAAAACTTTTTCTATTTTAAATTCTTGGAGTCTTCAACGTCTTCAACATAGAAATATTTTTAACAGATGTTCTTTTACAAAAAAAAACTGGAATTTTAAGCAATTCTAATACAAATCTTATTTTGTTACTAATAAAACATACTTTCGTTTAGGCTTCTCGTAAGTGAAAGTGCTTCAAATATTACAAAAATTTAACAAGTCATTTTTCTTTCACAAAATATATGTAGTTGCGAAAAATTGGTAATATTGAATGCTATTACGGCTTTCAACAAACATCTCGTGAACTGAAACTATGGGGTTTTTACTGCAAGTAATTTGATCGTATGCAAAGAAGGGGGTTGTTTAACACAACTGGTTTTCTTGAAAAAATCCGGTAAAAGGTTTAGCAAAAGTAATGATCTTGCCCTTAATTCATAGGTCGTCGACTGCGACCCTTGCGCTGGTTGTGATCAGGTTTCAGTTAATCTTCTTCTGTTCACATGCAGGTATTGAATTCATAGGACTCTAGATTGACTCTAAATGGCGGTATTATTGCGCTGAGAGTTTTTCTGCATCAACGGCTTTCATCCCGCTTTGCTCAAGGAATAACGTGGAAGTGATTGGATTAGGAAAGCAATTCCTGAAGATAATTTGACCTGGGGAATATTTTTCTACCTGGAATTGTATGCTAATCAGAATAAATGTGATGGTCACATGCCATGTTTATGAAACAAGTTGAAAACCGTGGCATATATGTGAACAATAAGTTACTTACTCAGACTTGGAATGTTAAGAATGCTATTTAAAATGGTCTAAGCAAGGTTTCAAAACACATGAGGTATTTTCAATATTATTACTGTACAAAATGTGGAGTTTAACTTTGCGATTTAGTTAAACTAAGAAATAACAGACTGTTTAATGTTTCCCATACGGGACCAACGGTTTATTATGAATTTAAAAGCTTATTTAGGTTTGCAAATAAATAAATTTAAGCGAATTTTTTTCATTTTTTCTTAATACTGATCTGCTCTAATATAAACAAATTTTGTTACACAAAAAAAATTGTAACAAGGTGTAGGAATTTGATGCCCGATTCAGATCCTAGAGATATCACACATGCAAGTGTGGGTTGTAGGTCTGAACCCACTTTCTTTAGTGATTTATTTAAATTTTCTTTGAAAATGTTCTCAATTAACTTTTGTTTTTTTGTTTTGTATTTGATACCCTATCATGTTTTCTAGCGGGGATAAATACAAATTTTTATCCCAATTTTATAATTTTCTAATACTTATCTTATAGTAATTGAAAGAATTCAGAGAGGATGATTTATCTTTTTATTACTTGATGTGGTGTAGGATCATACTAGTTCCAAGAGAGGTATTAATTAAAAAAATATTTGTGGATAACTATGTAACTCTTCATACACTTTATGAAACTGACCTTTCAGAAAGCATTTTATGATGGGATTTATCCAATATTGTTACCATTTTCAATTTTTTTTTACTTTTGAGATTAAAACACCTCAATGTTGACTTTTGGAAATCTTTTTAAAAACTAAAACATTTAGTTATTTATGCACTCATACCTCTACATTGTAATAAGCCAAATCAGTAATTAAACTGCTGCAAAATTTCATGCCTATAACTTCAAAATAAGTTGTGTAGAATGTGCATAGGGTATTATTAACAAAATTAACTTGGAGCACATGTTTCTTAAACTTCTTTCAACTCTGAACAATAACTTAATAAATTACTGTAAAGCCTGTTTTGATTCTGTATCGAACTTTTTTTACAAGATTTATGTTTAAGTTTATCAGAAAACAATATGCAGTGTTAAGAGTAGGTTCTTAGCATTGTGAAAATTTTGTAAATGAACAAACTTGTTGATATCAAATAGAAAATTGCTTGCATTTATTAACTACAAAGGTATTAACAAATGGCATTCTTTATTAAAGTGTAGTTTATTGAAAAATATTTTGTTTTTTAAACTGTTGGTTCAGTAATTGAAATTCTTATGCAGTATACTATCATTCATATTCAAAATTTATAAATTAATGTACAATATCAGGCACAAATTATTATTTGGTGTTCAAAGTAATTATTATAAATATTGTAGTACATTGTTATTTGTAGAAGTATGCAGAATATAAAATATGGTTTATTATTTTATAGTTGTATCAAGTGGCACAAACTTTGCAAACAATCTCTACATTTACATTTTCATTCAGACTGGTGTATGGTGCAAGCAGTAGGTAATATGTTGGTTGACGTAAGAATTCATACATAACTCCCACTCAGAGAATTGCATATATGGAAAATGCACAAAGTAAATGAAAATAATTTTTTGTGTCTTTGAAAGTAATTTGCAATTGTAAAATAGTTAGAAGCAGAAATTGTGAGAAATATAAAATTTTTGTTTAAGGATATGCAGTTATACAGAATATTACAACCTATTGAAGTGCAATAAGAATTTGAAATTAAAGTAAATCTGCATTTAAATGGAGTTTATTTATTATAAAAAAAGTTACTACTGAAGTTGTCATTTTTTAAAAAATGTTGCACAAATGAACCTTGCTTGAAATAATAAAATTTACAAACTTTGGTCATTATTTGAATTTGCTTTTTGGTTTTCGCGGACACAAAATGTCAATTCAACTTTGAATGATTTGTATAATTTTTCATTCTTATAGTTTATTCTATTTTTTAATTTTGAACATTTTTCAATAAATATACATTTTGGAACACTTTTTGTGAATTTTTCGTTTTTTATTAGTAGGTGGTATTGGAAGATTTCAACGAGATATTTTATGATTTTTCATTTTTTTAAATAAAATTTAATTGTTGTTAGTTGTTATATATAGTCCTATATTAATTCGATTTATTTTTACAGAATGGCACAATTTGCAACTAGAGCAACACTTTTTAGTGCTGAATGTTTAAAATTTCGTAATTTGTTTGGTGAAGCAGCTCATCAATTAATTAGAATGACCAGTGAAGATTCGGATTTGCAATCTGCTCTGTTACTTGAACAAGCTGCCTTTTGCTTTTTAGACAGTTCAAATCCTCAAATGGTACGTAAATATGCATTTCATATGGTACTTTCAGGACATAGGTTTTCAAAATCAGCACAAAAGAGGCATGCACTTCGTTGTTATAAGCAAGCTTTGCAAGTTTACTGTAATAGCAGATGGTCATTTGCTGAAGATCACATGTATTATACAATTGGAAAACTATCTACAATTTTAGGCAACCATGAAGATGCTATTAAGTCGTTTGCTTTATTATTAACTGTTCAAAGTAAGCAGTCAGTTAAACAGCAAACACTTTTTCTAGAAGAGTATCTATCTATACAGCGTGTAAGCGAATTTATTTTAAAGGTATAATTTACATAATATACTTTAATCACAGATGCTTCTAAATGACCAGGATTATGCACAGAAATCAGAATTGTTACTGCCTGTGTTAAAATTTGATACAATTAAGATTCTTGTTGGACCAGCACCTCCACTATCTATACCACGAAAAGTGCGTGCTCTTGGAATATCATTTGATAGTCATGATAATCCTACAGAAATTCAAATGTGGAATAAACTCGAAGAAATGATAATACAGGAAGCACAAGGTTCATTACCTATAACTTTTAAGGTGGCTGTGGTGTTGTATACTAAACATAACCTCCCTAATACAAAAGTTGATGCAGTTGTAAATGAGCTTATTCAAGTATCGGTTGTGATACATAATCCATTATCAGTTCCATTGATATTGCAAGATGTTTATTTGCTTTGGAATTTTAAGGACGAAAATGGAATTTTAACCTCTAATGAGAATATGGACACGAGTTGTAATCTTCTTTTGAAAACACATGTACTTAAGTCTTTTTTGGCCCAAAGTAATAATTTTCAAGATTTAATTTTATCTGTTACACCATTAATAGTTGGCAAATTACAACTAAAAGGAATATCTTATAGTATTTATAATTCTTATAATTCTGAAGATATTGTTTTTGTAACTGGTAAGCAATATTTCAATGTGCAACAACTAGGATTATTGAAAGATACAGTGCTTGAAATATCAATTACTCCACCTGCACCATGTCTTCAGGTATATAGAAAAACATTTGTATATATAACATTTTCTATGATGATTTTAGGTTACTTTTAGTGAAATTCGTTCAGAAATTTTATGTGATGAAATTCAATTAGTACAAATGGAAATGCGGAATGCTGGACATGTGCCTTTGCATAAAGTGTATATAGCATCATCAAAACCGCAATTTTTATCTACATGTGAATTTCACAATGATTTATTTGAATTTAAACAGTTTGATGAATCAGATGGCCAGGAACGTGAAGCTGCTAAAAACCATGTGTATTCTGTTCCTCTTCCTAAAGATTGTTTAGATCCTGGACGGTCACATTCTGTTAATATATGGTTAAAAGCACCAAAAGTAAAAGGCCATATTAATATTGATCTTTTAATATATTATGAAAATAGCAACAGCGACAATGATTCAAGGTAAAAACTAGATTTTTAGCAACACTGTAGTATCCTACTACTATTAGGTGTCATTTTATTTGAACTTTATAATAGACGTATGTCTTTTACCTACTATATAGAAAAGTAACTGGTGATTTGTTACTTTTAACTATTCCCTGTAATTACATATTGTTACATGTGCCCTTATTTTTTTGTTTACCATTACAACTAATGAATAACTTTTATTTATCCTTACTAATTTCAAACATATGAGTTACAGATGCAAAGTGCTTACTAAAAATATACTTTTAGACTGCATAATGCTACTTACATCGTGTATTTAAAATTAAATTTTGATGCTTTTTTGTAGGAGTTCAAACCTTGTAACGGTAAAATTTGTAAGGGTAAGAAACGTATAGGTCAGACAGATGTGGAAGGTACAATAAGGTAGGGACCTGCACGAATCACGATTACGTATAAGAAGACAAAAGAAACGTAGAAATACCGGGCTAACTACAAACACAGAGAGGGGGGGGGGCGATTTACATCTCCATCGATTTTCTATTTACAATAAAAATAAACAGTTATATTTTACGAACAATTTTTAATAATGGAAATACGAAGTGTGCATTTTGTATGTTGAAGCATTTTTATTTTATTAATCCATAAACTGGTTTAGAAAGTTTTAATTTTGATAATTGTTGGTATATAACTCTGTATATTGTATCAGTATTGAACTTTATTTGTTAAAAGCAAATTTAGTTTTCATAGCCAAATGTTCCAAGTTAACATTTGTTAGCCCTTTCTTTAGAATTATAGAAGCATTAAAAGGTCATTTTGAAAATTATTTATTGAAATAGAAAATGTCGTTTGACTATAAAACACCTATTCATATCTAGTTATATCTGATATAATCAAGCCCACACGTGCCATGTTTGGCGTTCGTTTCAAGACAGTTTGTTTTTTCCAGAATCGGAATTAGTGGTATTTGAACATCAATGTAAGCAACATGTCTCTAAGAGTTTGTAAGTTTAAATGCGATCTCCAGATTGCTCTTTAAGACTATTTGTGTTTGAGTTCTCGTGAGTTATGTGACGAAAAAGACAGCATGGTCTGTAAAGTCTATCTGTGTGAATTTATATCTAATTGAATTTAAATATTACAGCACATTTATTTTAGGGACAATTCTTTAAATACTACAATATATAAATTACTTCAAGATAGTAGTTTTATAATTATATGATGTTTCAAAACTCCATCATTTAATGAATATAGAAGTTTTAATTAATAACTTTGATGCATTTGGTTTGTAGCGGTTTCTTTCATATTTGGTCTCTGGACAACAGCTGTTCATGTAGGATCCATTTTGTTGGTATGATCTCATCTATAAAAAGATACTTTTTGTTAGGTTAGATCGTTACAATTTAGTAATACATTTTGCAATACGATAATGTTATTTGAACTTAATGTCAACTTGATTGGTAAGTCAAACTTTACTCATCTATATAAATTCCATTATTTTGGATTTTCATGTTTATTAAGTTTCCACTAGATTTAATTACTGTCATTTTCAAAAATATCTGCATACGTATAAATAAGCAGAAAATAACTTAATTATGATTATGCTTTTGAGAAAATAATTGCAAAAACAATTTTACTCTTTAGAAATTCTGCTATGATAATTTTGATATACACTTGAAGTTAGTTTTCTTTAAATTAAAATCTAATAGCGCAATACTTTATTTAAAATCTGTCTTAGAATCTTATATGATTATCCAATGAAAATAATTGTAAACTCAGACTTAATATAAACTTTGAAATATTTTAAGAACTCTTATGGGTTTAACAAAACTACGTGTACATCGTACTCAGATCTGGCTATGATAATATATATCAATTATGATATTTGTCATTAATATAGAGTGTGATGATTTGATACAAATTTCTTCTTCAGCCAAGATACTTAGCTTAATTTATTTACAATTAGCTAACTAATTACACGATAATATATATATATATATATATATATATATATACTAAATTATAAAAATGTTTAACTTTTAAGTATTGTTTGAACCTAAATTTGTGACATATTATTAAAAAAAAATAACAATAAATACTGACTAGCTTTACAAAATTCGTATAGCATTAGTGGATTATACTTTACTAATCTATCATGTAATATGAGACAGTAACAAGATGTATTGCAAGAACATTTTTATTTGTTTCAAATTCCAACCTAATGTCAACAGTACCGGATTTGAGTGCTTCGTTTTGTCTAGAACAATCTATCACAGCAAGTGGTGCTGCATTTCTAAATTCTTCAGGGTTGAACAACGGTTCATTTTCCTTTTTGTAGTACGATTCCTGATACTGTGCATTCATTCCATATAAAGGTGCAGTTTGATTAATATCAAAATTTACATTCAGATTATCATATGGATATATCTCCGAATTTAGATGCAGTTTAATGTTTAAGTTGCAGTGATCAAATCGACTATAATCACTTTAATTTTTATTTTTTCGGTTTGTTTGAAATCCAACAATAACAAAGCGAGGTTTTTCTAACTGTGTGACTGTTTTTATACTCCACGTATGACGTTGCGTTTGTTGCAGAAGCTGATTTTCATGCAACTCCCAGCCTCTAAAGGGAATATGCAAATCCTGCATTTGGGCTACGCATTCAACTAGTTTTATACTTTGGGCATCTTCGACAGAGATGTGTGAAATTTTCCAAAGAACTTTGACACTGCATTACTATTAATTATGGCATTTGTGTCAAAACTAGATCGAATTAGAACTAGTTCTTGACGCAAGTTTAATATAATCTTTCTAAAGTCGTCACATAATCCTAAAATCATAGGCAAGTTTATAGCAGCATTAAAATTTCCATTAGCATCAACTATTTGAGAATCGTCTAGCGGAAACCAACCAACATTTTGAAGATGTTTGCTTTGGTTAGCATTATAACAAACATTTCATCAAATAGTAGTAAAACACCATTGTTTGCAAACTGCTGTTGGAGAAGGTGTTCCATCAATTTTAACTAACTTTCCTTCCACATACAAGCCTTTAGATGGTAAAGTGTATACATCTTGTTGTTGAATAGGAATCCTAGTTTCATCGTTGTTGTTTAGGGATATTGCTGCATAAGGTTGGTGGATGTACTTTTCAATATTGACAATAGCATTGTCAAAGTAAGCTTTTTCACGGACATTCAAAATCTCACTGTTCATTTTACTAAGCCCTTTTTAAATTGAATAATATTTAATCCAAGAGATTGAAAAAATTGACGGTTTCTTCGTGTTAACGATTTCAGATCAACCAACGAAGTGTGCATTTGCTTAAAGTTTAAACTATTTATACCAGTTTTTTGTATGCTGTTTCTATTGTATCTAATACCCATTTCAGTCTCTGACTTTTTTTAAGTGCAGTCTTACTGTTATGAACTCTCCTCTAAAATTGATTAAATTCCAATTTTGATCTAGTATTTTAACTACAATTTCATCTATAACTTGTGCGTTTATTGGTAGATAAATTGTCGGCAAGCATTCAACAATTTTAAAACCTGGAGGGACTTGAGGAAAAAACTCGTGAACAATGTGAGCTGATTTACCATTTAAGTATGATCCATTTACAATATTACAATCTATTAAAATTGCATTAACTTTAAAAATGTTGGCTGCATAATCTGCTTCGTGTCTGACAAGTGCTTCAAGTATACGAGACTTAAATCCAAGCAGAGACCCAATAGAACCTGTCTTGGTAAAATCAATTTGTTTGCTGCATTTTATACTGCATTTTAAGGTATTATTGTTAGCTGCTATTTCTACGAAAACGCGAGATTTTTTAACATTGCTTATACAATCTCCAATTCTAATATTCCATCTTTTGTCCCTTAATTCTTTTTGCAGATATTTACTAATTTCGCCGAGTTCATAAGCACCCTCAGGAATTTCCACATACTCTCCGTTATTTCCAAAATAAAATTTGTTATTTACTTCAAATTCAATATTCGGAATTGTGTTATATGATTCAAAATCTGTTAATCCCAATACACATTCAGAACCATCATCCAAATTAATAGGTGGGTTCAAATTTCCAGTAATAACAGAACCTTTTCCTGTTAATGTAATGGTATATGACATGGTTGGTTTTTTTATTTCTACTCTAGCTTCTCTGGAGAAATCTTAAACATAAATGTCCGCAAAATATGGTTCCATAGGCTTGTTCTTGTTGATAATTATAGACAATTATACAATTTCCCCCACTTTTTAAGTATATTATTAACTCTAATGGTGGTTTTAAGTTTCCATAGCTTACATAGTAAATGGCTTTGTTGCCATGTTTTTTATAAGCAGTCCAGTGCATTCCTAAACCTTCCTTTCCTTCCAAATCGATAATACCACATTCGGAGTAACATACTTTTTTAGGAAGTGTGTTTCTCATAAATACGCCGTGGAAATATGGTACTTAAGTTGACTAGCTAATTTTATTAGTTCGATGTTAGTTAATGCACGGTTTAGCAGACTTATGGAACATCTTTTTTAAACTTTGCTGGGGCTAAAAAAAAGACCCAAGCCCTTTTTGTATGGTTTAATATTCATTCCTTTTTCAATAGTAATGCTTTCCATTGCTTTATGGCGTCTTTTGTTTTCTGATAGTTGTTTTTTGGCAGCATTGGCATCTGATACAGCTTTTGCTATTCTAGATGCACCACTGGCAAGGGCACCAAGTGCACTTAATCCGGCAAATATAGGAATTAATGGTAGAAATCCTCCTAGTTTTGGTATTGGTAATATACGAGCAGATTTGATGAGCTTTCTAGGTTTTAATTTTTTGGCACCTATCATTGCAATATTAATTGCATTAGTAAAATCGCCACCTTTAACATTTTTTAGAGCTGTTTGAACATTCTTGATGATACCGTTTAGACTTAAAGAACCGCCAGTTTTAAGTCATTTTATTCTATTAGTGTTTGATTTCTTCTTTTTCTTTATTGACATACTACAACCTATGCCCAGCTTAACTTTAGCCTTCATTGCTGCGGCCACTCCTAGTAATGCTGTTTTTTCTCCTATTGACGCGTCACTTGATTGTAATCTTTCTGTAGCTATTGTAGCTAATTGAGTATTAGCGTTGTGATGTTTAGGTAGATCCTTTTCTTTAGAGTACGCAATGTCGTGTTGTTTACAAGCTTTGTCTAACTTATTAATTCCTGGATCACCTCTGGCTAACTGCTTGGCTAGTTTTGTTCCTGGCCCGCAATATCTGTGGTCTGGAATATGAGCATCAAATGGTAAATTGTGAATTATTGTGTTTCACAAACCTTTTCCAGTAGATTTTTTTATTTTAGATTTTTTGGTTTTAGATTTATGAGTAAGCATATATTTGTCTAATGCTACTGTAAGCTGTGTTACTTGAGACTACTTAAACAGAAATAAGTTTCAATGGCTGGGTTACACAATTAATAAACATAACAAGAAATTGTTGAACTTATATATATATATATATATATATATATATATATATGTATATATTGTAGTGGTTTTAAAGGGTTAAATGTAAATATTAACAAAGCAATTTAAAAACACCCTGTATAAAGGAAACAATCAAAATTTACGTGCGAAATTTATCTCATTTTATTCAATTTAAAGTATCAAATATTACCATTATTTTATAATTAGGGATTAAAAATATAATAAGTGCGTAAAGAAAATAAATTGCATAAGCCAATGGAAATAATTATTTAATTTAATTGAGTTGAATTCAAAGGAATATAACGTTTAAAACGCATAAGAGCGTGTAAAAATCGATAATACCAAGGCGAAACGCTTTACTATATGAAATACTTCGAAAAGCGAAATCCTAGAAATGTTATTTAAAACGATCGTTAATTAAACACCTGCATGTTTTCTAAATGTCAACTTCTCCTTATTTTGTGTAGATAAAACTCAAAATTCTAGGTATATTGTACAAACGGTCGGATGTTTTCGCATTAAACGCTAATAAGGGGTTATTTAAAGCACGTAGGCAAGTCCACGTGGGGTTAGATAACAGATGGACAGGAATATCGATTTCTACCACTCAAACAAGGTTAGAAAGAGACGTAGAATATGCATAAGCAAGGGACAGCGTTAATATAAGCGGGATTTGTAAGACGTCAATGCATAGACTATTGGTCGATATCGTTAGTTGTACATCAGACAAACACGGGTATATTGAATGTTAATTTTTCAGAAAATATCGTAACGATGCGCTAAATTTCGGGGAGTTATAAGACGGTTGAACCCAAAATTTTAAGAAATATTATTGTAAATGAAGGACTTTGCGTGAAATGCGGCCGAGAGGTGGCATCGTAAAATGTATAAATACTTTTTGAAAATATAATAAAACCCCTTAGTATTTTGATCGCTTGAGACTACATACGAAAGTTACCACGAGCTTGTAAGTATAGAAAATTATTTTAAATTAAATAGAACGGTGTTAGCCTCATAATTTGTACGCGGATAGTGCCGAGTCTAAATTTTATTGAGGTGCACATATATTTTTTTTAACAAGCTCGTGCAGTGACGTTATGTAACGTGAATTAATCTAAATTAAAATAAAAGAAGAGTAATAATTGGATTTGGAGTTGGATGTATCGTGTATGAACAGCATTTCAGCATTACTTAGAGGGTGTTCAACTACTAATATCTGGAGGCGGGAGCAGAGCAGTACTACGAAACAACTTAATGGCATCATCAACGGAGCAGGGATCTTTAAGAAATTCCAGGTAACGCTTTAGAATTTGTTGTTGTTGATAAACTATGAAGGTTATTGTGATGGGTGAGAGTGAACTATGATGGTAATTTACATTATTTGGAGTATTGAAAGTAATATGTATAACTAACTTTTATTGTGGTATTTAACTATAAAGCTAAAGGTGTATATAAAGCTGATTAATGTTCCTCAGGAATTTAAATATTTTTTTGTTATGAGTACATGGGTTTTTGTTGTGTTTGTAATAAGAATATGCCAAGTAAAGAGCATACATCAATCATAATTAACTGGGTTATCATGAGCTCACCATATTCCAGAGTCTCCTAATTGAAATTAATTATAAATAAAGAAAGAAGGATAAGGTATTATTCAGGGCCCATTTACTCAGGTTACATTCAATGTGTTTGATATTGCTAGTTAAAAATTCTGGACTTTACAAAATAGAATTTATTGAGGTGTAACTTGACCACTGAGATGTAAATAATTTTGAAGTTTTATTTGTAAATAGTGGAAAATAGATATTGTATGATTGTTGTATTATTTTGTGGTTTTATTGAGAGTGTGCATGAATGATAGAGAGTATGAGAGTGAATCTAGGTATCCAAGAGCAGGCCCAACTGAGCTAGCCAGGGAAGCAGTTGAAGAAAGCAATCAACCGAGGAAGCCGGAATCAGGGTAAGAAAATATTTTTGATTAAATTTTCTATTGTGTGCAAATTTTCGGTTTGTTATAAGATTGATAATTAGAGGGGCTCGATTTTTAATCCAAGATCCACGGCAATATATATATATTTCTAATTATGGGATTTTATTTAACGAGAATTTCCAATAATCGAATAGAGCCCACGGCAAGTTCTGATGGAAAATGGCCCAAAGTTGTGGAAATCTCAAAGGCAAAGCGGCTAGTTGAACTATATGCTCTGGGTGGAACATGAGCTGTGGGTCGGGGTTGGATTGCGACCAAAAATATGAAGAATAAGGCGCCACCGTATTTTTCTATACAGAGAAGACCTTACTTAAGTCTCTTGTACAAGGCTAATGCGGAAACCTTTATTCTATAACCGCTATACAGTTTATTAAAGACAACATAATCCCTGAAGTTTCTTACCTTATGGCTCGACTTTGACCTTAGTAATTCACTGCTACACCTGTGAACAGATTAAACAAAGAATAGCACTGTTTGTGCATTTATACTCAAATTTTTAAAATTCAAATGGAATCGACTTTCATTCATCCTAATTAAAAAGAATAGTCTTGTTCAAAAATAAAAATCTATTCCTCTAGTATTCAAATATGTGCTTTTTTACAAAATATCATTTTTTTTATTATATTTTGATTAATTTAATTTGTGAAAATTATTTACAAAGGCACTGGATAAAATCAGTACCAATTAAGTTAAATGTGGTTTTATTAACAAATTGATAAAGCATAAAGTTGCTTTCTAAACTGTTACTTACTGATAACAAAAATGTTAGTTTGGGTAGATCTACCATAACTTTACAATACATAATTCCAAATAGTTATTAATGAAATAGCAAACATAGAAGCCATTTCGAATGGACCTGCACCTTGCCGAAGTTCTAAATTACTAGAACAGGTGAAATGGCTTGCGTGTTCTAATGAGCTAAAGAGCCAAACTACAGGTCCAACCAAAGTAGTAGGGTCGTTAGTGAGGAACCAGACTAAGACAGGTCCCCGAAAGAGGGCAGCGGCTCTTTCGGTACTTAGATTGGCAGAGACCATAGGGGTCGGTATGGCAGTCTAAGACACACTACCGCGATGTGGAAGGCAACGGGAAACCACCACATTATCTCCCAAGTACACAGCGTACCTAAATTATAATAAAATGATGGCATTCTCTGGGGTAAAAGATTCCGGAGTTAAAATAGTCCCCATTCGGATCTCCGGGAGGACTACTTCGGAGGATGCGATCGGAAAGTTAAACATAAGAGTCGGGAACATTCTGCGAGTCGGAGCGTGGAATGTTAGAAGTATGAAGCAAGTAGGTAAGCTAGAGAACCTAAAATCGAAATGAATAGGTTATCACTAGACATAGTAGGGATCAGCGAAGTTCGGTGGCCAGAGGCGGGAGATTTTTGGAGTGGAGACTTCAGGGTAATTCATACAGGAGCAGAGGACGGAAATTTGGGTGTGGGGATAGTTATGCGGAAAAGATAGGACACTGTGTGGAAAATTACTTACAAAAGAACGAAAGAGTACTCATGGTTAGATTAGAATCTAAACCGGTAAACACAGTAATAATACAAGTATACATGCCCACCTCTAGCTACAGTGACGAAGAGGTAGAAGCCATCTACAAAGATATCGAATACATATTAAGATACGTAAAAGGACATGAAAATTTAATAATTACGGGGATTTTAATGCTGTGGTAGGTGAGGGTAGGGAAGGAGCGGTAGTAGGTTTATTTGGTTTAGGCACGAGAAACGACAGGGAAATAGGCTGGTAGAATTTTGCGACAAGAACAATTTAATCATCACAAACACATTATTTCAACATCATGCTAGAAGACGATATACGTGGAAGATGCCAGGAGATATAGGACGATATCAAATAGATTACATTCTTGTTAGACAACGGTTTAGGAATCAAGTAAAAGACTGTAGAAGCTACCCAGAAGCAGATATAGATACTGACCACAACATCGTAATTATGAAGGCCGCACTTAAATTTAAAAATCTGAAAAAGAGGAACGGAAAAAGGCACTTGGACTTAGAGAAACTTAAAGACAAAGATATTCAAGTAAGATTCGAAAAAAAGTCAAATGAATTGCTGAATGATATCGCGAAAATATCTGAAACTAAGGAAGTAGAAACAGAATGGAATAACATTAAATCCAGCCTAGACATGGCGGCCAGAGATATTTTGGGGTATACACAAAAAGAAAATAAGAAACCATGGATAACAAAGGATATCGTGAATTTAATAGAAGAAAGACGAAAATACAAAAATAAATCAGACGAAACAGGGAAACAGAGATACAAAGCCATAAAATGGGAAATTATTCGAAAATGCAGGAAAGCTAAAGAACAATGGATTGATGAAAAGTGCAAAGAAGTACAAACTAAGATGGAAATAGGAAAGACAGACGAAGCATACAAATTAATTAGAATGAATTTTAGGGATATAAAACCGTATAGCAAAAATATAAGGGACGCACAAGGAAACGTCATTATAGAAAACGTAGAGAAAGTGAGTAGATGGCAAGAATATATAGGAATTTATATGCAGGAGAGGAACTAACTGCATTAGAACAGGAATCAGACATTGAAAATGATGACTTGGGATATCCTATACTTGAGACGAGTTTGAATTAGCATTAAAGAGTCTGAAAAATGGTAAGGCGCCGGGTACAGATAAGGTGCAAGCAGAAACTCTAAAAGCCGCTGGACAAGCAGTAACAGAACGTCTCTTCCAACTTGTAAGCTATATGTATGAGACAGGCGAGATACCCAAAGATTTCAAACGTAGCACCATAGTAACTATACCAAAAAGAAAGGCGCGGATAGATGTGAAAATTTTCGAACAATAAGTTTGACAGCACACGTGTCAAAAATATTAACTAGAATTGTGCAAAGACGAATGGAAAACGAGCTGAAGAAATACTAGGAGAAGACCAATTTGGGTTTAGGCGAAACAGGGGAACACGGGAGGCTATTTTAGCTCTGAGAGTGATAATGGAGAAAACAATAGAAAAAGGGAAAGCATGTATATAGGGTTTGTAGATCTGGAAAAAGCATTCGACAATGTAAATTGGAAAAAATGTTTGAAATACTCAAAAGGATTGGAATGAGTTATTGGGATAGACGAATAGTACATAGCTTATACAAAGAGCAAACAGCAGTAATAGAATTAGAGCAGGAACGTAGAGAAGTAAACATTAGGAAAGGGGTGAGACAGGGATGTGCCCTATCCCCATTGATTTTTAACTTGTACATAGAAGAGGCAATGAATACTGCCAAATGCAGAAAGACATTTGGAATTACTATGCAGGGACAAAAAATTGATATGCTTAGATTTGCAGATGATATAGCGGTATTAGCATCTAGCAAGGAAGAGTTAGAAGCGGCTCTTAATGAAATGGAAACGGTTCTAACAGAGAGATACGGTATGAAAATTAACAAAACTAAAACTAAAGTTCTAGTTTGCAAAGGCGGGGAAAATAAATCAAAAACAAGAATACAAGTATTTAACACGAACTTACAAGAGGTTAAGGATTTCTGCTACCTAGGAAGCCAAATAACGCAAGATGGGAAAAGCACAAAAGATATAAAACAAAGATTAGCACAAGGTCGTGCTACATTTAACAAGAAAAGCAACTATTGTGCTCAAAGACCACAAACATAGAAACAAGGAAAAGATTGCTTAAAACATATGTGTGAGCACAGCACTGTACGGCTGTGAAGCCTGGACAGTAGGAGAAGCGGACAAGAAAAAGGTAGAAGCCTTTGAAATGTGGTGTTACAGGCATATGATGAAGATATCATGGACAGACAAAGTTAAGAACGAAGAGGTACTAAAATGGTAGGGGAAGAAAGAAATATGTGGAAAACGGTAAAAATAGGAGAGATAGGATGATAGGCCACATACTACGGCATGAGGGAATAGTGGAATATTTTAGAAGCAGAGATAGGAAAAAAGAAGAAGAGGCAGACCTAGATTAGACTACTGCACACAGATAGTAAAAGATGTAGGCTGTAGAGGTTTCAGGGAGATGTAGGCTAGCCCAGAATAGAAATCAATGGAGGTACGCATCCAACCAATCCCAAGATGGATAAACTAATGACGAAAAGATAACTGTGCGTAAACATGATGATTATTATAAGTAACTACAAGAATTGGTTGGGCAATATTCTCGAATAATGTTAAGTGTGTGAAAGGATTTACTAGAAAACCATTATTTCGGCAAATGTCTAAGTGTTGGGGGATCTTGGTAGCCACAGGTTGCTTAACCTCCTTCACTGAATCTCGGTAAAATAGGGTATAAAATTAGAAAACAATAGAAAGGGAACGAGCTGAATACACATACTCCCTGAAAAGAAGAAAAGAAGAAAAAGAAGAAAACCACCAAAAACGCAAAATCAAAGACGCTGCCTATATAACCCTACATAAAAATAACTGCGTTGCAAACGAATCCGTGACTTTCAGTAAACAATGGATTCCATTACTAAAAGAAATAACAAATGAAAATCAAATGCCCACAATATCTAGGTAGCATTGCAAGTTTTTCCTGGGTTTTCCTTGCAATATTAACATGAAATACAGCCTACATACATGATTTCTATTTATACATAAAATAACTAATTACATAAAAATAAGCATATTAACAATCCTTGTAAAACAGCAGTTCTAGGACTGAAGACCTAATGATGATGAAACATAGAAGTTTAATTTCTAATTTTTCTTAAATAGAAGAATTTACTTTCTCTAACACGTAATGACATCTTCCGTAGTTTTAGTGAATTAATAAAAGAATTAGAAATGTAAAAGTTACAGATTCCTATTGCTTAATATTGAAAAATATGTTTATAGTCTGTCCTTGACCTATTTTGAAGTTTAAATAACTTGATTAAACAAAAAATTATCTAATTATTATGTCCATAGTTCAGCTAACATACGAAAACAATTTCTACATACCAGAACTCCGTCTGACTGAAAAATACCTGCTAGGAAGCTTACGTCAGCATTGAAATAAGGAAATCTCCAATTTAGAACAAATAATTTTACTGCATACTGAAACTCCACATTACTCGGCATCCATTTTGAGTAATTAAATTTCGCCAGGTCCACACTTGAACAAAGCGTAAACTCCTATATTTTCTTCTTGCTTTTAATCAAAAATAACGTTAAACCAGACTCCTGATTACCAATCTGCATGTTAATTTAAAGTTGCTTTATGTATAAATTAAACCACGAAAATTATCAAGCGTTGCATGTTAATTTAGATTGAATACTATATGTATAATTTCATGTTATATATAAATAAAGTTGCACTGAAAATCTTTACTTAATATGGTTACAGAATCAAATTTTACTTACTGTTACCACGGCCCTTCAACCAAAAAAATTTCACGTCATCTACGAGCTGTTCCAACAAGTGGACAATCAAAAGTGCGTTTCGGAGATGACATTCTCCTAAAACAACTTAAACCGCACGTGCTTCCAACACGAAAAACTGCAAAAAACCATTGTCCTCGGATTCAAGGAACAATTCGACCTGCTTTCACCACAGCTGTATTGGAAGTGTCGGGGTCAAGCGAGTTGCTGCCCGGCAACAAAGTTACTTCACAATTTCTTAATAGATGGGGCTCTAGGAATGATACTAAATGGAAACTTTATTTTGTCACCGTGGAAATTAAATTTTAATTTGAATTGAATGCTAATACTTTATTGGGCAATAGGTAATATTTAATTAGTGGATTGAATAGCATTATTATGCATTATATTGTATATTTTTAAATAAAGAGATTAATTATATGAACACATCTAGATAGAAAATAAAATTGCTACACTGCCTCTTTCTAAGAGAAAAAAATTCGAGAAAATATTCTGGAATAAATGCGAAGAATTTTTTTTATGTATGTTTTTTTTAGTATTTACAACTTATTATTAATTTTTACATGCCAAAACAAAAATAACTTCTGAATCAACTAAGATACTGCATACTTGTAAATGAGTGACCAGTAACTACGCGTACTATACGCCACAAGGGGACAAATTCGGGAAGTCGTAATCGGTAAGGTTTCATTATCATTTAACACATATTCGGGGTTATTTTATCACTCATTTTACACTCGAAACTTAAGAAACAAAACATAGAATACTGCCGTATTATAATTCCTTAATAAAGATTTAAATTATCATGACAAACATACTCTTATTTTACTAACCATAATTTACATACTTACAAAAGAAAAAAAGGACTCCCACTACCATTGGGATCCATAACAAACATATTTCCAAAATAACAAACATGTCTCGAAATCATGAATGTTTAACAATCTACCGCATGTATATGCTAACAAAAATGTAGAAATATCTCTACCCATGAAGAGACAAGTAAAACGTCACCACGTCTTACTCCTCAAAAATTTTCACTCACGCATGAATGAACAAAATAGAACATTGCTACCTTACACAATATTCATAACAAAATAGAACATTGCTAGCTCACACAATATTCATACAAAAATAGAACATTGCTACTTTACACAATATTTAAAATAAACATAACTATTTTAGTTACTATCAATATTGGTCTCTTACCAATATCTAACTTGGACTCAAGCTACTTGATTTCCAATACAATTTCAAGAACTACCATCAATCTCGGTTGTCCTCTCGACTACAAAATTACCTTCAAAAACAATTGTTCTCCACAGAAATTTTGAGAAGCTATGTTTCAGACTAATATAAACACTATATCCAACTCATTTTGAAGTTTTATTTGTAAATAGTGGAAAATAGATATTGTATGATTGTTGTATTATTTTGTGGTTTTATTGAGAGTGTGCATGAATGATAGAGAGTATGAGAGTGAATCTAGGTATCCAAGAGCAGGCCCAACTGAGCTAGCCAGGGAAGCAGTTGAAGAAAGCAATCAACCGAGGAAGCCGGAATCAGGGTAAGAAAATATTTTGTAAA